>OZ024903.1:55503510-56118510 GCA_964017125.1 Flabesymbios commensalis
GATGACATAATGTATATAAATTTGTCGTTGTTTGAGAGTGAGTCAAATTTTTTGCGGCTTGACATGCCTTCCTCGCTCAATTTCTAGCATATGTGAGCTCATTCTTAATCTTGATAGTGCCTTTATCCACCTTGTGTCGGGAATGTAAAACAAATATTCTTCTAGCGAGTGGTCGAATTTGAACTTTATGTACGCTCGTAATTTTTATGGAGTTTCGGGCTTTGATAGACTAATCAACTTTATATGTATTAATCAAACATAATTTAACTTGTTTGATGAGACGATTGGCATTTTCTACCCTATGATTTTCCCAAACGTCGCGGTGGTTTGTTCGGAATAATAATGACCTGATGTAAGAGCACCAATTTGTTTCACCAATAATTAGTCAAGAGACGCCAGTGAGTTGTACACGATTCTCAAATAACAGCTTCTGGGCAAGGAGATCCAGGATTTCAAAGCTAAAATGTGTTGTTTTAAAAAGAGAGGATATCTTCCTGTATCCCCATAAATAGTAACTGATGTGGTTTGTTGTTTGACTCCAAGCATATTTTTCAAGAATGATTAATGTCCAACATTTCTTTACCAATAAATAGTACCTCGCTACCATACATTAGTATGGGCTCTATTTGGGTTTGGAATACTTTAAGAGACAATTTTGGCGTCAGATGTCCTAAGTTGGGACTATAATTTCTAATTGTGAATATTACTTTGCGAGCTTGTTCAGCCAGATACGAATGGTTTTTTACAAATAGATTTCTATTATTACTACACCAAAGACCTAAATATTTATATTTGTCCACGATTTCAAGCGTATTTTTGGCCAGTGTGAAAGAAAATGAATGTGTAGCATATATTTGGTTGTAAATCACTATTTTTGTTTTAGCAATGCTTATTATCAGATTCCATATTTCACAGTACTTGTAAAATAAGTCAATTTGTGCCTGTAGGCTCTCTGCAAATACTGAAAAGAGGACTATGTCGTCGGCAAATAGGAGGTACGCAAGGTATATGCCTCCTATCTTAAGACCGTATTTAGGACTTGAATATTTTCCGAGATCCTGCAGGAATTCATTAAAAAGTTTGGGCTTTAAGACACCTCCCTGCATGACACCATAACGGTTTTTAATAGGCTTGCTAATCTCGCCATTCCATTTAACTCGACTGCTAGATTTAAGAAACATAGATTTGATTGTATTCAGAAATTTTCCGTCGACATTGCGCTGCTGCAGTTTCAGGATAAGTGTGCATTGCAATATTTTTGCTGTGATTTCAAGCGATAATTGATGACACAATTTATAACGTCAAAAGAATAAATAAATGAATAAATATATGTATATTTTATTAGACACCTCTCAAAATCAGTTATTCATTAAACTGATGTAATCAGTTTTAGTGGATTTTGTTTCTTTTGGTATATGTAACGTCCCTGGAATATTGTATATCCGGATCACTGTGTATCGACTTTGAAGAAAACAGATTATTATCGGGATCAAACGGATTAAACAATTTATCTTCTAAACTCTTTAAAGTTAAAATTATCCTATCTTGCATGCAATAACTGCATTTCCAATTAACATTTCCATCTACATAATAAAGCAAACATTCCTTTGTTTATATGAAAGGAACATGTTATATGAGATTCAGATTAAAATAAAATTTAGATTCAAAACGAGAACATGTGGTGTATTATCGTCGTGGAAGTGTGTATGCCGAATACATGTCCAATCAAATAACATAATAATAATAATAAAAGGTTCTGTGTGCGACAAAGACCGCGTGTATACATCGTGCCATTCGAAAAGGCTGTGCTCTGATTTTTGTCTTCGTGCAGCCGATGGGGGTTATTATATGCAGGTCAATATCCATACATGTGTTTATACGTGAATTTAGCATAACCCTCACATTTTTGATGAAGTTGATGATTCAGCATATAAGCCGCAAAACTTGTCGTCCACCACTTTACTACTTTTGTTTTTAGAACAATATTTCCATGGGGTAAAACACCAGCATCACGCTAAGTAAGAGGGAAACCACGATTGTAGTTGTTTTAAAACACAAATTTGCTGTTTTTAGATACAACAATACAACACTACGGCATGGTGTTTAGAAACACTGCATGGATGGTTAAAGAAATTATTCATTAGTTCAAAGCCTGTAGCAATAAAACAAATTGGATTAGTAATTAATATCGATGTCCGCAGGCACATTATTTTCAGGTGCACATGATAACAGTATCGGCCCATGTGTCGGAGTCTACCCACACCCACGATTACCAAGTAGTATTAAAGGAATGCTGTTATATATAAATAACAAATTTGACATGAGCTTTGCGGTGTAAATAGGGTCCGGAGTAAGGTAATTGTAAGGTAATGACAACATATTATTTGATGTAAGGGTTTGTTTATTTTGTGATCGCTGTTTGGAAAACTAAAAATAAATTACTAGAAATATAAAATATGTGGAAATTAACCTGTTGTTTAGTTCCATGACAAGTATCAAATTACAAAAACCACAGGTGTCCTAATTACAATCACCAATCAATTACGTGTGTATTTTTTCTTCACAACCAATATGTACAATTATTGCAAAAATCTTTGTTCTACTGACACAAAATACATTATGTCTTAAATATGAAATCTTAAATACATAAGCTCACAATAACATTTAAAAAGGCCTACAATAAGCTCCAAAAAATCGGAAAGAACATCAACAGTACCACGCCGTAAATCAAATTATAGATATTTAAGTAAAACTGTTTTCCTCAACAGTAACATGTTTGAGTTTAAAAATGTGGTTTCCTGGTATAACTAAGAATTCCACAACATGGTAAAGGTGACACATCACCCCTTATATAGTATGAATAAATTTTGTGACAAATAAATTGAAGTTGCCACAAGATGGGGCACAAGTGTTCCCTTGTATATTTCACAATGACTTATCCGGTGAATTTTCAAAAAATTTCAGTCGAATAATTATCATATATTGGAAAAAATGAAGATTGCAAACGTACACTCTTTCTGGGCTGTGTGGAGTTTCTTAGATGACATCACACACAAAGTTCGCCCATTATTAACTCCAAATTTCCCGTGTAGAGGTCTAGACCAGGAGAACTTCCCCAGGAGGGTTAGATGAATCAGATAAAACTGCATTATAGACACATGATCCGAAATTCGAGCCATGGCGATCACGGAGACTCCCCACAATACAGAAAAATCATAATTATAGACCTATTTGCAGACTTAAAGGAATCACATATTCATACAATTGACAAACCTGTTTATTTCAATCTAAGGAAGTTTATCCATACATGTGAGCTCACATCCTGACGACGACTTCACAACAGTAATGTTATAGGCACACTAGTGCCATCTATTCGGAATGGCATAGCCATCTCCGAATATATGGCACTAGTGGGCCTATAACAGTACTATTGTCAAGTCGTCGTCTGGTCGCATGTTAACTCCACACACATATTTTCCACAAATTTGATTTTCTCTGCGATCGGGGGAACAGTTTTTCAATCACATACAGCAATTAAGAGTACAAAAGAAAATGTATCTACCGGTATGCACTGGGTTGAAGAGCACAGTAAAAACGGGATACCTTGTTTTAAATGTATTGGCAAATCTAAAGCAAATTAATTAGGTTGTTAGGACCGGCTGTAGGCCGGTATCCTATTAAGTTTATTTTGCCTATTTGTGTCATATTTAGGGGGGAGAGGGGTGTTGTGTGTGGGAAACGGGTGACATTTCTGTACACCAGTCCTTTTGAACATGTCCAATATAACGTTTGAGGTCCCTAGGTTAAGTACTTTCATGTTTTAAAAGTCTTCATAATTTTTTTTCACGATTATATTCGTGGTTAAGAGCTTGAAGAGTTTTGGTTGGAATAATGTTGATATTGGGTGGGTAGGCCTACATTGTGTGTACCAGGTACATCGTATAGACGCGTACACTGAATTATCAGCAATGGTGGTGAAAGGAATAGGCCTACACGTTGAAGATATACTTGTCTCCTTGGTTTTTTCAATAATTATATCCTGGACATTTAGGATTCTGACCCATGAGGAAAACCAATACAGCTATGTTTACAAAAAAGGCCAATTTTTTGGCTAAAATATATAGAGGAGGAGACATATTGCTTTACCTCTCACCGCTCAGTTGTTCGTCCGATCAGTTTTGTGTCTGTGCGCTCCCTCCGTCTATCGAGCAGGTGGTCAAACACGAGACGTTGACCCAATGCCGGGCTATTGTTGGCCCACTATCTACGACACTGAGCCAACATTAGCCCAGTATTGGGTTACCGTGTCGTGTTTGACGCCACGCTGAATGTGGGCCAGCGTCACAGACGGGGTGCCAACATTAACCCACCCTTGTTTTTTATTTGAATAGGTCTAAAAGTCTGAAGAACAAACAAAAGACGGCATTCAGACATACGGGCATCTTGGAGTGTGGGTACCCAACAAGCTTTAGTGCTGACTAACGTTGGTCCATCGTCAGCCACGTTGGCTCAGAATTAGCCCAATATCGTTTCAACGTCTAGTGTTTGCTGGGTATAATGAAGGGAGATGTCACAACATGCTTATACTTCATGCGGGGCCACTGGCGACGACGTTGGTCGAAAATTAAAGCAACATAGGGTCAACGTTTGTTCAATCAGCCACTCTCCAGAAATCACAATAGTGTAAAAAGAATCATAATGCTGAGAGATATGTAGCTTCGCAATTGGGGATGATTAGGCAGGCCTACAACCCAAGGTCTAACATATTTTATGCGGAAGAATTCTGTTCATTTGAACAGATATATAGTCTCTTACTTGTAGTTTCTTAGATTTTCAAAATATTCCAATACAATCCACAAAGGACACATAACTATTATGTTTTGTGTTTACTGGGTTGAACGCAGACCAGCAAACACGAGGCGTTGAACCAGTGCTGGTTTGATGTTGGGCCAGCGTTGCAGATTGTGGGCCAGCATTGGACCAGCATTAGGTCAACGTCGTGTTTGCTGGGAGTGTTGACAAGTGTTTCGCACCAAAACGGAATAATAAATCTCGCTTAATACATAGTCTCTACTGTCCACAGGAGCCATTTAATAACATTAATTACAAAGGCCATTGACACTACATCTATTAGCTATCAACCTTTATGGTTATGCTGCTGGAGAGAGACATCTCCAGTTTTTTGTTCACAAAAAACTAGATCTTTCTAGTTATGGCTGCCTTACATTTGTGGCAACATAAACATACATGTGGCCAATTGTTAGGTTAACTGTTTAGGGTTAACTAGGCATACTGAATGATTGTTGAGATTTTTCGTGGATTATCTGCACGGATTGATGTTCTAGATATTATCTAGATTTTAAAAAACATATAAGAATACGACATTGTCTATCAACATATCAGCTCGAACAGAGGGTTTGATACTCACTGTAATCACCAGAGGACCTTCCACCACACCGTATTCAGGAAATGTGAGCACAGCGTCACAGTCCACGGACACACCAAGGACGAATACTAGACCTATAGAATCAACGTTAAATGTGACTACGTAATTGGAAACATGGCCAGTCACAAATAGGAAGTTGATAATTGTTAATATCGCTCTGTAAAACGCGAAACCCAACTTCGCTAGTTCTTTATATATTTTTTTTGTACACCAGTCCTTATGGTCTCACCGCCCTAAATAAGCCGAAATCACGGCAGGTGTATACTAATGATGGAATCATCACACAAAATATTTTTAATGCGGCTGTTTCAACCTCTGTTGAATTAAAAACAAATACACGGAAGTTATATTTCTGTGAATATTTAATAGGTACACGATGTCTCCTTCATCCCGGATATCAGATATAACTGTTTCGTGATAATCTGACAGGGGTACAGAGGGTTAAAAGAATGTGTGTCTGGTCTGTGAAAGAGGGTATGAATTTAAGCGTAATTTGAACTATAACTCATTATGATATGCGGCACTAGATAGGGAGGAGGGCAAAATAAAGTAAAAATCGGCCCGTGGAATTGAGGCATTTTACATGTATTCCAATGGGACTGGTATTTGGGGTGGTGAGACCTTATGAACATGTCCAATATAACGTTTGAGGTCCCTAGGTTAAGCACTTTCGGGTTTAAAAAGTCTTCAGAAAAAAAAATTCACGATTATATTCGTTGTTAAGAGCTTAAAGAGTTTTGGTTGGAATAATGCTGGCGAAATGTGTGAGATGCCATCTTAAAATAAAGACTAGCGATAACGGAGGGCTGCTTCCATGTTCGCACAACTCCAGTTATACTACCTTTTTATATAATACTCTAAGTAGGCTATGCTCAAAGCCATCTATTAGTTATTTAATTAAAGTTTCTAAATATCCAACCATGCCGAATTCTCCCAATCATCTGTAAGGATCTACATCATTCATTTTTTGTTGATTTTTCTTCAATAGATTGGACTCCTATCAAAGTATTATACTCGTGTCAAACCGTGATGTTTGCCAATAATTGTACTTTTTCACTTATCAATGTGTAATGCTGGAATACCTCTACCTGGCCCCCAATCTCCCCTATATATAATATTTATTTGTTTTTTGCTTGATTTTGTCTGTAAAATTAGTTTCTGGTATTATTTTGATGATTAGAGGTTATTCTCTAGGTTAAAAGATAAATTTCAAGGTTAAGTATGATTTTATCATGCTACAAATCGGAGCACGCATAGTACATTGTTTTGATGGGAATTTGACTGGGTAATTTAATTCTAGTATTGTTCTATTGATTAAACATCATCAGAATAAAAAGATCAGGCCACGGACAAGCGCTATAGATCGATGGGAAGGCATCAAAAGGCGACAGGGAGGCGCTAAAAGACAATAGGGGTTGTTAAAGGGTGGTGATAAAGTACTATTAGGTACTATAAAGGGCGACTGAAAGGGTTCAGCCATCATGAAGAAGTACGAAAGGGCAACGAACATACATTAACGTATTCCAGACGGAGCCCGATATATCTGGGCAAGCTACTTCGACGGTACAGGAGCCCGAGATAACTTGTGTTATGTGACGTCATAAAAAGTAAACAATTAAAAAAGGTCCCGTCCACAGAAACATGTATGTACTGAAAGTGCCGTCTTGAATGAGTTAAAGGGCAAGAAAGAGACGTGCGACCGGATGTGATAAAAGGTGGCAGGGAGGCAATAAAGGGCTCTGGGTGATGGTAAGCTGGCAAAGGGCGACCATAAATCGTTAAATGACGAAAAGCGTTAAAGGGCGATGGTGAGTGGTAAATGTGATGGGTATGCAATTAAAGGCGAGGAGAAAGTGTTAAGGGCGGCGGAGAGGCGTTAAATGGCGACGTGGAGGCATTAAAGGAGGGGAGGCTCCAAGTGATGATGGAGAGGCGCTAATGAGCGACGGGAAGGCGCTAAATAATGATAAAAAAATGATCAAGGTCAACGCTGAAGCATTGAAGGGCAATGTGAGGCGTTAAAAGGTGAGTGGCGATGGGAAGTTGTTAATAGGTGATGAGAGGAGTTAAAGTTTGATGGAGAGGCATTGAAAATGAAAGGCGATGGAGAGGTGTTAAAAAGCATTGGAGAGGTGTCTAGGGAGACTTTAAATGCCTGCGAAAAGGCCTCCAATTGCAATGATGAAGTGTTAATGTAAAAGCGCTACGAAAACGCATAAAGGGCGACTAAAAATCGTTAAAGTGCAACAGGAGTGTGTTTACATCGCCCTTTAATGCCTCTCCATCATCCTGTAATGCATTTAACGGTTCTTCGTCGCCCTCAATCAAGAAAACTTACATAGAGCTTATAAATCATATTATAATTCTTCTATAGAGCTTATACATCCTCAGTAACCCGAGCTCACAGATCCTCATCATCATTTTGTGTGATATCGGTAGTCCAGGCGAAAGCAGATTCGTCAACAGGGAGCAGGGCCATCAAGGACTTAGCGCGGGAAAGCTAGATCAAAAAGGTGCGATTTAAGTAATTTCATTGCCTTTAACGTCTCTTAGTTGATAGTTAAAGTTTTCCCTCTGCTCTTTAACACCTCTCCATTGCCCTTTAATACCTTACCCTCGCCGGATATTTTCACCTTGAGCATGTTTAATCAGTTAAACCCAGCATAATGAGACTATCTAGTGAAAATGACGCCCCAAAGACGTAGGCTAATATACCTGCTCCATTTTGTGGCATATATGTTGCAAACCATCTTCGACCTTGAAATTGACTTTTTGATCTTGAGTATGACCTTAAATCACCAAAATAATTAAAGAAAATGTGTATAAGTCAAAATCCCACCAAAAAAGGAAGTATTACATATGTTCCTAGCTTTATTTGTTTGTTCAAAATCATTTTTTTCTTTGCTTGACCTTGGAATTGCCCTGATGACCTTGTCGATGTCCCTTTAATCAACAAAAGAGTACCAGATTATTCAGTCTACATCACATGAGAAGGACGTAGTGGGCCTACACTTCTTTCTATTTTTGTTTCTTAAAAAGGTCTTGTTCTAAATAGTGTTTTTTTACATCTAATTGTTTACATAGTTTACATAGCCAGAGGCTCTAAATCAATAATTATAAGCGAGTTCACTCCAGAGGCCGGATGAGCCATGTAGGGACAACAAAGTATGTTACTTATATATTTGTATAAGTGTAATTAAATTATATCCTAATTCAGGAATTGTTATTCCGGTGACTTTTAAAATATGTGCCAGTGTGGGGTAAAACGCCCCATGAAAATGGGGCAAAAGGCCCCCATAGGCTTTTTACCCCAGGGGAGGGGCGTTTTCCCAGCAGTGTGGGGAAAACGCCCCTTTTTGAACAGAACTTGTGACTACCAACTCTCAGTCAATAAAAGGACAACTTTAAATATTATAACTCTGGTATATAACATTGATGGGTTGTGTGATGTGACAATAACATGAACTTAGATAATAACATATTATGACGTCCAGGGCAAAGTCGGCTAAAGGGGGGGCGTTCCGCCCTACCCTACCCTACAGCATACATTCATGACCAACGGAATGTGTGAGGTCAATTACGTCGTGTTTTGACTATCAAATGTGCTGATAAATCACATTGTCTACCAGCCTGGTGACATTCTCAAACTCGCATGACTGATTCTACACTTAATTGTATAACCCAAAACTGATCTTATATTGTTGTTCATATTGATGACACATTTTTGGGGTCATAATCCCCCCTATGGCCAGTGTTGCATAGTTTTGTGTTGTTTGGTATAATCTGATAACAGAGATAGGTTCCCATGTTTGTGGAACCTATCCCTGTTATATTAAACAACACAGAATGTCCAAGAACACTTTTTTCTAACAGTGACGCTATATAGTGATATAGTGTTCTTAGAAACTGTGAGCACAAGATGACAATTTCAACGTACAACCCATACAAGTTTGCTGACCTCATAATATACAGTCAGTCAAACACTGCAAACCCCCGCCGCGATTCGTAGTCTGGACCATCAGGTTGATTCCTTGGCCCGAGACACACCTTTGGTAGAAGTTTCGTGCAAATGCGTTCACTACTTTGTGGGTAATCCGAACAAAACAACAAACAAACCCAGACAACCAAAAACATAACCTCTTTTGGCGGAAGTAATTGGAGCCTGCGTTGCGGTCTTTAACTTAACATATGTATAGCAGGCCTACTTCTGGTTACTCTGTGGTGTAGGCTGACGCAAGAAAGCATTAATACTCGATCACCAGTATTTTAAAATGTTAACCTAAATTATTGATGGAATGAATGAATGGGGCTTTAAGTCACTTTTTGCGCACACACACGATGAAGTGGGCCAGGATAACCTCCTGAAGATGTTTACTTGGATAAATTGCCTTCCAAACACGGATATTTGAGTCTTGACGGTCTGAGGTCGAGCACGCCATCTCTCTCGAACATGGAGGCTAGCCACATTACTGAACTTTTACATTTTGTTGCCTTAAAAACTGAATACCGGAGCAGTAGACGAAACCGCGTGACAGACAGCCGGCGTGACAGACGGCAGCGGAAACTACTGCAACAATTACAGATCCCTTTTTACTATCATGTACCATTAACTATGATTATTTTAAATTCGTGTATAGCAGATACTTTTTGCTTATACCAATATATGCAAGTAAGTGTCTTAATATTATTTTCTACACAATTAAGTCAAATTATTATTTAAAAATTATTACTTATTTTTAAAATTACTCATCCCTATCAATCCATGATGCGACAAATTGTAAATAAGCAAAGAGTATCTTCAATTTCCTTTCTGAATTATTAACAGAAATATGAAAACAAAAAATAATTTGCAACCATATTGAATTTCCTTATTAAAAAATCAACTTCACTACTCATATAATATCATGCCATATTATTTTAAACTTGACCTGGATAGAACACCCAATTATCTGCAATATTGTCATTTTTTGTTGCAATGAATAGATTAAAGATAGATTTCAATCACTAACACGACCGGTTACTGAGGCTTTCTAGTACGTGACTTGTGATAAGGAAGTTTATATGACAGCAGAGTTTGAGTGAAATAATGACATGCCTACAGTATATATAATTACAAATATCTTAGCCCTAATTTATCATTATTCTACAAGGTCATGGCTGACACTAAAAAGTCCCTGTATAGTCATTCAAATATTAATTGTATGATACCGAAGATTGCAAAACGCGATGAACCCCCGCCACTAAAAATGTCATACATATTGTTACTGTAAGTGTTTAATAGTGTTTGCGTACACATCGTTAGGAAAACACGATGCATATATGAACAATTGTGAACCAACATTGGATCATCACCAGACCCACGTTTTCTTTTAGCTGGGGAGAGTATACACCTACAGATTTATATAGCATACGTAGGTGTGCAGTCACCTGATCAAGTGGGCCAGGGACTGTGCCACCGATCACGACATTGGGTGACTGTGATAATAATACGATAAAGTGAATATCACAATAGTTTGATGAGCTTCACAACCACCATGAAGAATAAGTTGCTTCGGCTGTTTCTCGTACTGACTTGGTGTCTTCTGTGTTCTGCTTGTAAAAAGTGTAAAAAAGGTAAAAGTGTGATATATCCTGCAATTATATATAATTATATAATTATATAATATTCAGTGGAGTTAAAATCAAGCTGAAACAAGCTGAGTTTAATTATTTACCCATTTAATGTTGATTTTGCCCATTTAAATTTGTATGCCAACTCGTCAGTCCAATGCTGTACTCATTTAATGTGTTATTCATTTAAATTTGTAGGTCAACTCGTCAGTTTAATGTTTTACTCATTTACTGTTTTATTTATTTAAATTTGAATGTCAGTTCGTCAGTCTAATGTTTTACTCTTTTTGATGTTTTCAAAAAGAAGAAGTTCAAAGGCTCAAAATGTATCTGACGCTTGATACCTAGCGCTCAGATTATGGAGGTTTTATTAAATGAGAATAAGACAAATGGCACAAGAAAACGGTAAAAAGGAATGGTGGGCATGCATGCAGAGGGAGAATTTAGCAGTGTATTGCAATTAGCGATAGTCCACTGCTTTATATTATAATAGGCCTAGGCTACATAGATGATAATGATGAGAAATCGTGACAGTCCACGAGTTATCTTCATTCTTAGACCTCTGGCTAGAGGTCTATGTCTTCACTTTAATAATATTGTGGAGCTCGGGGATGTCGTGAAAATATACGTGATACTCTGAAGAGAAACTTGGGACACGTAGGAGAATACCTGGCCCACAAAGGTCTATTCTGTGAAACACAGTGATGTCACTCGGTGAAAACAAGATGATGTAACACCCCCTCCCCCATACTTCATTCTGTGAAACGCAGTGACGTCACTCGGTGAAAACAAGGTTATATAACAGCCCCCCCCCCATACTTCATTGTATTAGCCAGCTCGGTGAAAACAAAGAAGGTCGAGGTCATTGAGTTTCACAGAATACATGAGCTTTACTTTTGTACGAGTCGGACGTATCACGTTTTTTTTCATTGTCGTTATTATTTATCGATTTCTTTTATTGGATATGTAGCCTAACGTTGGCCATGTTTTTGTGCCTGTTTTGAAACCTGGTGCCAACTGTCTATTTATGACATCCAACCAAATTGCCAACGCATCAGTGAAAAACACACCAACGCGAGCGCGATTATGCCCGCGACGAGTGACAAGACGACAGTCGCGGAAATCGCATGAGTGTCCAAACACCAACGCGAGGACCAACGCAAAATGTGCTGCGTTTTCCACTGTTGTAAGGTGACATTGTGGCTGTGATGCGAAAACCGGCGCGACAACAGTCGTGTCGTGTCGGTGTGTTTTGTTTCACATCAAGTAACAAGATTTACCCAAATTAGTTGACCTCCGTTTTGTCAAATCTGAATAATTTTCACTCACTTAAAGTTGTGGATCGCGTCAGTAGGCATGGTAAGGCAAAACTTAAATGGGTAAAAACTCCAATTGAGTATTTTGGCGGTTAAAACCTGACCTTTGACTTTGAAGTTTGTACTCCAGCAGCACCTCCTATGTGGGGTATCAGGCTGGAGGGGGAAAGAGGCTGGTGGACTCAGTCAACCAGCGTACTCTTGAACGCTGCCACAGTTTTTGATTCTATGGCAGCTGCCGGGAGAGAATTCCAATCGGGGATAGTTCGATGCCAAACATAAGTTTGTTCCAGTGTGGTGTTAGCTCTAATGTGTTTATAGGCCTGATTGTGCCCACCACGTGTTCTTTTTTCTGCTGGGATTAAACGGTCTTGACTAGCTCATTTAAAATTTTTAACATATACTTAAAGTCTAGAATTGCTTGTCTATAATTTTGGGTGACAAATCTTGCTGCTGATCTTTGAAGTTTAGGGGGAAGTTTAGGGGGACATGCTTCAGGTTCTTCCGAACGAAGCCCAGAGTGGAATTTGCTTTAGGCTACTCGTATTTTTCTTAAGGTGGGACTCCCATTCCAGGGTCTCCCTAAGGCAAACGCCAAGATATGGTGTTGATAAAGCGTTCGTTATAGTGTTTTGCCTTTAAGGGTGTACGGAAATTCTTACACAGAGCACTTTGTACCCTCTACGGCGGGCAGTGTAGGAAATTCTGTGTTTTTTACCTTCGGCCTGGACACCCTCAGGGCCAAGCATTAGGTATCTCTGCATCTTCTACTGATCTGCTCGACATTTTATCGGGCGATACAGGAGGCAGTCATCTGCAAAGAGACGAGCCTGTGAGGAGACCGTGGAAGGGAGGTCCACATCCGCAAAACGTCATATAAAAAGCAGTATGCATTTTTAAAGAGAAAATTGTCAAAATGACAAACTGAGTGACAAACACAAATATACTACAGAGGGAGGGTGGGGATACTTCAGTACGGTAAAGCTACGACTCCACATATGCGTGATGCGTGAAGCGTGATGTGTGAAGCGTGATGCGTATTGCACGACTCCACATGTACGTCAAAATATGATGCGTGATGCGTCGAAGTTCTTTTTGCTGAAGTAGCCACCCAGTGCGGATCTCCTGTGGCATTTTTACACACGGGGACATTACACCTTATTCATCTAAATATAAACGTTTCCACGTCCATAACTTCTGCTATAGGCCTACTGTCTCAAGTGTTTCCAATTCGGATATTTTCTTTATGCTATTTCAAGTGTCGTATAGTGCTGGGGCTCCTCAACCAGATTGACCAACTTCTCCAGGTGCGTATCATCAATCATGCTGGGTAGCATGGTAATGTAAAATTTGTCACCAAACCAGCACAAATAAGAAAAGAAGACTATGTGATCTACGAATGGGTCAGCACGTGGTTGTCCCTGGATCACATGCAAGGATTTTGGGTGGTACCCGGGAAAATCCATAAAATGACGTCATGGTAGGCTCGCGTGATGCGTGTTGACCGCCCCCAGGGCGGTGAATACGTGAGCCCAAAACGAATACGCATCACGCATGACGTGCATGTGGAGTCGCTCTTTCTATTTTCAATTCTTTCGGTGAACACGCATCACGCTTCACGCATCACGCGTATGTTGAGTCGTGGCTTAAGTAGTAGCTCAAGGCATAGCCCAACCTGGTAGCTCTACGATCTTGACGATACAACCATGTTTGATGTGTGCGGCCGTCTTCTTCGTAGCAGGAATCCAATCCGATTGCTGAGCAATCATAACCATTGCACCGACTCCGGAATGTTTGTGCGGGAGATCCAAGTCTCGCATCAACGTCGAAGAATTAAAACAATGCGTGAAGTAAACGGGATACTCGTAAGGCAACTCGGAATGTAACAATCGATTGGACAGAAGAATCATACCGTGATTTTGATCAATATATAGGCCTAAAGGGGCGCGAGACCACTCATGTTGGAGCCAGCCTTTATATTATGTCCAGACCTAATAAGTCGAATTTCGGAGCGAAATTAAAACACTTGCGTGACAGTTCCTCAGCCGACAAAGGTTCATTACAAAAAACACGCCATTTGCAAATACACTATACTCGACATGTTCATAGCAAGGAACTGTCAATGAACTACTTATTGGAAACCACTCTTTTCATAATATTCACCATGTATGGCTGTTTCCACAGTGGAATATCCACATCAGGCAATGCAGCTGCCAAAACCAACCCTCGCGTACACAGAGTCAGGAATTGTTCGATACCGTCAGGAGAACTCCGCACCAAGGAACAAGAATTCGCCAAGACACAATTATCGACCCCAGCATCGACGAGCTTAACCGCAGCACCGTGAAGAAATAATTCTGGAAGACCAATAAACCACTGGTCATTCACTTGGAAACTGTTAATTCATTTATTTGTGTGGGAAGATCCACTGAATTCCCATCCATATAGGGAAATAACTCCACTGTGAACTCCTAACGAACTCCAAGAATACAAACGAGCATGCGACATTGCGGTGGCCATATTAGAGCAGCCTATATATAAGGCCTTATATAGAAACGAAACGTGTCATTCATACACCCGGACACACACAGATACCTCCAGGCTACATAATGTTTCTCCCTCAACCGGGGCTACACTCGAGAAACAGAAATACACTGTAGCTTATGATTATACAATCCATAATACATTGGGAGCAATTAAAACCTTATCGCGCCTAATATCACCAATTATTATCGAGTCGCGCAAAGAATAAGAATAGCCAGTCCAAGATAGTTCTCACTTTGGGCATATTTTTCCACTTGAAAACTCATTAATTTTGATCTAGAACTTATGGAGCTGTATTCGGGTCAAAACTGTCAGGAAGTCAGTCGAGTCAAACTCTCGTTCTGATTTAATGACATACGTTTTAATAGACGCATTTGTAATGTTGGCATTGTTGCTTATCTCATCTTAACCGACACGATTGTGGTTTTCTTTACAGTTACATAAGTTAATTGAACAGCAATCTCATTTTAATTTTGCAACTCTCGTTCTTCTTTAATGACATACGTTTTAATTGACGCATTTGTAATGTTGCGTACCTCATCTTAATCGACACACTTGTGGACTTCTTTAGTTGCATAAGTTAATTGAGCCGTAATCTCATTTTAATTGACATGCCTGTAGTCTGCTTTACGGCTATACAAGTTAATTGAACGCGTCCCGTTCTTCTTGACTGTCTAACGTTCAACTGTGATTGGCATTGCTGTTGACGGGGAATCATGTTAGTTGAGTAATCTGTGTTTTAGCCGACTGAGAACGAACGCGCATCCAATTTAGCGCAGTGTTTACAGCTCTACATAAAACACGTGGAGATAACTTGGCCTTAATGTGATCTGTGCCAAGGTCACATTCTGGCCAATAATAATTGTGGGGTTCGACACTTGGTTTACACTTGTTCCTCGCCGGCAACAGCGCCATCTGGAGAGTGGAGGAGAATTATGGTCTGTCAACATGGTAAATAATGCTCAACAACAAAATGATGTATATTAATGTTTATTTATTGATGCCATTCTTCAGTTATTACATACATTGATCACTGTTTCTAATATTGTTGTAAAATAGGCAATCTCATGGATTATACACCGTCATTTCGTCCCATTTTCACTGAATGACGTGCTTTCAATGGACATTTAACATTTAAAATCCCCTATTATCTACAGTTGGGTATAAACCAGGAGATAATCACTAAATCAGATAGCCGTAAAATATATGTTATGTTTAATATAAATGACATAAATAACATTAATGAATTTTATTCGTAATATATTAAATGTAGACTAAACAGATATAGGCCTAGTAGTAGTGCATCTCTCAAGCTTAATTAGACTAATATCTATTTTCGCCCACAACCTGCATCACAATATCTTTTTTTTGTTATTTTATACTATAAAGTTTACCTCCGAAAAATGTCTGCTAGATTATGTGTGTACAATACTCTGGGTGGCTTAAAGCTGAGTACAATAAAAACTATAGGGCCCACCGGTAGATCTACTCAGCTACTGGAACCACAATATTTAGCCTTGTTTGTAGTCTAGTGGCGTAGCGCATTACCCGGTATCGGAGGTGATCTTCTAATTCAGCAATTATCTATCTATAGGCTATAATGGGCCAATTTTTATAGAATTTTGTTTGTGGTGTTGGTATCAACTCATACAAGAAACAGGTAAACACTTTTTAGAGCATGTAAAATAAAATATATGACGTCTCTATAAAGTCATGTTTTTTTCTCACTTTTTCAGAAAAACTTGAAAAATTCAAAATTGTAGGGCCTACATCTTTTTAACCATTATAGATACTATGAAAATTATATAAAGCTATAAAATTAGTCGGGTAGTTCCATTAGTCAGTTAAAACACAGATGATTCAACTAAAATGAGTCCCCGTCAACAGCAATGCCAATCACAGTTGAACGACAGTCAAGAAGAAGGGGACGCGTTCAATTAACTTGCATAGCCGTAAAGAAGACTGCAGGCATGTCAATTAAAATGAGATTATGGCTCAATTAACTTATGCAGCTAAAGAAGACCACAAGTGTGTCGGTTAAGATGAGATAAGCAACAATGCCAACATTACAAATGCGTCAATTAAAACGTATGTCATTAAATCAGAACGAGAGTTTGCGTCGAATGACTTCCTGACAGTTTTGACCCGAATACAGCTCCATAAGAACTGGCTAGATATGTGATTGAAGCACTGATAATGAGTAACTCGCACTTTAGTTTTAACAATGATAATCAGCCTTTTAGCTTGACTTTCACTATTATTGTTGTTATCAGAGGAGGTGACAACAGGTGATAACTGCATAACATCTTGTGTTGGTATGCCTGATGGGGACTATCAAGCGTGTGACAGCTGTCATCATTATGTCAGCTGCTGTGAGGAAATGATCGTGGAACGAAGGTAAGTACCCTATTAATGATGTGTTAATAATACACATGTTATTACTGGCCATTACAAACACAAAACATTTGTATAACATTTATACAATGTTGGACCAACATCGAAGACTTTGGGCCGTCGTTGTATAAATGTCATACAAATGTTTTGTGTTTGCTGGTCTATTACTAGCTAGATAAATAGCTATTTCATTGACATAAATAAAAAGTCGTTGCAGATTTTTTTGTCATAGCACTAACGTATAGACAAAATAGTTAGTTTGGTAAAATCACACGAAAATATAAATATTATCACATACAGAGTTAAAAGCTTAAATCGCATTGCCATTTTATAGAATATTTAATATTTTGAAAATATAAATGATGACCACTTAAAAAAAATAGCATTACCAAGACAAGATGATGTTCCCTGCACCAAAATATAGAATAGCTACTGTATGATACACAGATGACATGTAGTACATGTAGTAGGAAAAATACACTCTTGAAAGCGTAGAAACCTAAAGATGCATACAATACATAACTATGTTACTGAAGTAGGCCTATGTATTAATAAGTTATAATGACATTTAAAAAAATAATGTACAATGAACATTAGCCGGCAATAGCCATTCGAACGACAGAGCTAGGTCTACCATACGCCCAATATCGCGAACCACGTTTTTCGCCATTTAAACAATATTTACTGGCTAATTTTCTTTTTTTACTTTTATTCAACTCACTAAAATGTCCGGCGGTCTCAAGGTATAATTTTTGTTTGAAAATTGTTTTGACTTGCAAAATCCTTGCTTTGTTATGTATACCGATATTCCCGAATTTCACATAATATTGCCCACCCCTCTAATGATCAATGACTTGCACCTGTCATCATACATGGCAAAGAAAGGACCAGGCGATGTAAATTATTTTTTGACGAAAAATTGACAGAAATAGTCGCCGTATAACTTGCAAAGTGGGATAGAGTTGAAAAAAATACATTAAGTCACCAAATATTTGTTAAGTGGCAGAAAACGTGGTTCGCTATATTGGGCGTACATGTAGGCCTATAGTGTGGAACATATATTCTCTGAAACTCAATAGCCTTGACCTGCAATGTTTTCACCTAGCAATCTATTACAATGAAGTATGTGGGAGGGGATTATATAACATTCTTTTCACCGAGGAGTCATTCAAAAGGGTTTCCGGTGACGTCACTGCGTTTCACAGATATGGCATGCATCGTAGATTGACCCTATGATCACAGCAGATTCACTGCTTGTTTTCATTATTTTTGGGGGGACTATATGGCCGTCGTGAATTAAGCAGCTGTGACTCAGGAATAGAGAACGCTTGAAATCTTTCGACAATAATAGGTCACATTGTCTCGACTATGAGTCGCCCTGTCGCATTATTGCCACGGATAATAGAAAGCGAAGCCCAAACATGTACATTTTCGTCGTCAACAGCGTTGCCGCATTTATTGATAAAGCCTCCTGCAGCTGTTTATTTGACAAAGTGTTTTTGCAGGGAATGTCCGAAATCATCAGCATGTAATTACCTTGTCTGGGATGACAACCTGAAAAGATGTGTTTATACAACCACCACCTGCCATCTTACATCAGGTACGTGATATTAGTGTTTATACAACCAGCACCTGTCCTTACATCAGGTAGGTGATATTTGTGTTTATACAACCAGCACATGTCATCTAATATCAGGTACGTGCTATTTGTGTTTATACAACCAGCAACTGTCATCTAGCATCAGGTACGTGATTTTGTGTTTATACAACCAGCACCTGTCCTTACATCAGGTACGTGATATTAGTGTTTATACAACCAGCACCTGTCATCTAACATCAGGTACGTGATTTTGTGTTTATACAACCGGCACCTGTCATCTGACATCAGGTACGTGATATTTTGTGTTTATACAACCAGCACCTGTCATCTATCATCAGGTAAGTGAAATTTGTGTTTATACAACCAGCACCTGCCATCTATCATCAGATAGTTTATATTAGTGTTTATACAACCTACACCTGTCATAGAACATCATATAGGTGATATTTGTTTATATACAACCAGCACCTATCATCTGACATCAGATACGTGATAATCTAGTTTTTATACAACCAGCATCTGTCATCTAAATGTGGGGAGCCTCTGTGACCAAGAGGTTGTGTGCTCAACCTCAGGACGCCAGCGCTCGAATTTCAAATCCTGTGTCTGGAGGGCAGTGTCATCTCATTCATTTCACCAGCCTCTGGAGTTTCTCCTGGCCCAGTTTAGCATACATGTATGTGCACAAATGTGGCCTAAAACCCTATTCATTTCATTCACCTGTCATTAAACATCAGATAGGTGATATTTTAAAAAAGAGTACATTACATTTGTTCAAGAAATCTTCAGTGACTTGTTATTTTAAATATGTTGATCACTTGGTACAGATGAAATTTTAATACAACTAAAATCGATATTGTCAATATATTCTGCTTATTGTTATATATAATGAGTTTTGGAATTCAATTTAATATTATAATTACTTCTCCTTTGGGTACTCAATAAATCTACAGAGACGTAATCACAAATAAGCGCCATAATATCGTCGCCTCGGAGCTAAAAGATCCTATCTGACACTCGTCAGAGTGGCAGATAGGATCCTTTAGCTCCGAGGCGACGGTATTACTATAGTCTGTTATTTTGTGTCCTAGACCAGTACAGTTTAAAAACAGTATGCGAACTACTTTATTTATTTTTGCAATCTTTCTGTGATGATTGTTTGGGTATACAAGGACTGATCGTTAGCACCATGGTTGAGAACTTCAGCCATAGCCACAGACAGTTACTGTTGACCCTCTGAACGAAGCGGATTCCATCACGACTTGTGTGTTGTTTTATTACAAGCTTGGGCACATACTTGTAGGCCCATATTCAGGCAAATGAGATGTTTTGTTTTAGCTCTGCTATATCTTTTTGAGTGTTTAAATGAGTGAGGGCAACATACCCATAGATTACAACTTTTAGAAACATCCGTTGGCACGGATAATAAGGTTTAAAAAAACGGATTATAACAAAATGTCAGTCATTACATTTTTGTCTTTTAGATCGACCCGTTTTATAATGGACATGTCATATTTGACAGGAAAAGAAAATTAGACACCAATTTTATTATTTCCTTCTAAATATATTTTTTTTTATAATTTACTAACCGTAATCTATGACAAAACCGGGGCTTATTTTCTATTATATGCTGTGCTAGTGTTGTGCATGTGCAGTCTGTATTT
Organism: Flabesymbios commensalis; assembly: GCA_964017125.1. NCBI lineage: Eukaryota > Metazoa > Annelida > Polychaeta > Terebellida > Flabelligeridae > Flabesymbios > Flabesymbios commensalis. The sequence continues at coordinate 55,524,085 of OZ024903.1, forward strand.
GTGAGTAGACACAGCAGGTCCATATTGGTCGTGGGACTGCTGTGAGACCAACTTCCTGTCACTTGGTCGGGATGTAATCAGTCTGACCTCAATCCGACTGACCACCGGCCTATATTCCAGAGTTACCTTGGCTCGGCCATCACAAGCACCTGCGAGCCCTTGGTAGCTAATCATCCCCAAATGGGTCATAGCTCCGAGACGCCCACCAATGGCGCATCCTTTTAGTGGATGAATCTTGGTCAGTGGCTTGACCTACCCATCGAGCCTGTGTCGAGCTCACTCTGGGTTGGGGCCGGTCGCAGAAAAGTCCCTATCATGTCTGATGTGGGATTCGACCCCACGACCTCCCAGTTTTGTACCCGCAGCTCTAACAACTAGACTACGTACGACGGCCGGCTGACAACAAGTTCCTAACTCGTATTAGGAGAAGTGTGTAAGGTCTCAGATGTATCACATCATCAAATACGTTGCGAGTTTAATTACAACGTCATCGGAAAATGACTGCTCTCCTAACAGGCCACACATTTTAAATGGGAATGCTCAACACAGCTGAACTCGGCCGATTGACATGTTCTAAATCTTTGCGGGACATCATGAACATCGCCAAAATATACATGCCATATTCATGGGATGTTCGTGGCTGGTGTAGTGACAAAAAGAAAGGTATTTTCCTCAGTGTAGACCCTTTCAAAGAAAAAAACAAATCAACATCGGACTCTTCATCTAGACCCTCAGCGGGAAGGTTTTATGGGCAATCCCAATGAAATTTTTGTCATGGTTGTCCGAAATTGTATGAACATTCCAAAATACACATTTAACGGGTAACGTTACATTTCTCTTTCAAATGGAGGGTGGACATAATATAGATTGGCGATGATATAAGCCTAACTAACACATTTTTAAACTTTGAAACTGTCTAAGTTTTAGCACCTGGGGATGGGCCTTTAATTTCAAGGATTCACATTATAATAAATATTTGATGCGGGCGATATATAACTCTTTTAATAAAATACACTTAATGGTGCTGTGCTCGACCTCAGATCGTGAGGAATTAAAATCGAATCGTGTTTCTGGAGGCCAGTGTCATCTGATTCATATCGTCTTCCTTCTGGCCCAGGTATAGCGTGTATGTGCACAGTTGTATTTTAATTTTACTTCCTTTTTTATTATTTGCCTTTAAAAATCAGTGATGTACATGTTTAGAACTGTTAATTATTTTTCATCATTGATTAGATTTGGCTGTTGATGGAGGGTGGTCAGCATGGAGAGCTAGTGGACCATGTAGTGTTAGCTGTGGATATGGTGTGATAGAGTATATCAGAATATGTGACCATCCTGAACCGAAAAACTGTGGACAGCCATGTGTTGGCATCTCATCACGTAAAGCGAACTGCAGTGAATACGACTGTCCGGGTGAGTTCGTCATTTACCATGTTTACACAGGGGGACTTGTCAGGGTGTTCCCAACTCTTCATAATTATTAATATACTAGTATCATAATAACTATAATGATAAAACTCTCACTTCATATACATTTTCACCAAAGATAGATGTCTTCAAGCTAAATATTGAGCAAAGGTGAGGTGAGAGCTAGGCATACAAATGCCTCATAAAAGAAAAATAACTCCTGTATAAATAGGTTTGAATAAATAAATAAATAAACTCAGTTCTGAGGTCGAATAATTACGTGTTATGATCATTTCTAATGTACCTGGCTAGGCAATGTGCTAAAATTCAAGATATTATTTTTTTCAAATGCGAAGTAGTGTAATAAATTCAGCCGAAATGACATTAAACACTCACCTGGCCATCAACTCAAGTATTCTTAGGAGATTAACACCATCTTATAGTTGCAAAACGGCTAGTATGACTCCAATTATTTTGAAGGTAGGGGAAGAGCGGGCAAAGGGGGCCACTTAACGTTTCAATGGTATTTAAGGAGAATATTCGAACTATTTTAAAACCAATGACTGTTCTATGTTAGGTACATGCAATGTAGATACATATGACAGACACACTTAGTGTTTCAAGGATACCTTATTTTAATTGTAAGCCAAATAGATTCGCTCCCAAAGTGGCCCCCTTTGCCCAATAGCTTGGGCAAAGGGGGCCAGCGCATTGGGCAAAGGGGGCCACCCCCACCTTGGTACTTTTTATTATTTTGATACATAAGTGTGTACATTGAAGTGAGCCTAATAAAACAGATATAAAAAAACAACTTTCAGCTGATGTATATGGTGGCATGCTTTGTTGGACATAATACTAAGTAATATACTAAATACTTTCGTTCACTGAGATTAGTGTGTGAAATATGTACCCATTGAAAATTAGCGGGCAAAGGAGGCCATGCTGTATGGTCTTTGTATTGAAATGGCCTGGCCCCCTTTGCCCTGGCTCCCTTTGCCAAAGGGATAAAGGTGGGAAATTTAGCCTATTATCTCGCCTGACTAAAGTAATGACTAGAAAACAAAGACAATATAATGTACCACACAAAAAAAAAATATTTTTAGAATAAATCCCATTAATTCATCAAGATATTCATACAAATATATAAGCTTATATTAATAAGATTGTTGCCAAAAACTCCCTTTCGTCTATTATTTCTATCTAAGATATGTATGAGATGTCTATTTTTGTTTTTTGTATACATATGCTCATAATTCATAACTATGACGTCATTAATATTTCATACAACATGTCAAAATTAAAATATCATTGATGGCCCTCTTTGCCCACCGGCCCCCTTTGCCCGCCTCTCCCCTATATATCTTTACAAGACCCAAATAATAATAGTTTGAGCTTTATACCGTTTTGAATATTTAAGGAGTAAAACACACCAACACGAAATCGCACGCGACGTCGGGTTGGTTATCAGACACACTATACTATTTGATCATTGCCAAAACATACCAGCGCAAAGTACGCGAGCATGATAGGCAACGCGATAATTTTCAAGACTGTTACATGTCGCGTTGGTCGTTGCGTGTGTGGACACTAACGCAACGGCATCAACGCGATTTTCGCGTTAGTCGACGCGTCAGTCGTCGAGTACCTTTCGCGTTGGTGTGTTTTGCTCTTAAGACTACAATTGTGAAGCATGGTCAGAGATAGTCTACACTGTGGCTATGGTGGAACAACATAGGAAAATTATAGGGCAAAGGCGTTAACTTATTACGTAGCTTAATGGAGTTCACTGTTTAAAAATGAGTCCACTGCAGTTCAGAACAGTCAATATGTGTACCTCCATACGCATGATGATATAGATGTGTACCTTACCTTGAAACAAGTTGCTATGTACAAGCAGAGAGGTGGTGTAATATATAACTAACGGTTACTAATTCATTAAACAGTCACACAGTTCTTTGACTCACTATGTGTTCTCCTTTACTCTATAAAGGGGTCTTATTCTAAAAGAATTGTTACTCTATGGGACAAATTGCCATGATAAATGCATGGGGATCATTCTTCTAATATTTTTGTCGATGAGTTAGATAATTTCTATTATAACAAGTTCCAAGACTCATTTTCCTGTGATGATATATGTTCATGGACACGTAGGCTACTTGTCGTTGCCAGGCTGTGCGTGTTTTGAATGTATAATATATTATTTCAACTTTATTCTCTACCTACTTCCTGTAAACTATTGACTTGTAGTAACAGTAATGATAGTTGATGAATGCAGTTGAATTATTTGAATTGAGCAGTGTGTTATGTTACATGTACCTGGTTATAGCATTGATAGACCAGACGTGGCTTGGGAAAGGTGTCACCCGGGAGGCACATTTAAGGCACTATTATTTTCACATTGCTGGACTACTCAGTGGCCAGCATCAACCTGTTGATCAGGTAACTGCTGCTGAATCACTGAAATAAGGCCAAAAATGTATATTAACTATCCGGGATTTTGGTCCAATTTTGAGAAATACAGCGTATTACACATTTTTACCCAATGAGTAGTCAATTTTTTTAGCTATATCAGTATATTTAGTATCAATAGAAGGCTATTGACACAGGCTTTCACATGGAAGGATCATTGAATGCACAAGAGAGCTTTACCTTTGTATTTTAACCCCTAATTGTACGAGCCTGAAGAAAAGCTCGCAAATTGTATGTCTAACCAAAAAAGTGTGTAATATGTTCACGTAACTGGATTTATTTTACGCCAACAGTAGTTCTAGAACATGTTTGAATAAAAACTGAGCATTTATATCATACAAAAATCAGCTGAGAGAAAGTATTTTTACTACAAAAGTCATTTGATTGTATCAAACCTAATAAGTATATAGTCCAGACTGTTTAGTATATGTAGGGCTCCTACTTACATTTTCGAACACATCAAACCAAGTCACACTTGTTACTGGTTTGAATATATTGTATAGGCCTACCAACTTTATTTACATTGATCACGAGCAATTTTTATATTTTGACTTTAGCACAATGGGACGCGAGCTGGTCCATTTTTAAGACACCGGTCCAATCCCACCAACTCTCCCCTACATATACAAATAGTGCCTTTATTCATTTAAGTGAAAATATATCACACAACACGGCTGTCTGTTTGTGTCTATGATAGGATGTTAAAAATATTGTTTTTTATTGCATATGCCTTGGTGAAACCCATCACTGATGCGTAGCAGGTACATCACTGATGATATTTTTTTCTCCAGCTTCCTGTTTAGAAAGTGGACTTTTAGGAACATTTGCCCCAATTCATCCTCCTGCAGATATATGTGGTGTAAAACAACTGCATTTATATTAATATGTTATCGAAGGGAGTTTGATAGATAAAGTGTCAGGAAAAAAGATGGCAGGATTTATTTAGAAAATGTTGACAAGCATTAATTGTCTTTATACTTTTTACTGCGCTGGTGTAATGGTGTGTACAACCTCCTGTCTGATATGAGTACGTGGGATCTCCGCTTTTTCATATGATGACGAGATAGCTGTATGCAGAAATGACATTTGGTGACGATAATAACATATTTGTCTATCTGCTAAGAAAATACCTTGGGGATTATATCAGGCCAATCCCAAAAAAAGTCATATTTGTGCCTCCTAGCGCAATTAGTTTAGTTCAAGAAAAACATAGTGAGAATATAATTAATTTTATAATACTCCTGTTCTCTGCAGTTACTTGCCGTTCTTGCGAAACCTAAAACGACAGATTTGACACTTCTCATGAAACAGAAACTTTACCTCGAACAAAAGCCTAGTTATTTGCATTCGTTATGTGTTAACCCAGATTGTTCATCACCATGCTCCGGTACATGGGACATTGATACCTGTAGCCTTTGTGAATGTAAAGATGTGAACATTACTCTGCATCTGGTGGACAAGGATGGCTGGCCTATTGCTGGTGCCGCCATGTTTGTATCTACCAGGCCTTGGCAGCATCTAGGAATAACAGGTAGGTAGAACTATGATTCTCATCCTAATTAAATCCACTATTCACTCAAAGAACATACATGGAATCATCAAAACAACAGACCGGTTTGGCTGGCAATAAACTTTAATATGTAATCACATAAACAAGCATTACATAATGTGATGTGTCGTGGGATTTGAGATGAACTTCATTAACGCAGAAGTAACAACAACAGATGTGGCAGGTTTGATGAATGTATATATTTAACAACACTGGTACAATAATAACTGGTTCTGTAACGCTGGAGTTTCGCTGATTTTCGCTGATTTATGCTGATTTATGCTGGTGAATCTATAAATATATACATATTGTCAGGCTTATATTTTGAGGCCCACAGTAAGGTCAATACAATAAACAGGACTATATCAATATATATAATAAATAAAGCAATGTAACAACTATAACAACATACATAGATCATGTCAGGTTACAAAGGTTAAATAATAGAAATAACTTTAGCTTGATTACAAGTCTGAATAAATAGTAAGTTTCGACAAGGTTTAAATATGCCAATCACTTAGGAATGTTGGCCCAATTATCCCTGTAACACACACTGGCTGCTAAATTATTATACTGCATCTCGTCTTGCGCTATGAATCTGATGAAGAAATATATATATATATAACCAATTATATAGATATAACTTACAAATAACATTATTTACTAAACTCCAAAGAGATTACAATGTCATCGTTTGCTGACACGGAAAAATAAATTAACCGCAATACATGTTCAATGCTGGGCCAACGTCGCAGACGTTGGCTCGACATTGAACCACTCAAGCTTTAACGCCTTCGGTCGTTCATGCAAACAGGTGAGTAATAAATCAATAAATACTGTGATTTGCACAAATTATCTGAAGAACTATAATAATCAAATAAATAAATCTATATAAACGTAGGAAAGATTGTGGCTCTAAAATGTCTATTTCTGCTATTAAAATATGTGATCGTGTACATGTATAGCCTACCTCCCTCTAGCTTGGGGTTCATCTAGGCCAAGTTCACTGGACGCTACCAGGGCCTGATAGCCTCACGCCCCTCTTTGTCGGAGCAAGGCCTCTTTTAAAGTCTATAATATTAGGACACAATTAAATAATACCGCACAACTTATAATAAATTAACATTAGCAATGAAATTGCATGGATGTACAGTATATTAAACTAATATTAATCGTCAAGATTATAAATTGTATCATCTCTCTCCTCATTGGTCAGATTTTGTTTTGTTTGTTGATCGTCACCATGGTAACATAACAAATTTAACATAATAGAATTATTCTAAATCTAGCTTAGTTAACAAAAAAAATGATACCTAATACAAGGATATCTAAGTTTAATCGAGATATAATAATAAATTCGCTCATCAAAGACATCTTACTATGACCAAGGATAATCGTATCTGCGCTGGTCAAGCAGAAAGAGGTTAACGAATTCACCTGTCATGAGTAAACTAAATATCGGAAATTCCGTGACTGGAACAAAGTACAAAATGCCTACTGTCAGCAACATACCCCCACCTTGAATTTATCCCAATAATTCAATAATAATAAAAATACTTATTCGTCCCATAGTATGCCCCTTGTAGCGGTATAAGTCCTGTGACTGGTCTAACCAATTCAGTTGAACGAGTTTTAATTTTGGCACTCCTGACTAGATAATCTCTACAAATTTGACTTCTTTAATAAAGCCTAGAGGCCACATTCCTCTTGGCAAGCTCTCATCTTGAAGCAGGACTAAGTCACCCACTTTCATATTTTTAGTTGGAGTCTGCCATTTACTCCTAGTTTGTAACTGAGTGATATAATCTTTCGACCATCTTTTCCAAAACTGATCAGTCAAATACTGGGCATAACGCCAGCGTTTTCTATATTGATCATCTGAAAAGAATGTCCCCCAAGATACAGATACATTACTGTGCTGTAGTAGCAAGTGATTTGCCGTTAATGGCACATCATCACGAATATCTGTGGTTATCTTTGTCATGGGCCTCCCATCAACAATATTTTCAACGTTGCACATCACTGTTTGTAATATGTCTTCTGTGAGTCTTATGGACCTACCTAGGATGCCGAACATGACCTTTCGGACAGTGCGTATCATCCTCTCCCATAGCCCGCCCATGTGGGAGGCTAGGAGAGGGTTAAAAGAGCTCATTATGTGCACCCACTAGAATATGTCCCAGTATCAGAGAATATTCGCTGTGGCTGACCCCTTCTAGATGTGAATCTAAAAAATCCATTAAAAAATGTGTCTGTTTCTAAGCTACATAAGACTTCAAGATGTATGGCTCTTGTAGTCAGAAATGTATATATACAGCCATAGCGTTTTACTTCAGACCGACCTTGTTTGACATAAAATGGTCCAAAAATATCTACTCCTGTATAAGACAAAGGAGGACGTCCAGTTTCTGTACGGACCTTCAGCAAGTCACCCATTTCTTGGTGATGCGTAGGAGCGTACATTTTCTTACATGTTATACATGTGTGCTTCACAGTTTGTATCAAGTTTCGTACTTTAGTTACCTAATCTTTGGTTCATAGGTCATTGATAAGCCATTCAACACCTACATGGGTTTCACAGTGTCTTTCAAGGACAATCATATTTGACAGTCTGTGATTTGATGGCAATATCATAGGATGCTTAGAGTTGACATTCATACTGTTCTAAGTTGACATTCATACATGTCTAAGTCTAACCCCTACTACCAAAATTTGCTTATCATTTATTTCTGGGTTAAGTTTCCTTCATGGGCTTAGGACTTTACATTACCCTTATTTTCAAGTGATTGTATTTCATCTCTATAGCATTGGTCCTGAACATATTTAATCAGTATGGTTTCAAAAGTTTCTAACTCACTACTGGTTATAGGATCACTCAATTTTATTTGCTGTTTCACACCTTGAAAACATTGCACAATTCTGATTAGCCTGGCATGTGCTCGCTTGAGGCGGTAAAAAGAAGAGTAATGCTCGATAAGATTCTGTAATGGGTGCTCATTACCATGACAAACAGCTACTATAGCATCATCAATTGATTTATCACTCTTAATTTCAGTATCAAATTCTGAAATGGTCGTAATGTCATTTGATCTGTCACATACCGTGCGACCCTTCCCTGACTTGTTGTCACTTAACACAGGATGGTGTGGATACCACATAGAACCATCCTCACGAGTTAGTCCTGTCTCTGGAACTGTTTCTGCATACTTTTCTCTCAATAATTTATCTATATTTTCACTATATTTATCTCTCAAGTTTGTAGTCTTTAGTTTATGTTCCAAATTAGCTAGTCTTTCACGGGCAATAAACTTATTATCAGAGAAAGATGGTTTATCATCCTTCCAAGGAATAGGTAGTGTATAATGATCCTCTTGATGAGTAGTCTCTCTATCCCATAAATCAAGAATGCGTTTTTCTTGCTGCGATGGAGAACATACGTTTTCATCCGCTACTTCGACTTCCCATAATTTGGTAATCTGACTGTATATGGCTACACAATGCGAAATTACTTTGTCAGAATTCATTGGAGATACTGCAGATCCACAAATAGACCAGCCCAAGACCGTTTGGATTGCATATGGACCATTTTGACTATGACTAGGTCTGACCTTTATGGGCTTTAATAGATGGGCATTATCCATGCCTATCAGTATATCTGCATTTTTATCGGGTTCAGGTCTAGGTAAGTACAAACCTTTAAACTGGGGGTAGCTATTTAGGTCTAAATTCATTGGTGGGTACCTGGCAGGAATATCACTGATAACCATCACATCGGATAATGGGAAACTGATCTGAATCGGTTATTTCAAGTTTAACCAATTTTGAACATTTGTCTCCCGTACTATAAAGCGTGCTAATTTGATATGTGATGGAGGTCACTTTAAGGTTCAATTGACCAGCCAATTTCTCAGTAATGAAGGAATTTGTAGAACCAGTGTCTAATAAGGCCCATGATTCGACAGCATTATTAATGCATACCTTTACCATAGGGACATACACCATAGTATTGTTCACCTTACCTGAAGCATTAGTCATATCAAGGGTGTTGGCTTCAGTATTATCTGTATCCAGCTTATCATACATATGTAACAATTTTGAATGCTTGTACTTACACCCTGTGACGTCGCACATAGATTTTAATCTACAGTTTCCTGCTCTGTGATTCGAATAAAAACAATTGAAACACAAATTATTTCTGCTCACATATTTGAGTCTTTCAGATGGTGTCATGTCTTTAAATTTACCGAAATTGTATAATTTGTGGCTTTCATTGTTACATAATATACAAGCTGGGGTATTCGCACCTTTACTTTGCAAGGGTGACGAAACCGTAGCTTGCAGAGCTGCGTGGGGAGGTTTATGAGTTTCAGATGTGTATTGATTTTTTGTGTAATATTTTTCGTTACCGTAGACAGGGTCCTTCACATCTGACGCTGTGCGAGACATAAATTTAGAAAATTCTTCGAAATTAGGGTACTCTCCGGAGGTTTCTTTAAGCTTCAATGCTTTCCGTCTCCAGGCAGCTTTTACAAAAAGAGGACATTTCTGTAAAATACTCAGAATACTACCCTGAGTATCAATCTCCGGCAACATAGATAATTGCTTTAATGTTGTATAGGCAATTTGTATATTGTCGGCGAGTTGAGCCAAATCTTTTGGCGATACATTCTTACCAGACACCAAATTGTCAATGACACTTCTAGAAATTAGATTCGGGTTAACAAACCTTTTCTTCAGTAGGTAAATCGCTTGATCATAGCCTACCTGTCCCACAACCAGTGCACAGTTTTTAATTGCCATTTTGGCCTCACCAGCCGTACATTGGATTAGTCTTGTCAGCTCGCTTTCAGCCGATAAATCTGTCTTACCTACTAACCAATTAAACACAGACATGAATACACTGTAATCAAGCGGATTTCCCGTGAAAGTGTCAATTTTCACCTTAGAGGCATTTAACAAAGCCATTAAATCATTACTGCCAGAGCTTGGCTTAGAACCACATGTTGATTTTTTAAGCTACGCTCTCACGTCACCGACTATCTGTATGTATTTTACCTGTATTGTTAAAATCCTTGGTAGTACTTTCCACACAATTAAATCGTGAATCGCAATAAAAATAAACCCTGCACTATTTTAACTGGTTAAGATAGGGAACATCAACAATACTAATATGGTAAGATCACAATAACATGGACGATGTGTATAAGCAACTATATTTAATACATATACTTATATTGATATACAATATTGTAAGTTTAATCAGTTGGACCTGAACAACATCAGGTAAACGTCGGTCGAATTTCTATTTCTCTGTAATCCCGACGAGCTCATTTGCTTTAACATTTTGTTACCTGGATATCAGAGAAATGATTTAAAATGATGTTCACTTTCTCACAATTGACCCTGACAGCGCTCAGGTCAGTGTCAAAGGTTAAAGGCTCCATGTAGTCCCCAGACCTACTCGCCGGTACTCGGAACTAAGTGATCCTTTATTTTTTTCGAATACCTTTTTAAAGAGTGCTCGGTTGCCCGTTTTAACTCACTAGATTTTCCTAAATTAAAAAGTAGGGGGCGGAGCTAATTCGTGACGTCACAAGATGTAGTCATGATTGTCTGCTGATTATAATACATGTACATGTAACGGACGATGTATACTGTATGATGTTATAAAACTGACCAAAGTCAACACAAAATGATCTGATAAATTAACATGACTAAAGATTATCCTTATTTTATATTGGTGTATTTATATCCTTGTAGATATGAAGTTTCTTGTGTTTTTAAATATGTTGGTATTATTTTTTAAATCATTTTAATTAGTTCAACATACGATTATATCTGTCATGTAGTTAGTTCAAACGGTGAACATAAAGGTGTATCGGTATATTGTGTCCAATTTATTTATTTCAGTTAAAATGTTAACTGTCAACTTAAAACTATCTGACCCGTCATTTTTTGTTTCAATCTTCGTGCGGGTTGTCCTGTTAGCACTCGATATGGGCCGGAAAGTAATATAACCAACTGATAGCCAGCCTCCTTCTCAGGGCCAGACTAGGCTGGCCCTGCTGCAGAGCTTTGAGAATCTCTTCTGTAATGCCGTGCCTTGATAGGGCCTCAAAAACTGGGGCCAGTGTAGTGTATAAATCTTGTTTACAAAGTCAAAGACATACTTTTCAAACATGTGGTGATTGGCCGGCCGGAAAATTGGGTCAAGATCATGAATATCTCATGAATATATATATGATATATACAGAACACATTCTACAGTGCAATCAATCAGAGCCACAAGCGAACGCTAGTGGGAGGATAGTGGATATGATAAATGAGAATGACTGGTAGCTACAGTTTGTGTCTTGCCATTCAGCAATGCACTTCGTATCTAATGAATCATAATTTATGTGGTTTAAAGAAAAAATGAGGATTGTCTAAAATACAAAATGTTTCAAAATTGTTAGAGGTGAAAATGTGTATGGTGATTTTGAACTTTATATTTTGTATTCATATAAACGATGGCGAATTCATAATACAATTGTTCACCAGTCATAGAACAATATACGAGGGGAGTTGCCATAGATACTGACGCGCAGTATAGAGACAAAATGTGAAACTATATCACTTTGTAATATGATAAAAACAGTGAAATCCGTTGATGAAATGAATAATGTACAGATGTTGACGTTAGGATGGGGATAATAGGACATGATGTGTTATTGAGCGTGTTTTCCTTCACTTGTCCGATAAGAACTGGGCATGTCTATGAGATATACCTCAAAACATGCCCAGACGGCCACAAACTTGATTTTCTCTGTCATTTAATGCTGAAACACCGTGGCATTTCGCACAGCTCCGTTATCCTCAGGTCGGATAATCCCCATAGTAGAAATAGTAGAGGGTAACTCCTTTCATCCCATCTGAGAGACATAATGTCAAGCACTATGTCGGCTGTTTAAAGCAGTTGGATCATTTGGCTTCTTGATCCATAGTATTTACATTGCGGAGGGACCCCAATCCTGCGAACGTTGACTGTGCATACAGATCTATGGATCCACAATATGTACTCAGCTAATCAGGACGACCCACCTACTTAACCGCCGTACAATGACCACATCAGTGTCTGAGCACTCGGACGGTTACTGTAGACTAGTGCTCCCGTACCATGCAGTACATGATACTTTTCAGTTTTGGTTGATTTTTTGTGATGAACAAAGCCGCTCTGAGCGGCTCTCAGTCCATTTGCGACGTCATAATTATACCCAAAGAAGGTGGATATACAAATACTTTGATAATATATATACCTAAAACAGTGGTGGATCCAGGGGGGGGGGGGGTTGACAGAAAAAAATCATCACCTTATTCAGGGGTTTCCTTATGATTTGGTGATATACTGAGTGAGAAACAGCGTCCAATATGCCTTAGATTGCATGAGAAAACCTTTGGAAATCAAAATTTTCCCCGAGGGCGTGCTCCTCGACCCATTTACAGTAAAATATTGTTTTTGTCAAATTTTAACCCCCCCCCCCCCTGAAAAGCTAGATCCGCCCCAAAAAGCTGCTGCGGGCGGCTCGTGTGACTCAAAGCGCTAGTGAGATGCCCCAGGTGGCGATGAAGAGTACTACTACTCCTAACAACCATCTCACTTTACGCGTGCGATAATCTGTAAATATTGAGCTAAACAAAAAATCGCAGTTTATTGATTACCGACTAGATTACTTACTCACTGACCTACATTTTCTAACATTTTAGATCATTAATTAATAAAACGATGAGCACAAAAATTACATTAGCGTAAAATGATTTAGTAATGTAAAATGTATACATTATATGCCCAATCAAAATCGCACCTGCTGATTTCGTCATAGAAACCAGGATTATTTTTTGTATATATACATATTATGGCAAAACATGTTCCAACGTCCTCAAAAAGTGTCACTGGAATTAATCAATTTGCAGCTGGAAATTGCGTTAGAAATTCCAGCAATTTAGCAGGACAAGTGGTAAAATATGATTTCTTATAAATTATACAGATGCAAACGGTAGATTTGATGTAATTGGATTATGTGAGGAATATGCCATAACTGCAAAGCATTACTATTACGAATATTATCAAGAATTGACAAAGCCGTGTATCATCCCCATACCTACTATATATGGGATATTTCCACGGAGAAGAAAGCGGGATACCACTTGTGGTGAGTATAATGTAATTTTACTACCAGCGGCTTTTAAGAATTTAAATTATATATATTACATATATCATAATTTGTTTTTGGTTATATATGATATTCTATAAATCATCTACATTCATTATTGTATTGCTCAATGTTGGAACTTTGATCTAATTCAACAAATCGGTTAGTGATGATAAAACAAATAATGAAACACTCAACACATAATAAATATACTAAGTATATGTCGCTACTCGCTGTATTTTTTTATTCCGAATTGTACTTCATTATTCATGTCTTGAATAACACAATAACACTAATCTAGGATATAAATGAATGGCTTAGAGCCTAAATCGTAACACCGATAATATTATGAATACATAGAAGGATTTATTTGATAATACATGTCCTTTATTCTAACGAATGAAAGTTCATTCATGTGATATGAGTTTAGTCGATTTATCGATTTTGTATAAGATAAAGCCCGGTAACATTTACATTTTTAGCTGTGAAAGGGGTCGAGGCCAAGAATGTAGAACTCCGAGGGTTTTAACTGACATAAAGAACATCCGAACATAATGACGATCCCTCATAATTAACGGCTCTGTGACACCTGACTGATTTGAAAACCATATGCCGCCTACCATGATAATTGATATGTACTGGGTTAACAATAACTCTCCATTCCCGGCTTAGAATGTAGTGGTCGGACAAAGAAAATAATGTAGTAGTGTGTTTAACCAGCGGTTCCGGTCGCCCTCCGCCATAGCGTTTTATTGTGATAGACGTTTGTATTGCAATTTGTATTGCAAATTTACTTCTGGTGACCAGAGATCTGCGACAGCACATATCATTTTTGGGACAGCGAAGGTTCAGTTACCCGCCCCCTGTGAAAATGAAAAGAATCGGGTTTGAGGCCACTTTTGTGCACACATAGGCTAAATAGGGCCAGGAGGACCTCCTGAGGATGGTGAAATGAGTGAGATGACACTGCCTTCCGAATACAGGATTCGAAATTCAAACCCTGGAGGTCTGAGGCCGAGCACGCTACCTCTCGGTCACGGAGGTTCCCCACAATAATTCTACGAGTGGGTGGTGAAGAACATTTTTGTTTCTTTCAAACCGCAGTGACCGGGAAACGAACCCAGAATTCTAGCGTAAAAGGCAGCGGTGCTAACCACTACCCTAGGGCCCCCGCCCCGCCCCCTGTGAGACTTGTCGCTCGAGCCCCAGGGTAGTGGGCGTGAGTAGACACTTGAACAAAGGCAAGTGTCTATGAGGATGTTCATATGCTCTGCCAAATGTAAAACTAATTGAACTTGCATTATCCAACGTAGGCCAGTAATATAAATAATGTTTACTCTTGTATGCTATATTAAATTACATGTCCTCCAATTTTGATACTTTTATCATAGAAGTGAACTATCAGTTCAATATATCGAGTATAGGAGCAGAGTATTAATAGGAGTGAAAATTTGCTGTACATTGAGTGCATCTTTAAATAATATGAATTGTATAGAGCCCATCTGATCTCAAAGGTTATCTCTACAGATCGTCGCCTCGGAGCTAAAGGATCCTATCTGCCACTCTAACGAGTGTCAGATAGGATCCTTTAGCTCCGAGGCAACGAGATGTGTTGAACATATGTATGAATTGTGTAAAGCGCATCTTTATGGAGCCTTCTGGGGGTTTTGAGGTAAGAGTGTAGGTCGTTTCCTTGGATTTCTCATCCTATGGAGTGACAGATACATCTTTCATGACGCGATATCTTATTAAATACATCATTTACATAATGCAAGTGTGACTGATAATTGTCGAGAGGCTCGTCTTGTCATTGCCACGGTGATAATAATGTTTATCATGTGTATAATACTACCTTATAGTGATAGTTATCTTCTTTCTCTATGCTCATAGGCATGATAAGAGTTCAATGTAACAGGGTTTTTTCTTGAATTCAACCTGTATTGACAAGAAGAGTCTCCATTAATTTTTATTTGCATGTATAATTCTACATTATTATTATTATTATCATTATTATTATTATTATTATTATTATTATTATTATTATTATTATTATTATTATTATTATTATTATTATTATTATTATTATTATTATTATTATTATTATTATTATTATTATTATTATTATTATTATTATTATTATTATTATTATTATTATTATTATTATTATTATTATTATTATTATTATTATTATTATTATTATTATTATTATTATTATTATTATTATTATTATTAATTGTATTACTATTATTATTATTATTATTATTATTATTATTATTATTATTATTATTATTATTATTATTATTATTATTATTATTATTATTATTATTATTATTATTATTATTATTATTATTATTATTATTATTATTATTATTATTATTATTATTATTATTATTATTATTATTATTATTATTATTATTATTATTTATAATTTATTATTATTATTATTATTATTATTATTATTATTATTATTATTATTATTATTATTATTATTATTATTATTATTATTATTATTATTATTATTATTATTATTATTATTATCATACAATTATTTTATTCTTTTTAAGGTGGCCTCCACGATAGCAACCAAAATGTAATTGTTATTCTTTCATCAAATAAATGAATCTGAGTCTGAGTCTGATCTCACAGGCCATCTCTGCAGGTGTGTTGACTTAACCTATATATGAATTGTGTAGAGCGCATCTGATCTTAGAGGCTATCTCTGCAGGTGTGTTGACGTAACCTACATATGAATTGTGTAGAGCGCATCTGATCTGAGAGGCTATCTCTGCAGGTGTGTTGACGTAACCTATATATAATTTGTGTAGAACGCATCTGATCTCAGAGGCTATCTCTGCAGGTGTGTTGACGTAACCTATGTATGATTTGTGTAGAGCGCGTCTAATCTTATAGGTTATTGTGACCGTATTAAAGGTATGGTCAACTGTCAAAATTCGCAGGACAATGGTCCCCCAGAATGCAATAGTGCCCGTGGGTAGGCCAATGAGTCTGGTCGGCCGCTCAGCACTGTCCCTTCACCTGATTCTCCATTAAGGAGGACTGCAAAGATTAAAGATCTCTAAGTTGTGTTGACGTAGCCTATGTATGCATTTTGTAGAGCGCATCTGACCTCAGGTATCTTTGCAGGTGTGTTGACGTAACCTGTGTCAGTTTCTTATAAAGTTTTTTTTTTAATTAGCCTTATATAGCCTTTGAGTAGCTCTTATAATAGAGTGACTGTGTATTTCTCCGACTATTGAGTTCTTCCATGACAAGATAAAATGCCTCCTCTTATGTGTTTAGACGTTATTGAGCTATGTGAGGATCAACTACTAATAAATTACACTATGTGCCACTGGATATTATATTATCACTCTTGTCGTTGCCAAATAATAAATGTTTTGATAAAAAATACCTGTCATAATATAGTGCTCCTATTTATTACTGAGATCACCTGTCGAAATTATGCGTTCATAATTACCAATAATAATAATAATATAACAGTTATTTCTTCTAAAGCGCTATTCCAACAGCACGTCGTTCATTTGTTTTGATAAAAAATACCTGTCATAATATAGTGCTCATATTTATTACTGAGATCACCTCTCGAAATTATGCGTTCATAATTACCAATAATAATAATAATATAACAGTTATTTCTCCTAAGCGCTATTCCAACAGCACGTTGCTCGTAGCGCTGTACAATAAGTTTATAAAATGTTTTTTTTTTTTAAAGATGAGTCTTCAGCGTAGATTTATACATAATCAGTGATGGCGCGGACAAGATATCTAGTGGTAGTGTATCCCAGAGCAGAGATGCCGCCTTGCTAAAAGCCCTGTCACCTCAAGAATGTCTTGTACGTGGAACACACAGTTAATGGCTATCACTCGATCTCAAACAGCGTCCTGCCACGTATGGCTGGAGCAGTTCTGTAATGTACACAGGAGCCATTCCATTCAGAGCGCGATATACGTAAAGCAAATGTTTGTATTCAATGCGCTCAGTAACAGGTAGCCAATGCAGATTCATTAATACCGATGTAACCGCCCAGATTACCCCCTGACTGGACTATACCCGGGTATAGCCTGGACTATACCCTAACTATAATCCAGACTATACCCCAGGGTATAAGGCCTACTCTGGGAGCTCCCAGAGTATACCCCACAAGCCCAGACTATACCCCACCAGATTCGGGGTTAGGTATAGTCTGGGCGATAGGGGTATACTCTGGGAAATATCTTATATAACTTACAATCAATTATCACTATAATATCTGATCTTAATCTCGCATAATTCATGTCTTATGTATTAACCCTCTGAGGACTAGACTATCTTATGTTCCCTATGGTAACCTTCTGATGGCTAGAGAATAACATATATCATGACTATAATAACTTTCTGGTTGCTAGAGAATCACATGCCTAATTGGTTAACCTTCTGAAGACTAGACTTTCATACGTCTCCTATATTACCTCCCGATGGCTAGAGTAGCCTATCACATGTCTCATTTATTACCCCTCTGAAGGCTAAAGTATCACATGTCTTCCATGTCTTATGTGTTAACACTATGTCGACTTGACTCGACAAGTACTATACTTTAGCCATCAAAAGGTTAAGATGGGAGATATAATTTAAAGTCTAGTCCCAGAAAGTCAATGCATGAGGCATGTGACACTCTAGTCACCAGAAGGTTAATACATAAAACAGCGTGACACTCTAGCCACCAGAAGCTTAATACATAAGACAACGTGATACTCTATCCATCAGAAGATTAATATAGAAGTCTTATGATAGTCTAGTCCCCAAAGATACATAGATACATAGAAACTTATGATAGTCTAGTCCCCAAAGGGTTAAAACATGAGATACTCTAACTATCAGCAGGTAAAAATAGAAGGCATGTGATATTCAAGCTCTCAGAGGGTTAATACACGAGACATGTGCTACTCTAGCCTCCAGAGGGTTAATACATACGACAAGTGATGCTCTAGCCATCAGACGGTTACTTTATGACTTCCATGCGAGTGATTTGCCAGATTAATTTAATGGAAACATTGATTTTTTAGGCTTAGAGCTTGAAGCAATAGGTTGACCTAACGCTGAATGAATACGATATTTGTCTATATCACCGTTGTTTTTTTTTAATTTAACGATTCGCATTGTGGACCATAGGCCTTTAAAACACACCACTACATTATTTTCTTTGTCCGACCACTTCATTCTAAGCCGGGATTAGAGAGTTATTGTTGATCAAGTACAGACCAATTATCATGGTGCTATAATCAGTCAGGTGGGACGGAGCCGTTGATTATGAAGGTTCCTAATTATGGCCGGATGTGTTTTAAGTCAGTTAAAACCCTCGGAGCTCTACATTCTTAGCTGTGGAAAAGGCCTCGGCCTTTTTCCACAGCTAAGAATGTGAAGCTCCTCGGGCTTTATCCTATACATAAACGAGTTCCTTGGAGACAAAATCAACATCGGAATGTATAACCAAAATGACCCTTCTATAGACTACCAACTAGGTAATATGATATAGACAAATAATTATATCAATATAATCAATTATGCTAATTATTCAAATTGGAACAGATGCTCAATGTAAAAAAACATCAAACACGCCTTGGACCATGTAGGCCTACAAAACATTTCCATCATAAATTCTTGCTGTGGGCTTAAATAACATTTTGGATTGGTCCGTCAGGCTGGAGGAATAGTTGTAGGTTTGTTAGCAAAAAAAAACAATAATTTGTGACACTATAGTTGATAATCTTGAAGCAATTCCCCCAATAAGTGATAGATTATAGTATACATAGCCATTGCCAATGCCAATCACAACAAACAACACAGTCCAGCTTTGAGCAAGTGTGATAAGCATTGTACCGGTATATAAATTGATGTATCTTCAAACTCCGCGTGGGTAAGTCGTAAGTATAATTTACGTGTCGAATGCCATTAACAAAAAAATGATTGTAATCGTCATAATCTTTTTATGTATTTCAGGTGAACGTGCGGACACGATAGGTATGTATAGATAGAGTGACGGAGTGATATATCTTATTCAGATTTAGAATGACGTAGGCCTAGGGCCTACTTAGTTTTTTGTTACCCCTCGGCCGGGGTATTGTCGTCCCCTTCCTACGCCACCGCCGTATGCCGCCAGTTTTGGCTACCGTTCCAACGTGGTCCAACAGATTGAATTCATAATTTACCAGTTTACACACACATTCAACCCCTCCGGAAATTTATTTTATCAAAGGCCAAGGTCATAGAAGAATTTCAAGGTCAAAGTGATGACACGATTAGATTTTCAGCTTTCCACCGTTAATAAAAATGGACGCCATGCAGCTTTCGACTTATTTTTTCTTTTCGAATTCACAATAGTGCCTTGAAACCTGGTATGCCCTATATGCAGATATGTAGGTTTTCGGAGTTTACAAGTCTATTTCATGTGTGACCGAAAAAGAGGCTATGGGGGCCATCTTGATTTTATCAATTTTAATAAATCGCTTTTATTTTAAGTTAGATGCTCCAAAACCTGGCAAATAGGGGTTATTTGTGTATTGGCATTGTCCGTTTTCGTGTACGGACGAAAACGAGGCCATGGCGGTCATCTTGACTCTATCAATTTTAATAAAGCATTCTTATTTTCAGTTAATTGCCTTGAAAGCATGCATCCATAGGTTTTCGGAGTCTGTGAGTCTATTGGCATTGTGCGTTTTCAAGTGCGAACGAAAACGAAGAGCTGCTACGGCCATGTTCAGTTGAATACCTTGACACCTCGTGTAGGCCTATACATGTGCGGTTTAGATTTAAAGATTTTATCATTGCTAAAGTTGTATTTTCCCGCACATCAGCCCGACCTAATTGTATTCTCCAGAGGGTCATGGGTCTTGCATCGTCTCCGGACCGCATGTCCACGATGCGAGACCCATGACCCGAGCGGAGGGTGAATACAAATATAGAGGGCTGATGTAAGGGACAATACAACTTTAGCCGTGGTACGGTATTGTGTTTTTATCTCATACCCACATATAACTGACTTATCCCAACGTAGCCTCCATGGCTACATGGCCTAGGTCATAACGCTAACAGACTTCTAACTTAGCATAGGGCCTATGGCCTAATTCCACTCATTCTCAAATTATTAATAATCCAGTTAGGATTAGCTTAGCTAGTCTACTAAATTCTTTTTTCAAGTTCAACAGCGGAATAATAATTGTACTGTCTTCCGATTCATGTCCATGTCAGGGGCGGATCCAAGGGGATGGTTTGGAGGGTTTAACCCCCCCCCCCCCGAAATAAATATAATCTTATATGAGTTTCTTTCATAACTGGAGACAAACAGTGCTCAATATGCCTTAGATTGCAGGAGAAAGCCTTTGAAAATCAAAAATTTCCCCTTGACAGGCTTCTCGGACCCCTGCATGTGTTCTGTGATCTGATTCAATTATGTAGCCTAGGCCTACCACATTTCCTTTTCCAAATTGAACACCCAGAGACATCTGGTGGGCGGCGCAGTGACAGAGGAGGGGAGGGGGAGGGGAAGTGGGTCTACATGCAGTTGACGATGGCAGGGCTGTGCCATTCTCATTCATCAGATCTACTATCCTTCCACTAGCGTCATCTAGTGGCTCTAATTGGGGTGGAGGCCCTAGGGTAGTGGTTAGCATCGCTGCCTTTCACGCTAGAACTCGGGGTTCGTTTCCCGGTCTCGGCGGTTTGAAAGAAACAAAAATGTTTCTTCCCCGTCCACTCGTAAAACTTAGTATTGTGGGGAGCCTCTGTGCTCGGCCTCAGACCGCCAGGGCTCGAATTTCGAATCCTGTGTCTGGAGGGCAGTGTCATCTCACTCATATCACCATCCTCAGGAGGTTCTCCTGGCCCAATTTAGCCTAGATGTGCACAAAAGTGGCCTGATACCCGATTCATGTCATGTGGCTCTGATTGATTGCACTGTAAAATGTGTTCTGTAGACGTAAATGAATTTGACCTGATCTTGTGTCTGGCCAATAAGGCAATACCTGATAAAAATGGTGTCCTTGACATTCTAAACCACATGGTCAATATTGATTTTATGTTGGGCCAGCGTCGTAGACAATTGGCATAGGGCCTACATCAATCCAGCATTGATAATCACACAGCGTAAACAGGATAGGTTTACACCGCCCGATGTTTTTTTAATGTTGGGCCTGCGTCACAAACGATGGACCAACATTAAGCCAATATTAGTTTAGTGTGTCGTACTGACTGAGACTGCACACCAGTAAGAACGATGACCCAGCGCTGGGTTCATGTTAATCCACAATCTGAGATGCTGGCCCAACATTAAACAAAGAGTAGTTGTTAACAACAACACAAGTAAAAGACACACATTCAATGCTGCTTTTAGGCTAGGCCGTCATTGTATAGGATGGACCAACTATAATACAACACAGGTTGATCGCATGTACTGGTCATAATAATACTAGGCATAGACTATAATGACAACCTTAGCCCATTATAGGGGAGACATAATTAGATATAAATTTGTCTCTCATAGGTGCAAGGAATCCTCGAACTTGACATAGTTTCAGGGTCAGGTGTGGGTCACGGTACACCAGATTTTGATGCCCTATCAGAACGCAGCAATTACAGAAGAAAATCTCAAAGCACTGTAGCAGGGCCACCTACCTAGTGTGGCCCTGAGAAGGAGGCTGGGGCTGTGCAAGTGAGGGGGGGGGGGGGTTAAACCCAGATATGCTGGTACCTCCATGAGACATTGACCCAATAGTGCTGTAATGTTGGGCCGAAGTCCTATGCAATGGGCCTACGCTGAAACAATCTTCACTCAATGCTGTTTCAATGTTGGCTCACCGTCTTTGATACTGGCCCAACATTGATTGGATTGGATGCGTGTAGGCCAGGCCTATTCATGTGGCGTGATTGACGTAGCCTAGTTCGGGACACCCGAGAATGAGTTCCCAAGTTCCGAAGTTTCAAGTTCCGGCAACTTCAAGTTCCAGGAACTTTAAGTTTTGAAATAATAATAAAAAAATCACAATAAAAACAAAACAATTGGCTATGTCAACAAGATTTTTTTTGTTTACATATAGCCTAGGCCCATGCCAGAGTCGGGTTCGAACATCGGGTCAATGCCTGTTTGATGGGGATTTTTACAACGTTGGGCTATTATCATCGACACTGTTACAACATTGATAGGGCGCTGGGCAAGTTAAATTCCGCATTGGATAGCCTACTGTCACATGTCATAATTTTCTCACGGGTCAAGATGCTTGTTGATTTATAGGCCTACAATCTTTGATGTAAAGTCTTGGAAGGGGGCTTTCAAATAAGCCGTCATGAAACACGCTTATGATGTTGGATCACTGCTGCTGTAAGGTCGCAGACGCTGGGCAAACCTCAACCCAACATTGGGTCAACGTGGGGCCTACACATAAAGGCCTATTCGTCACTTGCACATAATATGAGTGTGGCGCGATCTCTGGTGCAATGGTTAAAGCCTGTAAAATCAGAGATCGCTGGTTCAAACACCACTCTGGCATGGGCCTATATGTGCACAAAGGTGGACTAGAAAGCCACACTTAATTTCGTGCATAACTGACTTATCCCAACGTAGCCTCCATGGCTACATGGCCTAGGTCATAACGCTAACAGACTTCTAACTTAGCATAGGGCCTATGGCCTAATTCCACTCATTCTCAAATTATTAATAATCCAGTTAGGATTAGCTTAGCTAGTCTACTAAATTCTTTTTTCAAGTTCAACAGCGGAATAATAATTGTACTGTCTTCCGATTCATGTCCATGTCAGGGGCGGATCCAAGGGGATGGTTTGGAGGGTTTAACCCCCCCCCCGAAATAAATATAATCTTATATGAGTTTCTTTCATAACTGGAGACAAACAGTGCTCAATATGCCTTAGATTGCAGGAGAAAGCCTTTGAAAATCAAAAATTTCCCCTTGACAGGCTTCTCGGACCCCTGCATGTGTTCTGTGATCTGATTCAATTATGTAGCCTAGGCCTACCACATTTCCTTTTCCAAATTGAACACCCAGAGACATCTGGTGGGCGGCGCAGTGACAGAGGAGGGGAGGGGGAGGGGAAGTGGGTCTACATGCAGTTGACGATGGCAGGGCTGTGCCATTCTCATTCATCAGATCTACTATCCTTCCACTAGCGTCATCTAGTGGCTCTAATTGGGGTGGAGGCCCTAGGGTAGTGGTTAGCATCGCTGCCTTTCACGCTAGAACTCGGGGTTCGTTTCCCGGTCTCGGCGGTTTGAAAGAAACAAAAATGTTTCTTCCCCGTCCACTCGTAAAACTTAGTATTGTGGGGAGCCTCTGTGCTCGGCCTCAGACCGCCAGGGCTCGAATTTCGAATCCTGTGTCTGGAGGGCAGTGTCATCTCACTCATATCACCATCCTCAGGAGGTTCTCCTGGCCCAATTTAGCCTAGATGTGCACAAAAGTGGCCTGATACCCGATTCATGTCATGTGGCTCTGATTGATTGCACTGTAAAATGTGTTCTGTAGACGTAAATGAATTTGACCTGATCTTGTGTCTGGCCAATAAGGCAATACCTGATAAAAATGGTGTCCTTGACATTCTAAACCACATGGTCAATATTGATTTTATGTTGGGCCAGCGTCGTAGACAATTGGCATAGGGCCTACATCAATCCAGCATTGATAATCACACAGCGTAAACAGGATAGGTTTACACCGCCCGATGTTTTTTTAATGTTGGGCCTGCGTCACAAACGATGGACCAACATTAAGCCAATATTAGTTTAGTGTGTCGTACTGACTGAGACTGCACACCAGTAAGAACGATGACCCAGCGCTGGGTTCATGTTAATCCACAATCTGAGATGCTGGCCCAACATTAAACAAAGAGTAGTTGTTAACAACAACACAAGTAAAAGACACACATTCAATGCTGCTTTTAGGCTAGGCCGTCATTGTATAGGATGGACCAACTATAATACAACACAGGTTGATCGCATGTACTGGTCATAATAATACTAGGCATAGACTATAATGACAACCTTAGCCCATTATAGGGGAGACATAATTAGATATAAATTTGTCTCTCATAGGTGCAAGGAATCCTCGAACTTGACATAGTTTCAGGGTCAGGTGTGGGTCACGGTACACCAGATTTTGATGCCCTATCAGAACGCAGCAATTACAGAAGAAAATCTCAAAGCACTGTAGCAGGGCCACCTACCTAGTGTGGCCCTGAGAAGGAGGCTGGGGCTGTGCAAGTGAGGGGGGGGGGGTTAAACCCAGATATGCTGGTACCTCCATGAGACATTGACCCAATAGTGCTGTAATGTTGGGCCGAAGTCCTATGCAATGGGCCTACGCTGAAACAATCTTCACTCAATGCTGTTTCAATGTTGGCTCACCGTCTTTGATACTGGCCCAACATTGATTGGATTGGATGCGTGTAGGCCAGGCCTATTCATGTGGCGTGATTGACGTAGCCTAGTTCGGGACACCCGAGAATGAGTTCCCAAGTTCCGAAGTTTCAAGTTCCGGCAACTTCAAGTTCCAGGAACTTTAAGTTTTGAAATAATAATAAAAAAATCACAATAAAAACAAAACAATTGGCTATGTCAACAAGATTTTTTTTGTTTACATATAGCCTAGGCCCATGCCAGAGTCGGGTTCGAACATCGGGTCAATGCCTGTTTGATGGGGATTTTTACAACGTTGGGCTATTATCATCGACACTGTTACAACATTGATAGGGCGCTGGGCAAGTTAAATTCCGCATTGGATAGCCTACTGTCACATGTCATAATTTTCTCACGGGTCAAGATGCTTGTTGATTTATAGGCCTACAATCTTTGATGTAAAGTCTTGGAAGGGGGCTTTCAAATAAGCCGTCATGAAACACGCTTATGATGTTGGATCACTGCTGCTGTAAGGTCGCAGACGCTGGGCAAACCTCAACCCAACATTGGGTCAACGTGGGGCCTACACATAAAGGCCTATTCGTCACTTGCACATAATATGAGTGTGGCGCGATCTCTGGTGCAATGGTTAAAGCCTGTAAAATCAGAGATCGCTGGTTCAAACACCACTCTGGCATGGGCCTATATGTGCACAAAGGTGGACTAGAAAGCCACACTTAATTTCGTGCATGCGCGCGAATGAGTTAATATGCTTGACAATACCAAACACATGACAATGACAAGAAAAAAAAATTGACATGGCAAATTTATTAATATTATTATTGTGAATTAAAAAAAATTATATTTCGGAACTTGAAGTTTCTTACACTTGAAACTTGTGAGCTTGAAGTTCCCCGAACTTGGGAGCTTCGGAACTCACTCTCGGGTGTCCCGCCTAGTTCTTATCCAATCAAGACTGTAATCTAAGAGTAAGAGGTACACAACTGATCCTGACACAGCATCCCCGCGGGGCGAAATGGGTGTGCGAATGTATCCTAACTAGTGTACACATTTTTTTCCTCTAAATCTTCATAGCCGTATCAGCCGGATCAAAAAGATTGTATCTTGTAGGCTTACGATACACACCTTGGTATGAGATAATACATAATAATATTATCAGGTTATCGAATAGCATGAACAGACAAAATTTATATCAAATATGATTGTACATTGTTTTATTTTGCCATCACATAATAAAAGTATTGTAATTATCCTGCAATACATAGTCTGGCCTCAGCTCATTAAGCGCAGCTGAGATGTACCACCTGGATAGATAGTTGTTAACACTTAGCAATCACGACATATTATACATGTAGAAATAAAAATATAGATGTATATCATTTAGTGTTCACTAACATATTATTTCAGCACCAAAATTCGTCACTGTTCCACAAGATGTGGTTGGTTCACCGGATGATAATTTGATGTTACTCTGTGGAGGTTTATGTGCACAAGAGCCATACAGTTGTGAACATTCATGGTAATACACATGTAATCTAAGTATAATGATAATAATATAGCGCTGGTGTTTACGATAGAATTAGCATATACAACTAGTACAATATATATATAGAATAGTTTGTAAGAGACTCACATAAAATTAACATTGTTGAATCAAAATGTTTCACATTCAAATGGGGGCTGTAACATTTTTTGAAAACACGCATTATGACTTGTCATATTAAGTGTTGCTGAAAGGGGATGATCTATGTGCAGGTTGAAGAACGAGGAGGAGATTCAAACTGGTGATTTCAGAGATGTTTCTGATGTTGCTGCTACACCTGGACTTGATTATTATCAATGCAAGATTGAGAGGCGAGCTGACATCGGAAATTCCTTCTACATTAATACGGCAGTCTCAACAAAGTCATACGCAACATGTAGGCTCTGTGTGTGTGTGTGCGTGCGTGCGTGCGTGCGTGCGTGCGTGCGTGCGTGCGTGCGTGCGTGCGTGCGTGCGTGCGTGCGTGCGTGTGTGCGTGCGTGCGTGTGAGTGCGTGTGAGTGCGTATGTGTGAGTGCATGCGTATGTCGTTTGTATACTCACAAGTGTGTATCTAATATTTATATAATCTACTACATAAGTCACATAATATATACTAAGTGTTCTTATCTGAACAGTGTTAGATGGTAAGGAAACGGTCACTGTGGAAGTGAACCTCCCTGAAGGATGCCGTGTTGGTGGGGAAACATTTGTACACCAAGTACTATGTGGAGGCGCTAAGTGTACCGATGGTAGATGCTGGTAAGTACTATCTACCCAAAGTGACATTGCATAGGGCCTATATCTAAGTGAACAATTCTAGGCTTTCAAATATTTTCTTAGAAAAAAACAAAATTAGATAGGGCCTACGTCAGGGGCTAGGCCTACTAACTAAACTACTAAATAAAGCCAAGCTAACTAGTATAACTTCGACTTTTACTCATATTTTAGGCATATTGAAATAATTTAGCAAATATGGTTGACATGCCTCGTAGAGGGCGTCTCGACCTGTTTCCGCCAACTAAAGTTTATAACATATTTTGGAAATTTTACTCAAAGAATAATAATGATATTGTACAATTTGTGCATGTTTTCAACTGGAAAGTCAAATAAATAAATATTTAAAAATGTTATTAAAATAAAGTCGTCCTTACTACATTAATCCCAAAATGATAAAGCGCATAGCAGTGTATTTGTTTTTTACTAACTCGCTTATTCAATATGTGTATGGAAAAAAATTTGTTGCCGCTTTTTTAAGAAAGGTGGCGCCTTCAAAACGTATTAATTATTGACGATCAGCTGGTTGTTTCCAGGGTTCAATGGTATATACATTATTTTATTATACTGACATGTGCAATACATTTCACAGATAATATATAAATCTATACTGTAATAGAATATAGTAGAGTAAAAAATCTAACTTCCGTGACCGTGGAAAGGGGACCAAGGTTTTATGGTTTTATTCACTTCATTAGAAGTTAAGCTCAAAATTAGGTGGGGGCCCACCTCGGGCGGAATTCTGTAGGCGACCATTTTGAAATTGGCCGCAGCCAGAACCGGTAAAGTGGTAAAATTGTCATTTGCAGTATGATATAACAGTGTGATATGGCAATTTAGGGATAACATGGGTCAAATAATTCACTTATGACAATTTCAAACCAAATAATTATTCCCAAGCCAAAATCCAAGATGGCCGCCATAAAAAATGGTGATATTTGGCATATCTATAATAGTCTGGCATGTATCGGGACCCCCCTTGCATCCCCCCATAATCCTCTAAAATCAACTTTTCTTTGTGTTTTGTTTGTGCTTTTTCAGATGAAACATGTTGCCATTACCGGAAATTAGACATATAGGCCGAAAAATTCAAAATGGCCGCTATCCAAAACGCTTTTTGTTATAAAATCGTATATCTTTTGATATAATTATGCTACAAAGGTCAGTAATACCTCTATTCCAATGTTTTCTGGCATGCTCAATGCAATGGAATACTCAAAAAGTGATTACAGTGTATAGATAAATAATACAATCCAAGATGGCTGCTAAAATAAGGGTTTTTTTCAACTTTCTTGATACATACACGTAATATCACTGACTTATCAGTGAGCTAGTGCCACAATACGTCACCCACTGATCTTTTTCGTTGCATTTTCCATTATTTAACACCTGGGGTCTCTGTCTTCTGTTACGTCACCGTCTGCCAAGCAGCAGCCAGATATTCATAAGTCGCTCAAGCCGTGACGTAGATCGTGATTGGTCAGTTGTGTTTAGACGCACATTTGCCAGAACGTGTGAATGTGTACACGCATTGCGCACCATGCAAGCCAGAGGGTATCCAAGAGTGTCCCTTTCAAGTTTATGTTTATTTATACTTATTTTAATGAAGATTTTTAAAGTATGAACTAAGCACCATTTTTACTATATACGGTATATATCAGTGTATATTCTGCCTGGATATTTTTTATCTCATTTTCAGAAGTGTCAGTGCTAACAACATGAATTGGGTTATTTTACACTGGGTTATTTATTGGGTTATTTATTCTAGACAGAATAGATTACCACATGCGTATTTGTTTCCTCTTGGTTGAATGTGAAACTGTGAATCTTCCTCCTATCTGTGGAACTGTTTGTCCATCGGCATGTTAGGCATATTACACAGCCACTCACAATAGGCATAACCTTCCTGTCCTGTATCTGAGGGGCAGCAGCATCACTGGACCAAACTTGCAACATAACTTCAAAGAGTTGGGTTTTGTTTTGTCCATTATGGAAGTATAGCTTGAATCGGCTGGTTTTATCTCAGGTTTTTGCACCATTTGAGAGAAGCCGCTCACTCTCACCTCTACGTGATCGCTCTTGGCCAACAGCAGGATTACAATCAAGTGGTGATTAGAAGTCCTGATAGTGACATTTTCCACATATTGCTACACCATGCTCACTAGATGGGTATTGAAGTGATGCTTAAAGAGAGGGACATGGCTTTGCCAATGTCGCTGCCTGCCGTGCGGGTTCGAATCCCTCTTGGTGCAGGATTTTCAGAGAAATATCATGTTTCTCCCCTCTCAATGTAGCATGGGTTAATCCTATTTTCAATAACACCCCACCCATTCTGCACCCAAGTGTATTTTTTACTATCCAAAACTTGCCCATGCACGTCACTGTTACACGTGTTTTGTATACAGCAGCAAAAATGGTATTTTTGAACAGGCTGCAGTGTTTTAATTATGCCAGTATGGCCTACTTACTACTTGAAAATGTCTATGAAACAAGCAAACAGCCATTCACCTCCATTATTTACATTCTTAATGGTCGATGTCTAGTTAAACTGATTATCTGGACATGACCTGCCTTGACGAAATCCACGTTGTTCTTCACAAAAAATAAATTACTATGTTCAGCATAATTACTTTAAAAGAGCGGTATATCCCTTACTCACACACGATAATAAAGTAATTCCCCTGTAATTTAGAGGAACACATAGGTCTTTGTTGCTACCCTTCGTAGTAGAGTCATTTTTGCAGGATCCGTGACCATTTTCTTCCTACCTTTGTTTCTTGATTAATTTGTCAACTAAAACCTTTTATAAAAAATATAGCTCCCATGTACCCCTCAAAACTGACGGGAAAATTTTCAAAATGACCGTTTTTCAAAATGGCTGCCATCGCCATTTTGAGAAATATAAAATACGATAACTCTGGAAGTTACCAAGATATAAAGATAATTGATATATCAAATTGTACTATTTTTGACACGACTGATTTAATGGAATGCTTATTTTTTAGGTTTGGGACCATTTTGACCTGTAAATCCAAAATGGCTGCCATCAACATTTTTTAAAAACGAAACAATACGAGAACTCGGTAACTAAACATGCGATAAAGATAAATAATACGTCAAATTCTACTAGTTTGGCATGAAAACTTCAATGGAATGCTTATTTTTTTAGATTTGCGACCATCTTGCCCTCTAAATCCAAAAAGGCCGCTATCGCCATTTTGACTAAACATGCTATGAAGACAAATAATATGTAAAATTCTATATTTTCGCATGACAAATTCAATGGAAGGAATATTTTTTTGTATTTGGGACCATCTTGACCTCTAAATGCAAAATGGCTGCCATCGCCATTTAAAAAAAAAATACGATAACGCTGTAACTAAACATGCTATAAAGATAAATAATATGTCAAAATCTATATTTTGGCATGACAGATTCAATGGGAGGGATACTTTTTGTATTTGAGACCATCTTGACCTCTAAATCCAAAGTGGCCGCCATCGCCATTTTGAAAAAAAATGAAAAGATACGATAACTCGGTAACTAAACATGCTATAAAGATAACATACAGACTGTTCAGTGTGAATCACAACGTTGTGTGACGGATGCGAGCATCGTCGTACATTCCCTGGCCCGCGAGGATGTAAAGATAAATAATATGTCAAATTCTAATATTTTGGCATGACAAATTCAATAGAAGGGTTATTTTTTATTTATTTTGGACTATCTTCAATTTGAAAAAAAACAATACGATAATTCGGTGAGTAAACAGGCACACATATAATTTCAAATCAATGCACTCAACTCAGACACTGACAAATTGTACAAAAACAGGCACAAACTGCCTACAACATTCTCACATAAATGACATTAACTGATATTCTATTGGATTTGGCGGTATACAAAATAATTCGCTTTACAAAGTTATTGACGATGTAAACGATAGTAACATTAAAAACATACTACCATCATCGTATATCAACATCAATAATTTAAATGCTACATTACAAAACAATAAAGATAATTGTACAAAACGTTAGTCTAAATGTGCAATCCTTGAACCCAAAATTTGATCAATTTAAAATATTTCTTCATGACCTGAATGACCATGGCCATAAAATTAGTGCTATATGTATACAAGAAACATGGCTTTCAGACCAGCAAGACAAATTAATTTTTCAATCAGTGTTGGCATCTACTTGAGCGAGTCATACGACTACAGCGAATTACAATTATATACAGATTCTCAAGTCTGGGATGGTATGTTCATCGAAGTTAAATATCTAAAAAACGGATAATTGGAAATATATATAGACCACCCAGAAATAATAAAAACTACGACATTTCTTTCAGCGAGCTGCAACCCATGTTTTGAATATCTAAGCACCAAAAATGTGAAATTGTAATATCAGGTGACTTTGATATAGAACTTACTGAAAATTAAAGAGAAGCCTAAATTTAATCAATGATTCGCATTGCACCTTTAATTTCGTGTCTAAAATTACTCTAACCATACGCTTGGGCACGCATACAGCTACACTACCGGTGATTGATCATTTTATTGTAACCTTTCAATAGAGTGTTTTACATCACCAAAATATATTATCACTACATTTGTCGTATGTAATGATTCTCAATGTCCCTAAAGCTAATATATCCCCACCTAAATATCTACGGAACATTAGACAAGCAGATATCACCGGACCCTAACAACAACAGCGATATCATCATTAAACATATCATGGATAATAAAAATGAGACAATGCCTACGAGACAAGTCAAATTTAATATAAACACAAACATAAAAACTCACAATAGATAACACAAGGCATAATCCGATCAATATCTTATAAAGACAAGCTATAGATTACACTACAGAAAACACCAACTAACACTCCCAACGAGGATGCAATAAAATTAAATTTGCACACCTACACCAAATTGTTAAAATCCAATATTAGGCAAGCAAAAAAATTGTTAATATTTTTTTTAAAAGCTTATGTCTTACCCTCGCATCTACTATAAAAAAGACGATCATGAAATCATTTACAGACTATTTATGTGATAAACATGATCATTTTTTTAATTTTAAAACTGTGTCGGAAGCAAATGTTTCAAAAATAATTTCTGAAATGAAATCCCAAAACAGTTCTCACCACGTCGAAATATCATCAAAAATGCTAAAAATAATATCAAGTTCACTAGCAAAACCCTATTAATTAATCAATGCCTGTATACAGGAATATTCCCCGACAGACTATATCCCAAATTATAGAAAAAGTAGCTTATAATCAGCTGAGTAATTATGTTTTTGAAACACCAGTACGGCTTTAGACAAAACCAATATATTATTAGACCTCTCAAAAGCATTTGATACATTAGACATTACAATATTACGGTATACTCAACACCCAATTAAACTTCTTCAAAAATTACCTGTGAAATAGAGAGCAATCTGTACAACTAGACCATATTAAATCAACTTTACAAAAGACTTTAACCGGTGTACCCCAAGGTTCAATATTAGGCCTATTGTTATTGAAGAATTAAAGAATGTCGATGAACTCACAAAAAGATTGACTTGGAATTAGATAAAATAATGGAATGGCTATAACTTAATAAATGATCTAAATATAGCGAAATCTCAATTGGCTACAACTTAATAAATGATCTAAATATAGCAAAATCTTAACTCCTAATAGTTCACATGGCACATTATATCAGGTTCATCCACCAACATTAAACAATTTTAACATACAAATCGAACACATAACCTCCTTCAACTTTTTAGGCATAATTTACATGATAACCTAAAATAGGAAGAGCACGTGAATCACGTTTCAAACACAATTTCAAAAGTAATCGGCGCAATCAGAAAAATTAAAACAATATATTCCTTCTAACGTTCTTCTAACACTGTAAAATAGTCTTATGTTTCCACACTTGTACTATGGGATCACGATTTTGGGATACAATAACCTGGATAGGATACTTAGAATTAAAAAAGGCAGTAAGAATCATTACAAATAGTACCTACTATGCACAAAGTGAACCGCTATTCAAAATGTTAGACATATTATTAAAAATTCAAGAGATATACACATTGCAACAATTCAAATTTATTTAAAAATTACTACACGATAATTTACATCACTATTTTAACTCAATAACAGTCGTCATCGACAATCGCGATATACACCAATAGGGCCTACAACACACGCCATATAAACGATGTACTAGTTCCCAACATACAACACGAATTCGCCAGAAAATATATACACAACCAAATCTATGTTTTACGTCATAATCCCCCAAAAACAATAGTTAAAAAATTAATACCGATAGTCTGAAAGGATTTTCCACTTACAATAAAAACTATTTGATCGACGGGCATAAATTATCGTGCACTATGTACAATTGCAATACATCTGATCGACCTTAACTCATTGTCTATGGTCTGTTCTCACATTCTTTATTCATGGTTTAACTTTCGTAAATTCACTGCAATGTTAACGTTCTCATTTTCTACCGCTCGTCTTCTATTATACGTTCTGTCATTATCAAAATCCCCTAACTACTAATTTGTATGTCATTATATATTTTTTTCTTTTTTACTCCCGAACTGTTGAGATGAGTGCAATCTACATCAAAGGTGGTCCTTGCGCCAGCGGCACACTATGCAATAGTATTAGGGGCTCCTGACTGTTGCTTTATTGCTGTAAATTGTGTATCATGTATATTTCCTGTCATATAAATAATTCTGAGTCTTAGTCTATAAGGATAAATCATATATCAATTTCCACCAGCTTCGGCATATCAAATCCAATGAAATAGTTATTTTTTAGATTTTAGACCATCCTGACATCTAAATCCAAATTGGCTACAACGGCCGATTTGAAAATAATACGTAACTAAACATGCTATACGGATAAATATTATGTCAGATTCCACTATATTCAACATGACAAATCCGATGGGATGGTAATGTGGGACAATCCAGACATCTAAGTTAAAGTGGTTGCCATCGCCATTTTGAAAATAGGAGAAAAATAGGATAATTCAGTATTTAAACAAAATATACAGATAAATGGTGTGTTTAATATCTGAAACCATCCTGACCTCAATCCAAGATAGCTGGCATAAAAAATATAATAACTCGATAACCAAATTTTAAAAATAGATAATTTAACATGCCAAAATATACAATTTTTGTCAAGACAAATTCAACATATTGGCTATCTGTAGAGGTGGGAACATCTTTTGCGATTGACATCTTTAAATATATCTGTCACTACACAAGTCACTGACTGAGCTGCACTAACTAGACCTAAAATGGCGATGGCGGCCATTTTGCTTTTAGAGGTCGAGATGGTCCCAACTACAAAAAATAAGCATTCCATTGAATTTTTCATGACAAAATAGTAGAATTTGACATATTATTTATCTTGCATTTTTAGTCACCGAGCTGACGTATTTTTTTGTTTTTTTTAAAATGGCGATGGCGGCCATTTTGGATTTAGAGGTCAAAATGGTCCCAAATCTAAAAAATAAGCATTACATTGAATTTGTCATGCCATAATGGTAGAATTTGACATATTATTTATCTTTATAGCATGTTTAGTTACCGAGTTAACGCAGTCTTTCGTTTTTTTCAAAATGGCGATGGCGGCCATTTTGGAGTTAGAGGTCAAGATGGTCCCAAATAAGCATTCCATTGAATTTTGTCATGCCAAAATAGTAGAATTTACCATTTTATTTATCTTTATAGCCTGGTAACTTCCAGAGTTATCGTATTTTATATTTTTCAAATGGCGATAGCGGCCATTTTAAAAAACGGCTATTTTGAAAATTTTCCCGTAAAGTTTGAGAGGATCATGGGAGCTATATTTTTTTAAAAGGGTTTTATTTGACAAATCAATCGAGAAACAAAGGTAGAAAGAAAATGGTCACGAATCCTACAAAATGACTCTGCTATTCGGTACAGTAGCAATAAAACATGGCATGGGTGAGAACACTATTTTGGTAGCCTCTGGATTTGGAATAGTCTGTCTTTGGAAATAATACAAATCCAAATCATAAAAATCTTGGATAAAAAATTAAAAATACTCACTAATTTCAACAATCATTACAAATTGCAGGCTGCCGACAGAAATTGTTAATCCGACTGTCAAGTGTGATAACGGTAATGTTGAGTACAAAATGCCTCTTGTTACGACTTGTGGGTGTGTGGAGGGTGTTTCTTGTGATAAAAGTGACATAAAGATAGAACTTTACCTGAGACGAGAACAAATTGATAAAAGAGTTAGGGCATTAATACGGCATAAATCTATAAGAAATAACAACTATAATCAGCTAATCAGATCAAAGTACTTAGAGAAAAATACTTTGGATATAACACCAGAAGGATTATCAGTCGGCTTAGAGTTCTCTCCGTCACATCTACAAGCGGAAGATCCTGATATCTTTGTTAAACAAGCGAGTGTAGTACAGCTTGCAGATACACAGATTCTGAAGATATACACCCACCGAGTGGTGCTGAAATCAGCTAAGACCCTCTTAGCCACTGATGAGGAGAACAAGATAAAGAAGCGTGACCTGACGGCTTCTGGTGGATTATTATGCCCTCTACAGCAGTATGAAGGTCATCCCTCAAACATTCCAAAGAAATATGGCACTATTGAATTACCAGTTGATGGGTTCTTTGATGTGGAATCTGACACTCCAGTCAGTAATATGGACGACAGTAACATAGATGTGTTTTTCACCACGTTCAGAAGAAGATCGGATCTTGCTAGAATGCCCGGAGAGACCGCTACACTTCACCACAGTGGAAAACCTCGGGCTATTCTCCTGTATGCTATGATAGGAATAGACTCCTGGTCTGATCAATATACAACCACCATGATATCTGGTGAAGTGTTATTACGGTAAGATGAACATTGGTGATTAACTTATTTATCATTTTCACGTTGCTCTACACCAATTATTATATGATATAAACGTGAATGATAACTATTAAATTAACATTAATGTGTGGCGATGCTTGGATTGATCATCTGTGACTGTGTTAGAAACGGATTATCCACATTGGGAGTCCCATTAAGACATCGTCGAAGTGCCACATTGAGTATTATGTTTTATGTTGTATCTCATAAAAACGTTTATTTGTCATACATGCAAGATAATAGTTACCGCATCTCGAGGTACTTCAATAATTTTAATCGAAATTCTTGGCGATATAATCACCGTATTCTAGTTTGCAGTTGAATTATAAATTCTAAATTTCCTCGTATAAATTAAGAACAAAACAATAAGAAAAAACTACTCAAAATACTTATGTAATTTCGGTGGTCGGTTTTGTATTTTACAGGATGTTATTAAAAGAGGTCGGCGTAAAAAAAGCCAATGGTAAATGGGATGCCATTCTATATCAGTTTAATCCCCGATATAATCATTGGCTTCCAATTAAAGAACTTGGGCAGGCCAATGGCAAAGTGTATACAGATACTGTACTAATGCCTTTACCACCACAGCGTCTGGCAATAGGTAAATACTACTGATACTGATCGGCATAAGACTCATATTAATCTCATATTTTAGAATTCAGTCAGAGTTATTCTGCTCTGCGAAGCCAAAAAAAACAGTATCTGATCACTTGTAAAGTAAATAGATTCTGCCTTTTGGGAAAGCAAGGCAGTATCTGCTTTGCAAGTAAGCAAATGCTGGCTTTTGGAATGGCTTTGTATTGATGTCATCAATAATAAAAGGTTCAGATCGGGAAAATTAAATAACGAAAACTGACTACTTTTGAATGTTCATTATATATGTGACAATTATCTGATTACCCGGTCCCACTGAGATATGGATAAACGTTGATGTGATAGTTATTTAGGCTGTAATGGGCGGTTATCTGGTTATAAGTATCTATCTATCTATAACTTCAACACTATGATTAAGGAGGTGTTCGACTTGTGCATGTTTTTGTAGGCCCTACTAACCAATGTTACTTTATTGTTGTCCCATCGTCTACGACGCTGAACCTGCAATAAATCAACAATGGTTCGACATCTTGTGTTTCTGGGGAAGGACATACCTTACCTCTTGATAGTTGCTGCACTTACTGTATTCTTGATATAGCTGATCATACCCTCGCACATCTTCCCTGTGTCTCAAATAGGTAAAGTGTTACAGCCTGAGCAGATGTGCACTAGTCTTGTGCAGGTGGATCATGGACTTTATACTCTACTACAGGTAATGTATCTTAATAATAGGGGAGCCAGAGTACTTTTAATCAACCGCGTAAACAACAGGCAAAAATAATATATTTTTTTAAATTGTTTTTTTCGTTCTTTTTTTCATTCTTAATAATCATAAAACAAGTGAATTAAATATATATACTATAAATGTATCGATACATATTAGAATTTAGTAACAAATTCGTCATTCGTCTTGTCAAATACTACATAAGACGTTTGTATCAGCATTCTACAAATAGTTAAAGCGGTTTGTTACAGACTTATGAGATATATCAACATGATAATTTGTTATTTTGATCTTTTGCACAAAAAACAGCCTTACAGGGTGGGTAAAGTGTTGCCTCTAATCCTTTCAACTTTTGGAATGGTCTATAATCATGTGGCTAGACGATTAGCCAACATATAATTTGTATGCATCTATTAAGTAATCTTTGACTACTTCCGTACATCTCAAAATTAATTATTATGATGGTTCATCAGCTTTTCCCAATGCAACAAATATCACAATAGTCCTGCTCCATTATTTGAATTGATCTAAAGCAAATTCTAAAAAAACAGAACCCGTTTAACCTGATACGGTGAAATGATGGTATTCCACAAAAGCATGACATATTCACAATCCCAGTTGTTTTCTAGTTGAGATACGGTAATGTACCTTCTTGTATGTTTTGAACCATACTATATTAATACTATATTATTA
This sequence comes from Flabesymbios commensalis, assembly GCA_964017125.1. NCBI lineage: Eukaryota > Metazoa > Annelida > Polychaeta > Terebellida > Flabelligeridae > Flabesymbios > Flabesymbios commensalis. Next base: position 55,562,373 of record OZ024903.1, read on the forward strand.
ATATATATACTATAATAATATTTAATTGTTTCACTTGTAGTAGCAGGTTCCGACAAATATCTATATCATCGATCATATCTGATTACCAGATTCAGGTTGCAACTGTGACATGTGTATGACATGCTAAAAGGATCTTCTATCATCCTCTATAATTATGTTGACAGCGTAGTGCAGGAACTACTTCTCAGAACACAGTGTATTTGTAGCTAGCTGTGTATAACCACCTCTCGTCTTCATGTCCAACGTACAATATGTGATCACAATGCAATGTAATGTACCACAAAGCACAATACAATATACCACGAAGTAATATTGATTTTTGACACTGATCTGACTCTATGACGTTGTCCATTATTTGTTTATCAAAGCCATACGCGAGTTGGTGAATTCCTTCAAGACATATTCGATATTAGTCGAGCTGCCAGTATTGTCGACCTTGCAATGTCTGGTATTGGATTTTTGTTGTAATGGTATCAGAGAACTATTTCCACGTGGTTGTCCTCTGAACGACACGGGCAATTTTTTATGGGGTCAAGAGGTTCATTTTGGAGGTCAAAAGGGTTGAAATGGGAAATTTGTCCTAGGACATTATTCTTAGAACATATGAACTATGTGATTAAAAGGTTAATTTAGAGGTCGAAGGGGTAGGAAATTCAAAAATTGTCATATTACCTAAGTATGCATCGCTGTGAAAAATATTCCCCACACCGAGGTCATCAAACGATGAAAGGAAAGATCAAAACGGTAAATTTCAGAGGCCAAAGTGGTTATAATGCTAGAATTGCAGTAAGAAATTCATATTAATCTTAAATGACGTTTTTCGTCATCGTCTAAATATATTATGCATGGCCGTATCAAATACCTTGGAAAATATTGCAGACATCTATTAGGGTCAATAAAAGCTTAAAGTAGGCGGCCCGAAATGTCAAAGGTTCAGAAGAGTAGAAAAGCTAATTAGCCATTAAACAGACTCAGAACAATTTATCTGTCACACAACAAAAACAAGCATACATATGTAACCAAATATAGAACTCCTGAGTAACTACGTGTTAAAAGTTTATCCTTGATAAGGGGCGGTAATGAAATTAATACATTTTGGGATACTTTACAAGATACATTTAGTAGCAAATTATTGTTTAACGGTTATTATGGTCAAGTCATTGATATTTCTAATGTTGTATCTTTGCCATTTTCTGGCAAATTTTAATCCTAGGAAATATTCTTGTAAATTTTGACTAATGTATTTATAGTAAAATTAAATTTGACACAATTTAAACATATCTGTTACTTTTAGAAAATTGAAACTTTTAATTATAGGTTCAGAATGAGCTAAATATCTGCTTAATGTAATGGATCGAATCGCTCTTTTTTGTAACTGCGTAATTTTATCATGCTGGTGACCCCCAAATTAATATCCATGCATCCCTAACGAGCCGGAGTGATTTGGCGACAAGTTTCCGGCATGCGTCGCTGATTTTGAGCACATTGCCATTCCATCTCTCCATTTTAACGTGTATTGGTTCTACGGAGTCCTTCCTCCACAACCAGTTCACCAATATTGCGAAATACATCTACATCATCGACCTGTAATATTTGCAGCAGCTGCTCGGTTGAGCACGATGCTCACCTTATGACATCAGCTTCATCGCTTTCGTATTCTCCCTCATATATTGTGTTCTTTAATATTATTATCTTCAGCAGGACTGAAATTTGATGAGATTTGAATTGAAGCTTGTTATGCTTGCGTTTTGAGTCTCTGATTGGTAAGTGGGATACTATAATCCATTGAACCCTCATAGCTCTTCTCATTTTTTCGTATTTAGTGTTTATTTCTGACGAACTCCAGAGAGGCAAAACATATCTGCCAAAAGACCTACTTGCTATCGTATGACTTTGGCCCTGTCGACTTTTTTGAATTGCACGACAGGTGATATTGACCTATTTTGTACATTACAGTATACCATTATAATCCAACTTTCAACTCAGTATATAAAGTTTTATTCAAGACAAAACAACGTTTAGCATTCGTTTAATGTCATTTTGGCCAAAATTGACCCTTTGACCTTGATATTGCTGACCTTTATAACATTAGTATATTGATGTGGTAATACTTATTATACAAAAGTCAAATGAGTATGCTATGAGGAGTTTTCATTCAAATATAAAAGCATTAAGGATGTACAGTTTCATTTTTAAACCATTTTCACCCTTCTTGACCTTTTGACCTCATTACATAAAATGTCCAAACTTGTCCAGTGGACAACTAAGTGAAAAATGTCCTTGAATATCATAGGAACATGAATCAATCATAAAACTTGTTTAGGTTTACATTGAGTTGCAATTCGACTATATTGATGTGGATGACAAACAATGCGGAGACATCACCCTCTGTAGACTTGTCAAGCATATACTCTTTCTAGCATGGTGTCATGCGTGATACTCTTTCTAACGTGGTGCCCTACTTTCTAATGAGACGTCATCAAATGCATATCACGACCAGTAATTCAGAGTCAGTTATTCTAAGCATGTTCTATTTTTCGTTCAAGTCTTCTATGAATAGCTGTACCCTAGTCTGTGGACTGTTTTCCATAAAAGGCTCAAAATACAATCTCGTCGAACTCCACTCATAATTAGGTTTCTTGGTACCAAAACAAAGATAAACATCTTAGAAAAAAATCCAGAGGGGGTACCTTTGTCAAAATTATCCAAATAGGGTAAACCAGAGTAAAATGTTCCGCCATTACCGAAAATTATATCTTGTATCATATATCGGCCTAATTAGAGATATCTCCACATATGAGGTGTCTATAACCAAGGTTTTGGTGGTCAAATAACATTATAAAGCCCGTTATAAGCGGGTACCTTTGACAGAATTGTCTAAAAAAATTGGACAAAATGTCCCGCCATTACCGAAAATTATATTTTGTGTCATATCTCGGTCAATATTACATATACATGTATCTGCACATATAAAGTGTCTATACCCAGGTTTTGATGGTCAAATATCATCTTAAAACCAGTTATAGATTGATCAGGTAGGTGATTCCTTGCTGCCATTATCTGATGATCTGTTTTTGTTTGGTTGTCAAACATTTAGTCGCAGCCGTCTTTAGTTGATCTGATCCCATTATTACCCAGATGCAAACATCATATTTTCTGGAAAAGGTGGGCGTGTTGTAAAAGGTGGGTCACTTGAAATGATATCTACACATACTTAGGATCACAACCTAGGTGCACAACCTTGCAAAACGACTACTAGAAATTGGCAGAAAGCCAATAATAGCGGCCATTACCGAAAAACCTGAATATATCAATATCTTGGTCAATATTTAAGATAATTTGCTTTTAAAATTGTCTAGACCTATATTTTCAGGGTCAAAGATCAATATAAAACTAGTCTATTAAAATCATGAACATTTAATGTCATAACAATGCTATGTTTATTGAATTTAAACTTGATATAAAATAAGTATTAGCCCTTGCAGTGTTATAGCATTGGTAATATAATCACTTCAAAACATAGTCGGTCTAATGGGTACTGCATGGGATGGTTGCTAGCAGTAGTACTTTTTGGTGGATCATTGATGATCTGTCCCGTCTGTTGCATGCTGCAAGCATGGTTCGGAAGCACTAGTCTACAGCGATTATCCAAGGGAAGCTGCAGCCTCCACGTATCTGGCTATTATATTGGTGCGGATTGTCAGCGCTGTACCCCAGTTCCTCCCAGTTCCTCCAGTGGTGCCAACGCAGCTCCCGCATCAGTGCACTCACTGATGTTGGCCGTGGTAAAGCCTTAAACAACTGGCAATGGTGTTTGACATTAGGTCGCTCATATGGCATAGCTACCCTCAACTATTGTTAATCTGTGGACTATCTGACCAGAGGATAGCGGAGCTGTGCTAAAGGCCACTGTGTTTCAGCATGACAGATATCGACACATACGAGGTATATATATCCAGCTTTTGATGGTCAAATATCATTTTAAAGCCAGTTATATATTAATCAGGTGACTCCGTGCTGCCAATATCTTATCGCTTAATAATAATAAGTCAAAAACATGTTCTATCTCGTGTAGAGTACCACAAGGATTAATACTGGGGCCATTATTATTTTTGCTATATGCGAATGACATTGCGCAAGTATCTTCTATTTTATTTCCAATTCTATATGCGGACGATACTGATTTATTTCTACAAGGTAAATGTCTAAATACACTAGTAGAAAAATGAATTTGGAACTGCGAAACATTGTTAGGTGATTAAGATGTAATAAATTATCTCTAAATATTGACAAGACACATTATATTATCTCGTGGAATTAATTGATTATGTAAAACTAGAAAAGTACTCAAATCACCGACTTTACTGACTGTGTATAACAGTTTTACCTTCCATATATATGCTATTGTATGGAAGTGTGGGGTAGTGCATGTGATAAATACATATCGTCTTTATTAAAATACAGAGAAGAGCTGTCTTATTGGCTCATACTTCGCCGATATTTGAAAAAAATGATATTTTAAACATATATAAAATTGATTAAAGTTTTAAGGAAGCCCAAAGTTGCAATATTAATGTTTAAAATAGAAAATTATATTGTTCCTTCAAGGCCATGTGAAGTGATTTCAGTTCATCAATATAATTAAAGTATATATCAGAATGAACTATCTTCTAACTTGTCAGATTATTTTAGTGCACTAATTATCAGTTTTTTTCAAAAATAAAAACTGAAAATGTGCACATTATTGAAACTGAATTAGCATTGAAACTGCATCGGGCATATGTTTCATGTTTCTAGTATTTGTACATGAGCTGAACTAGATTTCTATTCATTTCAATATGCCCACATCGACAAGGTGAACAAGGGGTGAGTGAATTCTAGACGCTGGCCAGGAGCAGTCGCGGTGGTGGCCATCAATTCTAATGCTGAATCTGCATTCAAGCAGCGTTGGACCGCTGTTCCGTGTTGACTTTGGTCATTTTTATAAAACCATACACTACATCATCAGCTACATGTATATGTACATGTATTATAACCACCCATGCATGTCTCCATCTTGGGACGTCACGAATTAGCTCCGCCCCCTACTTTTGCCTTTGAGAAACTCGTTCCCAGTGGTTTAAAAAAAGGAGTTGAGCACTCTAGTATTTGAAAAGTCATATCAAATAGTATGAAATAGGACATTGTGCAGAGCAGGTCTGGGGACTACATGGGGCCTTTAAGTTCTATCTGACATGTTTGTGAAAAACTCTGATTGGCATACCGTCGCCTCGGAGCTAAAGGATCCTATCTGCCACTCTTACGAGTGTCAGATAGGATCCTTTAGCTCCGAGGCGACGATACATACTTTACCACACAGGGTGATTCTTTGCATGTATCGATTATAAAAACAACTACTTTACAAAAAAATATTTTGCATATAGGAGTTACTATATGGAATTATTTACACAATAAAATTAACATCAATTGTATTATTACCACATTTAAACACCGTTTGAAGAAATACCATTAAATAATGGCATTCCATTACCCTAAAGAACACTATAATATACAGCTGTGATTTATTTTTGTGTTTATTGTGTGTCGTCGTCTTGGAGTTGTGGTGTGTGTACATCATGTGTGTGTTTTTGTCAGGGAGGTTTGCCCGGCTAACATGGTGCTTTGGACCGATGTTGGCTTGGTGCTGGACTACCGTCTACGACGTCGGTCCGACAGCGACCTGGCATTGGTTCGATGCATGGTGTTTTCTGAGTAACTCATCCTGATGTGATACGGGACCCCTAATTGTATCCCATGCCATCCTTCTCTAGACGCGATATGTTGTGACTTTGCACCGTTACTCATTTTATTTATATGTTTCTAATTCATGGTAAATTATGAGAGGGCGCATAATACGTTCAGTATTCTGTCCTCTTTTGCCATTGAGTCTTGTTATTTTGTATGAATTTTACAATTATCATTATGTATCTGAACGTTTGTACTCAGTGACAAATAAATACATGTTGAATTGAAAATTGAAATTGAATTGATCGGAAGCTGGGATTAGTAGGTTTTCACAGAAGAAGAAAAATATTCAAGTCTCCATCTCACCATAAAATAATGCTACATGTGAATCGCACCATATAGGCCTAACAATACAGTGTATTTTCATCCTAATGCCATATAGCGATGGTGACCTGCCACATCTGGATACTGCCACATACCCTGCTTTGATATCATGCTTCGGCGTAGTATCATGCATCCATTATATTGCCAAACAAAAACATTATAATGACATAATATTGAAATTATAACCTCACACTATAATGTGATAATATGATATAACAATATCATATTCTCACACGTAATGCAATATTTTGAGATTATATTGCCATATCTGGAAATTAAAATACCACACCCTGATATTACAACGTAAACCATGAAAATATAAAGTAATATTCTGTCACTATAGTGTAATATCGTGACGTTGTTAAGCTACCCTTTCCTGACCTTGTAATCCGTATGTTGACATTAAAAGTAACATCTTAACTTAAAATGTAACTGTTATTAGGGTTATTACATGCAATTTTATATTTCAATAGCGTCGGCCTATATCTTTACATAATAATATAATATCCTGGCATTATAAGGATATAACTGGACACCATAATATTTTGATATTAAAGTAACATATTCTCACATGATGATGCAATATTTTGACATTATAATGTCATATACTGCAATTAAAATATTTATTCTGACTTTATAATTCCACATCAATACCATATCGTTCCATTATTTTAATTGAAGTGAATGGATGAATAATGAATAAGCGGACATACACTGAACAACAATACCAATCTGGTGTTGCTCAACATCATTATTTTTATCATGCATACTGCACTTACTTTTACCTGGAAGACGATAAGATGTAATTAGATCAAACAAACGGCGGCTGCGACTGAATGTTTGACAACCAAAAAACACGGAGCATCAGATAATGACAGCTAGAAGTCACATGATCGATCAATAACTGGCTTTACAAATATACTTCATCTGAGTATAGACACCTCATATGTGTATCTCTAATAATGGCCGACATATCATACAAAATGTAATTTTCGGTAATGCCGGAACATTTTGCCCCGGTTTAACATTTTCGGATCATTTTGACAAAGGTACCCCCTCTAGATTTTTAACTAAGATGTTGTTTTGGTACCAAGAGTAAAGTTCAACGGAAAATTATTTTTGATCATTCATCCCATAGACTATTGCAAGCACATGTACAAATTGAGGTCCATTTGGGGGGTCTATTAAAAAAATCAAGCCCCAACTCGGAATAAAAATTGGGATCCATTTAGGGGTCTAGTAAAAAATACTTTTTGTGTGTGTTTTTGTGTTTTTTGTGCACATGTTTTAACATGATAAAAAAACATTGATTCGGGGGGGGGGGATGGGCTGTAGGTGTATTTGCTGTCTGGCCAATCCGAGTTTTTCTCGGATTTTTTGACCCCTTAGTGAAATAGATATCTGCTCATGAAATATCCGTATGAAAAAGGACACTTTTGTTGACTTTATTTCAACATGGATAAACCTACCGCATCAATTTATATATATATATATATATATTAAATACATTATTATTATCCAATCAATCAAAACATTATTTCACCTTCTCAAATATTGGCATCCAAATTTACGATATTCAACAAAGTATTTTTAAAAAGTATTCTGCTTTCAAGCAATTTCATTTTAGGAATGTCCTGCTTTCTAAGAAAAATAAGATTTAAGTTAAAAACCAGGACGCTTTCTCAATATACTTTGCTGGATATCGTAGATTTTGACGATACTATTTGAGCAGGTGAAATAACTATTTCATGTATTGGACAATAATGTATTTCTAGAACAAAATTTGACGCGGTAGGTTTATCGCTGTTGAAATGAATTTCACAAAAATGTCAATTTTCATGCGATATTTCGTGAGCAGCCATCTATTTGTTTTCAAGGTGGTACAACAGCTTATCATAAAATATTTAAGCAAACAGTATAACACTTTCAGCATAGCTAAATATGCGAAAAATGTGAATTACTGGTTTTCATATGCACTTTTTGACGGATCATTGGAAAGAAAGACACCATGTTAGAAAGAGTATCACGCATGATACCATGTAAGAAAGAGTATCTGCATGAAAAGTCTACAGAGGGTGTACACATGACTGTGATTTAGCAACAATGACGTAAACTAATGTGTTGTTTGGGCATTTGGCAGTGTACGTGTAGGTTTACTTTTAATTGTCAATGAAATATTAAATGTACATTTATAATATTATGACTTTAGATCAGAATTGCCAGTTATGATGCCAAGAGACGTAAGTTTGTGGCGATGACACGAGCATACACGGATCACACAGGAATGGCTTGTATAAATCATCCATGTGGTCTGGTGCAGCACCTGCAGGTAGACTCTCCATTCTACTCTACAGCGCACGGTAATGAACCACCAGTGTTTGACCTTAGGATCCTACCTCTATGTGTGCTTCAAGATCCAGACGATAATAATATAGATTATATATCTTTCTTGTCGCCGACGTATGACGATATTGTGGACAGAAAAGGCCCAGTTTTCAGGTATTGTTTTTACTGAAAAAATAAGTGAGCCATGCATAGAAACAACTTGTTGAGTAGAATAATTCAAGTAGATGTATTGTTTAATTACCTGTAACGTAATTAGTATCGCATACTATTGAGCTCCAATATCAGTCATTAAAGTAGGGGAGACCGGGGCACATTGGGACATTGGTACTCCGAATGACGTCGGGGGTACCTCAGTGCCCATATAGTTCTATGAGGTTCTCGCGGGCAGTCCTTTGGATTGTAAAATATCTTATGATTTGTTTGATATTAATAGCAAAATGCATAGGTTCTATTTTGAATGAGCTAGGGCACGGGCGCATGTAATGCACATTGTTTATAAACATGTTGTTGAAAAACTAATTAGTGTGTACACTGATTATGTAAAATGTCGAAGGTCTTGCTGTGAAAATGTATCACACTAACACTGCCGTACAAAGCCAAAAGGCAGTATCTGCTCACTTTACAAGTGAACAGATACTGCCTTTTGGCTTTCTAGAGCAGAGTACGTGACAAATGTCAGATTCACTTGGGGCACATTGGGACAAGGGATTCCGGGGCACACTGGGACAGCTGGAGCACAGTGGGACATGTGTTTCAATGTGCCCTATTGTTTAATTACCAGTAACGTATTAGTAGCACATATTGATGAGCTCCAATATAGTTTTATTAAAGTAGGCCTAATTCATTAGCAAACAAACGAATTAACAAGCAAATGAGCTAGCAAAGTAGCTATCGATTAAGCTGATTGATAAACCGGCACGGTAATCAATCAATTTTATTATGATCATGGCATAATCTGATAATTGCTGATTCAATTCCTCACAATCTATACCTGTATTTTTTTGTTTTCCCCACACAGAGTGGGAGACGTGAGATGTGCTGACAAAAACAGTCTGATAGATAAACATAGATTCAAGTTCCAGGTTGAAGGTGCCGTACAAGACAGACTTTATCCTGTCGATATGGATGACTGGCATATGGGAGACTGCAGCTGTTTTCTCCGCGTGGCAATAGATGTTAAGTTTCGGGTAAGTAGTAAGTCAGACAATTCAGATTATTATCGCACTTGAATCTTCTTCATAGTGAAACATTTTACTGAGGGTGGTTCAATAACTTATAGAAAATATTTTGTATCAATTTGTTGCTCAGGACGCGCTATCTACTATGGAATTCGCCACAGAGAGTTATGGCACAGACAATTCTGGCAATTATGATGGCACATTTACAAGTAATGCTCGGACTGCCAGTTGTGTGCAAGTACGCTGCCCATATATAGACGACACGTATGCAGTAATTCATGCCATACCTTCAAAGTCTAAACCACCGTGTAAAGGACTTTCTGTGTAAGTAAACTGAAGAATGTTTAAAATTATCCCACGCCTAACATATCTCGTTGTCCAAAGAGCAAATATTACTAAAGAATATTTTCAGATTATAGATTGTAAATGTTTTAGGAACGTATAAAAAATATATAAAGCGAGACTCCTGTTGACCACAGCTTACTTATTTTACTTAGTTTTGAAAGTGATTAATTATACTTAGCGTGTGTATAATTATGTTGTATTTTTCAAACATCAAATAATTTTGGAATCAGCACCTGCAAACTTGATACGCGATCAAATAGGTCACCACATTTGATTGTTTGTAAAGATTAAGCCTTGCAAGGCCTTGAAAATGACTGCCTGAACATTACGGTAAAAGTGGTAACTTACGATAACAGAAATTTTCAATAAATCGTCTGTAGATTTATTCCAGGAATGATCAGTAAATAATCCCAGTGACAAAATAACGAGAAGAAATACATATATCAGCAACCTGAAATGTCCCCTACTTTTCCATGCTACAAGTCACTGCTCCAGTAGACCCCTTTTCCTGGTCTGGTCTTAGTAATAAACCTTGCATCGACCACACACAAAGATCAGTAAAAGTTACATATTTAAGTCGGTTCATTCAAATTAAACAATTTATCTGACTTTACAAGCTAAAGACAATTTAACCCTTTAAATCCTGACGATGCATTAAAGCATCATTTTACATCTCTGAAAACATACCTAATTTTCCTACAACCAAGGGCTTTAGAACGAAAATTTCCATGAAACTGGTTTACCAATATATGGCAATTTTCTTTACTTTTTCACCCACATCAAATCATCTTCATCCACTACAAGTCGAGAATTGCGATAGCAATTCGCGGCTTATTGCTGAAATAGACACTCAAGAAACGGTTGTGACGTTGTTAGCTTGAACGACGATTCCTGTTGGCATTGATGGGGATAACCTTCTAAATGTCATAAAGGCCTGCCCTTGTGGCGAATCTACACAAATAACGAGACGATTACTCGGTGGGTTGGCATTGCTAAGGATAACCTTCTAAATGTCATAAAGGCCTGCCCTTGTGGCGAATCTTCACAAAAAACGAGAGCATTACTCGGTGGGTTGGCATTGATAAGGATAACCTTCTAAATGTCATAAAGGCCTGCCCTTGTGGCGAATCTACACAAATAACAAGACGATTACTCGGTGGGCTGGCATTGATAAGGATCACTTTCTAAATGTCATAAAGGCCTGCCCTTGTGGTGAATCTACACAAATAACGAGACATCTTCTCAGCGTGTTGGCATTGATAAGGATAACCTTCTAAATGTCATAAAGGCCTGCCCTTGTGGCGAATCTACACAAATAACGAGACGATTACTCGGTGGGTTGACATTGCTAAGGATAACCTTCTAAATGTTAAAAAGGCCTGCCCTTGTGGCGAATCTACACAAATAACGAGACATCTTCTCAGCGTGTTGGCATTGATAAGGATAACCTTCTAAATGTCATAAAGGCCTGCCCTTGTGGCGAATCTACACAAATAACGAGACGATTACTCGGTGGGTTGACATTGCTAAGGATAACCTTCTAAATGTTATAAAGGCCTGCCCTTGTGACGAATCTACACAAATAACGAGACGATTACTCAGCGTGTTGGCATTGCTAAGGATAACCTTCTAAATGTCATAAAGGCCTGCCCTTGTGACGAATCTACACAAATAACGAGACGACTTCTCAGCGTGTTGGTATTGCTAAGGATAACCTTCTAAATGTCATAAAGGCCTGCCCTTGTGACGAATCTACACAAATAACGAGACGACTTCTCAGCGTGTTGGCATTGCTAAGGATAACCTTCTAAATGTCATAAAGGCCTGCCCATGTGGCGAATCTACACAAATAACGAGACGATTACTCGGCGGGCTGGTATTGCTAAGGATCACCTTCTAAATGTCATAAAGGCCTGCCCTTGTAGCGAATCTACACAAATAACGAGACGACTTCTCAGCGTGTTGGCATTGATAAGGATAACCTTCTAAATGTCATAAAGGCCTGTCCTTGTGGCGAATCTAAACATATAACGAGACGACTTCTCAGCGTGTTGGCATTGATAAGGATAACCTTCTAAATGTCATAAAGGCCTGCCCTTGTAGCGAATCTACACAAATAACGAGACGATTACTCGGTGGGTTGGCATTAATAAGGATCACCTTCTAAATGTCATAAAGGCCTGCCCTTGTGGCGAATCTACACAAATAACGAGACGATTATTCGGCGGGCTGGCATTGATAAGGATAACCTTCTAAATGTCATAAAGGCCTGTCCTTGTAGCGAATCTACACAAATAACGAGACGATTACTCGGTGGGTTGGCATTAATAAGGATCACCTTCTAAATGTCATAAAGGCCTGCCCTTGTGGCGAATCTACACAAATAACGAGACTACTTCTCAGCGTGTTGGCATTGCTAAGGATAACCTTCTAAATGTCATAAAGGCCTGCCCTTGTGGCGAATCTACACAAATAACGAGACGACTTCTCAGCGTGTTGGCATTGATAAAGATAACCTTCTAAATGTCATAAAAGCCTGCCCTTGTGGCGAATATACACAAATAACGAGACGACTTCTCAGCGTGTTGGCATTGCTAAGGATAACCTTCTAAATGTCATAAAGGCCTGCCCTTGTGGCGATTCTACACAAAAAACGAGATGATTACTCGGCGGGCTGGTATTGCTAAGGATCACCTTCTAAATGTCATAAAGGCCTGCCCTTGTAGCGAATCTACACAAATAACGAGACGACTTCTCAGCGTGTTGGCATTGATAAGGATAACCTTCTAAATGTCATAAAGGCCTGCCCTTGTGGCGAATCTAAACATATAACGAGACGACTTCTCAGCGTGTGTGCATTGCTAAGGATCACATTCTAAATGTCATAAAGGCCTGCCCTTGTGGCGAATCTACACAAATAACGAGACGCTTACTTGGTGGGTTGGCATTGATAAAGATAACCTTCTAAATGTCATAAAGGCCTGCCCTTGTGGCGAATCTACACAAATAACGAGACTACTTCTCAGCGTGTTGGCATTGCTAAGGATCACCTTCTAAATGTCATAAAGGCCTGCCCTTGTGGCGAATCTACACAAATAACGAGACGATTACTCGGTGGGCTGGCATTGATAAGGATAACCTTCTAAATGTCATAAAGGCCTGCCCTTGTAGCGAATCTACACAAATAACGAGACGATTACTCGGTGGGTTGGCATTGATAAGGATCACTTTCTAAATGTCATAAAGGCCTGCCCTTGTAGCGAATCTACACAAATAACGAGACGATTACTCGGTGGGTTGGCATTGATAAGGATAACCTTCTAAATGTCATAAAGGCCTGCCCTTGTGGTGAATCTACACAAATAACGAGACGACTTCTCAGCGTGCTGGTATTGCTAAGGATAACCTTCTAAATGTCATAAAGGCCTGCCCTTGTGGCGAATCTACACAAATAACGAGACGATTACTCGGTGGGTTGGCATTGATAAGGATAACCTTCTAAATGTCATAAAGGCCTGCCCTTGTGGTGAATCTACACAAATAACGAGACGACTTCTCAGCGTGTTGGCATTGCTAAGGATAACCTTCTAAATGTCATAAAGGCCTGCCCTTGTGGCGAATCTACACAAATAACGAGACGATTACTCGGCGGGTAGGCATTGATAAGGATCACTTTCTAAATGTCATAAAGGCCTGCCCTTGTGGCGAATCTACACAAATAACAAGACGATTACTCGGTGGGTTGGCATTGATAAGGATAACCTTCTAAATGTCATAAAGGCCTGCCCTTGTGGTGAATCTACATAAATAACGAGACGACTTCTCAGCGTGTTGGCATTGCTAAGGATAACCTTCTAAATGTCATAAAGGCCTGCCCTTGTGGCGAATCTACACAAATAACGAGACGATTACTCGGCGGGCTGGTATTGCTAAGGACAACCTTCTAAATATCATAAAGGCCTGCCCTTGTAGCGAATCTACACAAATAACGAGACGCTTACTTGGTGGGTTGGCATTGATAAGGATCACTTTCTAAATGTCATAAAGGCCTGCCCTTGTGACGAATCTACACAAATAACGAGACGACTTCTCAGCGTGTTGGCATTGATAAGGATAACCTTCTAAATGTTATAAAGGTCTGCCCTTGTGGCGAATCTACACAAATAACGAGACGACTTCTCAGCGTGCTGGCATTGATAAGGATCACTTTCTAAATGTTATAAAGGTCTGCCCTTGTGGCGAATCTACACATATAACGAGACGACTTCTCAGCGTGTTGGCATTGCTAAGGATCACCTTCTAAATGTCATAAAGGCCTGCCCTTGTGGTGAATCTACACATATAACGAGACGACTTCTCAGCGTGTTGGCATTGATAAGGATAACCTTCTAAATGCCATAAAGGCCTGCCCTTGTGGCGAATCTACACAAATAACGAGACGATTACTCGGCGGGCTGGTATTGATAAGGATAACCTTCTAAATGTCATAAAGGCCTGTCCTTGTGGCGAATCTACACAAATAACGAGACTACTTCTCAGCGTGTTGGCATTGCTAAGGATAACCTTCTAAATGTCATAAAGGCCTGCCCTTGTGGCGAATCTTCACAAATAACGAGACGATTACTCGGCGGGCTGGTATTGCTAAGGACAACCTTCTAAATATCATAAAGGCCTGCCCTTGTAGCGAATCTACACAAATAACGAGACGCTTACTTGGTGGGTTGGCATTGATAAGGATCACTTTCTAAATGTCATAAAGGCCTGCCCTTGTGGTGAATCTACACAAATAACGAGACATCTTCTCAGCGTGTTGGCATTGATAAGGATCACTTTCTAAATGTCATAAAGGCCTGCCCTTGTGACGAATCTACACAAATAACGAGACGACTTCTCAGCGTGTTGGCATTGATAAGGATAACCTTCTAAATATCATAAAGGCCTGCCCTTGTAGCGAATCTACACAAATAACGAGACTACTTCTCAGCGTGTTGGCATTAATAAGGATAACCTTCTAAATATCATAAAGGCCTGCCCTTGTAGCGATTCTACACAAAAAACGAGATGACTACTCGGTGGGTTGGCATTGATAAGGATAACCTTCTAAATGTCATAAAGGCCTGCCCTTGTGGCGAATCTAAACATATAACGAGACTACTTCTCAGCGTGTTGGCATTGATAAGGATAACCTTCTAAATGTCATAAAGACCTGCCCTTGTAGCGAATCTACACAAATAACGAGACGATTACTCGGTGGGCTGGCATTGCTAAGGATAACCTTCTAAATGTCATAAAGGCCTGCCCTTGTGGCGAATCTACACAAATAACGAGACGATTACTCAGCGTGTTGGCATTGATAAGGATAACCTTCTAAATGTTATAAAGGCCTGCCCTTGTAGCGAATCTACACAAATAACGAGACGATTACTCGGTGGGTTGGCATTGATAAGGATCACCTTCTAAATGTCATAAAGGCCTGCCCTTGTGGTGAATCTACACAAATAACGAGACGACTTCTCAGCGTGTTGGCATTGCTAAGGATAACCTTCTAAATGTTATAAAGGCCTGCCCTTGTAGCGAATCTACACAAATAACGAGACGATTACTCGGCGGGCTGGCATTGCTAAGGATAACCTTCTAAATGTCAGTCCAAGAGGGGAGTTATGCCAACCAGCATTCTGGATTTGGACGATTTTTTAAACTCTTCCTCTCACGGCCGGGTACTATGTGTCGACATGTGGAAATCAACATACTTTGTGTAGACCATACATACACTATTTGTATAACTACATTTCAGAAAATGTTTTTAAAAACATACAAATCATTACTAAGTACCGATATCTTTCACATATTTGATACCAGATTTTGTACTTAATCTGTACTTTTATGCTATACATAAATAAGGCGTTTCTCAATTAAACGGTACATAGAAAATGCTAAGCAGTTTTGAAAATATTTAAATTACAAATAACTGCTTAAAATTAAAAAAAAAAATTATTGACTGTGTGAATAGCATAAATAGCTTTAACTCTAAACACGTGGTCTTGCGCTTACAGTTGGTAATCTGAGTCATGTTCCGAGGTATCATTATATATAATATATATTTGTATGTGTGAAAACAGTTTCTATAGACTAATTTTCAGCATGAGAGTGATCAAATGTTTCGTGTGGTACACCATTGTTTTCAGTCGGTCATCAAGGTATCACATAATATAATTGTATGGCTCCCATGATGGAAATCGTTCTGTAGAAACCGTTTTTACACATACAAATGCATAACATAATGATACCTCAGAAAATTAGTCAGATTACCGACTGTAGTTTGTGATGCCTATGGCGCGTTGCTTTGTGGGACCCCCTTGTCCCGTGTATTATGAACAGTGGACTATCCATTTAACTATGATAGCACAAACGGATTTCAGTCTATGGAGTTGAGGAGACCGGGGGCGCAGTGGATAGGATTTCTTTGTTTTATACGCTCAAACCAAGATATTGGTAATCGGGATATTAAGTGATATATGGCTATGAAGCATTGTCCTTCAGACACATGACTAGACATTCGAGCACTCGTGGTCTGAGGCCGAGCTACCTCTCGGACTTGGATTCATGACTTATTTCCTATATGATGACGCTAAATCTACTTAGTTCAAAATGAAGGGCCATGAATTAATTTGGCCAGATATTTGAAAAAAATACGCATTATTATTTATATTGTATTTCATATTATCAGGTAATCATCTTTTGCTACGGTATCGTTTTTGATACAATCACATTTACAATATATTGTGATATAATAAGCTTTAGTACATTAGACGATTGATACATAAGCATTTTGTTTCTACATATTGTATCTGTGATGATTGTCTTCTGTTGCAGGCAGATAGATTCTCTATACTCTCACGACAATTTGGGACCATTAAGTATTGGAATGAACATCACAGAAGAAGCAAAAGATTTAAATATTGCAGGGTTGTACTACGCGGATGGAGATAATCCTAGAGCGGCCGCTGCGGAGGCTGCTCAACTCTGTGAAGGCGGTGACGAATCCATTGCGTTTGTCAGCTGTGTTTCTCCTTGAAATTGAAAGAACCTATATCTCTTACTTTACGAAGTGGGAGATACAACCTTTCTATTCCAAAATTACGGCTTGCTTATTTGAAACAGATCGTGGACATCACTTGTAATAGTCCTGGAGCTGATTCTGAGAACTAAGCTAAACCCAGAATTTTCAGAGTTGCTGCATCCCCCCCCCCCCCACCCCAAGGAACATAGGTTTCTCATTTTTCTACCTGTATTTGGTATATATGCAACTAGTTTCAAAACATTTCCCCTCTGGAATAGTGTCCGGAATATAAAATATCCGCCCATTAGGGTTATATTAGTGCATTATGTTGGCATGCTTTCAAAGTTCTTGAAACTTCCATATAGATTTGCCAATACACTTTCGATAACAAATAATACGTCAGGAATGCAAATATCGGACTTTCTTGTATCATTTACCATGTTTCACACCATTCTCCCAGATGTCCACCGATGGCTAGGATGAAATTATAACTTTTTTTTACAATTGGGCAGAAAAGGAAGTGCAATGCCACCTTTCGAGGAGGTGTAATTTGCATGATCAACCCATTTCTCACACTATTTTTTTATTTTGAGTTATTTTTTATGCATAAATCCAGGATGGCCGCCGTTGCAATCGGCAAAAAAACACTTTTTGTCAGAGGAACTCATTTCCGACATTATTTTCTTATTTTAAAAGTGTCGTACTTGCATAAATCTAAGATGGCCGCCACCGCCATCTTGGAATATGTATCATAGTTGTGGGCCTCCAACTCGATATTGGCCAACTATGTTTCAAGACGTCCAGTATAGTTTACAACTACTGTAAACGTATAAAGACAGAACAACCTGTGCAACTCATAAGAACAACATGTGTAAAATCCTGAGGTGACTATATCTGTTCCTAAAGGGTAATAATACCTTGCCGCCTAGAGGAGGTGGCATTTTCTTATTCCAGTATATTCAATTAGGGCGCCAAAATGCCGACCACTGAAAATGCCTTAAGCGGGTAACTCATAGGCGTGGCGATATTGGCGAAAGTTAAATTCCCCAAAATTTCTCAAAACATTCCCCAAACGTTCTCCTCTTTCGCGAAATGTTCTCCGGAAGTTTTGCAAATGTTCAAAATTTCCACGACAATTCGGCGACTCTGACATTTGAACCAAATGACATTTGCCCACAAACAGCTGCTGTTTTCCCCAAATAATCACAAAGGTTGTGGCAAACCATTCGTCGGGTTTTCCAAATGTACGTCAACTGCTCGCCCCATTCGTCATTTGCTTACCAACCGTTCCATCAGTATCCAATTCGCCGATTGGGATCACCACGCTCGCCAATTTAGTCCGAGCTAGAGATGAACTAACCTTGTTTTGTCACTTATACAATGTTTTTTTGATGTTTATTATATATTTTTTTGTGCTGAATTCAAATCCGATGAGTGCCAGATTCAATCTCAAGGTCAAGCATGATGTTTCAAGAAATGAAGCTAGGAACCGGTGCAATACCTCATTTCAATGTGATTTTGACTTTGGCAAACATGATTTTTCAAGAAATGAAGCTAGGAACAAGTGTAATACCTCATTTCAATGTGATTTCGGGCAATCCATTTCTGAAAATATTTTGATTATTGAAATCTATTTAGTTTTTTCTATTTAATATAAGTTTTAACAAATAAAGCTAGGAAAATGCGTAATATCTCTTTTTCATTTAATTGTGACTGGAAAATCCATTTAAAGTATTATTTTGGTGCTGCAAGGTCAATTTCAACTCAAGGTCATATAAAAGTCAATCCCAAGGTAAAAAATGTGAAAATAATATTTTTAACAAACACAAATAGCAGAAGAAGTGTTGATGTCATTTGAATAATCCGTTTCTGTCACCATTTTCATGATAAAAGGTAATTTTCAAGGTCATTGTATCAATTTCAAGGCCAGTTAAGCGAAAATATGATTTCTAAAAAATTAAACTAGAGCCAAGTGTAATACCACTTTTTCGTGTGATTTTGCTTGAAAAATCCTTTTCTGGTATTGTTTTGGTGATTTTAGATGATCCTCAATGTCAAATGGTCAATTTCAAGGTCAAATATGATTTTAACATATATTGGAGCACGTATACTACATTGTTTTGGTGTGGTTTTGACTGGATAATTTAATTCTAGTAGGATTTTAATGATTTGACATCAAAGTGAGATGATCAGGCGACGAGAAGTCATTAAAGGGTGGTGGAGAGGCGTTAAAGAGCGGCAAAAAAGTGTATATATCGACAAAAAAATATACCAACATCTTTGAAAGTCACTATCAAGGGCTTTAACATAGATTGATAATATTTTATTTCTGTTAAACACGAAATGTACAACAAAGCACTAAGTTTGTATTTTATCCCTCCATTTGAATAATTTCCAACGGTTTTTTTAGTGAATACAAGCAGGACTTGTCGCTCATGTTAATTTATATGGTATAAATCTTTGTCATTACTTTCAAAAGTGATCTTGACCACCGAAGAAGTGATCACAACCACTTTAAAATGATCTCAGCCTCTACAAAAGTGATCTTGGCCACTGAAGAAGTGACCACAGCCACTTTAAAAGTTATTTCAGCAACTACAAAAGTGATCTTACCCACTGAAGAAGTGATTACAACCACTTTCGAAGTTATCTCAGCCACTGAAAAAGTGATCTTGGCCACCGAAGAAGTGAAAGTTATCTTAGCCACTACAAAAGTGATCTTGTCCACTCTAGCGATCGATATATGGCAATGATTTATATACCATAAATAGAAATGGAAATTAGAAAAAATATTGTATCAATGTGTTATATATATTTTGCAATCTAGTTTTGAAATAAATGTTTGGGTGGCCATCTTGGATTTTTTTTACTGCTGATCATTTACCTGATGCAATAATTGGTGCTTAAAAGAAATATATATATTTAAAATTATTTTATGTACCTATGCTGTTGTTTGTTTATTTGTGTGTTTATTTGTTTGTTTGTTTGTTTGTTTGTTTTTTTGTTTGTTGTTTGTTTTGTTATTTGTCATAATAACATGGTTTCGGCCCTGTGCTCGACGTAGTATTGACCAGTTTCTACCATTTATCATTATGGACAAGAGTGTATTAAGCCTGTTTTGTCCGTATATAGCCCTCATGGGGGCACTAACCTACAACTCAACAGCAGTGCTATACAGGGTTCCCCACAGAAAAAAAAATCATCCGGTCGTTCTCACAAAAATCTTAACTTAGCGCGCGAGCAGCGTAATAATATGTTTACTGTTGCGCGCGCGCGATAAAAAACGCTAAGGAGTGTTGGCCCGTCAACGCTGTTATCACACTCTCGTGTACTGCCAGCTCCGCCAGCGTCGCACCAATGCCGGCTCAGCGCTGTTAGCGTGACATAACACTGTGACATAACACTCACTTGCTGTCAGCTCTGCTTCCCAGTAAACACGATAAATCCACCCAATGCTGGGCCAGCGTCGTAGACGGTGTACCAACATTGGGTCGATGTCTCGTTATTTAGCATACAGCACATGATGGGTGACCAAGAGAGAGGGGGGTTATATGGGGGGGGGGGGGGGTAGCACGTGTATGTGTACATTTTGTGTTCTTACACGGACACGCTGATCGCTAAACCAACACAGTATGACACCAGAGGTATGACATTGGCGACAGGAATATTGGCTAATCTACCAGCTGAATAACAGCCGGATGTGACCTATTACATGCTGGTCGGCATAAAACTCATCCGGTCGGGTTGCCGGCATTTCCGGCATTGTGGGGAACCCTGGTGCTATAGTCCTGGAGCCAAGGGGTATTTGCGTGCAAAAATGGCCCCCGAAATCACCTACCTGCTTTTGATAGTAGACACAGGGCACATTTTTAGCGAGGGTGGACATTCTGAAACCTGGCAGTAGGCTAAGTGAGATATTCAAGGTTTTGTATAAAAAAACTAAAACAGTAAAACCCCGCCAAAATTAACGATTTTATCCATTCAAAATGGCATATCATAACCTGCAGCAACATTTAAGCCCTCAAAATGACAAGTGTAGACCCTGTGACCAGATGGGAGAATGGCATAATATGACCTCTGTCCAAAATTGGGCGCCCCTGAAAATTAAAACGTCTCCAATTTTAAAGGAATTACAATTTACTTAATTTAAAGTGTTATTCAAGTGAAGTAAATCATATAAATGTATTTTTTAGAAACATTGGGGGTGATCGAATATTTTATTGGTGCCCTCAGAGCCACATTCAACGTTAGTGATATTAGTGAACTTGCCAAAATTTCCAGAAAACCGACATAATTTCAACTGTTTACGTTATTTGAGGGAATATTTCACATTTGAAGATAACAAACAGCATCATTTAAATTCTCAAAATGTCGGGTGTAGACCCTGTGATTAGGTGGGGAAAAAATCAATTAGATTGGATAAAGTTTGAAGTCGCAAGAGGTCAAGATGTGGCATAACATGATCCCTAATCAAAATTCAACACCTCAAAGAATTAAAACGTCTCCAATTTTCAGGGGAAGTACAATTTACTCATTTAGGTGCTCCATTCTATTAAAGTATGTCCTATAAATCTTTTTTTTAAACAATAGGGATGATCATATATTTAATTTGTACCTGATCAAGTCATATTCAATATCAGTAATATTGGTAAACTCGTTCAAATTTCGAGAAAACCGCCATAATTTCACATACTCACGGGATTTGGAATATTTGATAAATAAATGTAATGTTACATACCCCAATCAACAGTAACTTGGCAATTAAGAATTCCAAATAACGCAAGCCAATAACATTGAATGCCTGTTCTTTAACGTAAGCTCCCCCCCCCCCCCCCCCACCGCCCAATGCACAGGCTGCAGTGCAAAATTCATGGCTAAGGAAATCTCTTAGCCTCCCAGCAAAAGAAATGCGCCATTGACTTGATTTTTACCTATTGTTTGTCTGCCATCCACAACGCTGTCCCAACATCAAAACCATCTTGGGTCAACATGCTAACGCTTAGCGTTCGCTACCCGTTGGCTGGATTGACGTTCAGCTCATGATGTATTTTGTGCCTGCTCAGTTAAAGCTTGAATTTAGTGTCGGTTGAATAAGTTTTTTTTTGTAAAATTACTGGCCAGTAACAATAAAAGGCGATGAAGAGGCGTTAAAGGGTGATGTAGAGGCTGTAAAGGGTGGCGAGGGATGCAATAGTGCAACAGGTGCGTTAAAAGGTGGATGCGAAGCATCAAAGGCCGACGAGAAAGCGTTGAATGATGATGAGAGGGCGTTGATGGACAATGGGGATTAGGCGATGGTAAGGTGAGAAAGCGTTAAAGGGCAATGGAGAGGCGTTTGATGGTGATGAGAAGGCATTAAAGAGCGATGAGTAGGCGTTAAAAGGCGTGAAGGCGTTTAGGAGCATCGAGAAGGCGTTAAAGGGCGACAGAGAAGTGTTAAAGAATGATGAAAAGGTGTCAAATGTCGATGGAGAGGCTTTAAAGGCGCCATAGAGGCGTTAAAGGGCAGTGTAGAAGCGTTAAATGGCAACGAAAAGGCATTAAAAGGCGATGTAGAGTTGTTAATGAGCAATAGGGAAGCGTTAAAGGGCGACAAAGAAGCATAGGAAGGCGTTAAAGGATGATGGGGTGGCGTTTAAGGGCGAAGAGAAGGCGATGGGGAGGCCTTTGAGGACGAGGAAAGGGAGTTATATGCCTGCGGGGATAACGCTATATTTACTTGTAAAATATTCCCGAAAGCACGTAAAAATTGGAATTATGTGGGTTTTCTAGAAATCCTGGCAAGTTTACAAATATCACTAATGGTGAATGTGACTTTGAGGGCACCAATAAAATATTTGATCACCCGTAATGTTTTAAAAAAACCTTTGATATAATATACGTCACTAGGATAAAACCTTAAATTAAGTAAATTGTAATTCCTTTAATTCTTAGGGGCGCTTAATATTGGGCAGGGGTGATATTATGACACATTTTTAACTCTGGTGAGCTTGAACCGTATTCAATTATATTGATTTTGTCCTCATCTGATTACAGGGTCTACACTCAGTCATTTTGAGGGCTTGAATGTTGCTGCAGGGTGATTTTATGTGATGATATGCCATTTTGAATGCATAAAATCGTCAATTTTAGGGGGTTTAAATAGTTGTTATTTTACACAAAATCTTGAATATCTCACTTACTGCCGGATTTCAGAATGTCTACACTCGCTAAAAATGTGCCCCGGGTGGTTTTCTATTAAAACCCACCCGTTGAAATATATTGGGGCCGTTTTCGTACGCAAACACCCCTTGGCTCTTGGACTATAAGGACGTAATAACCAAAATGGCCGATTTTCAAAATATTCCCCATTGAAGTTACCAGCCTAAATCACCTGAAATACATGTTGATCTTGGCTTTTAATTTACTTGGGAACATGATTTAGTAGCTAATCATATACAAATCGGTCAAAGTATTTTGTATTTGGTCATAATATTTGTGTATGTAATCTGAGATGGCCGCCAAAATGAAGAAAAATCACATACTTGTAACACTTGTAACAGTCTAGACCCATGATATGAAAGTTAATAAACACCAAGGATATTTCTCAAATTGTATCATTTTGTTAAGGGTCCTATACTAGGCCAAAACAGACTGTGAACACGAGGTCTAAATGGACGAAATTGTCAATATGGTCATATTTCAAAATGACCCTCTTAAAATTACGGGAATCTCGTGAAGTACATTCAACATATCGTGGCTTTTAGTTTAGTCAGTAAGGTGATTTGGGAGGGTAATCATATTTTTTTTATGATCAGGGAATCTGTTAAGACTATTTTTGTTTGCATACAGTTGACATTTTGTGTGTGATCACAGATGGCGGCCAAAATATAAGAAAAACAATCACCTATTTTAACACTATAACCCCTTGAAATTGTGAATCGGGACTTAATATGCACCGAGATCGCTACGTGAGTGGTATATCATTTTGTTCAGGGACCTTTTCTTAATCAGTTCTGCCAAGCAAAGCCAAATTACTTTCAACTTTGAAAAGCAGAGTAGGCATTAAGATGTTAATACAAAAATGGTAAACATTGTTACATATTACTGTTAAAATCATCTAACTGGAACCATGGTAACTGAAAATAAATGTTATTGTGCAGAAAAATCCAAAATGGCGGTCACATTTTGAATAAAAACAACACACTTTCAGACTAATGCAAATTATCATTTTTTCTGCAAGTGATACAATGTAAAATATACAGTAAAAATTATTATTGCCATTAACATGATTATGAGGACATTATTATCGTTTACAGTTTAGTGTTATTATAATACAATAAATTTGGCTGTCCCAAAACGATCAATTATCGTTATTTAAGCTTGGTGATTACCTGACACCTGCACGCATGTCCTAGTGTATACAACACCTGACAGTCTCAGGCGGTCACCCATCTAATTATGGACCGGGCCTGGCGCTGCTTAACGTCAGTGATCGAGCTAACGCCGTATTCCGTATGGTATGACAGGGTACATTGCACAATGGGGCATTTAACCGGAGAATCAGCTTTAAGGTTTGTAGGGCGGGGGCCCTAGGGTAGTGGTTAGCACCGCTGCCTTTCACGCCAGAGCTCGGGGTTCGGTTCCAGGTCTCGGCGGTTTGAAAAAAACAAAATGTTTCTTCCCCATCCACGTGTGAAAGTCAGTATTGTGGGGAGCCTCCGTGACCGAGAGGTAGCGTGCTCCGCCTCAGACCGCCAGGGCTCGAATTTCGAATCCTGTATCTGGAGGACAGTGTCATCTCAATCATCTCACCATCCTCAGGAGGTACTTTTGGTCCAGTTTAGCCCATATATGCACAAAGGTGGCCTAAAGCCCGATCCATTTCATTTGAAGGTTTGTAAGGCTGTCATTCTGAGTTTGTGGAGATGTGTTGTTAGATATACTCTAAAGAAATTTGTGTAATACTTTGTCACAACAAATATGCAGTGACATGTACTCCAATCCTATCAATATTGTTCTCATATATATTAAGAGAACACATTCACGAAATGATGTTTAGTTCACTTCCCTTGATTCTACATTCTAAATCACATATCATTTTTTATTATTTATTTGAAACATCAAATAAACTAGAGCTTCAATTAGTCATCATCATTTAGACTGGAAAGAAATCGTTTGCATCTGAATCATTATGAGCCTATATTATGTTGTTGATGCTTTAACTGTCTGGGCATTGTATTTTATTACCATGGGCGACTATCTTGGATTGTATGCGACCTATATCTCGGACAACCTAGACACGTCATTTATAGATTAAGCCTTGATTCGGGACAAGAAAACATCTAATTAAAAGTTATAAGTTGATTTGATTTCGAAATAATTATGTCTTTTCAGGTGTGACAGGCAGTTTTAAACAAAATAATATGGCGGGATATGTGCATTTGTGGGTAGGTTATAGGCGTTTTCTATGGAATTTATTTGAAGCAATAAAATGTTTATGATATAAAAAAAAAATGTTTTTCCCTTGACATATTCTGCAGTTCAGAATGCAGTATTTGACCATAATTATCTCGAATACGCTGATAATTTTTTTTGCAAAAGAGCTTCTCGTTTTCAACACTTTGATAAAGTCATAGCATAAGCATAGTCTAAGCTTAGATACCCAGTTAATTTTTCAGTTTTGTGCGTCACACAATAAAACACTATAATTATAAAATTTAGGTAAATCGAGTGTCATTACATTTCATAATCTTCTGCCAGTATTTAACATTTATTAGGTATCTTACACATTGTATATTTGTTTTGCCTAGTTCATAGCATACAATATAGTTTACAGTGTTGTATATTAAATGCAAATTTCGCTTACAAACTTGAAAATGAACGCGTTTAATAGCTTCTCCTCTATGAAATCCCCATACCTCACCACCATAACACATAATTGGCATACTCATCTTATCAAAATGATCATAGTATATATCATGTGTTGTTTTTAGGTTTAATGAGAAAGATCCCCCAAGTATATAAAACATTTCACGACTCCTAGTTCTTTCTCGTCATAATACCATTTATTTGAAAGCCTACCACCTTTCTAAATACAATACTGTTTGTTGTATCTGTATTTAACGTTATTTCTCATTTTTACAATACACATTTAATATGTTTAGGCCTCGCATACGCGTAATTTGGGATTTAAAGGGTCATTACATATATTAATGAATCTCATATTTGTGATTTGTTTTTAATTTTCGTTTTTACAGCACATCTTCTAGTACCATATCTAAGTAGTGCTTAATCCTTAGAATAAATACTATAGAGTTGAAAAATGATATACAACATGTCTTTACCGAGAATAAATTTAGCGTTAATAAAATTCGGTGTTCAATGACCCAGTATTTTCTCCCGTCACAATATTTTGAGTGCAGACAAGCAGATATTGAATTGACATAAAATAAGGTGTCCAGAAATAACTGTCTTCGAAAATCCCCCGGGGGGGGGGGGGGGGTTCAGATCTGGCCCATGGACTATTAGTAAGTATTTCCGATCATTTGACAATAATGCAATTCTCAGATGACATTAATGGGTTCAAAGAGAGAAGTCATTTGTACCATGTTACTAGCCATAAATATAAACTTTTAAATTATACAATATTTGTCAATGAAAATCCTGCCGATAAAATTTCATTAAAATTGGTTCAGAATTAACTGATTAATTAGAGAAGCGTATTCACCGTATTCTGTCGATTAAATCCCAACAAACACAAGACGTTGAGCCAATACCGCTTTAATGTTGGCTCATCGTCTGCGACGCTGGCCTAACATTCAAACAACATTGGTCTCGTGTTTGCTGGGATACTGGCCGCCACCTCAAAGAAATACTGGGACTAATACTGAAAACACCGGGTAATATCGTCTATATATAGAACGCATTGATGCATATCCGTATGCCTTTTTTTTGTGGTCGCGGTTTTGGTTTTTATCTTTTTTTGTTTTATTGTGATTAATAAAGGTCGTTTGGCGCCTGCTAGTTTTTGGTAGTCTAAAAAGGAGCACGCCCTGACTCTAGACCACAAAAAATAGTTCAGGCAAATTGTTTTAGATAATAAGGATTTGTATGTATGCATGGGCTTGGCTATTCCGTATGTATTAGATTATTTAAAATGGTTCTACTGAATACCATTTACTTTTTAATACTGTTTTTATAATGCTCTATTTATATCAGCTTGGATGTATTTTATAGGTTTCTCTCTGGCTACTATTTACAATAGGCCTGATATGTAATTATTTTATCTCTAGTTTTGGTGCGGGAAATATATATAATCTCATTTACACTCTTATTTCAGTTTAATTAATTATATAACGCACAAGTCTACATTGGCTTCCTGTAACGTTAGTCAATAAATAACCACCTATCTATAGTCTTGAAGATAGTGTATTACATTGAAAAATAGCAACTACAAATTAAATATATAACATAGGAAGTTTAGCCCTTAAAGCACCGGGATAGACTTTAGTCGTCAGAATCTGACGTCTACATTTTCACTCACTTGAAATTGTGTCTCGCTAACGCGATCCACAGCTTCAAGTGACTGAAAATGTAGACGTCAGATTCTGACGACTAAAGTCTATCCCCGCACTGTAAGAATAAAAATATTTCTAATGGCCGCAGACCCATAACATAGGTATTCAAATGAATCGGAAAGAGCCAAGGAAGACATTTATGATGATTTCAAATTGAGAAAAAACCCTTTGTTCTCCATGGTCTATACAAAAACTGTGAGCGCTTTAAGTGTTAGAGTAAAGTACTGGTTTATGTCAGATTTGGGATAATTGGGGACGTGACGTTACTGCGATCAATATACATAAAATTATTTATTAAAAAAACAATAATGTTAGAAATGATAATGTTTGGGTATATAATAATATAAAAACCTTTCACTGCCTTCAGATACAGAAAAACAATCTAAATAAACTATCTTGATAATTACACAATGGGGACATGATGCATGATCAGTAGCTGCCAACGAAACAGGAAACATTCAATCACTTTTACCAAAATTATCATGATTAACCCTTAAAGCGCTGAAATATTGCTATGCAAACTATAGAGACCAAAGGGTTTTTTCTATTCGAAATCATCATAAATGTCTTAGTTAGCTCTTTCCGCTTTATTTGAATACCTATGTTATGCGTCTACGTCCATTAGAAATATTTTAATTATTTCAGTGCGGGGGTCGACATTCTGATGTCTACAGACGTCGGATTCTGAAGTCTAAAGTCGATCCCCGCGCTGTAAGGGTTAATATGTAGTATACATTTTGACCTGATATCTAGGCATACCGGATACATATATGGAACTTTATATAAAGAGAATGGAAGCGCTACGTGGGAGCAAGATCCTGTTGTAAGTAGCAAATAATCCGTAATACAGCTGATAACAACATAGCGTTCATTCTAAAGACTCCATGCAGAATCTTGTAGAAATAGGAGTTCAACTGTGTTGGAGATATGTGGTCGTCATTGACGTTGTTTCATGGTCGAAACAACGTCGGGTGCCCAGTGTACAGGTGTAATCACAAAGAATTATCGGTAGCTAACCTTTTTAAAAATCTGTTTATATCTGCGCTTCATATCATACACTGTACGGGGTTTACAACAAGTTGACTATTTCCTTTGTGATTTTATAAACAAAAGATCTGTCCTAAAGTAGGCCTATGTATTGTTCGTTTTCAAACATACAGCTGCAATATTAGTCTTTGTAATTTAAATCTCGTCTTCTTGCTGGCGATTTTTACTGCATGCTCAGAAAAATGTATTTCAGTGTGACTATTGATTAAAGACCTACTCGTTTAAATGTTTTATTATTATTATTATTGTGTATACTATATCTATATTGTATGTACACATTTCTCTTTATATTTTGGCCTATCAATGTATCGCTAATAAGTTTGTTTTGTGGGTCCGAGGGCATAAAATAACCACACAAGCACAAGCAAAAACTATTACTATTGTTATTCATATTAAAAATACAGGTGCTGATAAATCACATTGTCTAGCAACCTGGTGACATTCCCAAACTCACTTGACTGACTCGACACCTAATAATACAGACCTTGTATAACCCATGTGACACCTGGTTTTATATTGTTGTTCATATTGATGACGCATTTTGGGGAATGACAACCCCCCCCCCCCCCTATGGTCAGTGTTGTATATTCGTATAGTAGTTCAGTGTTGTTTGGTATAACAGAGATAGGTTCAACATGACATGCCTGTGGAACCTATCCCCGTGATACCAAACAGCACAGAATGTTCAAGAACACTGACGTTATATAGCAGTGTTCTGTGACCACAAGATGACAATTTCTTAGAGTGTTTCTGACCTCGTAAATGACTAGAGCCAGTGTTGCTGTCTGTAACTTACCTTGTATACTACTTATAATTATCTTGTGGTGTATCTGACGAAGTTGGTCAGCACTTAACTGGTATTTTAAAATGGTAATTCAAATTAGTGAATTATGTATTATTTGTAATACGCACGCTCTATCGAAATATTACAATAATATATGACTGACTGACAGACTGACAGATAGACTGACTGACTGACTGACTGAATGAATGAGTGAATGAATGAATGAATGAATGAATGAATGAATGAATGTATGAATGAATAAATGAATGAATGAATGAATGAATGAATGAATGAATGAATGAATGAATGAATGAATGAATGAATGAATGAATGAATGAATGAATGAATAATGAATAATGAATAATGAATGAATGAATGAATGAATGAATGAATGAATGAATGAATGAATGAATGAATGAATGAATGAATAATTGAATGAATGAATGAATGAATGAATGAATGAATGAATGAATGAATGAATGAATGAATTCATGCCTTGACGATCTGAGGCCGAGCACGCTCTTTCACGATCATGGAGACTAGCCACATTATGCATTTACTAATTTAAAGGGACCCCTTGGGATGAGACATTTCCAATGTTGTCAATTTTGAAAATTTAACTTATATGAAGCTATATAGCCTACTCATTTGAACTAAAAATACAAAAAAGTCAAAAAACAATTTTAAAACACCGAAAAAGAGTGAAATAGTTATATTTCCAGGTCGTGTATTGCCATGTAAACAAAACAAGTCAGCATTATACAGCAATTCACACCACATATTCCCACGCCTTGGCCGAGAAGATCAAAGCAATCGCCGCTAATTGGTGTCTGATTGGTGTCTTAAAGTCAGGACATGAGGTGATACACCTGCAACACTGATTCTCTGCCCAACGCTGGGCCGACGGCATCAACATGTGGCCCATTGCTGTAGGAACATTCAATCGTCCTTCAGCATTTGTTTAGGTATACAAAAAGTTTGTTTGGGTTTTAAGCGGTTTCATAGAAATATTAACAAGAAATATTTGTAAAAATCTAAAAACTCTGAAAAAAATAAAATCATGATCTGGGGGATACACTACTTCACTACAAAACTAAAAACGAAAATTGATGTCATCCCAAGGGGCTGCTTTAAGAGAGGGCAACATGTTGTTGCCTTAAAAACAGAGCACCAGAGCCGTAGACGAATACACGTGCACCGGCGTGACAAACGGCAGCGAAAACCACTGCACAAATACAAGGCTGGATGCCTTTTCACTATCATGTATCATTATAACTAATATTTTCAATCCATGTCATTGAGCAAAAAGTATTGTTTGTGAATAATTACCTATGTTTCACCCTGCCCAGGTCTTCCCTACCCGAACGTACTGCGGCAAATTATAAATAAATAAGTATTTTCATTCTGATATCAGAATTGTTTAGCACATAAAAAATATTTAAAAATAACCATATTGAATTTCGTTATTAAAAATCGACTTCACTACTGATATCATGTCATGTTTTTTAAACTTAACCTAGACAGAATATTTAATTTCCTGCCATATTATTATCCTAATTTAATTATAAATGATACTCTTAAAGTACTCTCTGACGGTCACATATCATATCAAGTGACACATAGGGCCTATTAATGTATTCTCGCTCGCCCTTTAGATGTTTAAATTGGAATAAAATACAATACATTCTAGGTTGGGCAAATGTCCCAGCCATTTACTTAATGTTCTGACAACGTCTTGCAAACCCGTTGACAGCACGGAATCCCGCCATACTATGGGATTGTATCGTTAGATCAGGCGTAAATGGATTTTATCTGCCACAAGTTTTTCGATTGTTGAGTCTTTCTGTTACATGATTTGTGAGAGAGAGTTTTATGTGACAGTAGATTTTTCGGTGGGATAATTATATGCCTACAGTATATAATAATAAATATCTTTAGGCAACCCTGCCGTTTTTGATAACCATTCTACAATGTCATTGCTGGTTTAATATATCACCACAACAATACTTTCAATGATACATTTTTTATCTGTAACCTAACAAATAATGAAATGTTACATTTTACCTTTCTGGTTCAAATGTAATAATTATAATAACATTTGCGCCAGCTATATTACATACGTACATTGTAGTTATTGATAATATGATTGTGGGTTAAACAAGCGTCAGTCACCGATATGAAGGCTTTTAGACCGTCAGTGTTCAAATTTTGAATCCTGTTTCTGGAGGGCAGTATCGTCTGACCCATCTCAACATAACTCAAGAGTTTCTGTAGGTCCTGTTAACTTGTCTGTGCACAGACGTGTCCTAAAATCCCTTTAATTAATTATTTGTGTATCCATCACTATAATTCTAAATACAATGATATTAGTTTGTTGGTTTTTGAAATTCAGAATATTTTTCTCTCCTATGATTGGGATACACAATTGAATTGTGTATCGCATGCTTAGCCAACAAAGGATCCTTGTAGATTCATTTTATGATACCGTACCAGCCCCCCCCCCCCCCCCAAAAAAAAAAAAACGTGATAAATCGTGCTTGGTTACACATTGTTAAGAAAACACGATGCAGTTGACCAATACTGAACCAACATTGGAACCTACATCAGATTCAAATTTTCTTCTGGTTGGAGAGGGTATACAGATAGTAGGGTTGTACAACATAAGTCGTAACTCATGAAGATGCACAGTCACCTGATCAAGTGGGCCAGGGATTGTGCCACCGACCACGACACTGGTGTGAGCTTCACAACCACCATGAAGAATAAGTTGCTTCGGCTGTTGCTCGTACTGACTTGGTGTCTTCTGTGTTCTGGCTGTAACACCACAGGTAAAAATGTAACATATCCTGCAATTATTAATAATTAGTAATATTTAGGAGAGTTGAAATCACGCTGGATCACATGTGGTGGAAGTCTAATATTTTAGATGTTTTACTCCCTTTAAATTTGGACGTCAATTCGTCAGTTTGATGTTTTACCCGTTTAAGGATTTATCCATCTAAATTTGTGTGTCATTTGTGTGTCAAATTGCCATTCATATATCTGTTCAATCTTAATAATTGCCACATACTTTAAGTTTGTAAATCATGGTAACGACGTCCTGAATGTGAATAAATAATCATATATTTTTTACTTGTGCAACTAACTGGTTAATAACCAGAAGGTTACCATATTGGTCAATAGTAGTTTATATTTTAACATCCACATCGGCATTACTTTGTGTGCATGATACATCACTGTAATATCGATTCTGTCTTCTCGTCCTTCATTTTAATCTCCCCTCGTGTACTTCATTATTTTCATACCAGCGTTTCACCTTTCTCTACCTTTCTCTTTCTTCTAGTCATCCATAAATCCGGTCATTTCTCCTGTCTTATCTTTTACACCTCATTACCACGGCATCGTTTCTCTTTCGTCTTCTCTTCGTGTTCGTATTTACTCAATCTTAATTGTCTTCCACCCTGACATTCGCATTTTTGCCTCTCCTCCTCCTCCTCCTCCTCCTCCTCCTCCTCCTCCTCCTCCTCCTCTTCTTCTTCCTCCTTCTCCTCCTCCTCCTCCTCATGTCCTCTTCTCACGGCCATCTCTTCTTCTTTGCCATATTTTCTTCCACATATTTCTCCTTCATCTCCTCCTCTTCTTCCTCCACCTCCCCTGTCATCAATTCATCCTTCACCACTATTTTCTCCTCCATTAAATGTTACTCCTCGTCAACCTCCTCCCTCACCCCGTCCTTCCCCACCTCTTGTATGTCCTCCTCCAACAACATCTATCCCTTCACCCCTCCTCCTCCACCCCCTCCTCCTCCACCTCCACCTTATTCTCATCGTTGTTTTACTTGGACTTTTCCTCTGTCTCACTCTTATGATCACTACGATCACCAGTCTTGATGTTCGCTATTGTTATTATCAGAGGAGGTGACAACAGGTGATAACTGCATAACATCTTGTGTTGGTATGCCTGATGGGGACTATCAAGCGTGTGACGGCTGTCATCATTATGTCAGCTGCTGTGAGGAAATGATCGTAGAACGAAGGTAAGTACCCT
This sequence comes from Flabesymbios commensalis, assembly GCA_964017125.1. Taxonomy (NCBI): domain Eukaryota; kingdom Metazoa; phylum Annelida; class Polychaeta; order Terebellida; family Flabelligeridae; genus Flabesymbios; species Flabesymbios commensalis. Next base: position 55,595,847 of record OZ024903.1, read on the forward strand.
ATTAATGATGTGGTAATAATACCATAGATTAACCATATATTTAGTCAATCTATGATAATACCTATGTCACTGCAGATATACTAGTCTGTATATAACTGCTCGGGCAAGAAATGTGCTTCGCTGTTAAGCTGCGATAAAATTCATCAGATTCACTACGCCCCTCTTCCTGGTGTGGCATGGCAGGGTTGTCTAATGTACAGAAAAAGGTTTTTCGAACGAACTTTGCTAGCGTTCGAAATCAGAATTCGCGGCACTTTGAGTGTTCAAATGGAAAATTGTATTCGATATTAAAATTTCTTCTTTTAAGTCTTAATTATGTAATTAGATATAAATCTGTAATTAAATAAATAAAATATGTAATATTAATGCTAAATACATCTACAGTTGTCTCGGACACGGAAAATAGTCCATTATGACATTGTAAAAAAAATATTTTTTGTAATTATATATATTATTAAAATTGCATCCAGCCCTTTCTAGCATGGCGCTGCGCGATGCTGTCTTCCTTGAACGCCATGTTGCTATGCAAGAACGCCATGCTGTTATTCCAATATTTACAAGACCCTCTATAACTAACGTTATTCCCACGTCGCATTCAAACCACCCCTGCCATTAATCCTGTTTTAAACACTATACCTTGATCATTCACTACAATTCACTACCAAATGTAATTCAAGGCAGAGGGAGAAATCGCAGACCCTACAACGAACGGCTATGTCCACCATGTAATGGTGATGTAAAGGAGATGAATTTCATTGTTTGTTTGAATGTGGGGTAACACACGTCACATCGGACATGTGTTACCCCACTATTACACGTTTATGCCAAATATATTTAAATTCTCCTCTCTCTTATCTTCTGAGGAACTATCTGTGGTAAGAAAACTTGCAATTTTTTTATATCTATGTGATTCTTAGTATCAGAGTACATTTCCTCATACACACACACATAAAATTGTATCACCTTATTGCATCACTGTTCACGCTTTATCTGTTGCCACGCTATTTTACGCGTCAAACATGCACTTGTTTATATATGTTTATATGTATGCACACAGATTGTAAATCTATTGCGGAATAAACTTACTTACTTACTTGATAACACCCATTCACTAAGGTCTCGCGTTCATCTATTTCCATTTTTAGAGGGCGGGGCGCTTGAAATATCTCACCTCGTGCGTTGTGGTCAGGACTAGGTGTCCCCTAATTCAAATAATAACAATGGATATACCTCTCACGACATAATCTGTGATTATATGAGGAGTTTTACATCCGAAATAGAAATCAATCTAGGCGTCACGGTAGGGGGAAATAAGACTAAGTACCAAATGAAAGAGTGGCTCAGCCTGTCACATGACAAGATCAACCAATCACCACTGTCACTCAGTTGTTATATAAATTAGGGGATAGCATACCATATTAATTTAAGCCGAACAATGTAGATTTACCTCTCAGGGCATAATCAGTCATTATATGAGGAGTTTACAGCCAAAACCAAAGGGAAAATGCGGTTTAGGATAAAGTAAAAGTAAAGCTCTCCACAATACTGAATCTTTACGAGTGAGCGAGGAAGAAACTTTTCTTTCTTGCAAACCATATTAGTGCCAGAACAGGGAAAGAAGCTGCGATCTCAGATTTTTCAGGCAGGCAGCTTTAACCACTACACCGCCCTTGATACGTGTAGGTCTATACAAAGCATATTCCTATTATATTCTTCCTACCAGGCTGTTAAAGTCCAGAGCCTGTAATAATCAACCTCGCGAGTCATTCTATTTTGCTCAAATCCATTTCATGTACCCAGTGGGATTCGGATACCTATTTTCAAAATGGCCGCCATAAAAACTATCATTCTCCACACATAGATGTCGCTCAGGTCAACCCCGCTCTCTCTCTGTAACCACACGCCATGTTTCGACAAAAACTGCTCATTTTGAGCAGTTTTGTTGATATAACAACTGCAGGCTTATAAACACGCTTGAGTGTCCTGAATATATATGGCAAATATAAAACACCACTACTCCGCCACATATGAGTTTATATTCACATAGAAATAGAAAACATTCAATGGATTACTTTTTCTGCCTACGCGCTGCTGTGAGAAGGTCCATGCGTGCATACGGCGAAATGAGCGTGTGGTATCAGAGATATAATCTCTGAGGTCAGAATGAAAAACTATATCTTGAAATATATGAATTACAATATTTTGCTTCAATAATGTAATAAACCGATAATGTAATACTTCCCGATAATGTAATAAAATCAACCAATAATGTAATACAATATACCGTTATACGGATCACACCACATTTACTGCAGTCAACCCAGACTTATTGGGACGTCTAATTTTTTTATTTTGTAACGGATCTTGTTAGTTTATATTACTATTATCACTCTTGGGCCGATAATCGAAAGGCTATTTTTCTGTGAACCGACTTGAAATTATTGTCATATAACAATCCTTGGATATCCTGGTAGTGCGATAGTTTTTCTTTTGTTGTGGCTTGATCAGGACTGTGTTCATCTGATGGTTTATCTGATCATATGACAGTGAGAGCCGATATTGGTGTCAAACTTTTGTTTCATCAAGGAATTAAACTTCCTGTTTAAATCAGCCGATTAGCCGTCTGATATTAACCCTTTCAAGCCTGAATTTACCATTGTCATCATTATCGACTACAAGCCGCGAATTGCTGTCGCAATTCTCGACTTGTAGTAGATGAAGATGATTTGATGTGGTTTGAAAATTAAAGAAAATTGCCATGTATTTGTAAACCAGTTTCATGGAAATTTTCGTTCTAAAACCCTTGGTTGTAGGAAACTTAAGTCTATTTTCAGGGATGTAAAATGATGCATTAATGCATCGTGAGGGCTTAAAGGGTTAATCTGTTGTGAACTTTATCAGAAATACGACACGGTACGGAGATAAGATAGATATGCGCCGATCACGTCTAAGACAAGCACGCCTAGACTCTCAAATCCATATTCAAAAATAGCAAAAAGGCTAAACGCCTTCGTCAAAGGTTAGAACGAGTTAGCGACAGACTCGATCATGCCTAGATAGATCGAGGTGGAGAAAATGATGAGCGACGCACACATTATACAGGTTGTATCAATGAAACCTTAGATAACCCACGAACACTTTAGACAAATAAAAACAGTTTTCTTCACATAAACCAGACACATCTATCCCAGCTTTTTCTGCTATCAAATCACTTTCTGAATTGTTTAATTGACAAAACCGAGAAACTACATATGTATCTCACCAATGACTTTTTTCCGACAGTTACATCTTTATCAAACGATGACATGAATAATTACTGACCAGTGTCAGCCTAACATTAGTATCTAAAAGCATAGAACAAGTCATAAGACAACAAATCGAATTCGTTCACGTTACATCCTAAAAGTCAGTATCAGAAAATTCATTGTACTGAAACTGCCTTACTGAAAGTCGCAAATGACATTATTTTTAATATGGACGAGGGAAGTGTCACTGACATTAGGCCTACATCTTGAAAATCAGCATCCCAAAAAAATCATTGTACTGAACTGTCATATAGAAAATTGATATTGACATTATTATTATATTGATACCCGGACAAATTCATTTCTTTGACTGAAAACTCCTGATTAATTAATTAGAGTTTTGTAAAAAATGCCTCCAAGGCGTGACTTCCTGGATGTCGACAAGGAAATTAAACCATGATAAGACCGATTTTTTATTGATTGGATCTAGAGTGCAACGTGAAAAAAATAATAATGTTTTCAAACGAGATTGTTGGCACAGGACGCGTGACTCCTGCTCCATCTGCTAGAAATCTTGGCACAGCTTTTTTAAATTTCCGGAGAGCATGCCACCTAGATTGACGGCATCCGCCCTGGTGGTATACTATTGTGGCCGATGGCTTTATCATTAAACATCCGCCCATCAGCTATTTTGAAACCTAGCTGTATCTACGCAGCATTGAGGTCGGCAAAGTAGGATGTGGTTGGCTTATCTTTTGGCGATTTTCCCTTATTCTAGCATAGAGAACTAATAATTTCTTAGACATACATTTTAGAGTTTTCACATCAAATGTTTATGTAGTTTGACCATAACAGTCTGCAGCTAATGTTAGCCATATCAGCAGAAGCTCAAAAGGCGTGTTATGTTTTAAAGAGACTGGCCCAGGCTAAATTCATAGAAAAATCGGTGATTTTATTTTGGCTACTTAATATGACCATATGATGTAAACATGTCCATAGGCTAGAACTGCGAAAGTTTTTAATTTATCTGCTGCGCATTCACCAGTTAGGCTAGATATAGAGACGAAATTCCTGATTTCGAATTATGGACAACCATGTCAAAAATAAGAAATACGGAAATTTCGTCAGGTGCACATTATAATAGTACACACAAATGACTAGTAATATCACAGAATACTTTTACCGGTTGGACACTGTTGAACAGTAGACATAATAGGCCTACCGTTATGCAAAGAAAGATATCCCTATAATTATAGATGGCGTATTTTATTATTATCGAATATGAACATGTTGAAGCTCACATTACATAATAACATGCTGTAAGCCACTATAACAATCAAAATGTTAGAAGTATAATTTCGGGCCCTATCATTGTTTTGTAGTTCTAAATTAGTTCTAATTTTCGCCGGATGCCTGCATGCAGGCCTATATTTTGTATGACGTCGTCAAAGAGCAATGGTTACAGTTTGTTACAGCGTTCTGGTAAGTCCCGGAGTGTAACGTTAGTGGTCAGTATTTAAATAGATGTAATCTATGATTCACGTTCAAAATAATGTCATGATACGATACGAAACATCATTTATACTGCCCATGGTAATAAAGTAAATACTGGAGTACAACAGTGTTTCCAATTGTGAAGTCGGGTATGAAAATATGACGTCGAAAATACGCCCCCCCCCTCCCCAAAAAAAAACACATTATACGGGGACAGTGTTTTTTGTTTGAAAACATTTCATGGCAAAAACGACTTACACATCAATCGAATTCGCAAAACTATTAACAAAATAGTAGATATTCCACTCAATATGTCATCACCATGGTAACGATCACTCTGACCATTGTCATGGTTACGGGGTCGAATGACGGTATGTAATTTGCGTTTTGATTCAGCATATATGGTCTATATGGCTTGACCAAGTTTCAAATGTTTTATATGCATACTGACGGAGCAGCAAGGAATTCTATCCATTGTGTCCATATTTTTCCAGATGGGGAAAACTTGACTGTGCTTTTGAAAGACAGTGACGGTTATCCTATTGCTGGTGCCGCCATCTTTGTATTTACCCAGCCGTGGCAACCTGTAGGATTTACAGGCAGGTTCCCCCAACGTACGTCACCCATATCTCAGTCGTTCATTAGATAATTTCTTACCGTCCCAAATCAAATGTTCGATTGCTGTTCCGAATTGCTGCGTAAAACCACAACATCAAGTTACCTGATATACGCATGCGCAGATCCAGAGGGGGGCACAGTGGGCGCGCGCTACCTATGTTTCCGCCACTGATACTTGTATTTTTTCAACCGTTTGAATAATAGTTATGATCACAACAAATATAAAACACGTATTGATCCCGTTTATACCGATAATATTTATAGATTATACGCATATCAGCCCGACCTATTGTATTCTCAAGAGGGTCATGGGTATTGTATCGCCCGAGGACCGCAGGTCTAAGGGCGATACAAGAACCATAGCCCGAGGGAGAATACAATTAGGGAGGGTGGATGTGTGGGAAGAAACAACTTTAGCCATGATATTGTCTTTTTATCTTATACCAACATTTTCGGTCAAAGAAGGCCTAGACTAGAGAACTGCGATTTTGAAAGTAAATTACCATAGCCTAGGCCTATAACTGTAAGATGACTTATAATTTCATCCTATAGTTAATGTTAAGATTGGTAGGAATAGTCTAGCCTACTATATATTCACTTTTTCAAGTTTAATGGCGAAATAATTATTTCCAATTCATGACCATGGATCTGTTTCAATAATATGTAGTCTAAGCCTATCTAGATTGCTTTCCGACTTGTCTCACTTCTTAGTGGCACACCACCTGGCGGCGTGCAGTGACATAGGAGGGGGAAGGGGATCGAGGGCGTCTGCTGCACTTGAAAGAAGCGTGGTGTTCCAGGGACGGACCCAGAAAAAAATCTGACAGGGTTCCAACCAATAATAATCCTATGTGTAATTTTCGGGTTTTATATATTCGCGTATTTCTGATTTTGGGACTTTTCGTGAAGTCTAGGATTTTCAATATTTTTTTGCCGTATTTAGGCCTAACAGATAGTCACTGAGCTGTGGAAAGTCACTGTTCAATGGCGCTTAGTGTTTTAGCTTTCACGGCAGAGTAACTTACTCAGCCGTAAAAGCTAAAACTCCCCTTATCCATTGTTTAGTTATCACAAGTATAGGCGTAGCCCACCTCATCATTACGTAATATCAATTAATAAAATAACTATACGCGACACGTGCCGACCTTCGCTACGGGTTCTTGTCCAATTGTTGCTTTAGTGTTGGGTCAAGCTGGTATTGCTATACAAACACATTACTGTAGTAGGCTATTAAACGAGTAAAACCGTTCCAATCACTGACTGATATGATCAATAAATATACAAATTGATGCTATACTTTATTCTCGAGTTATTTTTATTCACGCAGTGTCGGCTAATATATAAGATATACATTGTTGTTAAGTCTTCATAGAGACTGTAGTTAAAACTCATTTTCGATTTTAGCAAGCGCTATCATAATAATAATTTTCTTAAAATAATGTTCTTAAATTCTCTAACTTGTTGTCCTCACGAAATTCGCGAATATTAAAATTTCGCGAATATTACCAGATCTAGTCTATATCCGGTACAAGAAGTATATCGGGTACAAGAAGTATGAAAAAGTAAAAAAAATAAGTGACTTAAAGGTAAACAGAACAAACTTACTACAATTTCAATGTGTAGAGCGTTTTCAAAGCTAGTTGCATTTAGTTGCATTTAATGAAGTCTTCGGAAACAAAGGGTGGTGGCAATGTTATGCAATAGTCGGTCCCCAATAACAACCTGTCTACACAAGTATGCCTATGCTGCGGTGTAGAGCCAAAATGCTGTATCTACTTACGTTACAACAAATAAGCAGATACTGCCTTTTGGCTTTGTAGAGAAGTGCACTTTATGACTTGGCAGACTGTTAATTACACCTGCTGCCGGTGTTACCCCCACCCTTCCACACCATTTAGTGCCAGCGTTTATCTTGAGATCATTGAAACAACCTTATTGACCAACAATGAAAGGCTATCAGTTTTGTTCTGGAGCCCTGTCATCAAAACGGTGACAGGGTTCAAATCCCTCAAAAAATCTATTAATTTACCGTTTTTTAGGTCTCAAACCCTGTAATTTGATAGATTTGAAAACGCTGACAGGGTTCCGGAACCCTGTCAACCCGGTCTAAATCCACCCCTGTGTTCACCAGGTTATGCTGGTCAACAGTGGGCCAATCTTTGGTAATGATGTGTAGCGTGTGTGCACAATGATGTCATACCAGGTGGTGTGATGAACGTGGCCTGATTCTGAACCAATCAAACTCCAATCTGGGAATGGCAGGGAGATAACAGACAATGACAAAACATCCCCGTGGAGAAATAACTCATGTATGCCTACCCTAATAGTGCACACAATATGTTTTCTTCACATCTTCATAGGTGTATCAGCCGGGTAAAAAAAGCTTGTATCTGGTACAATACAAACCTTGGTATGAGATAAAACACATTACAACATATACGGTAATGTTAAAACACGGTTTAAATCATCTTCATCTATCCAGTTGTCTGCCACCGGCAGAACCTGGATAACCCGTATATGTGCTATGAGTTCAGAACCCCCCTCCTCCCTCCTCCTCCCTGGCCAATTCACAGTTGATTCAGGCGGCCCAAACAATCTGACCTGAGTGTGACCTCCACTCTGCAGTCAGTAAACAGGTGACGTCATAATGAATATTCATGGTGCTCGCACCCCTCATTTTCGTACCAGCTTCACACACACCTGTTGTCAAGGTCAGACTGGTAGTCTGACGGTCAGACCTGATACGGCAAGGTGGGTTTAAATACACTTAAACACTTCATCACACTGAATAATGTAGGCTCATATGTCACATAAAACACTTTCGCGCATTTCGTCTGTTAAATTGATTTGTAACTTGATTCTATCTCAAAAATATCATAAAGATTAGGAAAAAAAGGCTGGCATTTTTTTCCAGGGCGAGAAAATGGCGAAATTAAAAATGACCGCCAGCGTATATAAAAATAAACATATTTACGCATAATTTGGCATCTACACACGATACAAACACAAATAATATGTCTATTCTTAGGTTTTCGGACATGCGAAAGCTAATTTAAATTTCTACACTATCGTTATGAATTGTCATTCATTTTTTTGTTATCATCTTGCAAAGTGAAGTTTACTTTGTTGCATAATGTGATTTTAGTGACTACTTTTGAATGGTAGGCTCCTATTCCTTTCATTAAAAGTAATATTTATGTAGTAATAAAAAAATATATTTAATTGAATAATATTTCAGAAATTCGTTGATAATTTATATCATACGGGAGAGGCGAACGAAAGTGTGAATGAGTGAATGAATGGGCATTCAGACACTTTTGTGCATATATAAATTATGACTAAACCGGACCAGGAAAATGAGAACTGTGCCGATTTCTCTAGAGCCTATAGTGTCGATCTGGTAATTTTCGCTTGTTTAAATTTTCGCGAGTTTCCGATTTTGGGATTTTTCACGATCAAGAATTTACATTTTTCTTCAGTATCACTATTATAATAAAAATTTTCGCGAGATTCCTTATTTCGCGAATTTGTCCTCCTCGCGAAAATTAAAACGAATATTAGCAGATCTACATGTACAATATTCAAGGAGTGACAATTCTGGTATATCTCAAGGGTATGCAAATGATATGTATTGTATATTCAAGGGTCAATAAAATAACCCAGCTGTATCATGTTTATATTCAAAGGCTACTGTGAGATAATTGAAAATCGAAACAAAATGGCTACCAGTCGGAAGATTTGAATATTATATCTGAAATATTTGTCACGTGTTTTTCTAGTGTCTCAAACATCATGTCTAGCCCATTGTTGGATAAATGTTGGGCCAGCGTCGTAGTTTTTAGACGATGATAGTTTTGTATTACTTTTAGGCTATCTCGCGCATAGTGACTAATCACAAAAAAATATATATTCAAGGGTATATTTTTGGCCACAAGAGTACGGCTTTTATTATCCTGAACACCCCAACTATTTTTTCCTGAGCATGGCAAGATGTATCAGATGATACAGCTCTCCACACTTTATCCTAAATTCCGTTCGAGACCGAGCACACAACCTCTCGGCCATATAACAGATAGATTATGATTTTTTTTTTATATTTCGTTCGTTGAAATCGAGAAAAATTGAGTTTAAACTGTTGATTCCTAAAATATAATGGTGTTATAAGTTTTCTCGCTTTATAAACCATACAAATCAATATATTTTTAATGTTCATTATTTCAAAATTTATGGTGAAATAGATAATATCTTAAGAACATGGCGGCCATTTGGTATTTAGTCAATTTTCAAAAAAATAAGTCTTAGAACAAATGCCAGCCCTGACAGGAATCTACAAAAAATCACTTTTAATAAACATTTGCCATGTGAATACATGAGCGAATATACTAAAATCGCATTTTTAGATACTGGGAAAATAAGGGTTTATTTGCACCTGCGAAGGTAGACCTATATGTAAAATATAAATCTGCTTATATACTGTTAACAATATGGCTATAGCATATTATATATAAGACTAATCCTATAGGCTAAGTAGCAGCAACATTATTATCTTGGAATATAGGCATACACCATTTTTCAACTGCTGGCCAAATTACTGAGATCTGATGTTAGGAGAATATATTGGAAATACCAAAGCATAGCCATTAGCCCCCCCCCCTCCCCTCGGGCGCAATAATGTCATAAAGAATGAACGAATAAATAAATAAATAAATAAATAAATAAATAAATAAATTAATTAATTAATTAATTAATTAATTAATTAATTAATTAATTAATTGATTGATTTATTTATTTATTTATTTATTTATTTATTTATTTATTAATTTATTTATTAATTAATTAATAATTGAACGAACGAACGAACGAACGAACAAACGAACGAGCGAACAAACGAATGAATGAATGAATGAATGAATGAATGAATGAATGAATGAATGAATGAATGAATGAATGAGTGAATGAATGAATGAATGAATGAATGAATGGTTGGATGGATGGACGGACGGACGGACGGACGGACGGACGGACAAACAAACGAACGAACGAACGAACGGACGAACGAACGAACGAACGAACGAACGAACGAACGAACGAACGAACGAACGAATAAGTGAATAAATGTATGAATGAATGGATGAAAGAATGAATGAATGAATGAATGAATAATTAAATGAATGAATGAATGAATGAATGAATGAATGAATGAATGAATGAATGAATGATTGAATGAATGAATGAATAAATGAATGAATGAACAAATAAATAAATGAATGAATGAATGAATGAATGAATGAATGAATGAATGAATGAATGAATGAATGAATTAACGAATTAAATTGGATTAAGGTCACTTTTGTACCCATACGGGCTAATATGGCCAAGAAGTTATTTTGAGGATGATGAGATGAATCAGATGGCACTTTCGCCCAGACACGAGCTTCGAATCTTGGCAATCTGAAGTCGAATACGTTACCTCTCAGTCAGACAGGCGCCTCACAAATTAAATCACTCACCTCTATAATCTTTAATCTTACAAGTGGGCGGAAAATATTTGAATATGTTTTCCTTCTGCTATACCACCACAGATTAATTTAATCTTTTACTAAGTTGTAAATTATTTTTAAGTTATGTCATGTTTCAATACTCTCTCAAAATAACAATCCTAATAATACTATGACATGGTGATAAGGATAAACCCGAACTAATATTTTAAATTAAAATGGAACTATACGAGAACATACAGACGGTACGTTTGATATGATTGGATTATGTCCCGATTACGACATTACTGCCAGACGCGACTATTACAAAAACAATTTTCTCAGCTCTGCAGGGTTATGTCCCCTCAATATCACTGGTGGAAGAAGGAGATTATTGCATGCGCCTTGTGGTAAGTTTGTATTAAATGTTTGTAAAACCAAATAATTACTGTGAGACCTTATATGTGAAAAACAGTCTGACAGAAACAAGCCAAGCATCGTGGTTTTTGACCAGCCGTCATAGTGAGCAGGATAGCTAAAAGTGAAATGTATCAAATGTTATTATAAATGGAGGCGGGAAGTGAAATTGTACTGCACATGTCGCCAGATATAAGGCATATTAAAAAAGTTGGTTGGATTATGTGTTTCAGGTAAAGAGGCAGATGACACGGCAACGATAGGTATGTGAATATGTCTCCCGATAAAAAAATATGTGTACTGCTGTGTGACAACGCATCAACGGAGATGGTGATGGCCTGTAGTGCCTTCATGTTGATTGGAGGTGACAGTTAACCTTGTATGCAAATTTTGCATACATAATATGTACGGTACGATATATACACTATAATATAGGATATTATCATCATGGGCAGATGGAGGGATAAAATGGATGGTTATCATATGTGTGTTTAATTCGCAGTTCCAATAATCGTGACGAGTCCACAAGACGTGACTGGTGGATCTATGGGGAGATGGAGAGCCCCTCGCGCCGAAAGTACCTGTAAGTGACCGTTGGAGTCTCTAGTGTAGGGTCGCAATGGCGGACGAGGGAAACTGCCCAATCTTCACCATTTCAACTCAAACTTCCTTCCCCGTCGAGTCGACGGTTCCAAATAAATCATAAAACTCTTTCTCCACTTGTCATGTTTATTCGTTAGACATCTGGCAACAACAAAGCACAACCTCCGCGCACGGCACGTCCTGCTTGACTTAGCGAGAGCGACCTACGGCACGTCCGTAGTCGCCGAGTGTAACGTCTGAAGTGCGGGAAAAGTACCAAGGCCGCACGGGCTGTAATTGTGTGCGCCCGTCATCAAGGTACGGAAACGAGGCGGTCGTCCACAGCTTCCCGCGTCCGAGAAGCCGGGGATAACTGCCACCTAAACTAAACGAAGTCAGGATCCTACATTACCCCCGGGTGAGTGATAACGTAGGACCCAACTGGCGTGTAGGAGACTGCTTCGTGCAAGTAGCGGGGTTGTAAAAGTATGTAACCTCTTATAACTAAGCATGGTTTAAAAAATATAGCGTGTGTGGTTACAGCGTGGGTGGTTGAAATCGCAGCATTATACATGAATTGTCCCATCCTCTTAACACCAACAGTGTCCTTTATGTATGTATTCATATGCTGCAAGCTGCGATCAACCCATTTATTTAATTAACATAAATTTCTATTCGTATTTTAGCAATTAACTTGCTAAAAAAAAATGTCTTTACATTTTATATATCTGTACATAATGCTACCAGGCCTGGCATATTCATTTACAATTCAAAAACATTGTGAATACGATGCATGCGGTTGGGCCCGCCATAGATGTCGTTAGGCGCCATAATTGCTTTTGGTCGAGTCGATTACGGCGTCAGCAGCACCCGGGGTTTTACCCCGTAGATGTAGAGGTATGCAGGAATACGTTCGTAAACCACCGCCGTTCCCGTTAGCGTGGGATACGGCGGGGGCTCGCGAATGCGGCGCTACATAAGTATTGTCTCTGTTAGACAAGTTGACTTTAACATCTAGTTGCTTCGGGACTGTGGCCGATTTTTTACTGCTTCTGACTGCCGTCGACTTTTTCGTTTTAACGCTCGTCCCGTTGGACGTCGGAGTGTCCGCACTACCAGGTCTAGGTGGACCCTGTGGATTCCTACTAGATATCCTGGTAGCCGTCGATCTCTTTGGTTTGTTTGGCGTTTTACGCTGTATTGTCGTACCTGTTGTAGGCTCGCACTCAAGATGTGCGGGTTTAACGCGATCTAAAGAGACCGTCTCAACCTTGCGGTTAACTAAGATTTTCATTACTCTGCCACTCCTCGCAACGACCTTATATGGTCCGTCGTAAGGGGCGGTCAGAGGCGGCGCAATTGCGATTCGGCGCAAGAATACATGAGTACATGTAGCTATTTCCTTGAATTGGAAAATGTTGTGTGTCACGTGGCGGACATAGACGGAGACGCGACATGGCCACGCGTAGCTTGTCTGAATAATTCTCCAAATCAGTGTTAGCGTCGACGGTGTACTGTTTAGTAAACTCTCCTGGGAGTCTAAGGGTTGTCCCGTATATCATCTCGGCAGCCGACCTGCCTAGTCTCTCCTTAAGTGCGGAACGAACTCCTAAAAGCACAGCGGGTAACGTGATAGTCCACGGGTTCGGTGACTCGTGCGCCATAATGGCGGCTTTCAATTGACGGTGGAAACGTTCGACCATGCCATTCAACTGGGGGTGATAACTCGTGGTACGATTCCGAATAATCCCAAATTGATTACACAAACTATCCCACAATTTGGACTCAAATTGAGCGCCCCTATCAGTGGTGATAGTGGCTGGAGTACCATAACGTGCTATCCACCCGCTGAAGAAGGCATCGGCGACCGTTTCGGCTCTAATATCTACCATAGGTATAGCTTCGGGCCAACGTGTAAAACGGTCGACGCAAGTCAGTAGATATCTAAAGCCATCAGCATAAGGTAAAGGTCCGACTATATCTATGTGGACATGATCAAATCGCTCGGTAGGTTCAGTGAACTTTCCGAAAACCGGGGTGTTGTGACGTGAAACTTTAGCAGTCTGGCAACCCTTACAGGTACGACACCATCTAGCAATATCTATATTCATGCCGTGCCATACAAATCGGATATTAATCAAAGGTTTGGTAGCTCTATGCGATGGGTGGCCTAAACCGTGTAAGTTTGAAAAAACTTTTCGGCGAAATTTCGCGGTAAGGTACGGCCGGTTGTGTCCCGTGGACACATCACACCAGATCAATTGATTATCGAACGATTTTAATAGTTTAAACTCCATAGTGGATGTAGTCGAGTGTCTCAAACGCGTGAATTCCGCGTCATTAGCTTGGTCAAGACTTAACTCTTTATAGTCTATCGCTGGTCCATCATGTATCGCGGACACTGATGGTCGTGACAGCGCATCAGCGACGAAATTTGTCTCGCCTTTTACATATCTAATATCGGTGGTGAATTCAGCGATGAAAGCTAAATGACGTGTTTCTCGTAGGGACGCGCGCTCAGTCACGGATGACATTACGAATGTCAACGGTTTGTGATCTGTATTAACGAAGAAAATTCGCCCTTCTAAATTATGTCTGAAATGTTTAATTGTGGCGTATACCGCCAAAAGCTCACGATCGAACGCGCTGTAGCGTGTCTCTGCTGGGTTCAGCTTCTTGCTGAAAAACGAAAGTGGCTGCCACATACCATTTAAAAATTGCTGCAAAACGCCACCGACGGCGACATCACTGGCGTCGCACGTGATGTTAATCTGAGCCGTAGAATCTGGGTGCACCAGAAGCGTAGCGTTTGCCAATATTTGTTTTGACTCAGAAAATGCTGACTCTGCATTTTTATTCCACTTCAAATCGAAATTTGACTTCGGTGACAGTCTTGTATGTCGTTCGTTGGCAGCTGTCAGTAAATTATTGAGTGGTGTCAACTTCGCAGCGCAATGCGGTATGAAACGGTGGTAGTAATTCACCATTCCCAGATATCTACGCAGTGCTCGTTGCTTTTCAGGCTTAACGAAATTAACAATCGCGTCAACGGCGCTGGGAAACGGCGAAATTCCTTCGGCACAAACGTGGTGACCTAGAAAACTTAATTCAGTTGTACCGAACTGACACTTTTCAGGACCAATGATAATTCCGTATTCAGATAGTCGGGCAAAAAGAATTCGTAGATGTTTCTTATGCGTTTTATGATCTGGGCTGGTTACCAGTAGGTCATCCAAATAGACAAAAACAAAATCAAGTTCTCGTGTAACGTGGTCTATAAAGCGCTGAAACGTTTGACCGGAATTTCTTAGACCAAACGGTGTTCTAGTGGAGTTAAATAAGCCAAAAGGTGTAGTAACGGCAGTCCTGTGTACGTCGGACGGTTCCACCGGAATTTGGTAATAAGCTCTGACCAAGTCGATCTTCGCTTAAACTACGGTAGTCCCCGCATGGTCTCCAATCGCCGTTTTTCTTTGGCACCATGTGAAGCGCTGAGGATCACTCGCTGTCGCTGGTTTCAATGACCCCTAGTTTTATCATCTCATCAAACTCGCGTTTTGCGGTAACCAGCTTATCGGGTGCTAACCGTCGTGGTCGTGCAAACACTGGGTGTCCTTTAGTCACTATCTTATATGTTATACCATGTTTATCGGTCTCACCCTTTGTCGTAGGGCGTGTCAGTTCCGGGAACTGGCCGAGGAGTTTTGTGTACTCGTTCTGAACAGTGTCTACTCTGTTCAATGACAGTTGTTTAATCGATGACAGTGAAGCGGCAATAGCTAGACCTGTACGCATGTCCCGGAGACATCGGCTTCTCAAGTCTACTAGCAAATTATAGTGGATTAAAAAATCAGCCCCGATTATGGGTTGCTGCACATCTGCCACTATGAACGTCCACGGATATTCGCGCTTTAAGCCGACATCGACGACGCGTTTACAGTTGCCGTAAGTATGTATAGTATTGTTATTAGCTGCCACCAGGGGAAGACTGTCAGCGTCCGAAATCCCGTTTGCGCAAGATTTCGGCAAAACACTGACAGCTGCGCCCGTGTCAATCAAATATCTGCATTTATGTCCTTTATCTGCGACATATAATAACTTAGAGTGAGATAACGCAATATTCGCTACTTCGCGCTGACCTAATGTGACATAGTACGAACAGGGTTCACTGCACAAGCGCGCCTTTTCACCGTAAGTTTGGTGATAGTAGCAAACCTGTGCAGTGGCTGTGTCGGTTGGTTGCGCGACATTTTTTGCAGCGTTTGCGGCGGCGGTGCGAAAGGTCGAACATTATGTTGTGCATTAGTACAATTATTTGATTTATTAACAAACTCAGTGGCCTGTGCATTCGGCGGCGGAACGAAATGTGGAGCATTATTCTGTTCATTTCCATAATAACTAGGTTGGTTATTAACAAAACCTGAGGCCTGAACATTAGGAGCAAATGCAGGCGCAGGAGCATAGTTATTATTTACTCGTCCACGTCCTTTATTTCTTTTCCTCTCTGATGTAGTCACGGTTTCTAGTTTTTTAATTCGCCCAGACAAATCCTCCAACAAACCAACTAGCTTGGTGGTTTCTTCTACCTTAATTTCTGCGACCCCCGGCTTACTCTCTTCGACGTCCTCTTCAGCTGCCAGTGCCCGGTCGGCCAAAACGGCCAAACTTTCGAGGGTGGCACTGTTGGGTTGAGTTACCAAATGAGTTCTGATTGAAGCGGGCAAGTACCAATGCGGGAAAAGTACCAATGCCGCACGGGCTGCAATTGTGTGCGCCCGTCACCAAGGTACGGAAACGAGGCGGTCGTCCACAGCTTCCCGCGTCCGAGAAGCCGGGAATAACTGCCACCTAAACTAAACGAAGTCAGGATCCTACAGATCGAATAATATGTCTGTATACTGTGGAGGGTTTTGTCCACCAGATGAGAAGTGTACACACTCATGGTAATATGTTAAGTCGTGATCATTATCGTGAACACCAATCCTCAATCATCTAATTGTAAACTGTCCTAAAGTATACACTTTTAAACACAAATTGATTTTGATATTATTTTGAAAACTGTTTCTTTATCAGCGACCATATCTTTACATGATAAGGAATTACGATGAAGAGGTTCAACACAGGAGATATTCCATATGTTTCAACGATTTCCGCACCAGCATCTGTTACACGTATGGTACACCTACATCATATATATTTACTGAAGCAAATATGCGTAATTCAAGGTTTTGCTTAACAGTTCTTGTTCTGGCCGATGTAGCTAGTGATCACGGGGTGATCTGATGAGAAGCGAAACCCCATATAAGTTTTGTGACACTCGGTCATTTAGCAATGGGTGAAAATATTTAAACTGCTCATTTTAAAATATTTAAACACATGGGAACATGTTGTTGTCACAGTTGTCACAGTTGTCACAGGTGTATTCAAGATTAGGCAAAAACTTATGCAGTGTTGTTATCACGACATATTGCCCCCCCCCCCCCCAGAGGGGTCCTGACTCCCCCTTGAGCTGCAGATTTCTAAAATTTTCCAGGGATACCCGGAACCCCCATATATTTCAAAGTTTTACCTCTTGACATCCCCCCCGCCCCTTGACGGAAAGCTGCGCACGCCCCTGAATACACGTACTGCTGTGTGTTAATGCAGATGGTGATGGCCTGTAGCCTTCACGATGATTGGAGGCGACTGTTAACTTTGTATGTATGCAAATTTTGTATACATGTTATGTACAGTATTAGATAATAAGTGAAGAACACGATGTTATTAGAAAGAAGCCTCTGAGGACGGTGATGTGAGGCGAGGGGATGGGCGAAGAGCTCTTTCTTTCCTGGTGATATGATACGAAGGGTGAGTAAAGAGCTCTCTCTCTCTCTCCTTGCGATATGATGAGAGCCTCTGTGACGGAGCGGTAGCGTGCTCTGCCTCAGACCTCCAGGGTTTGAATTTCGCATCCTGTGTCTGGGGGTAAGTGTCATCTCACTCATCTCACCACCCTCAGAAGGTTATCCTGGCCCAATTTAGCCTGTATGTGCACAAAAGTGGCTTAAAGCCCTATTCATTCTATTTTTCCCTTGTGATATGAGGCAAGGGGATGGGTAAAGATTTATCTCTCTCTCTACTAGTGATATGAGGAAAGGGGATGAGTAAAGTGCTCTCTCACCTAGTCATATGAGACAATGGGATGAGTAAAGAGCTCTCTCACCTTGTCATATGAGACAAGGTTGTGAGTAAAGAGCTCTCTCACCTAGTGATATGAGACAAGGGGATGAGTAAAGAGCTCTCTCACCTAGTCATATGAGACAATGGGATGAGTAAAGAGCGCTCTCACCTTGTCATCTGAGACAAGGGTGTGAGTAAAGAGCTCTCCCACCTAGTGATATGAGGCGAAGGGTGGGTAAAGAGCTCTCTCCTGGTGATATGAGGCGAGTGGATGGGTAAAGACGTCTCTCCTGGTGATATGAGGCGATGGGATGGAGAAAGAGCTCTCTCTCCTAGTGATATGAGGCGAGGGAATGGGCAAAGAGCTCTCTCTCCTGGTGATATGAGGCGAGGGAATGGGCAAGGAGCTCTCTCTTTTAGTATTATGAGGCGAGGGAATGGGCGAAGAGCTCTCTCTCCTGGTGATATGAGGCGAGTGGATGTGTAAAGAGCTCTCTCACATAGCAATATAAGACGAGGGGTGAGTAAGTAAAGAGCTCGCTCTCTCTCCTGGTGATATGAGGCGAGGGGGTGAGTAAAAAGCTTTCTCTTGGCGATATAAGACGAGGTTATGGGTACATAGCTCTCTCCTGTTGATGTGAGGCGAGGGGATGGGAAAAGAGCTTTCTCACCTGGTGATATTAGACGAGGGGTGAGTAAAGAGCTCGCTCGCTCTCTCTCCTGGTGATATGAAGCGAGGGGGGGTGTAAAGAGCTCTCTCACTTGGTGATATGAGACGAGGTGATGTGTAAAAAGCTCGCTCTCTCTCCTGGTGATATGAGGTGAAGGAATGGGCAAAGAGCAGTCTCTTTCCTAGTGATATGAGGCGAGGGGATGTGTAAAAAGCTCTCTCACCTGGTGATACGAGACGAGGGAATGGGCAAAGAGCTCTTTCACCTGGTGATATAAGACGAGGGGATGGGTAAAGAGCTCTCTCTCCTAGTGATATGAAGCGAGGGGCTGTGTAAAGAGCTTTCTCACCTGGTGATACGAGACGAAGGGATGGGTAAAGAGCTCTCTCCTGGTGATGTGAGGCGAGGGGATGGGAAAAGGGCTTTCTCTCTCCTAGTGATATGAGGCGAGGGTATGGGTAAAGAGCTCTCTCCTGGTGATGTGAGGCGAGGGGATGGGAAAAGAGCTCTCTCACCTGGTGATATTAGACGAGGGGATGGAAAAAGAGCTCTCTTTCTTCTGGTGAAATGTGACGAGGGGATGGTTAAAGAGCTTTCTCTCCTAGTGATATGAAGCGAGGGGCTGTGTAAAGAGCTTTCTCACTGGTGATACGAGACGAAAAGATGGGTAAAGAGCTCTCTCCTGGTGATGTGAGGCGACGGGATGGGTAAATAGCTTTCTCTCACCTAGTGATACGAGATGAGGGGATGTACAAAGAGCTCTCTCACCTAGTGATATGAAGCGAGGGGATGGGTAAAGAGCTCTCTCACCTGGGGATATGAGGCGAGGGGTGAGTAAAGAGCTCGTCCTCTCTCCTGGTGATATGAGGAGAGGGAATGGGTAGAGAGCTCTCTCACCTTGTGATGCAACACGAAGGAATGGGTAAAGAGCTCTCTCCTAGTGCTGTGAGGCGAGGGGGTGGGTGAAAAGCTCTCTCCTGCATGTGATTTTGCTATAAATATGATATATATGTTTGACTGTCAGTTTTCACCCATAATCCCCTTGGTAATTTAGTGTACGGATGGAAAAATGTAATACACCACGCTTGGGACACTACTACTGAAATAAATGAAATGGAATGAATCGGGCTTTAGGCCACCTTTGTGCACATATAGGCTAAACTGGGCCAGGAAAACCTCCTGAGGATGGTGAGATGACACTGTCCTCCAGACACAGGATTCGAAATTCGAGCCCTGAGGTCGAGCACGCTACCTCTCGGTCACGGAGGCTCCCCACAATACTGACTTTCACACGTGGATGGGGAGGGAACATTTTTTCGTTTCTTTCAAACCGCCGAGACCGTGAACCGAACCCCGAACTCGTGAAAGGCAGCGGTGCTAACCACTACCCTAGGGCCCCCGCCCACACTACTACTGAAAAAGTAATTTTTGGGATGATCCGGATTAACATTCGGGTCCAGATTACTATCCGAAAGATTTCTAATAATTTTTATATTGAAATATATAGCCATCTTCTATGGTTATGATAGTTGGAATTCAGTAAAAGAAGTGTGATTTTATCATTTATATTAAATGTTTTAGCGTGCAGATGGAAAATGTTCTTACACCATATTTGGGACGTTAATACATCCAATGTAATTACTGGATTTTCTTAAAACTTTTACCAGAAGAGTATCTCAGGCACAGAACAGGACATTACATTTTTGAAAAGATCCGGTTTTGCTTTTGTGACCAGCTTTCGGTGTAAATGTTTTTTATAATTAATAATTGTTATCATTGGGAAAACTTAATTGATTTCAAAAATGAGTATATATAGGCTAGCCATCTTCTACGGTCATAATGGTTGAAATTTAGTTAAATAAATGTGATTTGCTCATAAATTTACCCTACTCCCCCCCCCCCCCTCCTAAGTAGGAAAATTCAGTAAGGAGTTTGAAACAGGTCATGCACCATGTTTTGGACACTACTTTGTCATGTAACTTGCAGAACACCTGGTTAATGTGTAGATGAAACATGCATCAAACTTAAATGGATGAAATTATAAAATTATCAATAATTACCAATTTCAAGGCAAATTGTTCGTTTGTTTCAACATTTTTAAGCATGGCTTCCAAAGTATGAGCTGATATATTATTGCTATTACAACATTTCACTCATAGTAGACATTCTGGCATTGGATATGTTTTCGAGAGGTAGCGTGCTCGGCCTCAGACCGCCAGGGCTCGAATTTCGAATCCTGTGTCTGGAGGACAGTGTCATCTCATTCATCTCACCATCCTCAGGAGGTTCTCCTGGCCCAGTTTAGCCCATATGTGCACAAACGTGGCCTAAAGCCCGATTCATTTCATTTACCGGCACTATGCTTTGAACAAAAGCTGAGTTTTAATGTTGGCCCGCCGTATGTGACGCTGACCCATATTCAGCGTGGCGTCAAACACGACACGGTAGCCCAATATTGGGTTAATGCTGGCTCAGCATGCATAGACGGTGGGCCAACAATAACCTGGCATTGGGTCAACGTCTCGTGTTTGCCGGGCAAGACAATTAACGTTAGACCATGTTATATACCAATTAGGCCAATTATATACCAATATTATTGTATTCCATACTAGTCATGTTTTGATACTGTAGCATTTTTGCTACGATAGCATACAGGCAGATAAGTTCTCAATACAATTTGGAACCAACAGGCCTAACTATTGGAATTAACAACACGGAAGGAGCAAAATCAGGTAATATGACAGGGTTGTACTACGCGGATGGAGAGAATCCTAGAGCGGCCGCTGCGGAGGCTGCTCAACTCTGTGAAGGAGGTGACGAATCCATTGCGTTTGTCAGCTGAGTTTCTCCTTGAAATTGAAAGAGTGTATCTCCCACTTTACGTAGAGATCCAAAAAATAAAACCGATGGCGAACATCACCTTGTAAATGTAGCAAAAAATGTACTTACTCACATGGAGAGACTATACATATGGTAGGCCTATAGGCCCTATACTTATTATCAATTAGTATCTGATGCGGTACTTATATATCTTTTTATAGAATGTTTTCAGTTTTTAAGCGTAAAAAATAAATTACCATTCACAGGTCTTTGCATTGTGATAGCCTACGTGGGAGAATCATATTTAAACATTTACTTGCTAAGTTCTTTAATTGAATTTTCACCCACTTGAAGTTGTGCGTCGCTACCGCGATCCACAACTTCAAATCGGTGAAAATTACACATATTTTTCAAATTTGAAATCAAACATTAGCAATTCCAATTGATTGAACAATCATTATTATCTCGCAAAACTGGTAGTTTGCCATGATAAAAAAAGTATTGAAAACGAGTAATGTCATGCTTAGGGTTAAAGGTGTAGTCAACTGTCAAAATACGGGGGACAATGTGGTCCCCAGAATGCAACAGTGGCCCCTAGACATTCCACAATGACATATCACCCCATATCCTCAGTTATCAGCCGAGATAATAATACTATATGCGTTTCATACCCATCGCCGCATTAAGAGCAAGTTCCCAAGTCATATAAACTCTATGTACTTGAGCAACATCTATGAGGAAATAATTCACCATTTCTCTCATGTGGGCTTTGTGTTGTGTCACAAAAGGTTGTGTTACCGTGGGGGTTTGTAAACAGTTGATCTCCATCATATTGACAGTAAGAGCATTCCCAGCCAACACGGCACACTCACCAGCTGTTGGT
The DNA here is from genome assembly GCA_964017125.1 of Flabesymbios commensalis. Taxonomy (NCBI): domain Eukaryota; kingdom Metazoa; phylum Annelida; class Polychaeta; order Terebellida; family Flabelligeridae; genus Flabesymbios; species Flabesymbios commensalis. Next base: position 55,618,213 of record OZ024903.1, read on the forward strand.
TTAATGTCGGCCAACGTCGCAGACGTTGGTCTAACATTAAAACAGCATTTGACCAATTCCTCGTTGGAGTAGTATCTTGTAATCAGTTCAGTCCCTGATATTAATGCTGTCAAAGTGTACTCTATATGCTAATGTAGGCCTACACTTGACCGTCCCACACATGCGCATTTCAGAGCTGTATGAATCTTTAATATACACATTTTTAAAAGTAGCCACATTTTATGAATAGTAGCCTATTGTGAGCTTCATTATTGGATACTTATACGCTTAGAAAAAGCTTGCAATCCTCACAAAGTTTGGTGGTGATCACCGTTGTTACCTTTTTAAAACATCATCAGTACCAATATCGTTTATAAATTGTGAACCTCTTGTGTAGGACCACACAACGTACCCCCCCCCCTACTATAATATACTATTTTTAAAATATTTTTTTTAAATATGTCCTTAGATTTTTGTCTCTTTGTGTGAAAAAGTTGATGTTAACCGCATTTACTAAGTAATTATCTGGTTTGTAATTCTGGCGTCTTTTATAATTTTTTAGTACATTTATTTTTAAAGTGATCCTGTTACTAAACATCCACGCCGTTATCCTAAATATATTGGTATTTTTAATAATGGGCCAACCATTGTAAATTATTTTGTTGTAATATTGTATTTATAACCTCTAAATATACGCAGATACAGCAGTGTAAATATTACTTACAACATGAAACATACTTTTTTATACGATATCGCATCCAATTTCAGTATCTTATCTGAAAAATATATATCTTACATTGGAAAAAGGTGTTAGGCTAAATCAGTAACATATATATTTTTCCTGTTATTATGAACTATTTATAAATGTTATTTTTGTGTTTCTACTATACATTTATATTGCTGTGCTTAAAACATATTTGTATTTTGATAACAAAATTTGACACAATTTAAATTTTCCGATGCAGCGAAAAAAGTAGGTATGACATTGACTTTCTAGTTATTGTTAGGTTCGATACCATTTTCATGTTGTTATAATAAAGTTTTATTAAAATAATGTTTACATTGATTAGAAATATATAAAAAAATAAGTAAAATATGCAATCATATAAGGATCATCGAGTACAACGATTACAAGAGGTCATTCTTCCATATGCAACATTATTTACTATTTTCACTTCGTCAAAAATATCGCTAGTGCCATTCACAAATACAGCTCGTGATTTCTTATCATTATTTCTCTTTTCTAATTAGTCTAATTAGTATTGAATTCATTGGTCTTGCCTACTATTGTAAATAAACTAATTTGTGATTCAAATACTTTGTGATTCAAATGGTATACTTTTTTGTAGAAAAAAATGTTCTTAAAAGTAATTAATCAATCACTATAGCAACTTCTTTCCTTTGTATTACCAAGTCATACATGACTTTCATAGATAGGGGACCTATGATTTATTATCATGATGAGTATGCTTTCCTGACCAGAGGATAACATGCTAGAGCCTACATTCAGTTTTTCATTGTCTGACTGGAGCGAATATTTCGATTTATAAACACCGCTTATTCAAAGATATAGTCTACTACGCTGGTCATGTAGGCCTACTTGCAAGTCATGTCGTTGACAGTGGATGTTTCTCCTCAGGGGTCTGTTTCTCCAAACGATCTTCACCTGAACCAATACATTTACGTAGTGACTTAGTAACTTCGTTCATAACTTTAACATGGTCTGAGAATACACCTCCCCATGAGACACTGGAGGTTCTTGTATAAAGTGAGTGAGTGAATATTGCTTACGTAACTTTCTGCACATCATTACAATATCGTGACAGACGAAAGCCCGGAGTGTCCTACTCTATTCAAATGACTTCCAGTGGTTTATTTAGTACACTGTACACTCCAGGCCTCTGACAGAATAATGCACAACATCGAGGACACACATCTGACCAGACCAAGACTCTAGCCCATGCCTACTGGGGTTTGGAGCCACATACGGCACTTCGAGAAAGTATTTTCAGTATTTTACTGTGTTATTCATAAAGTCATGATTCGTGCTTAATGGCAAGCTTGCAGTTATTTTACTACATGATAATTTTTTTTTTGGTCCTCTTTAAAGTAAATGGGTGGTCATGGTTCGCTAAGTAAACATTGTGGGCCCACCCACACCACGTTCAACGTCTATGTGAGTATTATGGTTCAAGCCCCGTATTCGCGTTCAAGTTACGATATATCGCAATTACTACTAGGTCATGCACGTGTCCTTGTTTGGATTTCACCCTAGGACTTGTAGGCCTACGTTCTCAAGCAAGTTTCAGACCAAATATTAGTCCATGAAATAGGTCAAATATTTCGTGGTAAATGCTTAGTTAAACCAATAATTCAAATTGTGTCTGGTTTTGATAAATGCAAATAACTTTCTTTATCTTTCCACTTTAAATTATTAAAAAAATTAAACTAAACAATTCAGCAGCGCAACGGTTAATAAGCCTTAATATCAAAACAAGCTCAGCTTAAATGGAAACATATTTTATTCAGTAATTAAAACAACATTATGTCAGGATATGGCAATAAATCCTCTGCAGCTGGAATTTGTATTTCAATTTGAAACGAAATACAACATAAAAACGACTTTGTACAACGATTTCATCAACATTCGATTATATACACAACTTAATCATGTACAGTTTAATTTAACATTAACGACTGCTACACACAAGACGTTGAATCAATGTTGGTTTAACTTTGGTCCAAAGCTGTATCAAAGTTGGGACAACGTCGCTGATGTTGTCCCAGCATTTGGTCAGCGTTGGGCTAATATGCCATGTTAGTTGAGTTAATTGGACCAGCTCGCCCAACATTGAGACATATCAGTAATACCAGAAACATCTATATTTATGGTATTACGGGTGTAGAGTATAACAATGTGTAAAGCATACATCTACTGCTCAGCCTTATGATAATTAATATAAAAGCAGCCGAGACAGCTATCAATATAGGCCAACATGTAGCGACTACTGAACACTGGTCGTAATAACTCCGTTCTAATCGGCAGGCATACACAGTTTTAAACATTTGTTTAAAAATTTTAGATGTTACCGATATTCTTCTAATTCAAAGTTTAAATTAACAAATAATTTTAATAAAAAAACAAACAGATTATAAGTGAACGTCAAAAGCTTTGAAACTGCATTGTTTGGAAACACATACATGGCTGGGTGATGGATCAGTTTTGTGTTTCAGTTGTATCCAGTAGGCTAGCATTCTGGTGCATGGTCCCAACTGAGACGGTATGCGTACGAGTGATGACTTTTATGACAGTGGGTCCACTTTATGTTAGCAGAATCAGTTTACAGGCAAGCAGCACGTGCGACAAAACTAAAAACACTAAAACTGGTATTTACATCGTTGGTAAAAATAAAAAAATAGAAAGTCATCACTGTGTATGATGGACCTTTTTGAATTGTCACAACAATTAATAAATTAGGCAAATATTTATATAAAATGTTGGGTTTTAATACCTAATTAAATTAGACTAGACCGTACAAAACAACGCCCCATGGTGGGTGACCACTGTTATTAAGTCTGTAGCAGGACTTCCTCACATTATTAGTTCAAGTGTGTATACATCTGAAAGATCTTAATATTCAACTTCGTAAACAGATCACGATCAACAAACTTACAATTACGTTCTTATCACCAATAGAATGACATATGACGTACTGTATGGAACACACTATTGTAAGGTTATTTTATCCAATAAACCAAGGATTCGTACCAAGGATTCGTACGACAATCAGGCATGCGGCCCATCCAACTGGGGATAAGATCACTTTAATCCGCATATACACTTATCCAGAAGTTTAACCCTTAGAGCGCTGAAGTACTTTTATACAAGCCATGGAGACCAAAGGTCTTTTCAATTAAAAATCTTCATAAATGTCTTAGGTTAGCTTTTTCCGCTTCACTTGAATACCTATGCTATAGCCTATGGCTATGGGTCTGTGACTATTATAAATATTTTACTCTTTCAGTGCGGGGGACGATTTTAGACGTCAGAATCTGACGTCTACAGAGGTCAGATTTTGACATCTAAAGTCGATCCCCGCGCTGTAAGGGTAAAGATAATCGTAAATATTACAGATTTGTAGTAGGACGAGTTCCCTGGTGGGAATATAATCCGTGGTGACGAGAATTAAGGTGGGTAAATATTTGTGAGTCTCTTCTCTATCCATAATATTAGCACCATTGGACGAGGAGGCACTGCTTGTAATATCTTGTTCTATGGGAATATCGTTACGCCTGCTGATGTCTGGTCACCCAGCAAACACAAAACATTTGTATAACATTTGTACAACGTAGGACTAACGTCGAAGACGTTGGGCCGACGCTGTACAAATGTTGTACAAATGTTTTGTGTTTGCTGGGCAGGTTACACAAGACCTGCAAACTTAGAGAACGAACTATAGCGAAATAGGATACACTTACTCACTCAATTTTGTAGACACAAATTCAGGTTTGTAAATTAGGTCTAATTCTGTGCTGGCAGATGATAATATGTAAGGGCCTACTTAATACTGAACTAGAACATAACTAGATATCCAACCACGTGTACAGGGAAACGATCAAATACTAGTGGTCACCAGTCTCCACAATAACAAACTATCACAAAATGCATTCAAAATGACGGATATTCAAGTCCATACACAGGGGGTGGCGAGGAGGACCCCGCCCCAACTAATCGAAGGTCCACAAAATAAAATGCTGGTTCACTTTCTCACCATTGAAACCCTTATAAAGCATCCAATCCTGGGCAGGGGCCCATAAGATTACCACACCCGGTAGGGTATGTAACACCAGTATGGATGATCATAATAGTAACAGTATAACAAGCGAGAATAAAGTCTTAATGAGTCTACAACTACCATCAATTTTGAGTTGTAATTCTGAAAACACTACAATTTGTGTGTCCTATCAAGTTTGTTGTTACATTTACAGAGACTTTTTCAAATAATCACAAATAAATAGAGTTTACGTAGCCTATCATCAAATCTGCTATGTGCTACATTTTTAAAGCCTTCGTTACAACAATCGTCATACCTCTTTAACCCTTTGACTTCCAGGCCGGAGTGCATGCAGGGATCCAGATATACTGGTGTAGGAGTTCTATTTTTCGTCATTTGAAGCTGGAATTGCTAACGCAATTTCCAGCTTCAAATGACGAAAAATACATAAATGTAGTATATATTTGACGAAAATTGGTGTCATTTTATGGTTACGTTCATTGACGAATGACGACGGAAATTTCCGTCATGTATGGTAGTGAAAAGGTTAACGCCGTTACATATCATACAGGGAGTAAGTGGGCCTAGGTAGGTTTTACTCTCAAAATAAGATAATTGTACCGGTATATATAGCATAGAGTAAATGTAGCTCTAGATTATCACTCCAACAGCCCAGTAAACACAACACATTTGTATAACATTTATACAACGTCTTCGCCGTTGGTACAACATTGCATAAATGGTATACAAATGTTTTGTGTTTACTGGAAGAGACGACAAAGTTAGAATATCCCCGTCAGTTGGACACCAGTGATGATAAAGCAAAGCACATAAATCACGGGTATCACACCCCAGTAAACGGAAAACATTTGTTATAACGTCCTGGACGTTGGTCCAACATTGTACAAATGTTATACCAATGCTTTGTGTTTACTAGAACTACATCTCCTGGGTTACCTAATAACCCTTTAGTTACAATCGCCATTTTTCAAACATATATATTTTTTGGCGGTTTTTGAAAATGAAATGTGTAAACGGTGTTTTTGTCACAAATTCCTCGAATAATAGTCCCCTAGAAGTTGTGACTCGCGACTGTGAACCACAACATAAATGGGATGATAACGTAAATTATCTGATTTAGCGCCATAAGGGTTCACTCGAGATCACCGGGAGAATTTTTTGAAGATGCCTTTTCCTTTGGAGAAGAATCCTTTCTTTTTGTCCTTGTTCTTGCTCTCGTCGAAGCTGAGGGACCTGACCGGGCTGAGAGGGGGTGACGGCGTGGGGGTTCTGGGGGGTGCCTGTTTCTGGGGGGATTTTTTCGGAGATGAGTTTGAGGGTGAGGGTGATGTGTTCTGCGATCTGGTGCCCCCCACAGAGGGGCTTGTTAAGGCTGACGACGGCAGGTGTGACGGACTGCTGCTGTTCAGAGGCGTGTCCATGGCAACGGGCGAGGGTCCCATCACGTGACTGGGTCGTCTCTGTCAACAGAAAATGAACAGTCAGCAAAATAAGCCATTTTTATAATCAATAAAAACATGCCACCAACCTACACCCAAGCAAACACACCACATTGATCCAATGGTGGTTTAATGTTTGCCCAGCGTTGTAGACGGTGGGCAAACATTAAACCAGCATTGGATCACCATCTTGTTTGCTAGGACATCATGGGAGAGTAAGTGTCACTTCAATAAGTGACATTTACTTAATCACAATATAACAGGCTATCACTCGACCATCTCTGCTTCAAAACAGCGTTGGTCAAACATCACGTATTTTCTGGATTGACAATGCAATCACCAGATAAAAATAAAGCCCTTTTCACCAAAATAAACATCAATTCTACATGAGTTTTCCATCAAAGCGACACAAATTAGATATGTAATATTAGACATTTAGCTTTTGATTGTACAAAATAGTCCATGCAAAACAACATCACTAATTTCCATTTAGACCTGCGATAGGTAGGTCAGATGACGTCTGACGCTATCATTATAATAGTAGAGAATCAGTTATTAGTTAGGAAGAACAATATGCATTGTGTTTTACTGAGTCTACATCACAGTAATACAGTTACGATCATTGATGTTAACACCTTAGAGCATGCTTTTTACGTCTATATGTGGCAGAAACAGTATTCAGCGACATCTCAAACCATACACCGCTAATTACGACTAAAGTCGTTTTCAAACCCGACACAATCACTGTGGGAATGATATGGGTGTTTAAACATCAACATTTGCAGAGGCTTCGTCCCAAATTAAACAAATATGAGTAATTTTCACTGACTTGAAGTTGTGGGTCGCGGTAGCGAGACACAACTTCAAGTGGGTGAAAATTTAAATCGTTTAACTTGGCTCTTCAAGGGTTAATTCTTATTGTGGCTCAGCTATTCTATTGTTAACCCATTAAACGCTAGGGCCGACTGTAGTCGTTTTAATCTGTAAAACATTTTAATCAGCAGGTTAAATAACAGTTATTGGGAATGACATGAGCATCAAAATTTGCAAATATTTGGTCTCGAATTAAACATATACGAGTAATTCCCACCCACTTGAAGTTGTGGGTCGCGGTAGCGAGTCACAACCTCAAGTGGGTGGAAATGTCAACTTGCGATGTCCCGTAGAATACCGCGACTGCCACACGTTAGTCTACCCAGCAAACACCCGGCGATGGTACATCGTTAGCTGAATGGTGGGGGAGCGCCCGGGACGTTGGCCCAGCATTGAGCCAAGCTGTACCAGGGAGCGGTGTTTTCCGGGTACATACATGAAGAAGAGGATACCTACCACCATAACATAACCAACACACAGGTGGTACAGGAGAAGAAGTGAACCCGTGACCCCATGTCCACACGATCACAGTGACCACAGCATCCGTCCAGAGTAGAGTAACACACAACACATGATAGAACAGAGGGTTAGCTGCTTAGCAGGCGTCCTAGGCCTAGACAGCGCGCAGGGTACATATAAGACACAGGGGGATGCATGCCGCGAAAATCAACCATCTCAGATCATGCCACGTGCTGAACAAAGGGTTATTTAACACTTAGGACTCGAGTCTTCCACCATTACGCTCCTCATATTCCAGTAAACACAAAACATTTGTATAACATGTTGTACAAATGTTATACAAATGTTTTGTGTTTGCTCATACTACGACCCAGAAGGTAAGGTACAACTATAGTGCTTGCTCGTTGATATTGCAAGCACGAGACATTGACCCAATGTTGTCTTAATGTTGGACCAGCGTCGTACACTATTTATATTTTGGTAAAGAAAAATGAAAAAATCAGGTACGAAATAATGTTGGATAAAATGTGATTTTTTAAGGTAAAAAGTGATTAAGGACAAATATTCTCAAACAGGTGTTATGTCTCTGATCGGATAAATTAAAATCTCGACCATAAGACTTAAAGAGCTCGCATCAACTTGATCCACTGATCACACAACTAACAATAATTTCGACACGGCAAGGTACCCCTCTCCTTTGGTGCTCTACCATACGAGTGGGGCACACAACCAAACTTATCATGTTGATACTGTGATCAGCGTCTCGGAACGATTTAACCTTTAAGTATATAGGACGCCCTGTCTTGAAATATCAGTCCAGGTGATGTTCCATGCGGCAAATATATGTACTTCTAAATAAAATCAAGAAACTTTAAAGGAAAATGTGTTTTCTAAACTGGATGTACCATGCGACGGGAAACATCACACATGAAGCGAGTTTGATTTAGTAAAAAAGATCTTCTACGAAATGTAAACAAAATTATTAACAGATTTATTTCATTTTGTATTACAATTGTACAAAAATACTGTAACTGACAGTGCTTCCAGATATTTCTGTCTGGTAAGACTGATGACACAATGACAAACACATACCTTCTGAGCAACTTAATCTTTACTAGATTCCAGCATTATAGTAGGCGGCCTACTACTACATGTATGTACAGTCTGTCACAATTAGTACTTTAATTTGTTTTACCTACGACTAACATTGAGTCGTTAAGAATTCAGTTTCAAATAACTACATGTACATACCTATTTTGTTAAATAATTTACTCCTAAAATTAATTTATGAGAAGAGAAAGTTTGTTATCTTCTTTAGAATAGCCTACAGTATGCTACAAGTTTATCAACAATTTATTAATAACGATTCGGGGTCCGTAGCCTCGTACAAGTTACGATATTTTGTAGGCTTTGCACTATTTATGTTTTGGGTTCAATTATGTATATTTGATTCATTTTTACTGACTTGAAGTACCGCGATCCACACTTTCAAGTGGGTGCTAATTTCAATTCTATAAATTATCGCTTTATAAAGGGTAGACATATATCCAATATGCCATGTAGTTGTACAACATACGTGACCACGGTTACAGAGATAATAATTCAATTCTAAATGACACTATTCAATTTTCTAATGCACTTATATATGTAGCGCTGGAGATAATGATGGTTTAAACGAATGAAATCTGATATTTTTTCAATTTAATGTTTTCAAAACAGTTTGCTATTATTAACCACTTGAATGTATCAGTCACAGTAGCGCAAGTGTGTAAAATGTGAATTTCCTTATTAACATTCAGAAGAAAATTAGTTTAAATAACTACAATCTTATTGACTATATTTAAAATATGAAAAACTTGTTTTATTGTATCAGTGCATAATTTAATAGAACTAAAATACGACCTCATTCTAAGTTCCTCGTCAAATTACTTAAGATATAAAACGACTGTTTTTACTAGAGCGTACACCAATAACATGCAGGTCTGGTATCAAACAAAAGTATAACAGAGCAGAACAGATAAAAGTGTTATGGGGAAGCAATTTGTGCACTTTTCTTAACCGTGGACATATTCCAATTAAATATTGCCAGCCTATGACATTAGCTGCACATGGAAGAACATTATCTAGCAAGTTAAATAAAAACTGTAATGAAATATTGATAATTTAAAATATAAAATAACTGAATGAATTTGAATATACTTCATATCGTGAAATGTGTATTTTTTCAAAGTAGTATTAAATAATTGGCTTGATATAAGATATAATGATGCGATGTAATTACCCAGCAGAGATAAGACGTTGAATCAATGTTGGTTTAACGTTGGTCCAGCGTCGTAGGCGGTTGACCAACGTTAAGACAACATTGATTCAACGGCATGTGTCTGCTGGCTAGTGGCCATCCCAGTCAACTATTTGTTCTGCTTTGCTCTAAACAGGTTGATTGGGGACACAGTGAAACAACAAAACCTACTGAGGCAAACAAGCAAACTGCCAAACCATCAAAGTAATCAAAACATATACCGGGAACATATCAACAAAACTCTTGACATGGAAATTAAAACATCGTAAGTGCCACTTGACAATTCCGACACTTTACACACAAGATACAATATATAAACATGATGAATATATTTAAACTGTCATTAAAAATAAAACTTTTAATATATCGGGTATAATTAATCCCTTCCGTGCAGTTTAGAAGTAGTGGTCAGAGTCTTGTAAAGTCCCTAATTCAATTTTCAATATTGTCTATACTATAGAAACGCTAGACAAATACATAGGTTTTTTTTAATTTAGAAAGGGCAAATACAATTTATTATGACGGATAAAGCTGCATTCACAGATATAGCTGTACGCTCACATATATACAAATACAAACACGACAAAAATCCCTTTTACCAAAATAACATAAGAGGGTTTTTTGTCGTGTTCATAAATATGTGAATGTAGCTTTAGGCTACATATACCGTCTACTCATCCACATAATAAAACTTGCACCACCACTCAACCTAATAACATATCCACATTATCACATACGGATATCTGAAAGGAAGGTTTTAACACGGAAAGGACTAAAGTGAACTTGATAAAATAAATCACAGATAGTAAAATATCACCACAGGTCACAGTGCCTGTACTCTGTACTAGTTGTGTACACTAGATCAGTATACAGTGTCTATACAATGCACTAGTTGTGTATACTAAACTAGTTCACTGTACAGTGCCTGTACACTACAATGCCTGTATATATTAAACTAGGCCATAATACAGTGCCTGTACACCATGTAAGTTGTGTACAGTAAACTGAGTCACTATAATGTGTATGTACATTGCTAGTTGTACTAAACTAAGTATTAGTACATTGCCTGTACAGTACAGAGGCACAGCTTAGGAAAAAAATAATGGAATGCATAATATAAGTATGATGGATATTATATTACACCCCCTTGTGATTAAAGGGTGATATGTGCCACAAAGTGACAAATAGCACCATTTCATTCCAAGGGGACTAGGTTAACAGTTTTTACTCAATAGAATATCAAACAGAGCACATATTCTGCAGTTTTGTGTGGTGGGATGAACCGAGGCATATCGTCAGATTTTTAATGTTTACTAAATGGAAAGTTTACTTTCTATATACACCATTCCGCAGAGATCTATTCACATATGATACAATTAAAATGGAGGCTATATTACAGTGAATGAAGTAAGAAAGAAAGAGAGAGAGATCGCGTAATAATAAGTCGTAGACCTTGTGTGATAATAAGTACTATACAGGTCGAATTTTTTGTTCCGCCTTATTTATCAATCCGGTACAGTTCAATAAACTGGTTTACTATGGATAAGGACAAATAGTAGCCTGTGGGAGCCAGGTGAGATACCACCAAGGATGTACCCTTGGTAACAAAGAGCTCCTTTCACGTAGACATGTGGATTAAGTACACGTGTGCTCAGATAAATGTCATGGAATGATCATAGCACATGAGAGTGGTGCAAACAGACCCGCAACGTATCAAAAAGACACAACATCTTTGGCTACTAGTAACAATATAGCGTATAACAATGTGGGTCAGGTTATGACCTATCTAACGACGTCACATATTAGCTTATGACAGCGGATGTCCTGGCAAACACGATACATTCGCCCAATGCTGTTTCAATGTTGGCCCACCGTCTTCGACGCTGGGCCAACATTGACACAGCATTGGGTGAATGTGTCGTGTTTGCTGGGGCATATAGGTCTCTAAGTAGGTCACATTATGGTGTCAAATTAGTTTCTAACATCATGTTATGACCTACATCATGACGTCACAGATTAATCTACACCATTTTGCTGTATTTGGGTCACGCTATAAAGACGACACAGATGAACATATAACATAGAGATGTACACAGGTCAGCTAGTGACTGTACATCATGACCTCTTTTGACGACCACTAGCCGTGGCGCCTTTGGGTCTTTCAGTTCTTCTGACCTGATCTGAGGTGACCTTGGATGTTTGTGGGGTGACATCTTTAGCTGTGTGTGAGGACTGAGTTGGGTGAGGTTGTCTGTGAGGACTCTGCTGCTGCTGTTGATGAGGTGTTCTATGAGGACTAGCACCATGTTGATGACTTGGTCTGGGGTTGGGGCTAGTTGATCGTCTTCTACGTCTGTCATCTGGTGTGTGATCCTCACGGCGATGATGCTCCTCTTTATGACGCTCATCACGATGACGATGGTCATCACGGTGTCTGGCCGGCTCTGGCTTATACCCGGGAGGTGGCGCCTCCTTCAGAAAGTTAGAAGGAACCAGTCCACGCTTGCCGTTATGTTCTCCGTAGAAAAAGCCGTCTTCATCCATATTACCAAACACGTAAAGCGTCGCTCCTGATCGAAATGTCAACTCAACCTGGAAATAACACAAACAGAATATGCTCCTTTTAAAATCTGCACAAAATAAGATAATAGAAAATACAAACAGAACATTTCCTTGGCACAGAACAAAATCAGTATTCAACATAAATATTGTGATAGTTTAGGCCTATATATAAAGCCTTCTATTACAGCACGTGTTGTGATAACAGTCTGTATAAGACATCTGAAATGAGTGGCATATATGCCACTCATTTCAGTGGCAGATACAACACTTCGGCTGCTACCGGGCAACATTCATCATCACATAAACTTACTGCCAGCAGACACAAGACGTTGAATCAATGTTGTTTTAACGTTGGTCCAGCGTCGTAGACGGTGGACCAACGTTAAAAAAACATTGATTCAACGTCTTGTGTCGGCTGGGTAGTTTTAAACAATTACGTGTGCGTCTGCCTCTTTGAGGACACATTATGATATAGCACAGCAGTAATTGTTCTTCTTACCTCAGAATCCACATTAGGAGAGAGTTCAACGGGGTTGTAGTCATATAAGGCGATCATCTTTCGTACAGGGGCGTCAGGAGCGACCAGGGGGACCGTATCATTAGGACTCTGATGGTGATTACTCTCTCTTCTCTGACCTGAACACAATTACACAAACACTGAATTCAAACTTACCCTCTAAATCCACTCAGATAGAAATTAAATAGGACGAGGACAGAAAAAGAGAGTGTGTCATGTGTAGACTATGTAGACTAGATATTTGATGTGTATACAGATATTCGCTGATTAATATTGTTGATTATCCTATGTTACAAGTCGACAATTGGACAATCAAATGCAAAGTATATGGCGTAGTTTGAGCTTGAATGAATACATTCTGCTTTAAGCCAAATGTGTGCACATACAGGCTAAACTGGCCAATCTCTTGAGGATTGTGAGATGAATCAGATGACACTGCCTTCCAGACACAGGACTCGAAGGTTGATGCCTGGCAGTCTGAGACCGAGCACACTAGCTCTCGATCACAGAGGCTCTTCACAATGCTGTATTTTTAGGAGTGCGCGTAGGGAGAAACATATGGTACTTTAAAACCTGAATGGCAGAGTGGAGAACAAACCAGCGTGTTCCGATTTTACAGTACAGGCGGCTGACACCCGCCCCAGCTAGTTTATTCAGTAGTTGGAGCTACTGATTGGTCATATGTGGGCATGAGGTGTTGGTAAAGTTTAGTAATTTATCAAACCTAGCAGCATGGTGCGGCGGTGTGATGAATTCATGGACATGTAAATAGCTGATGCTTCACTGGGCATGTGAAGTAACGTTAATGATATCGAAATAATTATATAGCCATGTTCAAAACCCATGTAAATATAGTCAAAGCCCACCAAGTAAAGTATCAATTTAATTCATATAATTCAGTTATAGTTATTCTGGCCTTACGTGTTGGTGTAAACATGGTGCTCACTATACCGTGTTTTTCATCTCGTGTCTATATATCTTATTTACCAGCGTCAGATTTCATGGAGAAGATCATCTATCATGTCGCTGTACATAGCTGAGTCTGATGGCATCACACCGTGAAGGTGTGCAGCAGAGAAAACTGACGTAAATAATTAAATATTAACCATTTTCACGGCTAGAAACGATTGATGCGTTGATAATGTTGATGTGGATGAAATGCACCACTGCAACAATATACTTACTATTATAAAACACATTAATTAACGTGTTAATTTACTGATGGATGCTTCACTTCACGACTTCTAATGATGACAATTACTCACACTGTGACTGGAAAATAATATTTAACTGTGTTACAGTTAAAAGTACTTACTCGTTTGAATATCACCCCCATCCTGCTAAGTTAATTTATTTAAATTTTCACCCACTTGAAGTTGTGTCTCGCTACCGCGACCCACAACTTCAAGTGGCCGAAAATTACTCCTTTTTATTTAATTAGAGCACAAATATTTGCAGATCTTTATGTTTAAACACAATTTTCATTCCTAATAACATGGATTTGGTCGACTAATAAAACATTAAAAGATCAAATCAGCAGGATAAGGGTTAAACTATAATAAAGAGCCCATTGACAGTGAGTCTACTGGTTTCGTATTGATTGTTCTTACCCTGTTCTCGTGGGGGCCCGTGTCCATTCTGCCGGACATGATCCTGACGTGTTCCCTCAGGATGAGCTGGATCTCCCCGGCTTGGGCCACGGCTGTTAGGACCTCTGCTATTGGGTCCTCTGCTTGCTGGGCCTCGGCTGTTAGGACCTCTGCTATTGGGTCCTCGGCTCGCCTGACTTCTACTCGCCCTACTGACGTTGATTGAACGACTGCTGGCTGTAGATCTACTGCTTTCATTGAGGAGCTGAGCTGCTATATCAGGATCATCTACCTGCACTTCTGACACCATATTACAAGGCACCAATCCACGACGTCCACCACCCTCACCAAGAAAAAACCCATCAGGATCCTTCTCACCGAAAATCTGTAAGAAAGAGTCATGTTAGACATTAGCTTCCGGCTGTAAAACAGAATTGATACTATCTAATAAGGGGCTGTTCAACAATTACGTAACGCTTTATTAAGAGATTTTTGACTCCCCTCCCCCTTCGTAACGCTTTTTAACGTTGTGTTGACTACGGTCCGTAACGCATCGCCTAACCCCCCTCCCCCCTCTAGGCGTTACGTACGGTAATTGTTGAACGGTCCCTAATAAGTGAGCGGTATAAGGCAGTTGCCTGGGAATGCTGGTTTGTAAATATTGGAGGGCATCTCGAGTAAAATGCCTGGAAAAAAATAAGTAGCGTTCCAGGTTCGATATTGATTGCGATAAATGGTTGTATTTGCAGCCTGCCCTACTTGTGCTCATAAAAATGATCAAAAATGGACACTTTCTTTTAAATATGGAAACATATTGAAAACAATTAGTAAATTAGTGCGCCACCGAAACCTAGGCTGGGCAACTCCAGCATATTTCACGCCATTGTTACAGCATTCAGAGCAGCATAGATTGTATTTATTTAATAGCTATTTAGAAATATGTTTTCGCTATATGCACATGGCGAAAAAGAATGAATCCCTTCAATCCATGGTCTTGATTGAGGTAAAATTATAGAGGAAAACAATGTAGACTTTTGTACCTTTGTTTTCAGACACAATGACTACATTTTATCTGAAACCTAAGAAAAAGATAAATGGCTGTCGATTTTTTGTTTGAAAATCACTGAACTACGCCACACATGTGCCTACATACAAACCAAGAAGAATTCTGATTAACGGTACTCTATATATCTCCCTTCCAGCCATTAAGCTGATAACCACCGTTGTGAAAGCAGATGAATATCTCAGTGGTTCTCGAGAGATCAAGCAATCTTGCCACCAGGGACGGTTACATGTATCTAAACCATTAAAGCGCCAATCACGACTAAAATCGTCTTTAATCCGGCCTAACTGTTGATTAAATGTTAGGCCTGCATCACAGAGGGTAAAATAACATTAAAACAAGTGTCATTGCTGGCCCACTGTCTACTTTAGATGACTATTTTGTCGTTTTAATCGGTTTTATTACATGAGTATTTTTCACCCACTTGAATTGATGAAGTTGTTTGTCGCTGTAGCGAGACCCGAATTCAACTGGATGAAACTTTTTAACTCAGCGGGTAAAGGGTTAATGAACATGTAATAATAGAGCAGCTTCTCCGAGGTACATACAAATGTCAGATTAGGGTTTTAAGTCGAGGATCTTGGAAATTTTAAAATCATCTATCGGGACATCCTCAATCGTAACCACGCCCTGCCGGGCATCTCAACTCAAATTACGTAGGTGATGCTTGTTTTAGAATTAGCATTCATTATTAAACTAAAACTCCTCATTTCAGTTTAATTTTGTGTTCCCTTTCATCCACCATTTTCTACACCAGGCATGCATATAATCCAGTATTTCTGTACATTAATCTGATAATATTTTCAGTATATAACACAAATGACAATTCATATGACTTGTATATTGTGCAAAGCACTAAACCAATATGTTATGGACTTAATAAGACATAGCAGGGGACAGTAGTATACCCCCAATCCCAACTTGTAGATGTTCATATTAATTTGAAATTACACAACTAATGTTATACGTTGTTTAATTATATAATGTTCTGTTACAGAAAAAAATGTTGAAGGTGTTGTACTTTTTATTATTATCTGTACTGTCCATACAAGTGAATGCCCTCAATATTTAAACATTTCGATGACATTATGGTGGTTGTACATGAGGTATGCTTGCAAATCAACTCAAACATGGAGCATATTGAAAGTTATCATCCAAATATTTGTGACAAATGACCATAGTTGAATATTATACATCAGATCTGCACATAATTAAAGATATAAATTGCGAAATTAGTAATAAAAAACTTGAATTTGTAAATGTATTACTTAGTTAATATGTTGTATTATATACAGTAATTTCCAAATCAAAAACCTATGTCTGCTGAGTAAGATCTCGAGCTAACTAACAACAGTCTCGAACGATTACAAAGTAGTAGCTTTCAGTTCCCCGAGTTACAATATAGGCCAGTTCTTTATATGTGGTTTCATTATAACATTATAAAAGTAATCAGATAAAATATGAGATGGCATTGCCCAGCAGTAAAGTACATCAGCAAGCTGGTCTATAGGGGAAGTTGACCAAGTAAAGTTAGGGGGCAAAGGGAATTTACAATTATTATGCCCCACAATCGGTACAGTATTGAGTAAACGTGGCGTATTAGCTCGGGAAATGAGGATGTTTTAAGAGGTATAGTACGCACCTTAACCAGCTGTCCCTCTTTAAATGGCAGCTCCTCGTCCGCGGCGTCAGGGTTTGGTGACATCAGCATGGGGTCATAGTCAAACAAGGCGATGAAGATTCGCACCTTAGTCTCATCATATTCCAGATCAGGTACACTGTCCACCAGAGAGGATCCCCCGTCATCCTCATAGTCTATGAGATCAGAGTCTGGGATATCATCACGTATACGGCGTGATGTCACCGCATTGTTATCATTCAGACTGCTGTACGTGTTATCATCATACTGGGGTGTCTTATAGCCGTCACTGTCAGAACGCTCTGTATCGTTATTCTCAAAGTAATCCCGCCTTTTACCATGATGACTGGGTGTGTTACTCTTAGAGCTGTGAGGTCTACCAGAGTCATTAGATCTACCACTGTATGGACGGTCGACTGCGGGCCCAGGACGTCCACTTACTGGGCGATCTCCACGCTCAGAACGCGCACTCTGTACCCTACTAGACTCCAGAGACTCCTCGCCACCCTTATTCCTGTCCCGTGCACTACTAGGTGCACTACCCCGTGCACTACCCGGGGCGTGATCACCCACACCATCTTCTCGGTATCCATCTCGTAAGTCCATGTCAGCCGAGTATTTATTAGCACCAGGTAGGGATCTGTCCACGGCAGTGGGTGACTGTCCTGGGGATACAGAGGGGGGCAGGGCATGACCACCCTTGGACAGAGACATAGGCGGCTGACTACCATGTTTACCTTTATCATTCACCTCATAATATTGTCTGTCAGGTGTAGTGGGCGACACCTGGTAGCCAGAGCCTCGACCACTCAGACTACTTAACTGCTCCTCATCGGAGAAATTCTCTGATGTCGAGAAACTACCACTGCTGTCCTTGGTAATTTCTGTCAACACAAAATGCACACAATAAATCAGTATCCTTATACTATAGGAATCACTGTGATAAAATACTGTACTGTTTAAATAAAAGAAAATACACATATCAGACTAGCGTAATTTTCTAAAAGTGTAAAGGAAAAACATTTATAATTACTAGACCAGACCTGCATACATGTCGTCCATACTCTTTTATTATTTGACTATTTAATATAACTGACACTGGTTAGTATTAGACTATTACGACTTGAAAAATTTAATGCAGCGTACTATAATTACAACAGAAAAAAAACTTAATTAAAAAAAAAAAATTAAATAAAAATGCAGGTATATTACTTATAACCTAAATTGTTCTTTTAATGCTGGGCCATCTCTCATTTTGTAAATCTATGAGATATTGAGTAATTAGTTGGAGTGGTTACCTATTTGTGGTACTGTCATGCTGATTGAGGTGGGTTTGGGAGGGCTCTCAGCTCCTCGTGGCGGGGTCCGGCTTGGTAAACTATTACTGGCAAGTACACCTATCTCCTGTATAGGTTGGAATCCTACCTCACCACCACCAGGTAGACGATGGTGCTCATTCACAGACATACCACCCTCTACCATCCGTGTGGGCACTGTACGTGGTGACGCTTTAATCCCCGCATGCTGCTGCTGCTGCTGCTGCTGCTGCTGCTGCTGCTGCTGTCGCTGATCTAGCTCAGTGGGGGTGTTATCACGGCTTCCGTATGGTGGGGTATTCCTAGCAGGGTGGTTTAGCGGCTGGTGGCTCATAGGCTGGTGGCTCATGGGATGCTGACCAATAGGTTGCTGACCCATCACGTGCTGGTTCATGACCTGTTGGGTCATAGGTTGCTGTGCCATACCATGATGACCTTGTGTCATATTGTGAGGGTTCATTGATTGTTGGCCTATAGCAGTCTGTTGGGGGACACTGTGTTGACCTATAGGTTGCTGTGGCATTACCTGTTGACCTATAGGTTGCTGTGGCATTATCTGTTGACCTATAGGTTGATTGTTCACAGGTTGCTGGTAGGCTACAGGCTGCTGGCCGGGCTGAATCATAGACTGGCTATTGGGTTGGTAGGTGCCAGGTGTTTGAGTCATGGACTGGGCATTTATGCCTGGTTTACCGGTTGCCTTTGATGGCGCAGACATGGGTCGTTGAGGTGGGGTTTGGAATTGTTGAGACATATCTTGTCGCTGATGACCAGCATTGGTTACCACACCACTAGATGGACGAGGACGGAAGCCAACATCACCAGCAATCTGAAACCATAAAATTACCATGAAAAAACCCACACCACTAGATAACAAAACCGTGTCTGAAACCGAAATTTTCAGCAATACCTGAAAAAATCACCCATTATACATACTGACTCTTCAAAATTAAAGGCGTGGTCTCCAACCTCTCCAAATGATGTTAAAATTATAGCAGGGAAATCTATGGGTATGATGGGATACCTAAGTTATTAAACCCCTCCCTGTAATTGTGGGGTACGGTAGATTAGTTAGAGTTGTTTAGCGTCTGACCTTATGATGCTGCCGTGAGGAATATCTGGGATCTGTGTATTCTTCCTCTTCTACTTCAGCTATATCAGACAGCTCTTCTTGTAATTCATCCATGCCTACAGGTAGCTGGAAGCAGACGAAGCAGACATGACGTATTAAACATAAGATACCTATTTTGTAACCCTTTAAGCCCTAACCTATAGCCTATAGTCATTTTCAACCATTTTATTACTTGATTAAATCACTGTTATTGGAAGCGAAATCTGTGTTTGCAAATGTTTGTTCACAAATTAAAAAAAACATGAGTAATTTTCACACACTTGAAGTTGTGGGTCGCGGTAGCGAGACACAACTTCAAGTGGGTGAAAATTTTAATAAGATAACTTGTCGGATACACATATTATTTTAGCCATTCCATTTCTACGGAATAATAGACAAATGTTATTATATTCAGGTTAATCATACTCCGGAGTTAATTTCACGTCTAAAAGGTGGAGTAAAAATAAATGTCATTATAGTTCTACAATCGTAATATACAGGGTATCATTGCAATTAAATAAGTTCTGTAAAGTTAGCTAATCGAAAGCGGGGATAATTGTAGTTTATATGTTGTCTGTTATAAAGTACATCAGATGATACTACTGAGCAAATAAATAAAGAAACAAAAACAAAAAAAAATCCTCTGTTACTATTCTAGGTAATCTAGAAATTATAGAATAGTGTACTAGAACGCTTTACATATCCATTCACAATACATGCACAATACAAAGCATGGAAAAATGTTAATATAATATTAATAAGACATGAGTGAACTTTTCATTTACGATCAAATAAATCGTCAGTTATTTAAATACTAAATAAACCATTTCTCAGCTACAACACGAAGCCATGTATCAATATCCCTCATCACAAGTAGCTTTTGAAGATAATATCGCATGAACAAAAAAATAATGTCTAATACTTGGAAGCACATTAAGCAAAGCAAGCTCAAACTAACTATACATTATTCTAAGAATTAAAATATTCGATATTATGGGTACATCAAAATTATAAATAATTACGATTACGTTAAGGCTATGCTTTCTTATGTGTGATCAAAGTGAAAATGCAATAGAACTTTAACATTATCGTGTATAATTAATTGAAATTTAAGGATAACGATACAAGTATGTAAAGGGCTATGAACAGATTTAATAATTTAACTGATCATATATGGCTCTTATGTCATTGTGTTTGTTATCAGCTCACTTATTCAATCTTCTAGCTTTTGTCACCGTAATTATTTATAACGTGATCTTATATTATACCTACATAAGAAAGCGTTGTCAAGTAAATTAACACGATTGCATCGGTACTGTAAAATCATACACTATTCGACACATCTGATCCCGATAATAAACTATATATGTTGGCTTAACCATAAGACTACCCTGTCAATAGCCACTGCATCATAGCATACAAACTAAATTATTCAATGACCGAACGATGTGGGCAATATTCTCTTACGAAATAGGAATGATTATTTGCTCTTTAATTATGTTTGCATCACATAAAAATAGGAATACATATCACCGGACGTAGTAGAGATAAGTCATGTCTGTTGTATTCTACCGCGAGGTTGAAAGATTGCTTGCATAATTAAATATGTTTCTTCCCTGAATGAATTGGCCAAGTTATTCATCTTAGTTTGGGTTGTAACTCAATTTGCTGCGGTAATGCTGTTAGTAAAGTTGGTCTATTGATTAGTATGCCATCAAGTCCCGGCCGGCTCAAGACAAGGACACAACATTGGTACAGCACTGGGCCGTTGTCTTAAACGTCAGCCAAATGCTGGCCCAACCACAGCCCTCTATAATCGTCCCCTTAGATATGAAAGGGTGTATCTGCCACTTTGCAAAGTGACAGATACACCCTTTCATATCTAAGGGGACGATATATATTGTATTAATTATTGGTCCAGTATCGTGTCTTAGCTGCTACAATTCACAAGGCATTCAACCAATGTTGGTTTAATGTTGGTCCAGCGTCTACGACGCTGGACCAACATTAAACCAACATTGCTAAGACCGTAGAAATGTGGGCCCACAATTCTGGGAGAGGGGGATCTCACCTCCCCTAGGGTAACCCCTGCGGCTATCAGCTCCTGCTCCAGGGCCACGGGAACCTGGTAGTTGTCTGCGGAGCCTACCCCCGCGGCTCGTAGAGGCGTGCTGGACATGGGCCCCTGGGCAAGCGCGGGGCTGGCGAACTGGTCATCAGAGATGGCCTGAGTGGGCCGGCCAGGCTCCGGAGTCACACAGTAACGCAGGTCACCAGCTGTAGCCACACGCTAAAGAAGCCATGCAGAAAAAGGCGTCATGCACCACATAGGACAAAACTTAACGAGACTACATGCAAAACATATAGGAGCCTCAGCCAGAAACAAAAAGCCAACTAATAACCCCCTCAGTGCTATATTCTCATGATTATTTTACATACATTATTACTCGCATGAATTTGTGGATTTCAGAATTTATCTTTCCCATTTCATAATAAGGTGGAGATAGTTAATATGCAAAAACACAGTTAATTTGAAAAAGCTATAAAAGTCTATTAAAGATAACGAACAATTTTAGATTTGCTTACATGTAAAAATGTGTATATATGTGTATATATATATACACATATCTACACACATACAATCTCAGCGGCTAAAGGGTTACTTCAGTTATATTAATATATTCAGTAAGGGGTCAGCGTCACAGCACTCAGAGGGTTAAGGAACAAAGCAGTCTTACATAACTAAACAAAATAACAGCGCTATAAAAAACTCTTTAATTAGTTGATCAGCATATACCATCCACTTGGAGTGAGTGTCACTCGGGTGTGTCACTCAATAGTACATACTCAGCCTCAGTGGCACATAACCCTTTGACCGTCAAGGTATTCAATTTAAATTTTCACCCACTTGAGGTTGTGTCTCGCTGACGCGATCCACAACTTCAAGTGAGTGAAAATTATTAAGATTTGACAAAATGTTGTTAACAATTTGCAAGTCTTCTTAATTGAAGCCATGTTTTATCTGTAACATGCTCAAAAGGTTGTGGTTAAGGCGCTAATAAAAAAAGGAAAAAATAAACATAATCGGTTCCGGCTAATAAGCGACACTTCAGCTCCAAAGGGGTGGTATATGTTCAGTCAGCCCAATATAACTGACCAGTAGAGATGATATACCTGACCATAATCTGATATTAGCATACATAAACAGCGGCTGATAGAGCACCACAGTACTAACCCTTTAACCGCCGGCGCCGCATATATTCGAGTTTTCATTTTTTATTACCACATTAGGTACCACATTTTAAATATGTTTAAGATAAAATGTGACATCAACCAGCTAGATTTGAAAAGAGTTGACGTCCATTTTGTCAAATCTGAATAATTTTCACTCACTTGAAGTTGTGGATCGCGTCAGCGAGACACAACTTCAAGTGGGTGAAAATTCAAATTGAATAATTTGGCGGTTAAAGGGTTAATTACTGGATGACCCGTCACAGAATACTGTCCCTGATAAACACCCATCCTGAAGAGAAGCTACACCATCACGGCATATTATGACTGCCGAAAAATTGTAATGGTTCTTGACCTGGACCTGTTTCCATCACCCAATGTCAATAACATGTTGAATTTGAGAGATGAGAAATGGGCGAAATAGAAGATGAGAAACCAGAGACCCACATCCTTTTTTTCATGACTTTTCATGATGCGGCTCAATTTATATGATTTCCAAAGCATGACAAAAGTAAACCCTTGAGTTTGAATGTGCTTGTAAAGCCACTGTTAATATAGAGAGTTTATTATCATACCACTGTTTATATAGAGTGTTATTTTCACCACCAGTCTACCATTACCCCCTCCCCCTTCGTTTAGTATGCTGATATCAGATCAAAGCCAGACACCACCTATAATTACTAATATTATATCTGATTAAAAAGATTATAACAGGACAACACAGTCTCGATCATACTACACCACACATGACATACTTTGAAATAATTTAAAGCAATAGTTTTGAAACTGTAAAATGTGTCATTTGCCCAAACTGGACATAGTTTTGGATTCAAATTATATAGGTAGTAGTATTTTTACGCAGTAGCGATCGATAGCTTCATTATATTTAATATATCTTTTCCATTTAAACAGCATTGTGTCAAATGAATTCCACCGAGCGCACCAGAACATTGAATCCAAACCTATGGCAATTTTGGTGAATTAGGACATTTTTCGCTCAGAAGCACCGATTTCATTGATGTGAAATCATGTCTAGTTTGGCACTATATGTCTACTAACTTAAATTACTTACTGTGTGTAGTGTTTGTGTGGGCGGCGTGTAGGCGCTGCCAGGAGTACTGATAGAAGAAGGTGCTCCTGACACCTCCTGTACCAGCTCACGGCTCAATGGAGCAGGGTTCGAGTCGTGGGACTCCAGATGGCCATCAGCTTTGGTACGCATGGTCAGGACACGTGGACGTGGCGAGACATCGCCACTGACACCTGGAGATTGACCGAGCGTTACTGGCGCCATGTCCTCGTGCGTTAATACTACGTGATCACCTATGAAAAAAACACAAAAAACGTGACGCAACAAAACGTATCGGCAAAATGATGAGGGATATTGAACTAAAACTATCCAAGATTACTCTGACAAATAGACTTATGTCCAGTACAAGATTAAAAATGTTCATTTATTCACAAATTAATAAAATGATATAAACCCTGTTTTTCAACACAATTTGTTGCAATCGTGAAAATTGAATATTCCCCTGTCGTTTATTCATGCTACAAAATTGTGATTGATTTTAATCGTGCGACTTTCACTTTATATTTTATGTTCTGCTCTCTATGCTTATAATTTCCCACCGTTATTTTTTTTTTAGTTGAAAAACTCTATGATGTTCTCAACAGCAGTAGGCAATATAATTTATAAACTGGATCCATCCAGCCTCAGCTACAGGCACATAATCAGTAGCGGTTGATAGCGAGATGTCATCTTTTTGAAATAAAGCAGTGAATTTCCAGACGAAAATATACGCCGAGTGGATAATTGAACATGACATCTCATTTTGGCAAACAAGAAGTTGTTGATTTCTGGTCGGAATTTGTATAGGATGTCGCTGCAAATGGACATGGTCGGCAATAATGTGAGCTGGACGCGAGCCAAACACATTGATCCTCAGAGTAGCGCCGGCTAAATCCACGAGCCACTGGGGCCGGGAACAGTGTCTTACCCTTTCACTGAATTCGTATAATCGACCTCTTTACCGCTGCTTTTTAATTATTAAATCTGCCCAATTATAAAACACGCCCGGCTGCGAATCGCGTCCGCGATTCGCAGCCGGGCGTGTTTTATAATTGGGCGTTCCAGCACGCGCGGGGTTGATAGTAAAGACTGAGGCAGAATAAGTATCGATTTGTGAGAAGATTCCGGTGGCTGGCTGGCCGTTGGATCCACACCAAGCCGGTGGCTGCCTGACCGGCGGATCCACACCAAGCCGGTGGCTGGCTGGCCGGTGGATCCACACCAAGCCGGTGGCTGGCCGGCCGGCGGATCCACACCAGGCAGATGCGCCGCCTGGACTCTACATGTGTCCTACATACACAACACAACAGCATTTTAGACGCGGATTCTATGTCGCGATTTCTGACAAAACACCACCAAGCCAAGAGAAAAACACTGTGTGTAAAATGTGACCATTTTTGAAATTCAGTGTTATCCACATCACGCTCAGGTCAATAATTGGAGCTATAAATTACGGTGAAGATAATTCGATTTTCAATCATATGCAAGCTTGTCTACACCAACTCAAATCTACCTTTAACTGTTAAATTAAAACAACACAAATATAAGATATCATTCTCACTCGCTAGCCAAACAATTCACCAACAGCATTAAAAACGTTTATAATTATTGAAGAAATAAATCAAAAAGACAAACATAAAATCATGCCTTTTAAAGAGAAGCAAATTTCGCGAATTCCACTCGCAAGTCTTTACTGTCTTCTGTAGAGAGATAGCAGCGACCAAGCTATATATTACCGAATATTATGGGTGGCTGGCTATTTGGGAAAGTGTCTCCTTAAAAAAGACATAGGCGCCATACTAATATCAATAAGGCTGTGGTATATAGTCCACTTATTCCACTACAATGCTTATTAATCTCATGTGGGCTGAGCAGTCAAATAAACGATGTAGTTTTCTACTGTACGACGAAGACTGCCAATAGAATAGAAGAGATAGCATCTCCTGGTGTAAAATACAAAAACAACACAGGAAGAGAACGAAACGATGGGAGAGGAGTGAGTTAGCGAATATTGCTATACGTCGCGTTCTGCACAGTATTGCAATATCGCGACTGAAGGACGCCCGAATACAAGAACAGCGGAAGGGGGGGGGATTAAAAACAAATACATTATATTAGATCACCTCTCATATTTATCAAATGAGCCGAAATCCTTGATGTTTAAAAACCCACTAGTCCCCTCAAAGTTGAAATAAACTTGGAATGCCACTATAGCGACAAGTATAAAGAGCTGAGGGGAAAATATAGATGTAAGATTGGTATGAGAGACTGAGAATTATGGTGAAAACCAGTCTACGTTAATTTGAAAGTTTTAATTTTTAGGGTATCCTCTCGTGAAACTTTACATACTTTTTATATTAGCGGTGTAGCTATTTTGAGGAATTTTCAAAATAGTTGGCTCTGCTCCATAAACAAAGTAACTAAATGAGGCTGTATCAAAATAAGCCAGAGTTCCATTATGACATAAGACACTCTGTCCATCAAGGTCAACCATAATTGGGATTTAGCTAACGTCCTCCTAGAAGAGAACCACATACCAAATACTGTAGCTCTGAGATGCTGTCAACTTAAGTCATCAAAAGTTACCACCGACTGATTAACCCTTTACCCGCTAATCACGACAATAGTCGTTTTCAGTACTTTTTTAATCATGTCAAATACCATTTTTTGTCGTATAAATTGATGCACAATCAGTGAGAATAGTAAATGTTTTGTCTCAAATTAAAAAATATGAGTAATTTTCACCAACTTTAAAAAATGACATAAGATAACTTAGCGGATATAGGGTTAATACCGACACAATAGTCATCGCCATGGTACCACTGGGAGCAAATAGCAATGAGCTGAATGGCAGAGGTCCTTATCTATAAGTCTTTATATACTTTACCTGTAGGACTATGTAGATCCTTGATCACCTTGCCGTCCACGTACACTGAGTATCCTGTGACCACAGCTCCATTAGATGTACCTGCTGTGGTGATGGTGACGGGTAACCAGGTGATGAGGAGGGTACCTTCTTGAGGACCTGCCTCCACCTGTACATCTAAAGGCGCGTCAGGGATACCTACAATACAACAATACACAAATAAACAGGGTACCCCATCAAACAGTGTAACCAGGTGATGAGGAGGGAACCTTCTCGAGGACCTGCCTCCACCTGTACATCTAAAGGCGCATCAGGGATACCTACAATACAACAATACACAATGAACCACGGTACCCAGCAAACAGTGTACCAGGTGATGAGGAGGGTACCTTCTTAAGGACCTGCTTCCACCTGTACATCTAAAGGTGCATGAGGAATACATACAATACAACAATACACAATGAGCCAGGGTACCCAGCAAACAGTGTACCAGGTGATGAGGAGGGTACTTTCTTAAGGACCTGCTTCCACCTGTACATCTAAAGGTGCATCAGGAATACATACAATACAACAATACACAATGAACAAGGGTACCAGATCAAGCAGTGTAACCAGGTGATGAGGATGGTACCTTCTTGAGGACCTGCTTCCACCTGTACATCTAAAGGCGCATCAGGAATACCTACAGTACAACAATACACAATGAACCACGCTACCCAGCAAACCGTGTAACCAGGTGATGAGGAGGGTACCTTCTTGAGGACCTGCCTCCACCTGTACATCTAAAGGCGCATCAGGAATACCTACAATACAACAATACACAATGAACCAGGGTACCCAGCAAACAGTGTACCAGGAGATGAGGAGGGTACCTTCTTGAGGACCTGCCTCCACCTGTACATCTAAAGGCGCATCAGGAATACCTACAGTACAACAATACACAATGAACCACGGTACCAGATCAAACAGTGTAACCAGGTGATGAGGAGAGTACCTTGTTGTTATAGTGTGATATTTATCATGGCAATTCCCACCTCCAGATGGATGTAAATGATGATGAATAGTCTCGAGGAGGGTTGTTATAGTCTGATATTTCGGGATCGACACCAATTCTACGGTGACACTTCTAGTCCAGTCATATTATACATACCTCCTTCAGGTGTGGAGAAGGCTACAGACGCTATGTCTTTCCTGGTCACACGGGTTCCTGTAGCCGACTTGGGTCTGATGGACACATTGTAACACGATGCCGGTGCTAGACCTGGTAAAAACAAAAGTGGTCAGAGTCAGCGAGGGATTCCCTTACAAACAGCCAGGTTATTCGTGCGCTGCGCTCACACGCCAGACAGACAACGTGATCTCACAACCTGTACTTCGTAAGCGGAAGCCGGTAGAATCAAATAGCATCTACAAGTTCATTATTTTCAAGTTGGTCTACAGTAATCACAACAAGATTTACAGCTCGCTAAAAATATATTTTCAATAAATAAGAAAAGGTATCGTAATTTAACTTCGATGAAACAGTGTATAAATGTAGATAATTATGTATTTTATTCACCATTATACCGACATTATACAAGTTTAAAATTAAAAATATATAATAAGCTTGTACATCAACGTGAATATGGTATCGAATATGCGAAGGGTATATATTGTTTTGCAAAAGTGTGAATGTGTGAAAGCCTATTGTTTTGTAAATCGTATTGTTCGCAATGTAATATATAACATTTTGAAAGAGCTTGACTACAATAAAGAAAGTGGTCCTGAACATTCACCATGCATGGTAAAATGTAATAATCAACCAGAAAAAGCATTTCAAATTAGGTTTACAGAAAACCAAGCAAATGCTCACTATTTATGTCAATTTTACGATAAGTGTTTAGAAAAAGTTCGGTTCAGACGATTGTGATATATGAAGACGAATGAAATGAGACCAAGTCAGTAATTACTCAAACTACAGTTTATTCATTATATTACAATTGGCTTTTTGGGAGTTCTCCAGCATCATAAGAAAAACGTATAGAAAAATGACTGCACTCCAACTAGCTTCAGGCTGGCAAACAAAGGACTGATTTGGGAATCCAGATTGAGACTACAGCAATGGATTCAAGAGCTCTCTGATAGGTCATATAAGAGAGTACTCTTATGCAGCCAATCATAAAACAGCTGCTCTATGATTGGGCAGAAAACTTAGTATGTGATTGGATACTTTTGGATCCCTGTTTTGCACAGTAAAAACAGCTAAGAGTACTGTGGAAATTTTTAGTCCAAAGCTTATAGTGTGAAAGGATAAAACCAACAGCCTGTTGCATTTTGTCTGCACTGACTGCAATGAGAAGCTGAAGGGAATGACACAGTAAATAAAGCTACAAACAAAACATAAACCCACCTATATGGATCTCGATCCAAATAGGTAACAAACTGACAGTGAGCTGATTAAATCGTGAGCGAAGAAATATAATTTGTTTTTGTCTTGTCTAGACTCATCTGACAACTGGTACCTTTATACACCAGGTCCTACTAGGTAAAGGTTACATTCACCTGACAAAGGGTACCAGGTCCTACTAGGTAAACGTTACACTTACCTGACAAAGGGTACCAGGTCCTACTAGGTAAACGTTACACTTACCTGACAAAGGGTACCAGGTCCTACTAGGTAAACGTTACACTCACCTGACAAAGGGTACCAGGTCCTACTAGGTAAACGTTACACTCACCTGACAAAAGGTACCAGGTCCTACTAGGTAAACGTTAAACTCACCTGACAAAGGGTACCTGTACACACCAGGTCCCACTAGGTAACTATCACGGCCGTTAATACAGATGACATGACTGAGGTTACTGTTGCCAGGTAACCAGGAGAGGACAGATGTAGTAGGAGTCACGTGTGACACTCTGGCTTCAGTGGGAGAGTGACTGACATCTGAAAAACACAACATGGCTTACAATTATAATACCTGTTCATACATTTTATTATCGATTCAAAATATGGGTTTGAAGAGTAATTTTGAACTAGCACTTGTGTTTCAACCCTTTAACCGCCAAATTATTCAATTTAAATTTTCACCCACTTGAAGTTGTGTCTCGCTGACGCGATCCACAACTTCAAGTGAGTGAAAATTATTCAGATTTGGCAAATTGGAGGTCATCTCTTTTCAAATCGTGCTGATTGATGTCACATAATGGCTTTAACATGCTTAAAAGTCGGTACTGAATGTGGTAGTAATTGAGTGAAAAACCCAATATATGCGACACAGGCGGTTAAAGGGTTAAAGGTATAAATAATTTAGCTTCAATCTAAGCTGTGTTTAGTGGGGGTTAAAGTAGCATTGATGGATACTGTTTTACTTTAGAAACGAGCACTCTGTTTACCTTTGCCGATAAGCAGCGTACACTCAGGATCTTTAGATTGGCCACGAGCTGTCACAGTCCTCACACAAATCCTGTGTGGCTGCAAACAAAAACAACTCTACTGTTATTGACCATATGTGTGCTTACACGAGGAACAATGTCATCCTGATTCCAAGACGGGCTCGAACTCAGAACACGTGGTTTATCGACCACCCATGCTATCAAATGATTGCCGAGCGGCCACACATGAAAATGCTGAATTACAATGTATTAATCCTTTTCCTTCCTAGTTATCTTAATTAAATTTTCACCCACCTGAAGTTGTGTGTCGCTACCGCGACCAACAACTTCAGATGAGTGAAAATTACTCATATTCGTTTAATTTGAGACTAAACAATTGCAAATCTTGAAGTTTAAACCCTCCTTTCCTTCCCAAATAACTAATTTTACCTGCTAACAAAACAGATTGAAAACGATTATAGTCGTGCTTAGAGCTTAAAGGGTTACACGTCGAATAAAAAATGTGGTAAATAAGTTTACCTGGCTTGAGCTGACTGCCTCCAGCAGTGACTTGGTACGGTCTGTACCTCTGACCGCCGTTTTGAACTCTCCATCCACATAGATGTGATAGGCCTGTACATCGTGAGGCTCCACACCATCCGGTGCTGACCACGCGATCAACACACTGTTGGTCAGCTGGCGATCCAGCTTCAGCAGTAGAGGGAAGGGCGCGCCTGAATGCGAGAAAAACACTATGTAAACTGTGATATTCTTAATCTGAGGTACAAATAGAACGCTAAGGTAGTTTGTAACCTGATAGGGAGCAATATGAAGTTAGTAAATGTAATAGAAAGTACATGACTCGTATAAAGAAATCTAATCCAGCACAAACAATGAAACAACAATTGGCAATCTCTTCACATTTCGATGAGTCTAGGTAGATTAAACCCCAGACCACTATTCAATTTAAATTTTCAGTCACTTGAGGTTGTGTCTCGCTGCCGCGATATACAACTTCAAGTGACTGAAAATTTATGTCATTTGTGAAATTTAAGTCCCAAAATATATCAGTGTTTTAAGATTGGAGGCATAGTTTATTATTAACAACCGGTTAGCAGGGGTTATACAGGTGCTAAAAAACACAGAATGGCTGCTGCATTCGACATCAGTGTTCCAGGGGTTAACCCTTACAGCGCGGGGATCGACTTTAGTCGTCTAAAGTCTATCCCGATGTAAGAGTAAACATATTTCTATTGGCCGTAGACCCATAACATAGGTATTCAAATGAATCAGAACGGGCTAACTAAGACATTTATGATGGTTTAAAATTGAAAAAAAAATTTTTTACAAAAATAATTCAGCGTTGTAAGGGTTGATATCTGACCAATCTAAAAAGCATAGTTACCTTTTTGTGAGTCTAGTTCAGGTAGAGTGATATCTGATGAGCGGTCAGTCATTGTCAAGTTCTCCTCATCTACTTCTACTATATCCTCTAAACCAGCCAACTCTTCTAGTTTGGCTGCTGCAGCTGCTGCCGCCGCTGATGCTTCTGCTATGGACTCCTCTGTAACAATGAAGAATGCAGATTAGAAGATGAAAAAGATGGAAGTGTAGCTGATAAACTAGAGTCACCCTTAACCCTTTCAAGTCTGAATTTACCACTGTCATCTCCATCCACTACAAACCGCGAATTGCTGTCGCAGTTCTCGACTTGTAGTGGATGAAGATGACTTGAAGTGGGTGGCATATGAAAAAAAATCTAAAGACACTAGGCCTACGTGTAGGAATTAGGCCATTCTTTAGAGATTCAAAATGATGCTTTAATGCATCGTGAGGATTTAAAGGGGTAAAGCGCTGAAATATGTCTTCAATTTGAAGTCATCAGAAATATCTCAGTGAGCATATGAATACCTATGTTATGGATCTACGGCCATTATAAATATTCTATTCTTTTAGTGCAGAGATCGACTTTAGACGTCAGAATGTCAGATGCCGACGTCTCATTCTGACGTCTAAAATTAGTTCCTGCGCTGCAAGGGTTAATCACTTGATCATATTTCGTATAATATTAAAACTACAGCTTATATTAAAATCGTTATCCCATCTAATTTTCATCTACATAAAACATTGCTAATCACAAATTCAAATAGCTAAAAATGGTATTTCTTAATTTGACATTAAAAGGTTTACACAAGATTTAACCAGGTGTTATATGACTACCAAGACGCGTCGAAGACCATTTCTGCGTCTGGCGGATATCATTATTACTAACACATAATCACTGAAGATGGGAGTGATAACAAGATATGCAGGTAAAATATTTCTTTAGTTTGCCAGTTCGCTTTCTGGGGAAAGTTATTTCTCCCTCTGAAAGATCAGATATCAAGATCATCAAACATTTCTCATCTTTCATTTTCTAAAAAGACTGGAAAGAGCGTCGCGATGTTTTACACCCAGCAAACACGAGAAATTGAACCAATGTCGGGTCAATGTTGGCCCGCCGTCTACGACGCCGGCCCAGCATTGACCCGACGTTGGTTCAATGTCTCGGTTAGGGGCTGTGGGGGCACTTGTATAAAGCACCTTAGAGACTCACCCAGCGCCAGTGTCTTACACAGGATATCAACCGGGGATGCTCCGGTGGAAAACCAATTTGTGACAGACATGAATTTGGACAAGTGGAAGATGAAGAAATACCAGAGGGACTTAATACGCGGAGGCTTCTGTGAACGTGGCCATAAAGGCCGCCTGTAACCTACAGGCCAATAGACACTTTATCTTCTGTCATAAGATCAAGTCTGGTCTTAATGCTAATACTATACCCAAGCTAATCCATTAAACATGATACCCCAGCTTATCCACGGTGCATCTTTAGCCCGGTGCCGTCACCGGCTAAGGCATTACCACCGAATGACCATGATGACTGCCTACAAATCGTGGTATGAAGCACACAGAAGAGAACCTTTTAACCCTTATAGCGCTAAATATTTTTTATGTAACCATGGAGACCGAAGGGTTTTTTCAATTCAAAATCATCATAAATGTCTTAGTTAGCTCTTTCTGATTCATTTGAATACCTATGTCACGGGTCTACGGTCATTAGAAATATTTTAATTCTTTCAGTGCGGGGACCGTCTTTATACGTCAGAATCTGACGTCTAGAGACGTCAGATTCTGACGTATAAAAACGGTCCCCGCACTGAAAGGGATAAAAGCAGCTAGATAGACTGACTGATATCTTGTTCTAAATCTAGTCATTCTGTATTACATACATTTGAATTCCTGTGTTATTTAGGTGTGAAAATACGACAGTTTACACTTTCAACATTGATATACGATATTCCAGGTATGAAATACTAGAGGAGATGAATGCCTCGGTAAATACCCGGTGGCCTCAGAGTTGTCGGATTATATACCGTCCTTGAAGCCTGTATATCTAAGTGGACATCTTTATCTAGGCTAATTGCTGCGATCAAGAAATGCCAACTGAAGAGAATTTCGGTAAACCACGGAAAATAAAACTTTTGGGGAAATTAGGAAATTTAAATTCTTCCACTTGTTGATGGTGACAATTTTTTAAGTATGCATACATGTATATATCTGGGATATTTCATAATGTACCTGGGTATGAAACTAAAATTATTAAATAAATTGTTTTAATGGATTCTATAATAATGGATACTATAATATTATACAGAAGGCCATTGAATAACAATATTTTAAAATAAGGAGACGGTATATCCTATATCTGAATAGATAAATAAATAATTTAGTACATTTTTTATAACTATGTCAATATCAATATGTGAATAAAACATCTTATCATCGCCACGTGGTATCAAATAAACGAATGTACCATTATTTATATTCCAGGGGGGGGGGGGGCGATATGTACTTGCCTGATACCGGTGATAACCAGGTTATTTCACTACCCGTGATTCTGGTTATAGCAAAGCGGAATTTAGAGAGAGGTCTGCGTTATATGTGTTAGTGTCACAGTGAACGTAGCCACTCTGGTGACTACAACTAGAACGAATAGCGCGCTGTACAAAAATAAAGCCCCTATGGCACAATATGGTATGTCAAAAGATACTACACCGTATATACAATACAGTGCTGCTAATCAGTGCAGGGAAAAGGCATGTAGTGATGAGATCAACAGAGAACTACAATGACCAGAAGATAACAAAAGGTGACCATCTCAAACCATCTTTTGAAGGTTAAAAGTCGTATTTGACATTTTAGAAAGTGGCAGGTACGATTCTGTTGCGTTTTTCTTTTCTTGTACAGGAAGTTTTAAATTCAGAGTACAGTAATAATCGATGTAGAAGTGGCACGATTCTGACATATATGCATGCGGTATACGTGTGCGCTTTAAAAGAAGTTGAAATTTAAGTATGCTTCTGACATTTGAGATTCTTATGAAAAACCTCTCAATCCGGTAGTCCAATCATTCAGTGTATCGCGAGAACAGGTGTGAAAAACAAACAAATTCAAGCCCAGAAAACACGACACGTTCGTCTAATGTTAGACCACTGTTGGCCTAGCGTCGCAGACGCTAGCCCAACACTGGTCTAACATTGGACCAGCGCTTCATGTTTGTTAGGCAGCCACACGAGAAAATCTAGACAAAACCAAATGGAATCTGCATGGCGCTGGTCATAACTTGTCTGGTTGTTTTCAATCGTAGAATTTGCAAATAATTAAAATAAAATATTTATTTTGTTGTGGGTGTTCAAATATACACTGACATGTATACGAACACTATACCCACCAAAATAACAGAAGAGTGATTTTCACCGTGTTCGTATTCGTAGGCCTAAGTAATATGTGAATGCAGCATTACACTTAAAGGAGCATTCACACATGCACGAATAATTTTTTTTTATTATAATTATTTCTTATTTTGATGGATGTATTCGTGAACGTGAACAACAACACCAAAATAATATAAGAGGATTTTTTCCCGCGCTTGTATTCGTACTTCTATTAGCGCCTTATGTGAATGCACCGTTAGACAGTGGTAACCCAAAAAAACAACAGTTTCTCTGGCTGTGAACAACATTACAATTATTAAACTGGATCAGGGTAGTGAGCCCAAGTCAAATGAGAAATTTAAGGATCAAAATGATAAGGCTCAGTTATTGAAATCAATGATCATGTGGTAGCATGTTTTCGACATTCTCATTGTCCATGCAATAGGCTCATCATTCCAAAAGCGAGTGTATGATACTGTACAGATATGACTACAATGTATCGCATCGAGCATCTACATGCCATCTTTATGCAGATTCTGACGTTCATGTTTTATTAACGAGATGTCGGGTGCTGACCAGTGCTATTTATAGTAACGCAGGCAGCAGTCAGAAGTCTGAACGGAATAAAAATTTCTAAATTACATCTATAGAGCATAAGACATCCTTATAATCGAGGAATTGTATAATATAATTGAGTTGTTATGGTGATCCCATTAATGTAGGGACTATATGCAAACAGTGTAGGTATGATAATGGGTCAGATATAGATATTTACACAGATAAAGACATAGGGTCATAGGACGAGTAGAACATATAATACATATAAATAATGAATGGGTCAGATATGAACATACCAAGGGACATAATATGATCATGGGGAAATAGAAGGAGATGTGGGGCGGATTGAGATGTGGGACACATATATACATAGGGCAAAAATGTGGGACAGATAGAGATGTGGGAAATAAAGATATGTGGGACATATATAAATATAGGGCAGATAGAGATGTGTGTCAGATAGAGATGTGGGACAGATAGAGATGTGGGACACATATAGATATAGGGGAAATATAGATGTGGGACAGATAGAGATGTGGGTCAAATATAGATATGGGACAGATAAAGATATAAGATACATAGAGAAGTGGGGGCAGATAGAGAAGTGGAGCAGATAGAGATGTGGAACACGAGATATGGGTCTGATAGAGATGTGGGACAGATAGAGATATAGGGGCAGCTATTGATGTGGAAATATAGAGATGTGGGCCAGATTAAGATGTGAGGCAGATGGAGATGTGTGACAGATACAGATGTGGGACAGCTAGAGATGTGGGACAGCTAGAGATGAGACAGATAGAGATGTGGGAGAAATAGAGGTGTAGAGTAGATAGAGATGTGGGGCAGATAGAGATGTGTGACAGATAGAGATGTGGGAGAAATAGAGATGTAGACTAGATAGAGATGTGTGACAGATAGAGATGTGGGAGAAATAGAGATGTAGACTAGATAGAGATGTGGGACAGATAGAGATGTGGGACAGCTAGAGATGTTCGACAGATAGAAAAGTGGGAGAAACAGAGATGTAGACTAGATGGAGATGTGGGACAGATAGAGATGTGGGATAGCTAGAGATGTGGGACAGCTAGAGATATGGCACAGATATAGATGTAGGACAGATAGAGTTGGTAGAAAGATTGAGATGGGGCGGATACAGATGGGGAAAGACAGATATGTGCGACAGATAGATATGTGGGAAAATAAAGATAGAGGATAGATATAGATGTAGGCAGATAGAGATGGGGACAGATGAAGGCGGGGGAGACAGAGATTATGGACAGACAGAGATGATGGACAGATAGAGATGGGAGGCAAATAGCGAAGTGGGAGAGATGGATGTGTGTGACAGATAGAGATCTATGACAGATAGATATACAGATGGCAATGTGAGGTAGATATCAGGGCGATAGTAGCACATTGTAGACAGATAGAGGTACATTATAAGACAGAGATAAATAGATCAGTGACCTGAACTACGAGATTGTCTGATATAGCGAAGGATTAGGTAGAGATACAGGGCACATACAGGGCACATAATAATAAGGCAGATGGAGATATTACCCATTAAACCACTAGCGCGACACACAAATTCAAGTGGTCAAAATTACTACTATTTCTTTAGTTTGAGACAAAACATTTGTAAATCTTGATATTTAAACATTTCATTCCCAATAACATGAATAACAGCGATTTATACGGCAAATAAAACGATAAAAACGACAATAGTCGTGCTGAGTGGTTTAACCCTCTCAAGCCTGAATTTACAATGGTCATCTTCATCCACTACAAGCCGCGAATTGCTGTCGCAATTCTCGACTTGTAGTGAATGAAGGTGACTTACAGTGGGTGACAAATGAAAAAAAGATAGTGTTATTTTTAAGACAGTTCCACGAAAATTGTCGCTCTAAAACCACTAGTTGTAGGAAATTAGGTAATTTTTCAGTGATGCAAGATGATGCTTTGAGGCATCGTGAGGACTTAAAGGGTTTTAATTGTTAAGAGGGCTATATAACAGAGATTACCTCTGTAGTCCTACTGATCCAGATGATCATTGTCAGATGGTATAAACAGTGTGACACGTTATCCATTATGCACTAACGCGGATGCTTATAGTGACTGATAATAGAGACTGACCTGAGTGTTCTGGTATATAGTGGTCCTCGTCATCACTGCTGTTAAAGTCTAGATCCGCCTGTAGACTACTACAATGACTGGCATCATCTGTCTGTGTGTCGTTAAGTGTGCCAGCTCCTAACGCCGCGTGAAACTCGGCCAGCTCTTCATCTAAACCAGCAACACAAACACACAGTCAGCACAAACACTTAGAAGAACAAACAGAATGCGGAGGAGCAGTTGTTGTCACTGGTGGAGGTCTGGTGCCGTGTTGTAATCCGGAGTGTTGTATGGCTGGCAGTGGTAGCGAGTACTTGGGGGACTGTGAGATTAGTGGTGCTTGGTGGGCTGTCCGCCGTGACGTGCCCAGTGTTGTGTGAGTACTCCTCCATACAGGGATCAGTCCATATAGACCCGTATCAGACAGACACACATCTCACGTACACGCCCATCTCCCCTCATACAGCCCCCCAACTGACGACTACTGCCTACAGCCTCACAGTAACACTCAGATGGGCTCAATTGATCTTTCAATTTGGGGTTTTCATATGCCGGCTTGGCTGGCATTCCACTGGCAAATGACTATTCAGACCGGCTCCTTTGGTCCCCGAGGACAATATGGCTGGAATAGACTGGCCGCCCGGTCAGAACAATAGACAGCAGGCATCCTTAAAGCCACAACAAACTCACCCAGGATGTCCGCGCAGGCTCACTGCCTCTCCTGACAGCCTGTCTACCAGTCTGTCAGCCTGCCTGCCAGCAACACAGCCTGCCTCGTAGAATTTTTATAAGTGGAAGATCTGTATCAAGAAAACTGGTAGTGGTTCACAGGGATTCAATATTGATTTCCAGCTGAAGAAAGCGCTGGAATCACGCAACACCTTGTATGGGGATGTTGTCGTGCTGTGGCCGCGGACATACAGGGATCGGCGTGGATCACGATCGATGTTATATACATGACGCCAATCATTCTGTATACCATCCCGGAAAACGCCACACGCTTGCCCAGCGTTGTTTTAATGTTGGGCCACCGTCTGCGACATTAAAACAACGCTTGCTGGGATACCACAAGGCCGACATCTGACAACGAAAACCAGAGCACGCTGAACCAATGATGGGCCGACGTCTCCATCGTTGGCCAAGCACAGAGACAACGCCGCTGGGACAAAGTGCGGATTGTGTTGGGACTCCAATTATATCCATGTGGGGGGGGGGGGGGGCATTGTAATCGCTGGCTATGTTGACAATAGAAGCCGAGATAAATCAGGCAAATGTGACGGAATGCCGTTGCTGCCTTAATGGGCCAGCGTCGCAGACTGTGGGACAACGTTAAACCAACCTTGGTTAAATGCGAGGCCTTTATTCGTTGGTCATCAACACAAGCTCATCTTCATTTCACCATTAAAACAACAATTGTATTTATATCGCTGTTTACAAAATATTTATATCATTGTTTACGGGGTTTTTTTTCAACTAGCTTGAACACAATCGGTTTTCATATAAGGCTTTCTTGCGAAAACATGTGTTTCATTAAGTATCGGCTAGCAAAAAATAATTCGAAACAATGTCCTTGGGATTTGCTCAACCATTTATCCACCCTATTCACCCCAGAGGAATTGTGTTGAGTGATTAAAAGTCATTCATGCTCTATCTCGGCAATAAAATAATGTATCAAATGAACTGGACATATAACATATGCAACACGCAAATCATCAGCCTACATTTCAATTATTCAACTCCAAAAAGGGGCAAGAGTCTGATTTATATGTGATATGAAGACTAGTGAAGGGCCATGTGGTATATAAAGAGTGGTGTTGAATAATTAAGCAGCGAGTTGCGTGTAAGTGTGTAACTTGCCACCGCGCCAGGCAGTGTACTCTGAGGTGATGGGGGGGGGGGGGTATGTAACCCAGCAAACACGAGACGTTGACTCAATGTTGGGTTAATATTGGCCCGCCGTCTTCGACGTCGGCCCAACATTAACCCAACATTGAGTCAACGTCTCGTGTTTGCTGGGTAAGGCTCCATCCCGAATAAGGATCACCAATAGAGCTGCACCCTAACCGCTCTAACGCTGACCCAGCAGGCAACAAATGGTCTGTAAAGTGCTGGTTTAATGTTGGCCAGCGTCGTAGGTTGTGTAAAACATTCACCCGGCATTGGGACAGCGTCTGGTGTTAACTGGGACGGTGCCAATTTAAATTTCTAATTGCTGTGATCGAATATAATGCCTCTCTTCATAAATTGGTATGATTGAAAATTGTTTTTTCTTGATAATATACATGGGTGGACAGTTTAAAACGTCGAAAAATAATTAACAATAAAGCAGACCATAATATATGGCAATAAATAACCCTCAGCGACCAAGAAATCGGTAATATTTTGAATCTGCTCAAGAACATTGGATTAATCCCCCACCCCCCAGTCAATGAAAAAACTATACGTCGTGTCATTTATAATCTGATCCGTGTAATTTTCGATCTCCTTTAGCCCTTTCCATGCCTTTCCCGGACCGTGTCCGGGAATTTTAATACTGATTACAATGCCAATCCCGGACCGTGTCCGGGCTAGT
This sequence comes from Flabesymbios commensalis, assembly GCA_964017125.1. Taxonomy (NCBI): domain Eukaryota; kingdom Metazoa; phylum Annelida; class Polychaeta; order Terebellida; family Flabelligeridae; genus Flabesymbios; species Flabesymbios commensalis. The sequence goes on from OZ024903.1 coordinate 55,658,371, forward strand.
TTACAGTTAATTCACTATATGCTGAACAGTCACAAAGTGTGGTCCGATGCATCCAGCGAGCTTTAGAACATTATGGGCATGTACTACAGTGCCATCCGGTGACTGTTTAGCGGGTACCGACCGCTGCTACGCTCTGGTCAGGCCGTGTATGGGCATTTTGTTGGGTTGATTCACAAAACAGTGGCAGTGTTGATGTTTTGGCGTGAATTAATACAGTTCGCCTGTATACAATCACAATGCCATTGAAAACTAGTTGAGCAACAGCTCAACAGTGTATGTAGGCCTACTCCTATTCATATAGGGGGTATAGTATGTCAATTTATCCACTCTCTGCAGCAAACACAAGACGTTCAACAGATGCTGGTTTATTGTCGGCTCAACATCTGCGACGTTGCACCAACCTTAACCAAGCATTGGTGCAAATTACGGCTGTGTTTGTTGTGTGTCTCGTCGTTATCTGATGTCTGCTATAATTATACATATAGGCCTATCTGGGGTCACGTCACACTATTCCTGGTTGACGTGTAATTTTTACCTCAATGTGAGAAACCAATCGTTGCAGCCTCATTAGTCAGCATTAGGCTATTCAGCGTCTGTCTCACTGGCGTGACCTCTTGTTTTGAATATGTGTTATGAGAGCTCCCGGGTAGCGCAACGACTATGCCTTTCGGAATCTCGTCCTGCACGAATAAAGTCACTCCTCAGGTACCGTTATTACCCTAAAACTATTTGAAACACCTTCTAAAATAGTGCTTGACCCTGAATGATCTAACTACAGTCATATATAACACTTAGCTCACGCATAAATAAAGTTGGAAGGCATAAAATGGTATTTTTTGTACTTTTTATCGAGTTTAACCTTCATATGACCTTGATATGACCTTGGAATGACCTTTGCACACCACCTCAGTATACTGGAGCTCCAACCCATATGTTACTCTTTCCACACAGTCATATGTAAATTTGCTGTAATTCAAGGCATAGTTCCACACTACTATATTTGGTCAATTTTGGCATTCAATTTTAGTCCTGAAGAAGGGAGAATTGAATAGTGAATTTATCCGAAGGTGAAAATAAGGAATACCGAAGGGGCTATCACTACTCGGGTACTCCTCGGGTACCTTAAAACTACTTGCGACACCTTCTGAAATGGTGCTTGACCCTTAATGATCCATCTACAGTCATATATAACACTTAGCTCACGCATAAATCAAGTTGGAAGGCATAAAATGGTATTTTTTGTATTTTTTATCGAGATTGACCTTCATATGACCTTGACATAACCTCAGCATGACCTTTGCATTCAACGTACCCCAGTGAAGTGCAACCCCAACTCGTCCCACCATGCATTGCCAGTTACAAATATGGGAGTTCACTATGAATGATATTCTGTAGGCCTACTGATGAATCTTAATTATTAGTTTTTTTAGCCAAAATAACCATTATGCTCGAGTAATTAGGCATTGTAGAAATTGGCAGGGCAGAATTATTGGGCATGGAAAGGGTTAGCGAGTTTGCAGGATGAGCAAGTGGGACAAATTCCGGAGCATTGGAATAAAAAAACAGTGAGTCAATCACGTCTACAAGGAACGCGGCCCAGACGGACGGACGGACGGACGGACGGACGGACGGACGACAGACGTTGTGGGGAATGCACGCAATTCAATAAATATCATGACAAAATGTTAAATCGTGTACGAAACGAACTAACATATGTGAGTGGGGAGTAAGGTGTTAACATAGCGTGTTCGTGTTCCTGGCACGACTACATCTCGACACATTAACCTTCTGATTCCCAAAACTAGATAACCATCACGGTCAACACACCTATAATAGTTACGTGATTTGTATACATATATGAAAAATAAATTCAACTAAATTTTTATGTAAGAATATAAGAGCAAGTTTACAAATCGCCCGTTGAAACGGTTTTGGTGAATATGTTTATATCTACTTGATAACATAATTAATCTCTTATTTAATATATTATAATATGAATAAGAAATTGCGGATAGCGTTTTGGTGAATGAAACAACATTTGATTTACCTGGAACTTTTTCTACGAAGTTTGACGGCACGAGTCCTCTTCTACCATCCATGAGCTCTCCTTCAAAAAAGCCATCCTAACAAAAACAGGTGATTATTAGTTTCATAAACATCACGTCTGACAGATTTATTTTAAAGACATGGATAAATGTGAAGAAGATCCACAAGTGGAGGATTTAACCCTATAACCGCCGGTACCGATTATATTCGTTTTTAGCATTTTTTATTAGCATATTGCATATAAGCTTTTAAGCAAGTTGAAGATATATAGTGACATAAATCGGCAAGAATTTAAAAATAGTTCACATGCATTTTGTGAAATCTGAATAATTTTCACTCACTTGAAGTTGTGGATCGCGTCAGCGACACACAACTTCAAGTGGGTGAAAATTCAAATTAAATAAATTGGCGGGTAAATGGTTAAGCTAAAGGAAAGTCTTAAACCTTTAAGTTATCTTACTTAAATTTTCACACACTTGTGAGCCACAACTTTAAGTGGGTGGAAATCTGTTTAAATTTAGACCAAATATTTATGTTTAATTTGAGTAGTAGAAGTAGTAGAAAATTACTTCCCGTCACTTTTAATTGGTAACCAAAAATTGAAAATTGTGGTGTTGAAACACTCATAAAGAAACATGCTTCAACCCTTTGAGTCCTCACGATGCATTAAAGCATCATTTTACATCCCTGAAAACAGACTTAATTGTTCAATTACTAAGGTTTTTAGAACGAAAATTTCCATGAAACTGGTTTACCAAAACATGGCAATTTTCTGTAATTTTTAAATCGTATCAAATCATCTCCATGCACTACAAGTCGAGAATTGGGACAGCAATTCGCGGCTTGTAGTGGATGAAGATGACAATGGTAAATTCAGGCCTGAAAGGGTTAACCCTTAGAGCACTGACCTATTCAATTTAAATTTCCTGTCACTTGAGTTGTGTCTCGCTACCGCGATCCACATGTTGAAGTGACAGAAATTTATGTTATTTGTGAAATTTAAGTCCCAACATCTATCTGTGTTTCAAGATTGAAAGCATATTTTACTTTAACAACTGGTTATACAGGTACTAACAGACAGACAGAATGTCTACTGTAGTGGACATCAGTTATCTAAAGGCTAAGGGTTCAAATACTGTAAAATATGAGGTGGCACTGAATTCAGCGTTCAGCCAATACACAATAAGCTGTGTTGAGCGCTGGCTGGGCCGCATACTGAACCACTGCACCGGTGAGCCGCGGGTACAAGATTTACAGACAATCACATGTGATGTTGTAGACGAGCCGATATTAAATAGAAATGTCATCTCAAGCAAAAAAAAAACAAGTCATGGAACATCCTGAATTGTTATAAAGGTCAGGAACATGTCTGGGTGCGCATCATCTGCGTCTGCAGTAGTCCAGATGTGGGTGTTATAAGGCAGGGTGGATGCTGAATATAAGAAGGGGGGGGGGTCTATGAATTGGTTTTGCTCTTGAGACGCCAGCGCGGGGGGGGGGGGTGTACACATTGTTCAGAGGGGTGTAAATCATCTGGACCAGCAAATTGTAAGCTTTCAAGTGAATTATGATATACAAATAATATACAGATCTCTTTATACAGAGCAAGGTAAATCACCGTTATAGAAGTATGATCGCCCAGTAACAGGATAGAGTCGTACATTAGTATATCTAACATCAGATAACGTCTGTGAGACAATTAACCTTTTCAAGCCTGAATTTACCATTGTCATCTTCATCCACTACAAGCCGCGAATTGCTGCAGCAATTTTCGACTTGTAGTGGATAAAGATGACTTGATGTGGTCTAAAAATTAAAGAAAATCACCATGTATTGATAAACCAGTTTCATGGAAATTTTCGTTCTAAAACCCTTAGTTGTAGGAAAATTAATTTTTTTTTCAGGGATACAAAATGATGCATTAATGCATCGTGGGGGCTTAAAGGGTTAATGTGCTGGGTGGGATGAGAACGTTCACAGCCCATCAACCAATGTTGGTTTAATGTTGGCGACGCTGGCCCATCATCAACCCAACATTGGTTGAATGTATCGTCTTTCCTGGGATTGTCGCCGTCTGTAAGAGGCTTACATAATTGCACTCGCTCAACCAAAAACAACTGCTCCAGCCAGTCTAACCATGAATTGCCCATTTCCAGAGCGGATCCTAAGTCGTAAAAGTCTTATGGCCCACAGAGACGCCATATGGGGACGTAATGAACAATGAAGAGCTCAGAAAAACTGAGCAAAACAGTCAACAAGATTGGACGTGTAATGTCTTGTCATTTAAACAGTCAACACGATTGGACGTGTAATGTCTAATCATTTAAACAGTCAACACGATTGGACGTGTAATGTCTAATCATTTAAACAGTCAACAAGATTGGACGTGTAATGTCTAATCATTTAAACAGCCAACAGTATTCGAAGTGTAAATGTCTAATCATTTAAACAGTCAACAGGACTTGACGTGTAATGTCTAATCATTTACACAGTCAACAAAATTGGGCGTGTAATGACTAATCATTTAAACAGTCAACAGGATTGGACGTGTAATGTCTAATCATTTAAACGGTCAACAAAATTGGGCGTGTAATGACTAATCATTTGAACAGTCAACAGGATTGGACGTGTAATGTCTAATCATTTAAACGGTCAACAAAATTGGGCGTGTAATGACTAATCATTTAAACAGTCAACAAAATTGGGCGTGTAATGACTAATCATTTGAACAGTCAACAGGACTTGACGTGTAATGTCTAATCATTTAAAAAGTCAACAAAATTGGGCGTGTAATGACTAATCATTTGAACAGTCAACAGGATTAGACGTGTAATGACTAATCATTTAAACAGTCATCAAAATTGGGCGTGTAATGTCTAATCATTTAAACAGTCAACAGGATTGGACGTGTAATGACTAATCATTTGAACAGTCAACAAAATTAGGCATGTAATGTCTAATCATTCAAACAGTCAACAAAATTGGGCGTGTAAAGTCTAATCATTTAAACAGTCAACAAAATTGGGCGTGTAATGACTAATCATTTGAACAGTCAACAGGATTGGACGTGTAATGTCTAATCATTTAAACAGTCAACAAAATTGGGCGTGTAATGACTAATCATTTGAACAGTCAACAGGATTGGACGTGTAATGTCTAATCATTTAAACAGTCAACAAAATTGGGCGTGTAATGACTAATCATTTGAATAGTCAACAGGATTGGACGTGTAATGACTAATCATTTAAACAGTCAACAAAATTAGGCGTGTAATGTCTAATCATTTAAACAGTCAACAGGATCGGACGTGTAAAGTCGAATCATTCAAACAGTCAACAATATTGGACGTGTAATGTCTAATCATTTAAACAGACAACAAGATTGGTTAAACAGTCAACAGGACTGGACGTGTAATGTCCAGTCATTTAAACAGTCAACAAGAGGAGCTAGGATGGGAAAGCCACATCAACAAGATTTGACGTGTTCTTATAAAGAAGAGGCTCGTTTGTATATCTTGATTGTATATAGCATCCCTTTCGTCAATTAGATAAAGAGTCACACTAATTAGTCAAGGTTGATATTAAAGAATGAATGGACAAAAGGAAACGAAGTTAGCTTTTCGCTGTATACTCAGTCAATTCTTTTTTATATACATGTACGTATATATTTTTTGACAAATACGTCAGGAATGAGTAATATTCTTGTCAATAAAACATATGTCTCTCTGTCTCTCTGTATGTCTGATTGCAAGATACAGAACACCAAATAGCCCACCGACAATGCCCTCAACCCCGACGCCTAGCCACCGAGTAATCCTGAAATGACAGTGGTTCTTACAAAGAACATGCACTTGGTTTATAAACACGTGCCAAAAACAAACAACTATCTGAGCCCAGACCATAGAACCCAATCACAGAGAAAGAAGCACAGCAAGCCCTGACAAACGGCATAATACCATGTGGTACTGGTTCATGCTAGGATCAGCTGATGCCATCATGTCACGGAAAAATCACCTGATACACATCACGCTACCCAGTAAAATTAATACAAAACATTTGTATAACATTTATACAATGTCGGACCAACGTCGAAGACGTTGGGCCGACATTGTATAAATGTTATACCAATGTTTTGTGCTTACTGGGTATGGTCCTCTGTATGTACAATGATAGATTATCTCAAAATATCTAAATAGATCGTCCCTTGGACATAAAGTGTCTGCCACTCGGTTGAGTGGCAGACAATCCACGCCCAAGAGACGATTTCCTTAGATGCCAGACGACACTGACACTTTATATCCAAGATGCTATGACATCTTGTAATCACTACACTACAGGACAAGCCACCCTTTAAATTGTGCTACTCTAATACTGAATGCAAATTTATATCTGTTCTAAATCAAAGGGACAACGCAGCGCCCTAAAAACTGGTGCTGTATATAATATAGCTATCAGTTTCGGGATATATAAACAACACAGGCTGATCACCCAATTTGAAAACCAGGTTCTCCACCAGACATGGTAGGTAACATAACGTATTACAATATGATCACAGCTATGCGTACAATGCGATGTGTACGGTGTTAATACCAGGGCTACATTGGGGTTACAGTGCATGAGAGCCATATACTGTTCTGCAAAGCGTACGACACGTGCCTTCAATTCTGAGGTGCTACAGAATCGGAGTATTTTAAATCTACATCATATCTCAGAACACCTGAACGATACGAGCGAATACACATGCATATAACAGGGAATCATGTCACCTAGGACACCCACGATGAGCATGACCCCATAAAGCAACATAACAAACCCCCAGCTGCCAGGGCTGTATAAATATACAGTTTAAATACACTTTTTGCACGATTTTGCGCATTAAAAAGTAGTCCCAACTAAATAGTTCAGCTTTGGTCACTGTGTGGCGTTTTGTTATTGAAAAGAGTGTAACCGGAGTCCCAACCTAATAATTCAGCTTTGGTCACTGTGTGGCGTGTTGTTATTGAAACGGGTGTACTTAACTATTTAAGAAAATCTTCATTCACTGCAAGTCGAGAATTGATATAAGGCGTGTTATTCAGACTTGATTACAAAGTCATGGTTAATTTGTTATAAAAGTCAACTCACCTCATCGCAGTCGCCAAAGATGAAGACGTAATCGCCGGCGTTGAGTACCAGCTCGGCGTCGGGATTCTCATTTGGCGAGTACTGTTCCGGATCGTAGCTGTACTTAGCCACGTAGACCAGGAAGGGGTCCTTACGCTGCGGGGAGTCATCAGACACTAGGTTAGCCGCGTTCTCAGCCTGGAGAAATGAAGGCACGGATTCAGTGGTGGTCAACTCTGTCACGGTATGGTAACTACCGCAGTGATTGTCACAAGGTACCCAGCAAGCACGAAACATTGGCCCGGTGCTGGTTTAATGTTGGCCCACCGTCGCAGACGGTGGGCCAACATAAAACCAGCACCGGGTTAACGATTCGTGTTTGCTGGGTTAATCAGGGTTTATGCCAAAAAGGGTGAATTTATGCGACTTTTACAATAATTTGAATTATTTCTGGTACAATCTATTTTAAATATACAAGCTGGCCCTACCGCGCTTTTTGATACATGCAGAACGGGGTTGTTTATTCGCGTCAAAGTGTCTTTTCTAACAGCAATTGGCGCCGGAAGCATGCGATCATACATAGTTTGAACGCTGCATCGATTGAGCCGGCGGTTTTCTCGCTATAAAAAGCGGTGCCCCATTCCGCAAGACACGTGTCCGTTTTCATCACCAGATTGGTTGGTCCCGGGCTAAAATCAATCGTCACCCCGATCATATCAAATGGCGGAGAGACACAGCCCCCGGGCGTCCACAGTCTCACGGAGAGGTCGGCCCGGCGCCGGCCCAGTGCCGAGCCAGCGTCACAGACGCTGGCCCGGCACTGGGCCGTCACTGGGCTGACATCGTGTATTCGGTTACCCTCTGTAAAGCCTATATTAGTCGCCTCTCTGCGCTCAGCAAGCCCAGTCTCCTTATTTACACATGAATAATCATGACTGATTATGACACAACACATCATGAATATTCATGTCATTAAGAAGCCTGGTTAATATATTCATGTTTGCTTGTGACATCTGAGTAAATGGGGATATTCACCGAAGTTTGAAAACTTTGTGTCGGACTGATATAGATGTTCAATTTATCGAATTTTGCAAATAATTTACATGGCTTGAATGTGATGTGGTGCGGTATGTAGTGGTATGGGTAAGCGGAATATCCCAAATTCTGCTATATTTCTATATTTCAATCAGTGTCATAACGTCTGCTAGCACAAAAAAGTACTGTGTGTGCCAGTTAGTGTATTTGTTGTAACACAACATTATTGAGTGACAGTGGCACATACATCCGTTTGGCTGCTATTTATACTGAAATCTGAATATTTGATAGAGGACAACGGTGCAGTATTTATTTGTCTAATAAAATGATTTTAATAACTTCTCTGGCATATGATCTGTATTCATATAAAACATTGGGGATTTACATAAAAACGTGTTCACTATAAAAACGATGGAGCACCAACGAAAGAATCGAGAACACATCTAAAACACGGTCATACACATTTTCAATTCATAATTTACCGGCAATTAACTATTTCTTAAGCCAATAATTTTGGAAATAGAAGTTACACAGTCGTTACAAAGGGTGGGCTTTATTTCTTGCTCCTTCTTTTCCCCCATTGAGCGATAACTTGCTGACTTACAGTACCGGGTGGTAGTTTGGATGGTCTGATGCCCGGTGTCTTATCTCATCCGCCGTGAAGTATCACAGCAGACACGAGACGTTCGCCCAATGCTGGTTTAATGCTGGGCCACCGTCTCAGACGGTGGAACAGCATTAAACCAGCATTAGGCGAACGTCGCGTGTCTGCCGGGATATGCTTAGCGGGATTGACAGCCGGACTAATCAATAATAGGGATTGTTACATTTATTTTAGTGGATCATGCAGATGAACATGTTCCATGTCTATTGGCGGGATCAAGGTCTGCATGAGATGCAGAGTGATAAATAGAAATATGTCGCATATTCAACTGGGCGCAAGATTCAATGTAATAAAATGTTGCATAACATAATATTATTTTTATTATGAAGATGTGTAAAAACAGACAATTCCTTGAAATAATTAAGTATGCGTTATTTAACAATTGCAGCTGGTCAAGTATAACTTGGCCATGACATGGAACACGATTAGATAATAAGGATTTTATACTGTTAGCCTAAAGTGTCTATCTATCTTACCTCTCGATTCGCCTCCAGACTGGCGTGACGCAGAAACGCGGATTCTGTAACACATTATAACAAACACCGATAACAAAAAATATAGGCCTACACTCACATATTTTCACTACTCTTATCAAATTTAACCATGATATACGTTTCAACTGTCCAATTTTTTGGTTAATAATTTTTTTATAAACAAAACATTTCAGTGGATCACGATGGCAAGTTCAGAGATGTTTATAATAACCCTTTGGACCCTCACGATGTATTAAAGTATCATTTTAAATCCCTGTGAACATATTTAATTTTCCCACAACTAGAGGTTTTAGAATGAAAATCTCCATGAAACTGGTTCACCAATACATGGCAATTGTATTTACTTTTTCACCCACTTCAGCTCATCTTCATCCGCCACAATTCGCGGCTTAAAGTGGATAAAGATGAGCAGAAATAGCAGACCGCGATCGATAAACTAGCCTATTTCTATTAAAATACATCTAAAACATCACCACCAATGTAGGGATTAAAATGGATTATTTAAATGGGTTATTTGAGAAATTTAAATATGCAGATAATTCATATGTTAATATGCAACTTAAATATGCAGATAATTCATATGCAGATACTTCATTTTGCCGGCAGTATTGTGCTGTACAAATGTATTTCATCAAAGCTAAATTTAGATTATTTAGAATGGTGGAGTTGTTCTCATTATATAAAAATAATGAAAAATATAGTTTTTCAAAAACAAGGATAATGTTTCAAATTATCACATCTTATGGGATGAGGCTTTCTACACAGATCAGTCTGTGTCTGTGACATTATTCTAAAACCACTTATATAATTGCATGTAGCTGCTGTAATCATGATAATAATTACTGTGTGATCTACCATTATCGAGATGATATGTTAAAATATTAAATAACAAGAACAATATCCAATATTGGGTGACAAAACAACAAGAGACCTTAAAACAAACATGGTATATTAAAACTGTTTTTTATTGGTCCAGCGACTGCAATAATGATGCAACCTTAAAACCACACTGGCTAAACGTTTGATATTTACTACTATTAACGGTGTGAGAGAGACATTATAAATGATAAAGGCTTTATTTGTTTAGATGACAATACTTAAAAGCAAATGAATGTTGATATTGTCTAAAAAGATGAGTATTTCTAAAATCTAAATGTCTAAAATCACCACACATGATCAACCAAAGCACATCACTATTAGAGAGATCCAGGGAGCTACAGTGAACAATATATTGTCCTGATGATTATGAGTTGGGAGCTATTTCTAGTGAGATTATAACATGAAATATATTTGGTAAGCAAGTACACCATCTTATCATGAGCAGGCTAAAGCATGAAGCTGAAAATGAAACACAAAAAATTCTACCTGAAAACATTACAAGAGCTTGTTAGAAAACGTCACTATATTATCATAGATAAGTCACTGATGTGAAAATCAGATGAGATTACAATAATGTCGAAGAGGAGAAGACAAAAAAAACAAACAAACAAACAAATTTGCAATAGATTAATACTAATTTCAGGAAAATATAGAAAAAAATTGTATTCTACAAATTAAAATGGGTTCATTTGCACTGCAGCGTAACACGATATTTAAGTTAAAAACAACTTTACAAAAAGATATTTTCCAATTAATAATCACACACGTCTCATGTTGAATACCGCTAGTTAAATTGTATTTCTAAACAACAATACGACCGTCTAAAAGTGAAGGCGAAATAACGCATGGCTACGTGCTTTTCTGATGTGTAAAAACAAAAAGTATAGGTAGTTATTATTTTTTTTGTTCCGATCTGCTAGTGGGAGCCCTTTTAAAAGAAGTACCATTGACAGTAATTCCCGAGCAAATCGAAATTTATTCAGTAAATGTAGGTTGGTGTTTGGAGAGCCGCCACTTGCAGGAGGTTATTGATGGATGGCTTAGGACAGGAACTGACTGGCTGATTAGGTTGATGGAGGCCACATAGACATTCTCAATGCTGGGGGGTGTAAGCACCGGAAAACATACAACCACCCAGAAAACACGATATGATCAACCAGTGTTGGCTCAATGCTGGGCCGACGTCGTAGACGTCGGACCAGCATTGAGCCAACACTGGTTGAACTTATGGAATCAGTTCGCAGTAATTTTAAACCTAAAAACATGGATCATCAACACACACTGCTGTGTAATTATCACAGACAACATATGCCCCCCCTCCCCCGCCATCATGTAATTCGCGGGAATATTGGTAATTCCACAGTAACGTGTTTTTTTAACAAAAACACAATAAGCCTTTTTAAGAAGTTTCAGTTCCTCTCATGATGCCAGTTGATTTTCTCGTGATTATATGGTTTAGAGTGACAGAGTAGTCGTTTATTATGGTATCACACACACACACACAGTGACACAAAACACCCACGAAAATCACAACATGAAAACCGACGCTGGACCAACATTAAACAGCACTGCTTACATTAGCTGGGTAATTAACACGGTGGATTGTTTGTCAATATCGGTGCGGCACTCAAAATATTTACTTCGTAATACAAATCTGCTCTGTGTTTTTTTTACATGATAATAGCCTATTGTGCTTTTGTAATCAGGGGTGTGTATTTGATTTTTGTGAGACGTGTGTTTAACCTCATAATGTCATTAGGTGTATTAACCTTCAGAGCACTGAGCTAATAAATTTAAATTTTCGGCCACTTGAAGTTGTGTCTCGCTACCGCGATCCCCAACTTCAAGTGACTGAAAATTTGTGTTATTTGTGAAACTTATGTCCCAACCGATATCAGTGTTTGAAGATTGAAATCGTATTTTATTTTTAATAACGTGTTATACAGGTGGTAGTAAAAACACAGAAAGTCTACTGTAGTCGACATCAGTGTTGTAATGGTTGCTATGATGTGTTATCCACAGAGAGTGGGTGGTGTGGTGACTAGGAGAGCACGCGACTTGTCATCACACACATCCTCATGCCACATTCACAATGATTGATATTCTATCTGTCAACTCATTTACTGTAATAAATACATTACATTATATTGCAGGCATTAGTAAATCATGACAAATAACCTGTTACTGGATTATATCTGAAAACAAAAAAATTTGAAGCGAAATATAATTTTGTGAAAAGTTTGTATACAGTTCCTAATACCACTTTATATCAGGTGCTATCATTTTTACTTCTGCGCAATATTTTAGTATAAGACATAAAATGCAGTCCGATATTAGATAAAGTTTTTCAATGCACATAACTTATGGAAAGGCTGATGTGTAAATTAAAAAAACAAAGGAAATTTGACCTAATACAACTGCTGATGTAAAAGCTGTGTGCTGTTTTTCATTAGTTTTGGATATTACTGGTTAGTGTTAAATACTAGTCTAAGGTGATATTCAAAATTCTAGAATGAAGATAAGCGTAATACAGAACTCTGAGATTCTAAAAGTAAAGAGTAGAAAGTAAGCCAGATTAGTGTGAAAAAAAAAGCAAAACCCAACCCAGGAGTTCTAACTAAAGACTGCAGGGAGCCATATTGATATCATGAGGTGGGTGGAAACCACACCAGCCATAAATGTACATGCTGTGAAATATGTTCCAGCCTCCCCTGATCTCAAAGTCTCCCAACATCAAAAACAAAACCACCTGAACCAACCTTGAAGAATAGACTGACTGTGGATGTCATTAACACCCTGTAGCCCATTATATTGGTGTATTAATAAACTTTGATCTTGATTGTTAATATGTTCATCTTGATCATCCTCATCTAGATTATCCTCCTCCTCCTCCTCATCCTCCTCCTCATCATCAGAGTCTGCTGATAACGCCCTGATCTTGTTGGCTAATTCTCTCAATTCACCGTCATCGGCCGTGTACGTTCTACCCATCATGCCCTGGGGTATGGGGTCAAGACCAATGACATCGCTCGTTTCATTGACCATTCCACCAATACCCAGCATACCTAATTGGTCACATGCACATACATCCACCAATGAGAATAGACCACAGTAAAGTACAATACAAAAAAGCTGGATTATACACCCACGGCGTCAATATTCAGGTTAAAGATGGTACACAAAAACTGACGTCATGAGTGTAGCTAGAATTATAATGATCATCAACTCTGTCGTATTAGAAATAAATCTGAGCTGTATCAACAAAAATAAGTTGTTTTATTCTAAAATATATAACTTTCTCTTCAATTTTGTTCATATGACGTAGATAATATATTAGCAGTGACAATTTAAACGACAGAGTTGAGATGATAGCTCGATGTGACAAACAAATATCTCCACGTGATGCACTAGAATATTAAATTTAAATTTTCAGTCACTTGAAATTGTGTCTCGCTACGGCGGTCCACACCAACGAGTGACTAAAAACTACGCCGATTTGTGCAATTTGTTTATTTTGAATAGAGGATTTAGACTATCCGTGTGTCTTAATCAGCCATTAAAATAAAAATAACTTCCAGAGATCCCCAAATAATCCACAGAGAATGTCAACAGAGTAATAAGAGGAATGTCATGCAGAACAGATATCGATATATATAACTATATACAAACAAAACTATAGATTATAACTACATATTATGTAGTGACATGCAGTCAGAAATACATAATAATAATGTATTATGTATTTCTGATGCAGTGTAAGTCAATACCCCACACAGTATGTATATTATATAACATGCCAAAGTTGTAAGAAAGCCGGATGTTATATAAATATTATGACAGTTGTTTAATACTTTAGGAGCTCAAGTACCCATGTCAATTATATATATCGGGGCCGGTATTCTCGTACAAGTTACGATAAATCGTAGGCTTCTGATTGGTCTAGATGGCCATCTCGACCAATCAGAAGCCTACGATTTATCGTAACTTGTACTCTTTCTAATGCAAATGACATGTTCGCAATGGCTTTCTTTTAGAAAACATACTAACTGAATATTAACACATAATAAAGTGCGGAGATGTGAAATACTGGAATATATGTAAATTAATACAGACGTTTCTAAATTTAGGGATATTTTTATTGTTTTTATTGTGTCTCGAAATGGCGGCTTCAAAGAAATAAAGAAATGTCAAGTATAACTTCATTAGTGCACTAGTGACAAGAGGTAATCATTTTCATTGGCATTTCGAGGAAAAGAGCCAAATAGCTAGATGTGTTTTTAATAAACAGTACTTGTTCACTTATATCAATAAATGATCTTAAATGTTGCAACTTATAAAAAGGTCAAATGTAACTACAAATTAAGGGATCACTTCCGTTCAGTTCCTTCCGGTTCAAAAATGTAAATCTAACTAAATTAACTTGAACGATGTGACTAGAAAATAATATCTGATAAAAATGCTATATATATTCATGCAATTGTAGCAATATACAAAGACATCGGGATGCTGGGAAAAGAAATACCAGGAAGTGCATGAGATAAATATGGGGAGGGCCAGTGATGCTTCTTATTATCACAAGGCGAGTGTGTGTAGCAATGGTATATTTATAAACATTATCTATATAAAAATAATGAAAGACTTGGAATAAAGCAAAATTTGACTTAGGGACTTGTAAAATTAATTCTGTGTGTCTCATCAAAGTCAATGGTGGACGAAAGATTGCTGTTCTTAGATATGAGCCGTATAGCAGTACATAAAGGGCGGAGTCCGGGAGAATTCCCTACTCTTTTTGAATGACTTATATATTATATAATATATATATTAGGTAAACATCAAGAATGGCATGTGTTGTATAATAATCCCAGCAAACACAAAACATTTGTACAACATCGGCCCAACGTCTTCGACGTTTGTCCAACATTGTACACATGTTATACAAATGTTTTTGTTTACTGGGATGATTACTCATATTCGTACTGATTTTTGATGTGAAACACAGAATTAACATGGGTTGCCCTCATGTAAAATGATCATGCACACACCAGATACTTGAGATTGGTTGGAGACATTGGTGTTGAGCGAGTCTGACGTTTGAGATGCGTTGTCGGCGGGTGTTTCTGTGTTTTCTGGCGGTGTCACAACACGTTCCATGTTTGTTGAGGTGGAGGTGGAGCCAGTGTCACTCATACCTGGTGTAGAATCACTCATCCCGGTCAGGTTCATACTTGACGTCACCTCACTTCCTGTGCTTTGAGCATGCTCGCTGGCCACTTCCTGTCTGCCTTGTGAGGAAATGAGGTCAGAGGTCATGCTATCGCCGCAGAGGTCATCTGGCTTCAAACGCTCTGTGGATGGCGGGAGAGAACAGAGACAACATGCAGAGTGACATGCGGGTTTTGAATCACAACATGGAACTAAAGAAATGATTAACGATTCAAATGTAAACCTTCACACGTAGAAATGATTCCTCTTGGATTAAAGCGACGCATATGCCACTTATTCAAATGGCAAGATACGTTCCTTTAATCTCAACGTGAAACCATTCTGAGTAAAAATCATAATAATGAAATTAAAATACCACAATAAAATTGTTCATATCTGCAAATCATTATGAAAATAATTTTAAATCTCAAAATCACACTGACCGAAATCAATTGCTCAAAATTATCATGAAATTCATAAGTAACGATAGGTTTGTTTATCCAACATTACATTTGTCAAAAGTTTGTGTCGTTTTCGCTGATTCTATCAGTATTTTTTGATATCCAAGAAAGCTTAGTTCGTAACTTGATCCTATTGATTTAGGTTTTATTAAATGAATTATTTTGATTATCATTCTCTAAAACAATTTAATGAAATTTTGGCCAAAGATCGAAATTGTACACATTTGAGCTGTTATGCGATGTCTCTGTCAGTGGGTGGCAAGGTGATCTGCCTGCCACCTGGTGAAAGAAACGATATAATGTATCTCACAGTTAAGACTAGAGCTGATATAACCTGCACAATGCTGTTCTGCATTTTGCCAAAAGATTTCTGTAGCAAATCTTAGGTCTAGGGTAATAACAATATTACTACCAATACATTTTACGATCCTCTGAAATTTAAGTGATATTTGAGTTCCATAATTATTAACAGATCAAAACAAAACGTGTGAAGGCTCAGAAAAAACGTTATGCTACAAAAAGAAACAGAACGAGTAGAAAGTATTATGTAACTCTTGATTTACACAAGATATGTATTCATGGGTGTAGAAAATGTCATTCTTGGGAGTAGAAAATCAAGAGAATAATACAAAAATGACAGTCTACTCGTTAATTACACTTTCAAGAAATATTAGCGAAAATGAAGTAAAACTTAACGCCACAAAGACACAAACACACAATGACACAAACAACATCCACACATGACGTTATACCACTGTACATGGGTTCACCTACACATATAACATTATAGATTCATTAATTTTGATCATTTAACCACTACGATGATGTTCGTCAGGCCATTTTTATAGAACCTACCTCTTGTTGCACAGAACGTGAAACAATTACACAAATCAAACATATTTGGTAAATTGGAAGGTGTTTTTAATAATAAAAATGTCTTGCTAATTTACATTGAATGTAAAATAAATCTCTTTTTAAACGTGTTAAATGTTTACCTGTCAAAATATCACCATCGAAGTTTTAATCTATATCAATTGAGGAAACACGCAAGAAAGGTATTTATTTCTTGATGTGAAATGGAAATAGTTAGAAAGAATTAAGTAATTATTTGGAAAAAGATACGAGAAAATACCTTGTTGCCTTTTTATAATCTTTATTTACTGCACACCAGAATAAAATGTGTTCTCTTAATAAAGTCACTGTGATTAAGTCAAACAAGTGGATCACATATAGTTTTAGGTGTATTCTAGCTGCGGTCGACATATTCAGTAGTGTATTTACTAAAATTAAGGCTTGGAAATGAAACATTTCAACTTTCAGTCACTAAGTCATGTCTACCTACCATAATCAACAGCTTAAATTCAGGTTACTGAAAATGACTGGGATTTAATAAATTATAATCACAATATATATCAGAGCCACGGATTAAGACCTTTATAACTTTAGAAAACTGGTAATATAAGGCGAGTGCTGATGCCAACACAAAAAATAACCCGAGTGGAGTGAACAACAACAGAATATCACATTTTCACTGCCACATACAACACACATTCTCAACCGGGCAGGAGACGCTGGACCATGGTTGTTTCACTGTTGGTCCATGGTACAGCGTCTCCACCAGCCGGGTTGAGACACTTTATGAGAAGCGTAGTCTCACCTCTGCGCGCGGCGTTCTCAGCCGGGCTTGTGACGTCACTGTTCTCCTGAGTGTCGGGTTCAGCGGGTAGCTGGCGGTTCACGTGTTCCGTGTGCAGGCGCAGCGTCTCCATCTCCTGCGTGAGGGCGTCGTGACGTAACGCCTGCATCTCGTACTTCCTCTCCAGCTCCCGCAGCTTAGACTGCACACACAGACACAATGCATTAGTCAGCCTTTAATTGTCGGTGGCGCGTATAGCTATTTTACATCAACACGTGGTTCAAATTTTATAATATTTATTTCCCTGTGAATTTTTCAATCAAACTAATCCAAAATCACTTCTGTACCATCAATGGTCAGTAGTCAATTGAAATAATAGTAACATACTATTGTATAAGCGATTGCAGAAGTCAGTATGGTATAGATACAGAAGTGTAATGATCATCTACAATAACATATAGTAGTAGCTAATTGTAGCTTTACGTCACTTTTCGGCACTATTGGTCATTTAAGTGACTTTGTAATACGCTAAAAACAGTGCAGTCCTATGAGGAAATAAATGATATACAGATTTTGTCAGATGTGAGGGTGGAGTGATAGGGTATTGTGGGTTATTGCGAGTGTTTTCCTTCACTCGCCCAATAAAAGGTTCTGGGCATGTGGATTTACCCCCCAGACATGACCTTGGGTGTAGTTATATAAAACACAGGTCCGTTATCATGGTTATCCTCGGGTCGGATAGTCACCAGAGTAAATATAGCTGAGGATATCTGTATTCATCCCACGTGAGAGACCTCATGTCAAACATTCGGTAATTTGAGGCTTTTCCGATAACTTCAGGCCTTACCACGGCCAAAACCATTGCCCGCACTGTTGCGGGAGCTGCATTGACACTGTTGTTGAACAGAGGAACCAGGGTACACCCCTGGCAATCAGCCCGAAGATGAACATGTTCAAATGTTAACTAGAAATGGCTTAAAATAAGGAAATTTGCCGGGAAAATACACAGAGACGGAGGCAAGAAAACATTTAATTCTGGTTTTTTACATACCCCACCATGGGGACTGAAAAAGGGAATAGATGATTATGATGTAGAGGTGGTCTGCATGTCGTGATATATAACATTATGTCTACAGAGCTCCTATTACAACCAGCAGTTCACCCAGTGTTAGTATAATGTTTGGCCAGCGTCGTAGACGCTGGCTCAACATTATACCAACACTGGGTGAATGTTAGTTGTTTGCAGGGTGTGTTCTTAGACCACGCAACACATGCTCCCTGCTCAATCATCTCCCCATAATCAAGTAAAGTGACCATAGCTGCCAATTCACCACGTTCTGTAATCCTTATTATGGGACCAAGTCATGGGACGTAACTCCAATATTTATTGAACTTTTATAGAAACCATTCACGACGATTGACTTGGTGCTAAATGATTCACCTTCTATGAAATAAAAGGATTAATACAAGCGATATCAACCAGGGGCGCAACAATATTCTCAAAATGGGGGTCCGATGTGAATTTGGCTGGCCTCGAGAAATTTGTTTTTAAATTTAGTTGTAAATCAGTCTTTTTTTGTTTTTTTAAGCCGAGCTCGGGGTTCCACGCGGAAACAAATGGAGTGTGAAATATTGAATTTTGAACAATTTAGTTTCTACAAAAGTAGATGAATCATCAGGTTTACTAAATCTGCCGTGTAGAATATAACTACAATATTATCATCAACAAGGTTCCCAAAGAGCTATAAGCAGACATTACCATAAAAATCGGCGAATATGGTTGGTATATCAAGGTGAAATATGTCAAGATAATCAATGAATCAATGTTAAAATGTTTACTTAAAAAAAATATTTGATTTGAGACTCGACTTAAAACAGCGAGTAATCCTAATGCGGTTTTTTTCTATGCACCAGAGCTTTAATTTGAAGACCTTAAAATCGTCCAGGTTTATGTGGATCTAATGTGACATAGAGCGGGTGGAGATGATGATGGACAAAGGCAGTACCTGAATAAGTGAGTGACCTGTTCACTACACGTAGCAAACAAGGTCAACCTCGTCCACAGTGTAAACGTTGTACCAAGAACTCTACACAAACATGACAATCTTATATAGCTATTTAAATAAAACTTTAGAAATTTGTGAAAGATCAATTTATGACAACATTAGAAGTTCGTTTTTCAAATAAAGTCATTAACCCTTTAAGCTCTCGCGATGCATTCAAGCATCATTTTACATCCCTAAAAACGGACTTAAATTTTCTACAACTGACTGTTTTATCATGAAAATTCCCCTGTACTTTTTCATCCACATCAAATCATCTTCATCCACTACAAGTCAAAAATTGCGACAGCAATTCGCGGCTTGTAGTGGATGAAGATGACAATGTTAATTCGGATGTGGTAATAATAGCTAGCAGCACCATATTATATCCCTGCGAGTGTGAAACTGTTAACCTTTCGCGTACCAGGCAATTTTCATTCACTGTGAGGTGGGAATTGCTAGTACCGCTATTCCCACCTCACAGTAAATGAAAATTATCTAATTTTATGAAGTACCAGAGGTATATTAAACTAAAGCCCTGAAAATTGCTGATTTTTTTGCGTATTGTCAATTTATATTGAATTTAATTAGGACTACTGGGATGCAGTGAGAGCTAAGTCTCACTATACATCAGTTGGTCACTGTCCCCCAGTGACATATCAGTCAGCCACTGCTCTAGGTGTTTATTGCCACATGGGGTGGGTACGTCCTGAAATATTCATTTACTTAGCCGCGTAAATTGCTGCCACTAAACCGTACTAAGCCTGTGTCAATGTCCATGGCCGCTCTGGTCTGCAAAGCCAAAAGGCAGTAAATGCTTACTTTAAAAGTAGGCAGTTACTGCATTTTGGCTTTGCACGACAGCGGTGTTAAGCAGCACGCGGCAGGGAGGAAGCGCTTTCGGATGATTTCTTGGAAGAAAGCATGAAAACCCAATTCGCATATGTGGTTGGACACACCAATATAATGAAGGACAATTTTAACACATCAGATGGGAAGAAATCGTCATTGTACTAAAAACAAAACAGATATAATATGTCACTGCAATAATTTTTATCAATGATGGGCAACTTGGAATAGACATTTGCGAATAAAAGAGGAAGAGAAAGCAGAATCCCTGAGTAGCATCCAGACTACTGTAATATAGATTTTTTCCGGATTTCTCAGCATACGGTGAGGAGAGTTTGGACAGTCGTAAGATGTAGAGACGGCTTATAGAGTGCTCAGACAGCCATGTGATATAGCAGAATGATGGTTCTCCTCAATCATCACGGCTGACATCACACGTTCTCGTGGTCTGTTTACCAAGGATTTAGGAACATGTAATGTAATATTATGTCATCAATGCTACGTGGCATCTACCAGTGATTTATGTGGCTTCTTACGGCTTCTGTCCAAGTCAAATTCAAACGTGCAAAGACGAACGAAAAACGATAAACACACTAAGAACGGTACAATTAGTGTGATACAAACACCCATCTTCCCTACTGGTGAATACTGTTATTTTCTATTTAGAGCCGTTATTATTACCTGGAGACCTGTAATCACCTCGCCTTGTTCTGACTCCTGCTCTGCCTTGGCCTGTAAACACACACAAGTCAACACACATAAACACACAGAGATAGATAGACGGAGATAGATAGACGGATAATATACAACTAAAACTAACAAAAAGCTAAATAAACGCTGTTCAACAGCCTCAACCCTGTTACAGCTATTTGAATGTGCTTGAACAGTACACTTCTATGAGACTAATATGCCCTCACTTGAAGCTGTGGGGCACAGCAGAATGACAACGTCATGTGATTCAACAATTCTTCAACTATTCAAATTAACGTATAAAGTTAAGGAGTAAATGACGCTACTGAAATAGGTAGCTTTTTTAATAAATGCTCGGCTAAACAAATAATTTATTTGGGTAAGGGAGTGAATTTTACAGAAATAGAAATATGTTTCATAGTTTGAAGCTGGAAATTGCGTTAACAGCTTCAAGCGATGGGAAATACTCACTGACAATTGAGCAGAACAAGGGTTAATCCTTTCAGGGCGGGGATCGACTTTATGTCGTATATAGACGCCAGAGTCTGATGTCTTAAAGTCATTCCCCGCACTGAAGAGTAAAATATTTATAATGACAGTATACCCATATAAATGTATTCAAATGAAGCGGAAAGAACTAACTATGACATTTATGATGATTTCAAATTGAAATAATCCCTTTTGGTTTATCTAAAAATACTTCAGCGCTTTAACCGCCAAATTATTCGATTTGAATTTTTACCCACTTGAAGTTGTGTCTCGCTGACGCGATCCACAACTTCAAGTGAGTGAAAATTATTCAGATTTGGCAAAATGGAGGTCAACTGTTTTCAAATATTGCTGATTGATGTAACATTTTATCTTTGTCACATATTTAAAAGGTAGTGCTTAATGTGCTAATAAAAAAATAAAAACCCGAATATATGCGGCACCGGGTTAAGGGTTACGTTAAATGCACACTGTTGTTATCCCACTGGTGACTATCTAGATCCTGGCCAATCAATAGTAGCCACTGGTCTGCCATATTAGCACTGACCAGTGTGACTGTATAAAATAAGCAACTTTTGATAACGTGTTATAACAGTTGTAATAACCACGTCAGTACAATATTCAGACGAATTTATTTGGCATATAAACTCTTGTATGAATAATTCTTAAATTATTCGTTAAAAAAACTTTTACTTTAATCAGTTTCAAGAACAGGTTCATTGATTTCGTTTGTAATGTGCCGAGACACGGTTTGTCGTGTCATATGGGAAAACACGTTTAAGTGTTTCAGATAACAAAAACAAACCAGGAAAAGCAGTGAAAAGGCGAAATGTCAAAACAATCACATTTGTGCGCGCTCAAATTATTGCGAATGCATATGGCTGTTAGCATCATTTCAGGTCAGGATAATGAGATGTTTTATCGGAGTGAATTTAGTGTTTCGTTTACTGGTGTGCACTTAGCGGCGTCCTGCATGGACTCCAGCTTCCTAGAAACAGGAGGCCCCTGGAGGCAAGTTTCTGGCAGACATGGTAGATGAATGAGGGAGGCTGAGGGGGGGGGGGGGGGCGGTAGCTGCGGAGGCAAATCATGCAATTAGATCACGCTGTCATACAGTTTTTCTGGTTTCTTAAATAGATGTCATGGGAACAAGGCCAGTGTGCTTGTTAGAGGAGCTGAGGACGCGCACGTGTCAGCTTACTACATGGATACGGACCTGGCATCCCAGCGGACAGAGAGACATTCAACCAATGCTGGTTTGATGTTGGGCCACCGTCTGCGACGGTGGCCCAACATCAAACCAGCATTGGTTCAATGTATTGTGGGTGGTGTTCACATGAGACGTTCACCCGACGTTAGCAGAGTGTTGGTTATTTCAGGGGGATATGGTGTCGGGTGAGTTTTTATTGATCACACTAAGACTAGCACATAATAAGCCACAGAAGGAAACCACGCTCACTCAGCCGACATCACAAATTGTGATTTATTCTACCTTTCTCAGTACAGTTATTATCCACTTGCCCGCAGCGCAAAAACATATTGTTAAATATTTAAAAATCCCGAATGATGACATTACGTTTCACCTATTATTTGATGGATGATAAAACATAAACACTTCCCGTGCGGGGACCGACCTTAGGCGTCATAATCTGACATAATATTACGTCAGATTTATAGACGTCATGTGTTGACGTCTAAACTAAATCTCCACACTGAAAGAGCATAAAATTGATAATGGCCGTAGACCTACAACATAGGTATCAAATGATGCGGAAAGAACCAACTAAGACATTTACGTTGATTTCAAATTGAAAAAACCCTTTGCTCTCTATAGTTTATATAAAAATATTTCAGCGCTTTAAGGGTTGAGCAGCATTTTGGATGATTAGACGCCAGTGACCAGAGTTGTGTCTAAAATGCAGTCTAAATAAAACAGTAATTCAACATTGCTAATTCACGACGATGTAAATGTAACCCGTGTTAGGAATTAGGGATCTCAGGACAATCTTGTGAAGATAAAGCACAAATGACAAAGGTAAAAGGATGTCAAAAATGTTGGTTTAATGTTGGGTCAGCGTCTACACAGAGTGGCCTCACGTTTACTGGGAATAAATGAGAGCTATCCCAGAAAACACGATACAATAAACCAATGTTGGCTTAATGTTGGGCCATCGTCTGCGACGCTGGCCAAACATTAAGCCAACATTGGTTCAATGTATGGCTGAGCTGTGACATCATCACGCACCACACAGGATGATTATCTTGATCCTGTAACCCCGAGAAAAACTAACAACTCAGCTGTGTTTTCTCACGATACACGTTTCGCATCACGATATAGCGGTAACGAAGAAATGTCTGGGTTTGAAAAGTAGGACTAGACAATGTTACACGAGTAACCATTAAAGCGCTAATAATAAAAATTTTCATCCACTTGTAGTTGTGTCTCGCTACCGCGACACACAACTACAAGTGGGTGAAAATTACTCATATCTGTTTAATTTGAGACCACGCATTTGCAAATCTTGATATTTAAACACTCATTTTGTTCTCAATGACAGTGATTTGAGCGGCTAATAAAGATGCCTAATTATGTCTGGCTATAACATGTTGAAAATATTCATGGCGAAATAATTACAATTAAAAAATGCATGTCTAAATAAATGTTTATTTTACGTGACTGTTTGTGGAGATTTTGATTACATGAATATCTCCGAGTACACATTGGTAATTTATTCGGAAGCTATCTATATTATTAAACAACAACTAAATGAATAACATTTCAGAAAATGATACTAGTCCTCCATAACATGTTTTACATAAATTTATTTGTGAATACATAGTACACGTTGTCGACACTGTTTACACTTCGTTGCCAATATCACCAAAATGATAGATATGCTTCGATGGAGGTCATTTGCAAAGTGCAACATTTGTTTCAGGTGAACTGTTTTTAAAAAAGTATTCGTTCATTTGAAGTTGGGTAACAAGTCGTCCATTTTTTATTATTATTTTTTTATTATTTTTTTTAACTTGTTGTCCACAGAAGATACCATCGGTACCTGTGAAGGTGATGCTGTTCCATCGCGTCAACCCAGCAAACACGGTACATTTGATGTTGTTTTTATGTTGGGCCAGCGTCGTAGACGATGGGCCAACATCAAAACAACATTGGTTAAGCGTATGGTGTTTACAGGGTATGGATGTCCTGGGGTAATTCCATACCTACATGGAAAGCGGAACCGATGGTAAACCGTGACAAGCATTTAAATCAAGAAATTTGTGGTGCAGGGAGATCGGCTCAACTGGCGGTGGTTGTGGTTGGGGAGAGGAGTTATGGCAGGCAGGCAGGGAGGCAGTGTAAACTGAACAGCAACTACAAACAGATCTAGACTGCCTCTCTGACTGACTGACAGACTAACAAATACTAGACGTTGGCGCAATGTTGTCTAACTCTTTAAGCACTAAGCACAAATATGGGTGTTCAATATGTTTTAATGACAGTTATTGGGAGCGAGATGTGTATTTAAACATCCAAGATTTGCAAATTATTTCTCAAATTAAACAAATATGTGTAATTTTCACACGCTTAAAGTTGTGGGTCGCGATAGCGAGAAACAACTTGAAGTGAGTGACAATTTAAATTGTATAATGTAGCGCTTAAAGGGTTAAAGCCATAGTCAACTGATGATTATTTGCGGAACACTGGGGTCCCACAATGCAAAGTGACCCATGGGAATTCCACCATGAAGTCACAGCCCCTACCCATAGTCATGAAACAAGATCATATCGAGCGCCGCATCTAGAGCAGGCTCTTAACCCTTACAACGCTGAATCATTTTGCAAAAATCATGGAGACCAAAGGGTTTTCGAAATCATCATAAATGTCTTAGTTAGCTCTTTCCGGTTCATTTGAATACCTATGTTATGGGTCTACGGCCACTAAAACGATTTTTACTCTTACAGTGTGGGGATCGATTTTAGTCGTCAGAATCTGACGTCTACAGACGTCAGATTATGACGACTAAAGTCGATCCCCGCACTGTAAGGGTTAAATCATAATGAGACTAAATACTTGAGCGACATCTATGGGCAATAATTCAAACAACAATCAGCTAGAATAGGATGATATTGCTCTTATTTAGGCTCTTTGATGACATTACATAGGTTGTAATATCTATGCCTGTACACCTGTTGTGTTGACATGACATTCTGGAGTAGTTCCTTGTCGTGGCATTTTATATAGACAACTGATAGACACTGTGGGTTTAACAGATGACCACAGCTTTAAATGCGGAACAGCGTCAGCATCCAACGCTCAAACAACGACAACGTACCCTGCTTGCTGGAATACAACTCCCACTATAATGCTTTGTAAAACCAAAAACAGTATCTGCTTACTTGTAAAGTAGTCAGATACTGCCTTTTAGATTTGACGGCAGTATACCACTCTATTCAGATCCAAGAGAATATATACATTGTGCCAGCATTGGCTTAGAGTTTGTTGTGATCACACTGTAGACTGTCTACGTTTTCTGTTACCACTGGCCAATCAAAAGTAGCCAGTTGTCAGCCATATTAACACCAGTTCAGTGATTATAAACCAGTACAAGATTCAGACGATTTAATTTGGCATATAAACTCTTTTATGAATAAATCTGCATTTACTGATTTTATAAAAAAAACTATCAACGCTTTTACTTTAACCCTTTAACCGCCAAATTATTCAATCTGAATTTTCACCCACTTGAAATTGTGTCTCGCTGACGCGATCCACAACTTCAAGTGAGTGAAAATTATTCAGATTTGACAAAATGGAGGTCAAATGTTTTCAAATATTGCTGATTGAAGTCATATTTTATCTTTAACATGTTTAAAAGGTATTACTTAATGTCCTGATAAAAAATAAAAACTGGAATAAATGCGATACCGGTGGTTAAAGGGTTAATCAGTTTCAAGATGAGGTTCAGTGATATTTTGAAGTGTTCGGGATAACAGAAATAAACCAGGATAAAGCAACGAAAAGGCTGAATGTCAAAACCTCATCACATTTGTGCAATTTCAAATTATTTTTGAGTTTAAAGCCAGTTGAGTTAAAAGCAACATATTTTTGATAACGACAATACAGCGCTCAAATCTTATTTTTAAACTGTTATTATACTCTCAAGACTACTTTGAAGAGAGATTTGTTGTACCGCAACGCCTCTCTAAACGTCGAGTTGTCACTGGAGCTGGGAGACAGGACACGCCCTGAGGGTAACATTGTCTGTCTGCATTAGAAGAGAAGCCAGCAGGTTTGTGGACAGTGGAGATTAGAAAAACTGACAAGCTGACTCCCGCCTAAATTAGTATCAAAGCCTGTGGACCGTGGGGCAAGAAGCCAGCAAAGTGGCCCAATCATAACCCGGACATCAATGGCAGAGGCTAGCATTTCAAAATCAAGGCGTTGGTTGAACTGTGGGACAGCGTCAGCGACGCTGGCCCACAGTACAACCAACACCTGACTAGCACCTGACTACGGTCGTCAGCTGCTGGTGGTGACCTTCCATCAGCGGACGTGTTCGACTGGAATGAGATGCAATCAGTCGACCTTCTCCTCCACATTTAGCCGCATTGATCTGGGCCTTATAAACTGTGCTATATATATGCAAACCTAGAGATACATACAAAGTTTTAATTAGGCATAACAGCAGCTAGAGTTCCGCAGAATATAGCGCCTTATGCGATTCGCTTCTGCAAATGTGATTTCAAAGGCTGAATAACAATGAGAAATTAGGGAGGTAAATCTTTTGAGCACATGGCAATGAGCCACTCCAGTCCGCCCTGGGAGGCTCACTTTTATGCTTATAAATGTCAGGCTTTGTGAAAACGATCATTCTATTCTGAAGGTAAATTATTGTGCATTTTCACAGTGTAAATAATATTTGGACAACCGTAGATAGACCAAGTGGGTGAACACAATTTAGTATCTGAACCACTTATAACTCAGCATGGATATAATTATCGTGGTTCCAAGTATGAATCAAAAACTTCAATATTTTTTACCCAAAATATGCTCTAGCATGCGTTATTTAGGGCTTAGATTTCAAATTTTTCCGGGGGAGCATGCCCCCGGATCCCTCTAGAGCATATAAGAGGCTGGCTGTGCCAGCTGAGGTGTGCATAAATTATTGCAAAAATCGGCACCCCCCGTCCGCCAATTTCTGGATTCGCCACTGATCTATACTGGTAGGCCTATATGGCCGAGACTTGTTCTAGTTCTAGACACTATATAATGTCATAACGGTGACTGACGGAAAAAAATCACCAATATACAAAAAGAGACAGAGAGATACATTTCAAATTTACTGCATCAGAAAAATGTAAGTGTTCCATAAAGCATAGAGGAGGGTAATATGAATTCTGATGCAATAGAAAAACATCCCAGCGTTACATCTTAAGTCATTTGCTCTCACTCTATACACGTACGTCTGGCGGGTGATCCTGATATTCCGGGGAGCGTGTTTCGCGGGGATCGAGTTGTCAACCGGTTAGAACCGGCTAGAAATTGTGGTAATTTGGGGTAAACTGAGCCGGTGCTGGTGGTCTTGTGTGACATACGATGTCTGCAGGTGACTCCACCCTCCACTACTGGTGGCAGTCTAGTCTGGTGATCTCCTGGAAATCCAGACGTCGGGTTAACACCGGGCGAACGTCTGTAGACGTTGGCCCGCGTCCACTTCTGGTAGCAGTCTAGTCTGGTAATCTCAAATCCAGACGCGGGTTAACACTGGATCAACGTGTGTAGACGTTGGCCCGGTGTTAACCCGGCGTCTGGTGGTGGGTTGAGATGGGAGACTTCACCTGTGGCTTTAATGTTCATATTTAGCTTGCGGCGGAGCACCTCTCACAAACAGAGCATCTCCACTGGAAGGATATGGCAGGCCATTAGGGCTGATAACACTTAAAGCGTGACATTAAAAAAACATTTTCGCCCACTTGAAGTTGTGTGTCGCTACCGCGACCCACAACTTCAAGTGGGTGAAAATTACTCATATTCGTCTAATCTGCAAATCGAGTTTTTTAAACTCATATTTCATTCCCAATAACTGGGATTTAACATTGCCAATAAAACACATTAAAATGACTGTAGTCGTGCTTAAAGGGTCCTTCACACAAGCTCACGTCCGTGGCATTGGGGGATCAACCCACGCTTTATTTTATCAAATATTAGAGCTTTTAGATTGATTACGTTCAGCTCCAAGGGTCAGCAGCGCTTCAAACACTATGAAGAGAGACGACACCTTCATCATTTCTTGTTATTTATATACATGTAGGCTACTACAACTATTCATAACCGTCACTCACTTGTGCATCGAATTTACTAATATGGAATAATAGGACCTTACGTCATACGTGTGTGTTTTTAGTCACTCCCCATGTTAAAAGTGGTATTCCTTTTAATTACCATTACGTAAATAAAATTATACTTTAATTAGATATATATTATAATATAGAATGTAGGCCTATATATACATGGATAAGATAGCAGATGGGACGAGCAAACATCTTGCAATAACTACTGTTAAAGGAGATTATTCAGAGAGAGAGATACTTTGTTTTACTCTCTCCCTCCATATTGGATGACATACAGTTGTTTTTAAGTGTCCGTGTAGGGTTTTTTCTGATTGGTGTGAGAATAACAGGCAGCTTGACACGGCACACAGCATTACCATAATTCACCTTCCACGAAACATCACATCTGAATACAGCGTTGTGAAGGCGCTGTTCCTATATCTCAGACGCTGGTCCAGCATTAAACCAAGACTTAGCCAGTGTCATGTGATGGCCGTGTGGCGTGTGGATACTTCTGTAGGCATCCCCTGATGAATACACGGACTGGCCAGAGTCCGGATCAGGGTTGACAACCAGGATTGACAGTCACACACTCCCGGTCACGCCTATTACATACATGCCTCCTGACGCCTCCGTACAACACCTGCTCACATGTCCAGCAAACACCAGCCGTTTAACCAATGCTGGCTTGATGTTGGACCGCTGAGCCAACATCAAGCCAGCATTGGTTAAACGTCTTGTGCTGGATGATCACCTGCCTCAGTGAGAGATAGCCTGGTCTCAATATTTTGCACTCTGATCAAATGGCCACACAAAATATACATATACGCTGCTGTAAAAGCAATAGGAAAGCAAGAAAAGAGTTTTCATCTGTGTAGACACACAGACCCACACACTTATCTTCACTGATTATGTTTCTTCTAGTTTCAAATAGTGTGCACTCACATGATTCAGTCGAGACGAATATAAGATTTTTTAGCGCGGATTCTGCTATATATCCTGATTAACAGATATCTACATGACCTATGTGGAGTAGAATTTGTTGATATTCCACACCGCCAGCGACCATGGTGATGTATTTAATTACCCTGAGCCTGTGAGGTCATTAATCACCAAGCTCGACCATAGTGGTGTCAATCCTTTTTATTCACTGATTAAAACACTTTTATTGCCAACGAAATATGTGTTTAAACATGAAGATTTTAAAATGTTTGTTCCCAAAATAAACAAATGTGAGCAATTGAAGTTGTGGATGAAAATTTAAATAAGATTACGTACTTGGGATATTCATGGTCACGGAGTAAAGTAAAGTACTTTCTGTTAAAAGATACTTGTATATACATTTAAAAAGGTACATATTTACCCCCAGAAGAATACCAGCACTGCTTCAAATGTTAGAATAATATAACATCACCACATAAACGTACAGGTATGTAGATATATCACATATCATTCTTTCCAAAAACAACCGAGGCCCAATGTCTCCAAACATGGCCCCGAAATAAGACAGAATTTGGACAATGCTACATGTCAACTGGGATCAAACAGCACCATGATCAGTTGGTACGGTCCTTCATCATAACAGACATATCCAATATCATGTCTCCTGACGTTTGCAGCATATTTTGACAAACATAATTGGCAAACAATTTGGCACACACATTGGACATCAAAAGATGACCCAACGCTCCCACAGAATTCATCGTGCGTTTAACACAATGGATCGTGTTGTCATCCGTCATCCATTGCAGCTATAGTAAAGAGACCTATCGTATTAAACGTTACGAGTGGGGCACAAGTAGAAGAGAGGGCCACAAGTGGAGGAGTGGGCCACAAGTAGACGTGTATGTAACAACTTCATCTTATCTAGGTGTCAGGTAATACGCCCCTCTTTAACCCTTTAAACCGCCGGTGCCGCATATATTCGGGTTTTCAATTTTTACTAGCACATTAAGTACCACCTTTCAAACATGTTAAAGATAAAATGTGACATCAATCAGCAATATTTAAAAACAGTTGCCAAATCTGAATAATTTTCACTCACTTGAAGTTGTGGATCGCGTTAGCGACACACAACTTCAAGTGGGTGAAAATTCAAATTGAATAATTTGGCGGTTATAGGGTTAGGTAGGTTATCATATACACGAGAGCAGCCTTAACGCAATAACACGGATAAACGCCTTTTGTAAGTGATACCACTCAGATTTGAGTAAAAACAGAATTAGTTTATCAGGTTTTAAACATTTACAAATCTTGATGTTTGAACACACGTTTCGTTCCCAATAACAGTTATTAAATCAAATCGACTAATGAAATAAACTAAAAACGAGTAAAGTCGTGATTAAGCTGGGAAAGGGCTGATCCATCTGTCGATTCTGTATCATGTGTGTGTGTGGGGGAGGGGGGGGGGGGTATGTGCTACGGTACAAGTATAAGGTATGCTATTACCTGGCTGAGCATCTTGATCTCTTGTTGTCTATCCTGCAGCTCATGGACCATCTGCTGATGCTGCAGCTCTAACTGATGCTTGTCATTCTCCACATTCTCTAGCCTCTGTAAGCAAACAGAATAACACACAATTACATCATTTGTGAAATTAACACAAAAACAAAAAAATGATATCGCTATCCTCTGTTAGCAACCGTAATACATGGGAGAGCTATTAAATAACAAATCATAAAAAGATCGATGAATCTCAAAATGTCCCCTGCTCATACAGTACTGAAAGTATATCGAAGTACCACAGAATGGCATATCTACACTACCTGAGAGATGTGTGTGTGTGTGTGCAATATGAAAGTAATCCATCAAGGAGTATCAGAGATATGCTCCGGAAAAAGACAGACGGACAAACGCACGAACAAACGAGCGGACGTATGGGCTGCCATGAGACAAATACTAATACTTCCCTTTCTCATTTGGAATTGTGTATCACACGATTGGGGATATAGTCCAGTGGCTGGGGAGATTATGTGTGCATGAAAGGTGCAGAAAGTTTGGCATTTTTATTTGTTTATATACCTATTGGAGGGCCAGAATCACAAGGGTGGACATCTGGGAGAGTGGCAGCAAGGGAGAAAATGATGTTTGAACATATCTACCCCTCGGTAAAATGTCAATTTTCACTATTTTCTTAAATAGTGTGTGATAGGTTTGAAAAAAAATGTAGGAGTGCCCCAAAGCACCCTATCCATTACACATGGTTGCATGTACTGTTATTAGGTTCTTTTATGTGAATGTGTGCTTCCAAATTTTCAATAATGACTTGGGAATGTCAAAAAAGTGTCTTTTTTATGACAAATTTATTCATATGTTCTAGAAAGTTTACATTTTCCCCCTTTTTCTTGAAGGTAAATGACTAATATTTTTCCCAGGTAAAGCCATCCTATATAGAATACTACCATAAAAGTTATAAAGAGCTAACTACTATACGGACGAGGAAATTAAACATTACCTTACCCTACCCCCTCAAATTGAAATTGACGTCTTATTTCACGTTACTACATTTATCTGCATCGTATGTCTATGTGTGTTAAATTTACATGAATTTTCAGGTTGCAGGTCCCATTACAAACTAGAAATATCAAATTGGACACTAGGAGGATGTAATATTATTTAATAATCAATGTATTTTTTAGGATATCACTGGTCTTTTTATATAAATATTGCATTATATCTTTCAGATTTAATGCGATATTCATATACGTATATATTGCAGTATGCGACAATGTCATAGATACTACTGAAGCTTATTTATGATTGTCATTATTTAAGATCAACATGTTTTTTAAATACATAGAAAGATTATGTGTCTTCCAGGATATCGAGCTGTAAAGGCAATTGAAAAGAGAAGGAATACCTTATCTGCTGGAAGTCCTGCATTACCAGATAGACTATTTGAATTTTACTGGAAGCAATTTTAATGATGGATGTCCTTGGTATTATCCTTATAAACAACCCCTAGGAAAATATTGACACTGCCATAAAAAAGTGAATAATATGTCAGATAGACACAAAGAAGGAATCAACTAGCTCCGAGAACGGATTTTGGAGGCAGAAACCATCAGAAGGGACATAACAAATAAACGTTTGAAAACTATTGGCGATGAACCTTTCAGTTACCACATGGACAATCATTGTTATAAGACATATACACATCGGAAGTTGGTCAACAAGCACCGAAGGGCTTCATCTGTGCCACCTGATCAAGCTGAGCGATGTCCTGAAACCTCAAAGCGTAGCCGATCTTTGTCAACGGCTCGTAACTCAGCGGGAGGGAAGGTTGACATATAATACAACACCATGTGTAATATCTGGTCAGGAAAGAAGTACAAACAAACATCGAATATGTGAATTTGGAAGGGCTCACCATTTCCTAGAGGTTACAGCATTTTTCAAAGATGAAGTATACAAGCGAACCTGTGACATACAAGACACTTATGGTGTGTTTGGTGCAGATATTTACTATCATCCTGCTTGTTTCAGCAAATACATCAAACGCTTTGAAAACAGCATATGTCTACCAGAAAACTGTTGCTGGATAATGTTTTTTTTTGCAAAGGTTACCCATTAAGCGATATCCGTGATCACTGTAACAACCTGTTATCCACTGACAAAGTTGACAATAGGCAATTGAAGGAACTTTTAACAGCAAAGTATGGTAATCAGATTACATTTTCAAGGTCAGGTTATAATAAGACATCTGCTATGTTCTACCTCGACTGTGTTCCTTCAGAACAAGTGGCTGAAACTATTCGGGAAAATGATCCTATAAATGAATGTGCAACAATTCTGCGAAATTCACTGCTGAACGTGGATTTTGGTTTGCGGGGCAAATTTGGTGATGCACGCGATCTAGTAAGTGCCTGGAATGGAAAGAAGTGACCAAAGATGTGTTGAGGTACTTTGGTGCCTTGTTCTATTTCAGTCATACATATTTCAATCACCCTGGTAGTCAAGCACAATCATATGACTACGTTACCAAGATAATATCTCTATCGACAAGGCGTAAAATGGTTGCACTGTTCCAAACACTTGATATGTTATCTATAATGGACACAATTGAACGCCTATGCACATCATGAATGCACAGACAATATATGAAACATGTAAATGCAGCACTCTCATCCAAAGTTGCAATCATCTTGGTTTATGTATAGGGTATGATGAAGTACGGAGGTATCACACAGCCATGGCAACTCTGACAGCAGAAAAAACAGCAATGATGTAGGCTACCAATCCCAAGTCACTTTGCTACTGAAACTTTCACAACTTTGATCATGAAGAAGCAACCCTATCAGGAATTGGTGGCAGCCATGACACAGTGTCTTATTTCAGGATAAACCAGTATATCCTTCATGTAAACCAAATGTATCAGAACATGGTGTAATCCATGGATCAAAGACTTTCAACTCTGAGCTGCACTGCCTGCAAATAAAGCCATATTACAAACCAGCAAAGAAATAGGTTATACCATCTTCTTATGAAGTCTTAGAAGAATTGTATGAAATGGATATGCTTAACTATTAAAGATTGACACACGCACTTACACGTCTGGAACTGACAGATACACATACTGCAACTGTGGAAGCAATATGTGCATCTCAAGAGATGCCATAATGCAGTGCATTCAACTAAATGGTCACAGAAGAAAATGTTCCTGAAAAGGTTGTTGGGTTTCTGTCAGTGCTTTCACATCCAGTTACTGACCACAAGACAGGCCTTACAGCAATGCATAATATTATTTATTGTCACATCTTTCATCTGAATATATTAATAGTTAAGCTTATCCATTTCATATAATTCATCTAAGACTTTATAAGAAGCTGGTATAATCGGTTTCTTTGCTGGTTTGGAATATGTCTTCATTTGTTGGCAGTGCAGCTCAGAGGTGAAAGTTTTTTATGGATTACACCACTTTCTGATACATTTGGTTTACATGAAGTATATGCTGGTTGATCCTGAAATAAGACTGACACCGTGTCATGGCTGCACCAATTTCTGATAGGGTTGCTTCTTTCTGCTGTCAGAGTTGCCATGTCTGTGTGATACCTCCGTACTTCATTATAGCCTATACATAGACCAAGATAATTAAAACTTTGGATAAGAGAGAAGCTTTTGCATATCTCACGTACGGTATTGCCTGTGCATTCATGATATGCATTGGCGTTCTCTTATGTCCATTATGGATAACATAGTACAGTGTTTGGAACAGA
Source organism: Flabesymbios commensalis (assembly GCA_964017125.1). Taxonomy (NCBI): domain Eukaryota; kingdom Metazoa; phylum Annelida; class Polychaeta; order Terebellida; family Flabelligeridae; genus Flabesymbios; species Flabesymbios commensalis. Next base: position 55,693,507 of record OZ024903.1, read on the forward strand.
GTAACCCTTTTACGCCTTCTTGACGGAGCTATAATCTCGGTATCGTGGTCATTTGATTGTGCTTGACTTACTGGGTAATTGAAATCTGTATGAATGAAATTGAACAAGGCACCAATGAACCTCAGCACATCTTCAGGCACTTCTGTTCCATTCCATACACTTTATAGTTCATGTGCATCACAAAATTTATCCTGAAACCAAAATCCACGTTTAGAAGTGAATTTCGCAGAATTGTTGCACATTAATTTATAGGATCATGTTCCCAAATATTATCAGCCATTTGTTTTAAAGGAACACAGTCAAGGTAGATAATAGCAGATTTCTTATTAGATCCTGACCTTAAAAATCGAATCTGATTACCATACTTTGCTGTTAAAAGTACCTTCATTTGCTTTTTGTCAAATTTGTCAGTGGATAACAGATTGTTACAGCGATCACGTATATCGTTTGAGGGGTAACATTTTCCTTGCCCCAGACTATGATAAATGCCTTTAAAAACATTATCCAGCAACTGTTTTCTGGTAGACATATGCTGTTTTCAAAGCGTTTGATGTATTTGCTGAAACAAGCAGGATGATAGTAAAAATCTGCACCAAGCACACCATAAGTGTCTTGTATGTCACAGGTTCGCTTGTATACTTCATCTTTGAAAAATGCTGTAACCTCTAGGAAATGGTGAGCCCTTCCAGATTCACATATTCGATGTTTGTTTGTACTTCTTTCCTGACCAGATATTACACATGGTGATGTATTATATGTCAACCTTCCCTCCCGCTGAGTTACGAGCCGTTGACAATGATCGGCTACGCTTTGAGGTTTCAGGACATCGCTCAGCTTGATCAGGTGGTACAGATGAAGCCCTACGGTGCTTGTTGACCAGCTTCCGATGTGTATATGTCTTATAACAATGATTGTCCATGTGGTAACTGAAAGGTTCATCGCCAATAGTTTTCAAACATTTATTTATTATGTCCTTTCTGATGGTTTCTGCCTCCAAAATCCGTTCTCGGAGCTAGTTGATTCTTTCTTTGTGTCTATCTGACATATTATTCACTTCTTTATGTCAGTGTCAATACTTTCCTGGGGGTTGTTTATAAGGATAATACCAAGGACATCCATCATTAAAATTGCTTCCAATAAAATTCCAATAGAATACCTAGTAATGCAGGACTTCCAGCAGATAAAGTATTCCTTCTCTTTTCAATTGCCTTTACAGCTCGAGATCCTGGAAACACATAATATTTCTATGTATTTAAAAAACATCTTGATCTTGACTAATGACAATCCTAACTAAGCTTCAGTAGTATCTATGACATTGCTGCATACTGCAATATATACGTATATGAATATCGCATTAAATCTGAAAGATATAATGCAATATTTATATAAAAAGACCAGTGATATCCTAAAAAATACATTGATTATTAAATAATATTACATCCTCCTAGTGTCCAATTTGATATTTCTAATTTATAATGGGACTTGCAACCTGAAAAGTCATGTAAATTTAACACACATAGACATACAATGCAGATAAATGCAGTAACGCGAAATAAGAAATAATGCAATATTTATATAAAAAGACCAGTGATATCCTAAAAAATACATTGATTATTAAATAATATTACATCCTCCTAGTGTCCAATTTGATATTTCTAATTTATAATGGGACTTGCAACCTGAAAAGTCATGTAAATTTAACACACATAGACATACAATGCAGATAAATGCAGTAACGCGAAATAAGACGTTAATTTCAATTTAAGGGGGTAGGGTAAGATAATGTTTAATTTCCTCGTCTGTATAGTGGTTAGCTCTTTATAACTTTTATGGTAGTATTCTATATAGGATGGCTTTACCTGGGAAAAATATTAGTCATTTACCTTCAAGAAAAAGGGGGGAAAATGTAAACTTTCTAGAACATATGAATAAATTTGTCATAAAAAGCTCACTTTTTTGACATTCCCAAGTCATTATTGAAAATTTGGAAGCACACATTTACATATTAGAACCTCATAACAGTACATTCAGCCATGTGTAATGGATAGGGTGCTTTGGGGCACTCCTACATTTTTTTTCATACCTATCACACACTATTTAAGAAAATAGCGAAAATTGACATTTTACCGAGGGGTAGATATGTTCAAACATCATTTTCTCCCTTGCTGCCACTCTCCCAGATGTCCACCCTTGTGATTCTGTCCCTCCAATAGGTACATAAACAAATAAAAATGCCAAACTTTCTGCACCTTTTATGCACACATAATCTCCCCAGCCACTGGACTAATATCGAAGCAACTGATATAAATGAAAACTTAATAAGTTAACGTTAAATTTTACTTTGATTGGTCATCATCGCTTCATCATCATCAATGCCGAGTGGATGTGGGAGTGGACATATAGGGTAAGTTATGTCAAGTCATTTAAAAGCTTGCAAGATAATTGCAATACTCAAATAAAATGTCATACATTAAAAACAGGCACACGTTAACTGACCCAACCTTCTGATATGTAATCACAGAATCAGCAGAGGTTTTCTGTCTCTCGTGTTTATCAAAACGAGTAGGCGAGAATGACGTAATACAGAGAGGCGCACGCTGGGTGGGTTGTGTGATCTCAGGCTCATGGTTGAACAGGTCATCGGAGCTGGTGGAGCTGGGTGGTTTATTGGCTCGAGTGTGTATTTCTATTGCAGGAGGAGATTGAGTCTGATAGATGACCAGTAAGTCATCATTGTCCGTGTCATCATATTCCCCAGCTGATGTGTCACCATGTCTGAAGCTAATATTATCACCATATCTACCACCGGGCGTACTGTAATGTCTGTACCTCCTATCGCCTGTACTCGGCTCAGCTTTAGATGTGTACACATGCTCAGACTGTCTACTCTTCACACTCATCATGTCATGTTGGTTAACATTGCTGTGACGACATACGCATTTACTTCTCCTTTTAGGAGATTTGCTCAAAGATCTATGTCTTCTGTGATTTTTTTCCGTTTTGTCATAAAAAAATCCGGGCTCTTGTTCAAAACGTGTATAATTATCTTCTTGAAAACTGTTGCCATAACTATGTCTTCTGGACGTGGCTCTAGCACTGGTTTCTTCGTGGATACGTCTAGGAGAATACATATGGTCCTTATTGCTCTGGTCAAATCTATCTGATTCTGCATGGTGCCTCAATCTTGATCTGCCTGGTGATCCACAGACTGTGTAAATGCTGTCTCTTCTTGAACATTCTCTGGTTGGTGCTTCAGTCATTCTATTCCGGTTTTCTGTTTTTGTAAAATCTCTGGCAGGTGAACCACTCGTTCTATTAAGACCTTCTGCTTTCGTAAAAATTCCAACTGGTGAATCACCCTTTGTCTTAATGCTTACACCTCTTGTAAAATATCTGCCTGGCAAGGAGCTTGTTCTCCTAAGGTTATCTGATCTTGCACAGTTTCCATCAGGTGAATCATCACCTGCATCACCTGTTCTGTTGATGTTTTCTCCTCTTGTGAAATGTATATTTGGGGAATAATTTGTTCTTTTAGGACTTTCTGATTTTCTAAAAGTTCCAACTGGTGAATCACCCAGTTTCTTGAGGCTTTCTCTTCTTGTAAAATGTCTGGCTGGTGAGCCCCCAGCTCTCTTAAGGCTTTCCCCTTTTACACTATCTCTAGTTGGTGATCTTCCGCTTGCTTCAGTTGGACAATACCTGGTTGGCGATTCACCAGTTTTCTTGAGGTGATCTCTTCCTAAAATATGTCTGGCTGGTGAATCACCTGTTTTCTTCAGGACATCTCTTCTTGAAAAATCCCGGTTTGGTGACCCTACAGTTCGCTTCAGTCTATCTCTTTTTCGACAGTTTTCATATCTTCGCAATGGTACTTCGCGGATTTCCACGTCATTATCTGTATGGACATATTTAACACTACTACTTCTTGCAAACGAATCGTCAACAATTTTCCTATGTGATCTGTTGCTATGATCTTCATTTAATCTTATATCGCTAGCGGAGTTGGTATCCAGCTTTGCGGTGCTCGATCTCTTGTGATTTAAACTGTAGCTTCGTCGTGGCGGATTATAACCACCTCGATTCACCGCTCGATCATAGTATTTTGTGAGGTCGGAGATACTTTCATGTTTTACGCCACTTTTTGAAGAGTTTTTACAACCATGCGGAATTCTTTCGACTATTTGTTGACAAGTATTATTACTCTCAATATGATTAGGGTTATTTCTGTGACGGTTTGATGGTTCTGTGACTGCCTTTTCTGTAATATCAGCACTCGCGACATGGTTAGGTTTGATTTCAGAATCTCCGTACGCTTTTAGCGGTTCTTCGATGGTGTTTCCAATAACACTATCATGTATTAACGCGTCATCGTCGGCTCTCTTCACATGTTGAATGCTGTTGTTTCGTGATATATCAGCATGACTTTGTTCAGACAGATTCCTTGCACCATAATCATTGTCTGTACGTTTATCACTATGTTTTCTGGAGAGCGAATTTGTTTTTCTTGGAGAACCCGAAGCGTCATATTTTTTCAACCTGGTATCGTCGGTAAGTAATTTACCAACTCGACCCCAAAGAGTCTTAGCAAATGAAGACTTCTGTACAGCAGAAGTTGTGCTGCTTGCTCCATGGTGTTTTTTTGGTGATTCTGGATTAAGTGAATTTCTACGCTGTCGTTCTCTCTGTCGCTTCTGTCTGTTCTTGGACCCAATACTTCTAGATGAACGATGAAACATAGCTGTTTAAGTAATCTTCAAGTATGTCATAGTCAGAAAAGAGACAATACCACAATCAAATTGAATCACAGCGATACTACCACAAAATAAGTCAAAGAGAAGGTGTCATCACTTGCGACACTTTTTACAATTCTTCACGACCGTTCATGGAAGTACGAATGATCTGTTGACAATGATCTACTTCCGTCAGATCCACTAATACACGTTACACTCCAACAACAGAGCACATGTTTTCATTGCTTGGTTCACGCAGGCAAGTTTCAGAAGCTTTCTGCCAGAAAGTACCTTGTAAACGTCTATAATACTGACTGGCCCTCCTCTGTTCATCAGAAGCAATTCATCAGTCAAAACAGCGAAGATTAGATCTGAAAGCATGCTACATTTGGTCACTATTAAACCGACATGTGGTCGAGATATACATGTACCCATGTTAAGCTGGCAGCAGTCAATCCTGTAATCATGTGTGTAAATATCTCTAAAGCAATTACACCTGTATCAACTCATTTTCTGTTGTTTTTGCAAATATCTATATACAGTTTTTTTTTTGGGTGGACATTCATTTTTGCAATTTGAATTAATAATACTTCATGTTAAAGATCGCTATAGGATTGAGGGAAGGAACAGATGGTAATGTCTCCCAAGTAATGGTCACAATCAGCGCCATCTGACCATTAATCAAGATAGTAAATCCAGGTTTGAAGTAAACTCACAGAAGAACCGCTAAATATTGGTTGCAAAAGTAGACAGTTAGTTTTTATTCTTACACTCTGTCTGTTCAGTGGCTTTCACTATTAGAGGTATATCCATCAGTGTGATTAAATGTACATAAATAAAAACGTTGTTCATTTTTGATGCGTTATGTAAATACAACACTCGTTCAATTAATAAAGGGTTCGCCTAAAAACAGGCTCACACACTATTGATTTAACTCAAATTAACACCGTTTGCAAATAAAAACAACATGAATTAAAAAAATGTATAACAGACTAGAGGCAAGTTTTAACCATTCAACTGCTAAGATGGTATTTAAATTATCTTATTTAATATGAATTTCGAATTCCGAACGCGGAATTTTGTCAGCTCAAACATGTCGTAATAAAAATATTTTTAAATAACGATACATAACGTAAAACGTCATTGTCTTGGCAGACAAAGTTCGTGTGACAAAAGAGTTAATCTCAAGCAATCTAATCAAGAGGGACAGGAGGAATCTGGTCAGGACGTGCAGTGGTCAACATATTGATTGTGTTAGGGAGCTGTGTAATTGGAAGGGAAGTACACTAGACGTGTAGGTACATAGAAACCATAGTTGAGAATTATTTTTTTCACGTTTACAGGTGCTGTCCTGTTACCTGACGTCTTGGTGCCCAATCTTTCTCAGAAGCAGAAACACCTCGAAAGTTATGTAAGATAATATTAAGTAGTACTCTGGTTAGGGCAAATTTACTTTATAAAATGATGGTTAAGACTATACTGTATTAAAGGAACACATCAGAAAGGTAAAGAATGACATCAAAGCCCCAAACAGGATTCGAACCAGAATACTGACGGTCAGATGCTCTGAGGTTTAGTGAAAACGCACCAAGGATGATGTAATAATGGGGAGATGCTGCTGTACCGAGAATGTTAAAAAGTAAGCTCTCTCTCACCGGGGCCAGCGGGCTGGCTATGGTAATCAATGTCCACAATAATAATTGTGGCTGCCACCTCTATGGTGCTAGCCCCTAGTAAACACGAGACATTGAAGCAATGTTGTTTTAATGTTGGTCCACCGTCTACGACGGTGGACCAACATTAAAACAGCACTGGTTCAATGTCTCGCGTTTGTTGGGGAGTAGATAACTATGTGCTGTCTGAACAGAGTGCCCCAAATAACTGGCCAGCAAACATGACACACACATGAATCCCTGTTGTTTTAATGGTGGGCCAGCGTCGCAGACGGTGGCAGAACATTAAAACAAGAGAGGTTCATGTCTTGCGTTTTCCGGGTGTGCGCAGGTCTCTATGCTTGGCATAATGGCAGGCTCACCACCAATTATGGCAGGCGTCTACAGGCAATCTACTCTATTTGGCCAGGACTACCACATAGTAATATGCCAGCGCTCTCAACTCATCCTATATCATAATATCAGGATCTAGTATAACGTGACAGTTTAGTATCTTATATCGACGGACCAAGAACTTCATATAGACTGCATAAAGTTCTTGGACGGATCATGAGCGAATGATCAGACGTGCAAGCGAGCGAGCGAGCGAATGGACACGTAAACAAGTGAAACACTGAACGACTGAGTGAAGGATCAAACGAACGAACGAACGAACGAAAAACCGAATGAACCAACCAATTAACCACCCACCCAGCCAACGAGCCAATCAAACAATCAACAAATCAACTAATTCAGTAAGCAACCAACAAACAAACAATCAGATACATGCTGATATCCATCTGTCAAGTAATGTAAATATAAATATATTAAAACCAATGCATAATAAAGTTAATGTGAAATACATTTAAACAAAAATGTTATCTAAGATGAAGATTTTTATCCTTAATTTAACGTACGTTTAAATTGGTGTGTTGTTCAGAAGAAAATGATCAGCGTCAAGATCAGCAAGGCTCGTCTTGTTAATTCCCCATGAGAATAAATCAATTAGGTGCGGACTAGAGTGACAAAGTTGATCTGTGGGCCAGCTGCTCCAGACAAGTACACACTGAACCCGGGATCCTATATCGATCGACCAAGTTCTTAGATATCTGATTAGTCTAGTTCACCAACTTGACCAATCAGATATCCAGGGTATGGGATATTGAGCTATTTACTATGAACGCATCAAATCATAGATTGAGATTGGATGTTATATTCTTAAGACATGATTTTAGATTAAATTGTTTTTTTTTTAAATATACCTTGCATGACTAACGCTGATTAGATTACTGTTATTCCAAAAATATTAACCTTAGTTTTGGGAAAACGTCTATCTATCATTTCTTTAATCGCCAACATGTTTTAGATATGATTGTTCGTAACATTTTGTCTGTTAATTATACATAAAAATAGTACATTTGAAAGCCAGGTAACATCAAAATAAGATTAAAACAGTTAACATAATGCTTGGGAAATTGCAAAGGAAAAGATGAAAGAATGAAAGTGAAAGAATTGAAAGTGAAAGAATAAAGGCAGATAGATTTAGTGACCTCTGGTGGCTTACATAAGTACTGCAGTGACTTGTACTGCTTTGTAAGCTAAAGTAACTTACGGGCACTTTAAACAAAAACTAATGCAAAGTTAGGGCTTTACTGACTAGAAAACAAAGACGGGTTTAAGTAATGGGACAATCAAGTGAGGTAATACTCTTAGTTGAAGATCGTGTCAACGACTTTGCTATCGGGCCATCATTACGCCAGTGTACGTTGCTTTCGGTGGCAATGCCTGCTTACTGTACAGTAATCCTTGGTGGGAGTGGACTAGAGTACCAGACGACGGCCTGATTGTCTCACACAGCGTGTGTCTCCACAGACAATCTTCTACCAGTTAGAGAAACCCCATCTGCCCTAAGATGATGGTGAACAGCCAGACGAGAGACATCAATAATGGCTGTGTGCATGCCTTCATCTGCCCGGAAAAACACGTGACGGTAACCGGGTGTTGGTTTAATGTTGGGCAATCGTCGGAGACGATGGCCCAACATTAAACCAACACCGGGTTACCGTCACGTTCCTGCCTTCGTCTTCTGCTGTGAGATGCGTCAGGTGCCCTCAGGCCACTCTCTCTGTCTACTTGCATCTCTGTCTACCGTGCTAATGTGCGTCTCTAGTCCAGTTGACAGACTCAGTTGTGGTTTAATGCCGGCCATACGTCTGTTACATTGGATGGTATGTTTGTGACAGCTGCATTACTGTTCTCTCAATCCCACCCTGTATGTCCTCTACTAGGTCTTCATGGATATACCTGATAAGGTACTTTATCTATCTTACTCTCACTAATACTACATGCACGTCTTTTATCTTCACTTGTACGATATCATTGACCATGGAACATTAGTGTCGTATACTGGTATATAGATCTGGTATTTTTCGCGTGTTTAAATTTTCGCGAATTTCGGATTTTGGGACATTTCACGAAGTTTAGAATTCACGAATTTTCATTTTTCTTTAGCAGTGCTATTATAATAATAATTTCCGCGAAGATTCTATAATTCGCTAAATTGTCATCCTCCCGAAAATTAAAACCTCGCGAATATTACCAAATCTACAGTATGCCACATTACCGTGTGGCATACAGAGTGGTATACATGTTTTGTTATAAGAGGTGACCATGTATCTAATCTCTTTTGAGCTGATTTCTTTCTTTGGATCTGTTTCATTTCTACGATAAGACGATGTTAAATTATTATCAGCTAAGTGCTTTTTTGTTAATAAGTTATATTCATATTATAGCAACGACGTTGTTTGGCAAAACAAATATACCATGTTCAAGGTTATATGCGTTCAATGTGATAAACGCTACACTCTTCCTCGTATTAAAGGGCACAATTAAGCAATAGCTGATGAGTGACGCTGCCATGTAGCTCAAACGTTCCAGGGCAGGGTACATGCATATTTATCTCTGTGACCTGCCAGTATCTATAGCAGTGATGATATAATGTTGGGCCAGCGTCACCGACGGCCTACCAACATCATACCAGCACTGACCGAGTAAACTCAGAAGGCGTTATATGATGGTCAGACCTGAAGTCTCGGCTAATACCAGCGTAATAACGCACCGGTAACGCTATTTCCATATTTTATGGGGTAAATTGATTGGCAATATGAGATTCTGGAGGTATATTTGTTGTCTGGTCAGGACAAAGCCGTGTTAGGCAGTCATTGGTAATACATTTAGCCCGTGTCAAATCCCCTCGTTTATCTATCTTCAGCCCTATAAGCAACCCGTTTACCTCATGCTAACAGTGCTCTATGTAGGACCTACATAGAAAAAACATACTCTACCATAAACCACTCTAAATTACAGGTTCAGCTATCCAAAGGAGCAGCAATACCAATAATGCCAGATATTCCATTGCCAGTACGGATAAATCATTACATGCCTCTGATCAGAAGCTTAATGTGTAGGTCAGAGTGATGCAGAATACAGATTCAGATTAATCTGCCCTGCACCCGCCCCGCCCCGCCCCCCACCCACACCCCACCCCCACCTCACAATCATTTTCGTCTGCTATTATTACACGATTGGGATTTGTTGTTGTTACACAACATTGCATAGTTACTGAGGTACTATAGTACTGTCAATCAATCAGTTATACAGTTATCAGTTATCATAGCCTCGGCTGCTCACTAGACTGTTAAAAGACACGTTTACGTGGTCATAATACCTTATATCCCGTTTTCTTAAAAAAAATATTTTGTTATTTAAATCGTCACACATATGAAGTGCGGACAAGAACAAATAAATGTTATTAGGCTATGCATGGTATGTGTCATATCAAATTAAACAGATTTAAGTGGATTGAACATTCAACCAGGGAACTCACGAAATGTGAGAGCAATTGATTCGCTCTTTATTTTTATTTTTGATTGATCATGTTGTAGTATACTGCGTAGCATTGTTTTATTCTATCGACAATGCAACGTTATCCTTAATGGACGACTTTACCCCACTACTACACCTGATAGGCTTAAGACAGTCGCTTACAGACGAGGTCGTTTTTTGGATCTCTCATGTGCTCTTTTTTTGTAGCTAAGGTTAATAAGATCTTTCACATCCATTATATTCATATTATGAATCGTGACACAATTTCCTGAGATTGAAACAAATATCAAAATGTGACACAACCTAAAACATGCATATAATCTCCATTGATGATACTTTCGACCGCGCGCGAATAAATCCAAACTGGTAGCCTCAGGAATGTTGGTCAAAAGCCAGTAATACTTAAAAAGTAAGTAGCTCCTTTCTCTTCGCCTTGCACGGCAGAACAGTAACACTTTACACGTTAGGTCCTTTTTTATCAATACTTCAAATGGGGCTTACTTTTTTTAATATCGAAGCTTCGAAAGATATTATTGAAATAGATTCTAAACTTCATGTTAAGTTTATGAGGACTGCTTTGGTATATTGACTTTGGCATTATCAACGATGTAATGCGTCGAGTTAATATTGTGATACCAGCTTCTGTATGATGTTGTTGGCAGAGTTCTAGGTGGTTCCAACCAGGTAATATCGAATTCAAATGTACAGAACCAAATCAAGCTGAATGGTCTCTTATTACTATGACAAATAAGTTTGTAATGACTTTTATTTCTGTCAAAATATCTGTCTGTCTGTCTGTCTGGTAGTTTGCGCATGAAATTATGTGGGCTTTTTAGTTGACCCATAAAGTAGGAAAAGCGTAAGCCTAAACGTTTGAATGGACACAAACAGCCACCGCTCCTCGAGCTGTAAAAATCGCCCCAAGTGATGCCCTTGTTGCATGACTGACTCGATGTCGTAAATGTGCTGTTTTGTTCTACGTCTACTATGGTTGGCGAGTTTTCTACTGGTTTTGTGTGGTTCTTGTACTGCATGACCACGCAAGACGTGAATTATACAGAGCATACTAAACGCTAACTAAGTGCTTCCCCAGCAAACACCATACGTTAAACCAATGCCGATTTAATGTTGGGCCGACGTCGGAGACGACGGGCCAACAATAAATAGGCATTGGTTCAACGTGTCGAGCTTGCTGGGTCATTACTCCGTCCCCCGTTGGTCAATTCAAGTTGGAATCGTCGTCGAGATTGTAAGCATTGTAATGTTAATTAAAGTTCTATGACAATTAGGTCTGTAATGACTTTTAGCTATATCAATAAAATATCTGTCTGTCTCTGTCTGATTGTCTAGCCTGCAGAATTAAACAGTATGTTTTATTAATATCCATTCGTGATGCGTCTACACGGTGGGGTTATTACTGGCCGGGGGAGGAGGAGGAAGATGAGGAGGACATACCTGCATGTGAGCGTTCAGGGTATCCACCTGGTTATGGAGGGACACCGTCTCTGTCTTGGACAGCTCACATTCTTCTTGCACAGCAGATAGCGTCTTTTTCAATGCCTCACATTCTTCATTCACCTGCAATCAGAACAACATATTACTTAATCATAACTTGTCTAAGAAAACCATCACATTTTTACCTGAACCCGAATTAGCAAGCTATTAGTTCTTGCGAACACTTGTGTATTGACTCGTACTATGAACAAAACATGAATATAAATTAGTAATTATTTTAATTGTATCAGTAATATATATCGATGAAATATCAAAGAAGAACTATGACATGTGGTTTACTTGACCATATGTATGGCAATGTACAGCTTGGGATATATTACAACGATAAGTCCTACTTTAATCAGATATGGACGGAACAACCTTTCTTATTCGATCAACTTAATAGAAGATTGACCTATACGGCATGCACATACACATCAGACACTAACGTCTCATGTTCAAGCGGTAATTTTGTCGACTGTTCTCTTGGCATTAATTTCAGACCAGATGAAGATAAATAGAAGTGAGAAGAGAATGTTTGTTGCCGCCATCACCAGATCAATTGCCATGTTCTGCTTCTCCTCAGTACAGAGTAAGGCTACAGACACAGGTCCTAGAAGTCCTCTGTGCTTACACACTAGGTAACATTGATTCAATGTTGATTCAATGGAGGCCAATATAATATCGCTGGGTCAGCGTTGTGCCAACGTGTGGTGATGTACGAGACACCAGCATAAAGAAGATACGCGTAAAGGAGGACAAATTGATGGAGTGAGCTGGGTATCGTCTAGGGATCAAGGACTGGGCTTTGAGATAAGGGCAGCCGCAGACAACATCTCACTGAGTCGCACGTCTTCATCGACGGGGAGAGCTGGTCCAGTTAAAGTGCAGAGGACGCGACATAAGGCTGGCCCAGAAAGAGAACAGCTCTGAAAACAGCGACATAAGACTGGCCCAGAGAGCAGGAGACATAACCATAACTAAGGCTGGCCCATAGTAGTAGTAGTAGTAAATCATTGCTTCACGTCAATTTTCGGCACAAAAGGTCTTTTAAGTGACATTGTTAATACGATAAAAACGTTGTAGTCAATTGATGAGATGAATGATGTACAGATGATGATGTGAGGGTGTGGCTGGCCCATAGAGATAAAGCGTTATAATGTTGGCCCAAAGATAGCAGGGGACAGCGTCATAAGCAGTGTAGGTCCAAGATACAGGTTATAAGGCTGGCCCATAGAGCAAGATACCGCGGTATAAGGCTGGCCCATAGAGCAAGATACTGCGGTATAAGGCTGGCCCATAGATCAAGATAGCGCGGTATAAGGCTGGCCCATAGAGCAAGATACTGCGGTATAAGGCTGGCCCATAGAGCAAGATACTGCGGTATAAGGCTGGCCCATAGAGCAAGATACTGCGGTATAAGGCTGGCCCATAGAGCAAGATACTGCGGTATAAGGCTGGCCCATAGAGCAAGCTACTGCGGTGTAAGTAGTAGTAGTAAATCATTGCTTTACGTCACTTTTCGGCACAAAAGGTCTTTTAAGTGACATTATAATACGATAAAAACGTTGTAGTCAATTGATGAGATGAATGATGTACAGATGATGTGAGGGTGGGGGTGATAGGGCATGGTGGGTTATTGAGAGCGTTTTCTTTCGCTCGCCCGATAAGGGGTTCTGGGCATGTCTAGGGGATATACCCCCAGACATGCCCAGACGGCCGGAGACTTGAGTTTCGCTGTACAATTTAATGATAAAACTCTGTGGCATTTCGCGCAGCTCCGCTATCCTCGGGTCGGATAGTCCCCAGAGTAACAATAGGAAGGATCACTCCCTCTGGGTAACTCCATTCATCCCACGTGAGAGACCTAATGTCAAACACACTATTGCCGGTTATTTAAGGCTACCACGGCCTACATCAGCGCCAGCACTGATGCGGGTGCTCATTGGCTCCGCTGTTGAGCGGAGGAACCAGGGTAGCCACTGGCAATCCGCCCGAAGATTATAGCCAGATACGAGGAGGCTGCAGCTGCCCTTGGATGATTGCTGTAGACTAGTGCTTCCGTACAATGCCGTACACAGCATCCAACAGACGAAACAGATCCCTAATGACCCTCCCCGGATGGGGGCGAAAAGTACTACTACTAGCAATCATCCCAGTACCCCTGCGGTATAAGGCTGGCCCATAGAGCAAGATACTGCGGTATAAGGCTGGCCAATAGAGCAGGGGAATAATCATAAGGCTTGCCCAAAGAGCAGGATATTCAATATAAGGTTGATCCAGAGAGTAGGAGACAGGATAACAAGGATGGAGTTAGATTATAGCTAGCCTCTGCCTTTTGAATTGTAGATAACAGGAATAGACGGCAATAACTCCCGGAAACAACTATGGCTGAATGGCGATGGTTCCCCGGCATAGAACACACGCTGACTGAATGATGCTGGGCCACCGTCATTGACAGTGTGTCATCATTCAGCCAACATGGTATGGCTGTATAATTTGAGGACAGTCATTTTGTATTATGTGCACGCGGGCAGCGATATGACGGGGAGAGAGGAGATGGGGAGCAGGACAGTACGGCTGGCCTGTGGACGTGTTCTGAATGCTGATCCCGGTCCATCTGGATCCTGATGATCAATGTGACCAGGGCTTGAGGACAGTCTCATTAGATGTGGACTCCATTCACCTCCCACCTTACAATACCCTAGGTTACACGGGCAACCAATACCCCAGATGTATACCAGGCAGTGCAAGTAGACAATCTCGGAGACGAAAGCGGAATCCGTCAATATCGTTAAAATGTAAACCAAGAAACACAACTTTCTATAATTAAAACCAACAACCGTTGACAATTAGATTGGCTGAGTGAGTATTTGTTATGGTTAATACCCCCGCAGCAGTTCACACGTAGAAAGACGAGTAAGTATAAATGGGATTAGGACCATCAACAGTTTGGCACTAGAAAGTGAAGCAGTGTTTGTTAGAATTAAAGCCAGCAGAAGACATGTGCTTAACATCCCCTTCTGATAGAGTGGGCTTTCGGAATTTGAGTGATTGCGATTTAAGACCTGCAGTTTCGGGAAAAATTGCGACAGAAATAATGCCTGCGCCCTTAAAAAGACACCCCTTTATTATAATTAAGTGAATTCCAGGTACATACCGGCAGACAAATGATGTCAATCATAATACACAATTAGTTCAACATTTTATCTATAAAACTGACAGATCACGAACATACCGTATCAAAATCATCTATTTGGTTATCACGATACGCTATATAAGGAGCTGTTTAAATCTGGTCAGAATTTGAATAATTCACGATGTCATGATAATTACGAGGGCATCAAAACGGCGGAAATGAGAATACATGTCTAATTGCGTGAACCTACTGAACCAGCATCAATCAGATTACTCTACATAGATAGGGGATAACTATGAAGCATAATGTTCATTATAATGTCATCTTCTACCATTTAAACCTTACAAAATAATTAAATGACAAAACAAGTAATTAACAACACAATTCAGTTTGAGGTAATGTAATTCAAACAGAGTGCCTCTCAGGAGGGATCAATAGCACACACAGATAGATAGCGCAGAAATATACATCCTGCTGATGATCCATACAATAAAGTGGGGTCCAGACATAAACACACTATTGATACAGTGGTTGGACAAAGCGAAATATGTTGGGCCAGTATTAGACAAACGTTGCCTGAGTATATATAGCATGGAAGCAGAAGGCAGCAACCCAATGTTGGTTGGTCTGTGATGCTGGCCCAATATTAAACCAACAATGGGTGAACGTCACATTTTCAGTGGGTAAGTTTTGCCTTTGATCCACCTTATAGATTAGCTACATCCAGGTATTTTGAGTACACACAGCCGCAATGCTCATATTGATGTTGGTCGATTACCTCTCTAAGAGCCAGTAAACCGGCGATAAACAAGAATCAAGAACAATTTATTTATCTTTGTCGCTTGCATGAAAACGGAGCTGTTGTAATATTGTATTGTGTGTGAAGGCAGAGTTCCACGTGTGTCGTTTAGGCGGCATGTTATGTGTGATGGCGGCTGCCTGAGGCGCTCGTCAATGCAGATTGATCAGAGAGCTCGCTGGTCATAGCGCTCAGCCCAACCCGCCCACACGCCCACACACTGGTCCACTTAGCCCGTAACTCTGCCACAACAGTCTGCCAGACTACACTGCAGGCATTATACTACAACCAGTGCTCTCAGACAACGGTGCCCGAAAAGTTTAAAGGTTATGCACGACAGCAATGTAGAAACATCCTGAAAATGCACAAGAGCCTCGCCGCAGGAACAATGATCCAGCATAACTGCTGCAGGAACATTAATTCTGTTGAAACATTGCTTGAAAACATTTCTGTGTGAGCATCCATCTACAGGAACAGTACTTGTATTGATAGACATCGCTTTAATCTCATTTTTTTAACATTTATTACATACATTCTGCAGTGTGTAATATAAAAAAACAAACAAGACAACATGAATTTGATAACACCTGATTGAAGCGAACCTGAGACCTGGCAGAGTTGTATTTGTACCTATAATATCCGACACGGGCAAAGAATGGCATTAATCAAATGGAAACACTTGAAACATTTAGAAATAAACAGTGAATGTTGGTTACTCAGTAATATACGTGATGATTATGATGGAAGACGTGTTAGACCAACCACACCCAGCAAACACGATACAAAAAAATAATGTTGTTTTAATGTTGGGCCAGCGTCGAAGACGTTGGGCCAACGGTAAAACAATATTGTTTCTATGTATTGTTCACGCTGATTAACCCCCCTCCCACACACACACACTGCCTTACTAATTAGTGCATAATTATGACAAGTCATTCAAACACACCTTTACAGCCAACACAATGAGTATGCAAACTGAATTATAGCTCAATGGCGGTCCAACGTCTGGGACATTGGATCAACATTGAACCAACATTAAGCAGAATCTTGTATTACAGTTCTGTATTTGCGCTTGTTTTTGCATGGTGCTGAATCATTCTCAGAAAATAGTGATTGTTATGTGATATGCAAATACCATTAGAGAAGATGGAGGACATATAATGTAAGAAATGAATATATAGGCATGACTGCGGAGTGGCCAAGTAATGAAACAAATAATTATTGAACAAAGTAATTGCGACAGCATAATTGCTTTCACTAATTCAAACGACTACGAGTTTCACGGCGGATGAATATGATGAACCACATTCTGGAAACACCTTAACCCTTTGACTTCCAGGCCGGGGTGCATACCAGGATCCAGATATACTGGTGTAGGAGTTCTAAATACATAAATGTAGTATATATTTGACGAAAATTTGTGTCATTTTATGGTTACGTTCATTGACGAATGACGACGGAAATTTCCGTCATGTATGGTAGTGAAAAAGTTAATGTCAAATATAGCAAATAGCGTAGTAATGTTAAATACTTGTGGTGCTTTCTGTTCAATAAGTTTTCGATATCAAACGTTGATGTTTGTATAACATTACGCAATCAGCCCTAATGTTGTTAAGCAATTTGCATTATCTGTCGGAGTTGGATTTTGTTTTTTTCTTGTTGCATGGCAATTAGGCCATGTGATTCCATGATTATAGTAAGACAAAACCATGCCAACTTACTAGTATATTTGCCGGGTATATTTGTCTACATTCGAAGTAAAAACAAAACAATACTTCCCCACTGTCAATAAAGCCACGTGTGAATGATGTTAATATACTGTTTTCATACAGTAACAGCCGAACCTAAATCAACGACCCCAATGCTTATGTACTGCTGGGCCACGCTGGCCCATCAGTCTTCATAATTGTCAGTCAGTCTTCATAATTTTCTCAAGTTTACTCGCAAATGGACGAACTAAAGTGCCATCAAATCATAAAACGTATATTTTTGACAAAGTGATACACTCAGAGCAAAAATTATATCAAATGGCGCGTGCTACATTTTTCAAACTCAGTGGTTCATTTCGAGTCTAATATAAAAATATTGAATAAAAGGCGGCGGTATGATTGATTCATCTAAATGGATCAGCAAAAACAGGCGTCTAATATGATTATTGAGAGCAAATGGAGAGAGAACACTATGGTTAATGTGATCAGACTGTGCAGCACAAAGTGCACCTTGTCTCCAACTACCACATCTGTGTAGTGTAGACAACAACAAGACAACCACACGACTAGAAAACACTGTGCAAACGTTAGGTGAACGCCTGGACTATAATGTCTAGCACGGTTATACAAATTCAGGTTAGCTCTACATACAGAATTATACCTGAAATATCCTTCCCACTATAAATATTCCTATAATATCGGGGATGGTTACCTATAGATCAGACTATTGTTGGCACGAAAACATTAAAAGCATGCCCCAAATCGGTCCTTTTTAGGATCAACACTGCTCGAATACTCAAAACAAAGCTCTTAATTGAGCAGTTATTTTTTAAGTAAGAGTAAAATCAATCGAGGCCGGCGATCTGTGGTGGACAGCGCCCAGTATCCCTTGTTATCGGGATGTTTAATACCCCAGCTTCATCTCCAACTAAAAAGGTTAAGGTGTCATTACAGAATAAAGACAAATAGACCAGTACATTAACCCTTTAACCGGTGCTGCCGCATATATTCGTGTTTTCATTTTTTATTAGAACATTAAGTAGCACATTTTAAATATGTTTAAGATAAAATGTGACATCAACCAGCAAGATTTGAAGAGAGTTGACCTCTATTTTGTCAAATCTGAATAATTTTCACTCACTTGAAGTTGTGGATCGCGTCAGCGAGACACAACTTCAAGTGGGTGAAAATTCAGATTGAATACTTTGGCGGTTAAAGAGTTAACACAATGTTAACGGGCACGCCCCATTACATATTGTGCAGTCCATGCAGTAATCAGGTAATACATGTATAATCAGCGCTCACATAACTGACCAGCCAGCTGAGGCTGTCTAATCTCGTGCTACCACGCTATTTCACGCTTCTAGCTGACGAGAGTTTCCTGCGGGTAGGTGCTGCCTCAGTTCACCCAATATCAGTACTAAAAATAGAAACACTGAGCTGTTTTAATTGAAAGTGGATCAAATACTGGCGCTTTATCTCCGGTAATTCAACTGACGCTTGCTCGTCGTTAAATTACAAGTCATTTGCTGCATTCGGATTCTGATACAGTACATAAATTCACACCCAGTACATAAATTCACTTCCAGTACATGAATCCACATCGAGTACATGAATCCACATCCAGTACATGAATTCACATCAAGTACATAATTCCACATCCAGTACATGAATTCACATCAAGTACATAATTCCACATCCAGTACATGAATCCACATCCAGTAAATGAATCCACATCCAGTAAATGAATCCACATCCAGTACATGAATCCACATCCAGTACATTAATCCACATCCAGTACATGAATCCACATCCAGTACATGAATCCACATCCAGTACATGAATCCACATCCAGTACATAAATCCACATCCAGTACATGAATCCACATCCAGTAAATGAATCCACATCCAGTACATGAATCTACATCCAGTAAATGAATCCACATCCAGTGCATGAAGCCACATCCAGTAAATGAATCCACATCCAGTAAATGAATCAACATCCAGTACATGAATCCACATCCAGTGCATGAATTCACATCCAGTACATGAATCCACATCCAGTACATGAATCTACATCCAGTACATGAATCCACATCCAGTAAATGAATCCACATCCAGTAAATGAATCCACATCCAGTAAAGGAATCAACATCCAGTACATGCATCCACATCCAGTACAAGAATCCACATCCAGTGCATGAATCCACATCTAGTACATGAATCCACATCCAGTAAATGAATCCACATCCAGTAAATGAATCCACATCCAGTACATGAATCCACATCCATCCAGTAAATGAATTCACATCCAGTGCACGAATCGATAGCCAGTACATGAATCCACATCCAGTACATGAATCCACATCCAGTGCATGAATCCACATCTAGTACATGAATCCACATCCAGTAAATGAATCCACATCCAGTAAATGAATCCACATCCAGTACATGAATCCACATCCATCCAGTAAATGAATCCACATCCAGTGCATGAATCGATAGCCAGTATATAAATCCACATTCAGTACATGAATCCACATCCATCCAGTACATGAATCCACATCCAGTGCATGAATCGATAGCCAGTATATAAATTCCACATCCAGTACTTGAATCCACATCCAGTGCATTAATTCACATCCAGTACAATAATCCACATCCAGTACATAAATCTCTACTCAGGTCACCAGCAGAAATGAACGTAAAGTATAGAACACACGGTATTGAAAATAAGGTATGGCTCATCATCATCAACCCAGTATCGGGTACACGTGTGGTGTTAGAGGTAGTGCTCTGTCATAACCAGCAAACACAAAACATTTTTTATAACATTTGTACAACGTCGGACCAACATCTTCAACGTTGGAGCAACATTGTACAAATAATATAAAATGTTTTGTGTTTGCTGGGTAGGGAGGTCTCAATGCGGACACATGACGTTGAAACAATGTAAGTTCAAGTTGGCCCACCGTCTACGACACTGGAGTGACTTGACCAACATTAAACTAACGCCATCCCAGCAAATACGAACCATTTGTATAACATTGGTACAACGTCAGCCCAACGTCAAAAGACGTTGGTCCGCAATTGTACAATTGATATACAAATGTTTTGTGTTTGCTGGTATGTGTTTACTAGTCTGATGGAGACAAAGGTCTTAATGGTGCCATGGTTACCATGGTTACGCTGCACTGTCACGCGGCCTCAGCCATGTATTAACTAGATCCCCCACCAAACACCAGACATAGACCCGGTATTGGATCAATGCTGGGCCAGCGTCGCAGACGCTGGCCCAACTTTGATCCAATACCGGGTCTATGTCTTGTGTTTGCTAGATCCGGCGCGTGATGAATGTAATCTACAATCAGCCTCGCTTACCTAACCAGAAATATCAAGGGATATCGTCGACCAGCTAAACGCCCCCATTATCTTAATGGAGAGTGACACTGAGTTAATAAAATAACTTTAGTTATAAACGTGTAGGGCAAGTTAACAGAATAAACCAATTGCGGTTTAGCTGTTGGTAGGTCGCGTATTACTATTGACAACCACCAAGAATCCCTGAATCGGAACAACCATGTTACGTCATTCTACACAATATTTACAGGTTACACTACACTATTGGATTGTCTGCTGCTGTAGGCCATATTTACTGATCACAGTGTAAAATCTCATATCTATAGAAATCTATTACCATTGAGACTGGAATAAAAATGTAAACAATTTAAGCCTTGGAAATCACACTAAAATTCACATTTATGTCAAATCATGTGCGGTTTTAAACTGTAATATAGAAATTCAAGCTGAAATATTATAATTGTTTTCGAGCGTTATAACGTATTATTCTGTGTGGTCACAGTAGTTCCTCCTCCCTCCCTGGACAACACCACTATAAATAACGCTCTCAGCCGAGCTCGCTATTCATGAAATATCTAGACCTTCACCTTGAACTATCCAACATCAATCAGCAATGTCTGAAAATATCCCCATCACCAGCAGCAACGTAACAATGGAGTGAGAACAAGCAGACGAGAAACACTGGCCGAAACCATAGTATAATAATATAATCACGGTTCAATTTGTTCACTACACAATTTTGACTATTTGCTGCACACAATTTTTAAAACAAATGTAACCCTGATAATACTCGTGATTGAACGCTTCATTGCCATGACTATTCATGAATGCATTATTTGTGTCATTATCATCATTTTAATTAAAACAATTCGAACTTATAAGTCTTCATCAGTCTACACTTAATTGTTTTATTTTTGAAATTATACTAGTTCTAAGAAATTGTCACTGGCATGATGATGACGATTGTGATGGGGAGATTAAACACTTAAACAAATATTATAAGGGATGACCATATTGGATGACCATAGACTTCACGCAGGATACTTTACGCCGCCAAAGCCTTTATAAAAATAATTAGAAATAGTACAATGTTCTAAAAAAAAATAATAAAAATGTACTGTATGTTCTTCTCCACTTCCACAACACGTGATTCAACAAATACACTGTAAATAGCTCAACCCATTTATATGATAACATGCTGTGACATAGATCCAAACTTTCACACTAAATACGTGATAAAAATATTCATTCACACGGCTAATAAGTCATAACCATTTACAATTGTGACATATCTGTCAAGATAGCATAGCTACTTGTGATGATTTATTGTGTATCTAAATAAGCATAGTTAGTTGAATAAGTTTTGAAATGGTCATATGCCTGGTTGGAGGGCCAGACAGGAAAACGGCTGTTTGTCTGTTTCTTTTTATAAGTACAATTTTATTATACAACTATTGTTTTATGTTTAATTATTTGATATTGATGTACTCAAATAATATGTGACTGGTGGATTAAGAGACGGAGCATCACTGCGCATGAAGATGAACATTTTATAATAATAAATGTGGCACACCTTATAAGTAAGCGGGACAGCTCGCAGTTAGTCAGAAAGTTTTATTAAATACCGTTTTCAATATTTGTGGCAACCTCAGGCTTTTCCTGAGTATATTTCCTAACCTAATCGTTTGTACAGAGCAGGGACTTTGTTCCTGGGCGAAAGGACTTTTTCATGGATATGGGAGTGGGGAGGTTCACCACGAGGGAGTGAGACAAAGGACTTGATCCAGAGGGACTGAAAAAAACATGGCGTGATTTTGACAGGACAACGGCAATAGCTGACTTGTGTATAATCGTGAAGTCGGGACAAGTTATAAAACAACTTAACCATGTCACTACAAAACATGCACATGATACGGTCCATGAATGATGTCCTGACGAAGATGTAAATACTGTTGGCAGTGTTGCCGTGGGCCATGTGTTGTGTCAAGAGCAGATCTAGCCGGATGCCAGGGACTGTATAGGACTGTATACATACTCATCATGCTCATACAGCCGGGATGGCTCTCATCAGCAGTCAGCTGTTGACCTGTCAGTTTCGGCTTATAAATACGTTATCACCAGCTGATCAGCCTGATAACAGGCAGCGGCACCAAGAACTGTCACAGTGAGTAGACTACTGAACTACAAGTGTGAGAAATGGCCAGTGACTGAAATGTGCGTTAGGTAACAATAGTGAAAATTTCGGTGTGCCACACTAGGAAGGGAAATTATGTTATTGTTTTATTGTTTGATATATATGTTTTAATATAATGTACATATTATACTCAATGTGTTGCGTGTTTGGTTCTTTCTAATATCACCCAGGGCGGGACCCAGATTCAATTGCCTACAAGCCCAACAAATATTATGTTCAAGGTCGTTCGGAATTCTTGTAATTTCGGGTGACCTTGACATAAGTGGCGAGTTTGCCGTAGGATCTTGAGCTGGGTTGTGTTCTGAGTGATTTTAGATTGAATTCAGAAAAGCACTGTTTGCTTCCATGATAACCAAGGGGGTTTTCACGACGAGGAGCTGTCACGTGGGACAACTGTAGGGCTTAATGTGTTAATGCCATAGACAGTAAATAGTGGGAGTGTGCATTAATTGGTCAAATAATTTATTGCTAAAAATTTTGCAAGGGCAATTTTTTTTTTAAGATATTTTTTTTGACAATTGATGGCGACATTCAACTGTGAATATTAATTGTTCAATAACAACTGGTTCACAAGTTAAGTCTAACTTTGACAAATAGAGATTGTAAATTATAGGAAGTGAAAATTTAATTTACTGAATAGTCTCTAGGTGACGCGGAGTCACAGGTAACAAAGGGTGTTACCAGATCAAAATCTAATTTTGATAATTGTATAATATGATCTAGCAAATAGATGTATTAATCGTAGCCTACTTGTGGAATATAGTGGCTGGGTCTGAAATCTTAATTTTGACAGTTATATGCCATGTTTATAATTGCACTGCAAGGGGATGTAGCGTAGCAAGGGTTAATTTAAGTTAATGATGATTTGAATTGAATATTCACAGGGGTGGATTTTAAATTTGTTATCAAAGCTACATTAGAGATTAGTGGTAATGGCGGATGTCCTTGTCATGTCAGCTGTCAAAGCTAAGGGTATTCCTAAAACTCAGGAATATTAAGAAAAACTATATATTTTTTTTGTTTTTCAAAATTAAACTGTGGGAAGAAGAGAATTATCTGAGGCGGGGTGGTTAACCCATTAAAAGTTCCTGTCAAGTTGTTCATAATATAATATATAATACCTTCCAACACATTAGAGATTGAGAAATTAAATTAATGTAAGTTAGAATTATTTGTGTGAGGAGGAGACTCAACAGTAATTTGAACGTAATTCCATTGAATTACTATGTGATAATCAAGTGTGTTATATATAGAGTCAATATATATACAGTCTATCATTTGTCCCCATATATGTTTTTTCGCTGCGAATTTATTTTCTGATCTTTACTAAATTTATTGTGTGCTCCTCCGCAGTGGTGAGGTCTTCAAGTACACCTATTCTAAAAGGACTCCCCCGCAGTGGTGGGGAGGGCCAGTGTTTAGTAAATTAGATCTGAGTCATAATTTTTGCGACACGCAGGTAATCGGCGTTAGCGGAACGTTACATGAGAACATAAGGGGCTTAATATTAGATACTCACATTTGACTTTTGTCTAATGTGAAGTGTGTTTTACGCGTGACGAGTGCACGGTAAAACAAATAAAGACACCTTGACCTCTATTCAATAACAGTTATCAAAATGTCAGCAGCTCGTGAAATCGAGGAGCTCACAGCAGCAGGTAAAGCTCTGGGGCTCGTAGACGCTGAACTTCGCGAATTCGTCGCAGAGGAGCGATCTGCGTTGAAGACACGTGCCGATGCTGAGCGTGCTGAGCGAATACTTGAGCGGGAAGCAGCTGCAGCTGAAGCACAGCGAGTGCGTGAGGCAGAGGAACGGCAGGCTGCACAGCAAACGGTAGAAGCGGACCGTAGGGCTGCGGCAGCAGCAGCAGCAGCTGATCATGCGTTGAGGCTAGCTGCGGTTCAGCTTGAAATTGCTCAAGCTCGAGGACCAGCTGAAGCAGAAGGGGAAAGAGGTCCCAATGCCCAATTTTACAAACCGCCGGCATTGAAACTTCCCCAGTTTGAGGAAGGCCGCGACCAAATTGATGCCTTCTTAGAACGCTTTGAGCGATTTGTTGAGGGTATGCACCTGCCAAAGGCTGTATGGTCACTCCACCTGGCAACTGTCTTGACAGGAAAAGGGCTGGAGGCATACTCAGGCCTGTCAGCTGCAGATGCCTCAAACTATGATACTCTGAAAGATACTCTCCTCCGCAGGTATGACCTGAATGAGGAGGGATATCGGAAGAAGTTTAGGGAAGCACGTCCCGAAGGCGGTGAAACAGCGCCACAGTACCTCACCCGCAAACAGCTGTATATGGACAGATGGCTGGAGTTGGCCGGTGTCAATGGCACATTTGCTGAGCTCAAAGATTTTTATCTTCAAGATCAGTTTTTAAGGGAATGCCATCCTGATTTGACAATGTACCTCAGAGAAAGGCTATCTGACATTGATTCTATCGAGATGTTGGGTAAGGTGGCCGACCGCTACACTATGGCCCATCATTGCTCAATCACTAGCGGTTCCAATGCCAATGCAAAAACTCATGGCAAGGGAACAGGCAGTAAGGGTAGCGAGAAGCATACCGTAAAAGGAAAGTCCACACGTGCGCCCGATGACCTTAAGTGCTATAACTGCCGGGAGGTTGGGCATTACTCACGGGAATGCCCTAAGAACGGTAAAACCACGCAGAAGTCAAGCGCTAAGCCAAGCTTTGAGAATCGCCGAAGCGCTAGAGACACGAGTGACATAGTCTGCTGGATTTGCCAGAAGAAAGGTCACTACGCCCGTGATTGCTCATCGAAAGATAAATTTGCAGCCTTCCTGAAAACTGAAAAAGCAGGGGCTTGTTCGGTTTTGGCTGCGAAGCCAAGCTGTCCTCCTGTAGATGAGGAGAGTCTTGTGTCTTGTGGGAGTTGTGCTTTGCACGAAAACATCCTTCAGCCAGGTGGATTGCCTGTGTGCAATGGCATGATAGGCTCTAAGAGAGTTACTGTGCTACGTGACACAGGATGTTCCACAGCTGTGGTTAGGCGTGCGCTGGTGAGAGCCGAACAGCTCACTGGCGAGACACAAAGGTGTACGCTGGTGGATGGGTCCACCAAGGAATATGAAACAGCGCATATTCAACTGAAATCACCATACTTCACGGGAGAGGTAAAGGCCATGTGCATGCATGCGCCTCTCTACGACATTATCATCGGAAATTTGGAAGGAGCCCAAGACCCCGTTCTTGGACATTTGAGCGAGAGAGCCAGTACTGGCAACACTTTGTGCGAAAGCAAGGTGGATAAATCAATAGAAAACCCTGAGGAGACCACTGACGTCTCTACGGAGACCACAGAGGCTGAGGCCTCTGCTGTTGTCACACGAGCAGGTGCAAAACGTGCAGCTGCGCCTGTAAAACCCTTAAAGGTACAACCAAGTACTGAATTTGGGGCTGTAACCACTGATGTGTTGAAACAGGCACAGGTAGAAGACCCTACACTAAAATCATGTTGGGAATCAGTAGGTACTGGGCTGGAGCAATCCAAACGCTCAGGCTGGCAACGCCAGATGCTATTAAATGAGGGTCTTCTTCACCGAGTTGTGTCAGGTCCGATGTCAAGTGATCCAGATGTGCGTCAGGTTGTCGTACCTCAGACGTACAGGGCCGGCATCATGCGATTAGCGCATGAGTCAATTGTGGGTGGCCACTTGATGGCGAAGAAGACGTCAGATAGGGTTTTGGCGAACTTCTGGTGGCCAGGGGTAGGAGCCGATATCAAGAGACACTGCAAGTCTTGTGATATCTGTCAGCGTACAATACCGCAGGGGAGGGTGACACGTGTGCCGATGGGCAGAATGCCTTTGATGACAGCTCCGTTCAAGCGAGTTGCCATTGATTTGATCGGACCGCTAAAGCCTATCTCCGAGCGAGGTCACATGTATATTCTCACCATGGTCGATTTTGCAACTCGATACCCTGAGGCGGTGCCACTAAAGCGAATCGATACAGAGACTGTTGCCGAAGCATTGCTGGGCATCTTTTGTCGTGTCGGATTTCCAGCTGAAGTGCTCAGTGACAGAGGTTCTCAGTTCACCTCTGATCTAATGAAGGAGGTGTGCCGACTTGTCAGTTTGAAACAAGTGCTGACAACACCATACCACCCCCAATGCAATGGATTATGTGAAAGGGTGAATGGGGTGTTGAAGGCTATGCTTCGCAAGATGTGTGAGGAACAGCCAAAGGACTGGGATCGATATTTGCCTGCAGTAGTTTTTGCTTATCGAGAGGTGCCCCAGGCAAGTACTGGTTTCTCACCATTTGAACTGCTTTATGGTCGTACAGTTAGGGGTCCATTAAAGATCCTGAAAGAACTCTGGACAGGGGAAGCAGAAGGGCGTGAGGAGGAGTCCACATATCAGTATGTTCTTGACCTTCGAAATCGGCTAGAACATACTTGTAAGCTTGCACGTGAGAGCTTGAGTCAAAGCCAAGAGGTATATAAACACCACTTTGACAAGAAAGCTCGTCCACGGAAATTCGTGACAGGTCAGCAGGTGTTGGTGCTGCGTCCGACTGACACTAACAAGCTACTGCTTCGTTGGAAAGGTCCATATCGGGTCAGCAGTGTAGTTAACGATAATGACTATCGAATACAAATGGGGCAGAAAGAGAAGATCTTTCATGCCAACTTACTAAAATTATATGTACAACGGCAGGACCAAGCATCTGTGATAGCTGTGGTTGAGCCTAGTATGGAAGATAACTTGTGTGACTCTGACATAACAGTGTCAGGTGATGATTCGGAACAGACGTGGAGGGATGTTCAAATAAACCCCCAACTGTCCTGTCAGCAGCAAGCGGAGATACGTTCACTGCTGTCTGAATTTGAGGATGTGCTCACCTCTCGCCCTGGCACTACGAATTTGGGGGAGCACACTATTGTTGTAACAGACCAAAAGCCTGTCAACAAACGTCCCTATCCACTCCCCTACGCTATGCGAGATAAAGTGGATAAGGAAATCCAGAAAATGTTGCACGAGGGCATCATTGAACGGTCAGACTCCCCATACAATGCACCAATCGTACTTGTGAGGAAGTCAGATGATTCCATACGCTTTTGTGTCGATTACAGAGGGCTGAATGCCTTAACTCAATTTGATGCAGAACCTATGCCCTGTGTTGAGGAGATAATGGGCAAGCTCTCGGGTGATCGGTACATGAGCAAATTTGATGCTGCTCAAGGTTTCTGGCAGGTACCAATGGCTGCAGAGTCAAAACACCTGACGGCGTTCACTGTGCCACAGGGACATTTTCAGTTTTTGAGAATGCCCTTCGGATTAGTGAACAGTCCAGCTACTTTCAACCGCTGCATGCGGAAGATGCTAACAGGGCTGGATAACGTGGACAGTTTTGTTGATGACCTCCTTGTTCATAATCCTGAGTGGGCTGAGCACGTGCGAGATGTGAGAGCCACTCTGTTGTGCTGTCGAGCAGCAGGTCTGACATTGAAACCTAAGAAGGCACGTATAGGCTACTCTAATGTAGACTACTTGGGTCATGTAGTAGGCTCAGGTGATACATGTCCAAATCCATCCAAGATTGTGGCAATCAAAGAGGCGAAGCCTCCCCACACCAAGAAACAGGTGCGTTCGTTTTTGGGTCTAGCTGGCTTCTATCGTCAGTATGTGCCAAATTTTGCGGAGGTAGCAACACCTCTGTCAGAATTGACACAAAAAGGACAGCCAGATAGGGTTATTTGGGGAAATCCTCAGGAGGCAGCCTTCAATAAGCTGAAGTCAATCCTGACTAAGGCACCGATTTTGAAGCTGCCTGTGTTAGACAAAGCGTTTATCCTCCAGACTGATGCATCAGATGTGGGAGTGGGGGCAGCATTGCTTCAGGAGCATGACGGGTGCTTACACCCAGTTGCTTTTGCAAGCAAGAAACTAGTTTCCAGAGAGTGTCGTTACTCTACAGTAGAGCGGGAGGCACTTGGAATTTTTTTTGGAATTACCAAGTTTGGACAGTACTTGTATGGTAGAGAGTTCGTACTCCAGACGGACCATGAACCTCTCCAGTACCTGTACCGCAACCAAGGCTCTAACAATAGGATATTGCGATGGGCCCTAGCATTACAAGGATACCGCTTTAGGGTCGAAGCAATTAAAGGATCGACCAACGTGACCGCTGATTACCTGAGTCGCAGTACTGAATAACCAAATTTTTTTTTGTAGTGAGTAAAAACTGGGAGTTTCTTCTAAAAAGGGGGGGCATGTCAAGATAGCATAGCTACTTGTGATGATTTATTGTGTATCTAAATAAGCATAGTTAGTTGAATAAGTTTTGAAATGGTCATATGCCTGGTTGGAGGGCCAGACAGGAAAACGGCTGTTTGTCTGTTTCTTTTTATAAGTACAATTTTATTATACAACTATTGTTTTATGTTTAATTATTTGATATTGATGTACTCAAATAATATGTGACTGGTGGATTAAGAGACGGAGCATCACTGCGCATGAAGATGAACATTTTATAATAATAAATGTGGCACACCTTATAAGTAAGCGGGACAGCTCGCAGTTAGTCAGAAAGTTTTATTAAATACCGTTTTCAATATTTGTGGCAACCTCAGGCTTTTCCTGAGTATATTTCCTAACCTAATCGTTTGTACAGAGCAGGGACTTTGTTCCTGGGCGAAAGGACTTTTTCATGGATATGGGAGTGGGGAGGTTCACCACGAGGGAGTGAGACAAAGGACTTGATCCAGAGGGACTGAAAAAAACATGGCGTGATTTTGACAGGACAACGGCAATAGCTGACTTGTGTATAATCGTGAAGTCGGGACAAGTTATAAAACAACTTAACCATGTCACTACAAAACATGCACATGATACGGTCCATGAATGATGTCCTGACGAAGATGTAAATACTGTTGGCAGTGTTGCCGTGGGCCATGTGTTGTGTCAAGAGCAGATCTAGCCGGATGCCAGGGACTGTATAGGACTGTATACATACTCATCATGCTCATACAGCCGGGATGGCTCTCATCAGCAGTCAGCTGTTGACCTGTCAGTTTCGGCTTATAAATACGTTATCACCAGCTGATCAGCCTGATAACAGGCAGCGGCACCAAGAACTGTCACAGTGAGTAGACTACTGAACTACAAGTGTGAGAAATGGCCAGTGACTGAAATGTGCGTTAGGTAACAATAGTGAAAATTTCGGTGTGCCACACTAGGAAGGGAAATTATGTTATTGTTTTATTGTTTGATATATATGTTTTAATATAATGTACATATTATACTCAATGTGTTGCGTGTTTGGTTCTTTCTAATATCACCCAGGGCGGGACCCAGATTCAATTGCCTACAAGCCCAACAAATATTATGTTCAAGGTCGTTCGGAATTCTTGTAATTTCGGGTGACCTTGACAATATCTCAGCAGCAGAATCAAGTAATCACTTCACAAAAAGGTAGATATTTCACTGACATTAAAATATCGGTCAATAAACAACTTGACAATTTTAATTCCTGTGGAGAAACAAATTGTAGAATCGAAACAAAAATTCAGATTTTTTATGTAATATATTTTCCGACGTCCATTTCTTGTCCAGTCTTCTCCTCTCACATAGTGTCCTTCTGTCTGTATACAATCAAGAACTAGACACTTCCTAGCAACCAGTTGAT
Organism: Flabesymbios commensalis; assembly: GCA_964017125.1. Taxonomy (NCBI): domain Eukaryota; kingdom Metazoa; phylum Annelida; class Polychaeta; order Terebellida; family Flabelligeridae; genus Flabesymbios; species Flabesymbios commensalis. Next base: position 55,724,127 of record OZ024903.1, read on the forward strand.
GTTGGTTCAACGTTGGACCACCGTCTACGACGGTGGGCCAACGTTAAACCAGCATTAACTCAACGTCTTGTGTCCGATGGGATCCGTGCCACCTGAGTGATAACACAATCATCCCAGGCGTCTACGGGGATCAGGCTGTGGTTCAGGGACTCCTTAGTCCACCCATAGGGATCATTAAAGGCGGGATAACCACGTAATAACAACACACTGACTCAGAGGGATGTGTATTATGTGTGGATAGCCAGGGGGTGTGGTGAGCCTCGTGCGTATATTAACCCTTAAAGCGCTGATTTTTTTAATATAAACTATGGAGACCAAAGGTGTTTTTTTTAATTTGAAATCACGATAATTGTCTTATTTATCTCTTTCTGATTCATTTGAATACCTATGTTATGGGTCTACGGTCATTAGAAATATTTTAATTCTTCCAGTGCGGGGACCTTCTTTATACGTCCAAAGACGGCAGATTCTGACGGTGAATAATTTTTTTTTCACCCACTTGAAGTTGTGGGTCGCGGTAGTGAGTAAAAAATAATCGTATTTGCTTAATTTGAGACCAAGGAATCTATAGGTTGATTCCTTGTTTGAGACCAAACATTTTGCACATTTTGATGCTTAAACACACATTTCATTTCAAATGAATGTGATTTAACCTGTTTTTAAAACAGATTAATAAAAGTCTAGTGGCGCTTGGCGCTTCAATGGTTAATTGAGCTGTAATACCCATGATAAAGTGAAATAACAATATTAGATGTCGCAAGTGATGCAAGCATAACCTAATGTGTTAGGATAAAATATATCGTCCGACTTCACAGACCGACACACTCAGGTATCTTGTGAGACTTTACTTCTAGAAGAATGAGCGCCTTCACCAGAGAAAAGCCGAGCTGAGCTTGTTTCGGGGCTGTGTCTTAGCATCAGGCTGATATTGGGCTGATTTAACATCTAAGCAGGAGATACACATAGTTTTATCAGTAAACGCACGTATGCCTCAAAGTATGTGTCATTAGAAAAAGACTCACTTCTGCAAGAGTATCAAGATGAGGTTAGAATAGTGGGAAACTGAATCACTTATTGGAAATTACGCCATGCCATTTCCTCTAGAACACGTGGAATTTATCATCGCCACAAGCGATCACTGACCAGTGATTAGGCTGAACACTAAACACTGCTAATAGTGCAGGAGCATGTGTAATCCCGTGGGAATTCAGTGGTTAAAATATGCCACCTATATGAAAATGTTCAAAATAAACCACAAAATAAAAAAAAGTTTGATGAAGTTCGCAAATGGATGTCAAAACCCTCTTATCAGGCAAAATTCAAAATGGCCACCATGAAATAACTAAAGTTATCATATCTTCACCAATAATTTAGATATAGACAAAATTATTTCACCAAACCATGTTTTCGGTATCAAGGAATGCAATAAACAAACGATACATTCATTTCATGCAAAATTTTAAATGGCCGCCATGAAATTACTAAAGTGATCATATCTTCGTTAATAATTCAGATAGACACAGGATTATTTCACCTAACCATATGTTTTTGCTATCAAGGCATGCGATAAAACAAACAATACATTTATTCGACATCATTAACATTCAAAATTCGAAATGGCCGCTATGAAATCACTGAGGTTAGCATGTACTCGTCAATAATTGAGTAGAGACGACTTTATTTCACCAAACGACATGTTTTCTGTATCAAGGGATGCGTAGACACACGATACCTCTAACGACATCACTACATGTATCATAAAAAAATATAAATGGCCGCCATAACATCATAACAAAAGTTATCATATCTTCCTCAATATTTCAAACAGAGGCTTGATTTTTTGTTACTAGGGAATACAATGACACCGTTTTAAATTTTTCTCGCTTTAAAAATTAACGGCCGGCTCTGATGGCTCATTCGTATCGACTGGGGCTTATCACCTAGAGGTACCAGGTTCGAATCCCGGCCTGGAAGGATATTTGTCGCCGTGGTTGTGCATATACAGTGCTCCAAACTGTTAAAAGGCCTGGAGTGTACAGTACTGCCTGTGGTACTGTGCACTATAAAGAACCCTTAAAGTCATTCGAAATAAAAGTAGGGCATAGTCCCGGCTTCGGGTTTCCTTCGGTCGCGATATTACCATGATTGTGCAGAAAGCAACGTAAAGCAATATTCATTCTTTAGAAATCAAGATCTTGACTGAAATACTACATCAGATAAAAAACGTTTATGCAGAATGTTATCTTGTATCCTCCCAAAAAGCACATAAATGCATGCAACAGTGGGTCTGGTGTAGTGGTGAATGTAATAGGCCCGTCCCCCACTCTGGTATGGTGGTTTAAAAATGTCCCCCCTTTCACAAACTTAAGAATTCAGTATTTTGGGGAGCCTCTGTGAACGAGAAATAGCGTGCTTGCTGTCAGACTGCCAGTCGTAGGTCTAGACGATAGTACAATCAGATTCATCTCACTATCCTTGGTAGGTGATCCTGATTCAGTGTAGTCTGTTCGTCCGCATACTCATACTAGGATCTAAAAAAGGGAGCTGTTTTTTTTTGTGCATAATGAGGCATTGAAAATATTCTGACCCCGCTTTTTGCTGATATCATGAGAGCAGGAAGCCCGCCTCCTATATTTAGGGGATAATGCCGCGTTGTTTAAATACTATGGAATACTTGCTGTTTGTTAATTTATAAACACAAGAATAAAAAAATATTTATTATTATTATATTTATATTTAACAAAAATGTTATATAATTGAATATCTGATATTACATAGTTAATTATACCTCTTGTAAGTCAATATCACATTTTAAACAAGTCATCTGTTCGTGACCTCAAGGCTAATGAATTATCACAATTAGATCATCGTAGTGATAAAAGCTCTTTAAATCCTAGACATTATTAAGGGTTGCTACAAAATTAAGTAAATCATGACTTCTACTGGCTTTCCATGACCAAAATGTGTTGGGGGCTTGTCTCTTTGATTTTTCGGTTAAACTAAAGTCAATTTATGGGATCTTGAGAACAAAACTCTTCACTTTCCCCTGACTTTGCCAAAATTTGTTTTAACGTAAGGTGTTTTTCTTGACAACTCAGGGTTATGATAAACAATCCTGACTTGTCAGGTTATTAAGGTGTCGTGGCAACCTCGATTAATGTCATTTCATTATTAGCTTTATAATTTAAAGTATATAATGTACTTTATTGCCATATAAATCTACAATATTTCAATTTAATTATAGAAAGACAATAATACAATGCAGAATGGAACAATAACCTATTATTTACCTTATAACATCTTATCCAGCTCTAATTTAGTAGTGAACGTATGTATTGTGGAATATAAGTTTAATCCCTGGCGGATCCAGTAGGGTGCTCAGGGTGCTCGAGCACCATCCCCCCTTAATATCCAGAGTGGTAATTTTCTAACAATAATTGCATATACAATTAATCCACCAGTGTCCGACATGTTGGTGCCAGCCCCCTCCACACCTGAATGTATACCCCTTCCTATTTAAAGGGCTGGTGTCTGGGATGCATTATTGGCGCCATTGACAGATTAAAGACTCAGATCAGACAATGACCTGGGCAAGTGCTAGCCACATCGCCCCTATGTGGCGACAGAAGCAAAATCTTTAGATTGCAAATCTTTAAAATTGACCATTCAGAGCACCTAAAAGTAGGAATTTGTTGCGACTGGTCTTCTTTCTTCTGTCCACCCTTAACTAGTGTGAGATAGACACATTTTTCAAACATTCATTATTATTTTTTTTGAAAAGAAACAATAAAATATATCAACTTTTTGTTAGTCTTGGCCAGGGTTCGTAATAGTGGTTGTCCGGTTGTCCAAGACAACCAAAAATCGTCACGGACAACCAAATATGAATCTTTAGAACACTTTGGTTGTCCGTACGGACAACCACGTTTACCCCTGAAGCAATTTTGCCACTGAACACGCTGACATACTCCGTACCGTGACACGCGCACTTGGCACATGGCATAAGAGTGGCGTCATATCAGAGTCAACTTGAATCTTGTCTTCTGTCATGTGCGTCTGACTGTTGACAATGCCTTGTGGTAGTTACACAGTATTTAAATTTTAGGACTAAACAGAACAATTAATTTCCTTAAAAAAAGCTTAACATACGACATTGGCAATGAATCAGTGCTGAAGCCACATGTAAACTTGTATTCATTGCTATCGCAAAGCCTACACAGATTACTCTAGACAGTGGGGAATCCCCAGGTTTCCGTTTTCTTGCGCTGTTCCCTGAGGCCTACACAGATTACTCTAGACAGTGGGGAATCCCCAGGTTTCCGTTTTCTTGCGCTGTTCCCTTTATTATCTTCCCTCCCCTTCCCTGTCATTATGACATGTTTGTATACTTGGACTTGCAGGTATGTCCTGATAATCAATGTTTGATAGGGGGAATCGCAACAAAAAGGAACAGCCATGCACGTGGTATTAAGCAGTTGCTGTACCGGTACATTCAATCATATGGTAGGGATGATATAATAGATCATGAGATAATCATCTGCATGGTCATTAGCAACTAGTTTATAATCAAATCATAATGGCAATATGCAAATTGTATTTTACTACTTTTAAGCATGGATATAGTTACTATTCCATGTTTTAACCATCTTATCCCAATTAGGAGTGCCGGCCCAATGCTGAATCAATAGTGGCCCGACATCGTCTGTATTGTGCCAACGCTGGGCCAGTGTCTCACAACAGTGTAGGTCTATTTCTGTCAATTGTGCCGCCGTTATCACGTCAAATATAGCATTGCTAAGAATTAAAGCCACATTTTCAAGACTGCAGTCATGTAGGCCTAGTTTGAATACATTAAGCGATCTATATTAGGTTACAAATTGTTTTACAAACATATAGGCCTACAGAATATTAATTAGTGACACTAATTAACTGCACAAACATACAAATATGTAATAAAAATTAGCTCGAAGTCTGTTAACACTGCCAAATTTTGAAAGTCGTAAATCGTGTTGAACAAAAAGTTGGTCTTCACAGGTCGATAACAATATTATAGTCACTAAAACTGATCTGTAGGCCTACAGTAAAGTAGTCTGTTGATGGCAATGTATCACTCTTTCCAAGATTAAGCTTAGCTAGGAGCCGCCCTGAGCAAAGGCATACGGACAACCAGAAAATCTGGCGGACAACCACATTTTGAGAATGTGGTTGTCCGTTGGACAACCAGACTTTCAGCCCTTATTACTAACCCTGTTGGCCAATAATTGAAACGTTGAGCGAGACTTGAAAACGTCATGGGAAATAAATATGCTAAGATTGATGATAATTATCATAGACTACCTTGAAACAACGTTGTTCCAAAGTAGATATGCTAAGATTGATAGTAATTATCATAGACTACCCTACCCTATGATAATTATAACACATGCCAAAGCTGGAAGCTCAAAAAAGGCACCCTGTCTAGCGGCACATCCCCAGTACTTGAGTGCCCCCCCCCCGGCACAATACACAGTAGGCTATGGGGATCGCTTGAAACGGACAACGACTTAGACATGGACGTGCTGCCCTCGCGAGCAATTGATATAAATAAAATAATAAGAACCACGAGATAAAGATCATTCGCCAATTACCATGATTCTTTCACCTGGGTGACGGCGAATTCATTTTTCAAGATATATCATCTCTGAGACTCGGTCTTTTTAGAACAAGTGTTAAAAAAAACAGGGTCGCTATTTTAATTTCAAAAAATTAATTGTTTTAAGGCCTATTTGAAATTGTCGTATTTTTCAGTGCAATATATAAACCTCCGGTATAGTCACTGACACGAAATAATTCAGATACAGCTGGGACTCAACAGTTTATTTTTTACCACAGACGAAATCAAGGATAATAATTAAAAATTGGCAGTAAAGTTGTTTTGACAATGTGAAGAACAACCAATACTAACAAAAATATCTGATATAGGCCTAAGTGATGATGAACTGGAATCTAAAATTTGCATTAAGAAATATTCAGCCATAGGGGAGGGTGGCAAATTAATAAAGGTGAAATAAAAATAAATATCTCAGGAATTTTAAGTGATCATTAGTGAACGTTGTAAGCATTTTAATGGTCCACAACTTTTTTCAATGACATGTTTTCACTTTTAATAGATGATTGTCGCATAATTAGGCCCTATATAATTGCATAAACGGCATTCCACAAACAAGGTTGCATAATTATTATCACAATGAGGGTGACCCAACGTTTAAATAATACTATCGTTGCTCCACCGTCTGCTACGCAGGCCAAACATTAACACAACATCGGGTCGACAGCTGTTTATTTTTATCTAGCTTATTTAATATGCCTAGTAGATCGCGCTCGCTATTAAATGAACTAATGATTATGTTTATGTTTTTCTCCAATTGTGTGGTTGTGTTAGCTTAAATAGTTGGACTAGAGTAGGCTAGGTTAATCAGTCATTAAGCTAAAACTGACATTTCAGCCGGTATCTCATATCTTTGTCTTACAGCAAATATACCACGAAATCGCACTATTAGATGTTTATTTTTTTCAAAATTTTGCGGAGGCATGCCCCCTATAGGTCCCTGCTGTTGAATGGTTTCTTAGAAACCTGAGCACCCTCCTTAATTTATTTCTGGATACGCCACTGGGTTTATTGCACGACAAGTGAACGGTGAAACTTGGGTGCAAACATTCCATCTCAACGTCAAACAAGCCCAAATCTTAAGTAATGTGTATATTTTTCGGAGTTATCTAGTATCTATTCCACAACTCCTGGCAATGTAAACCCACAAAAAATCATTTTGACCATTCAATGATATGCATATTCGCTGTGTTTTGTCAAATATTTTTTGTCACCTAACAGTGTAATGACAATTAATTGAAGAAAAACTTTGCTATGATTTGACATTGCAATAACATCACCTTGCCTTTGATGTGCTATTTGATACACTGCAGTGTAGACGCTAACTCTGTAAACATGATATGTACAAATATTGGTACTCTTTTGCTATGCCCCATTGTGTTACATTACATTACTATTTTTTGTATTGTTTAACTAAATTTATAATAGTGTCTGTTCAAGGGCTGGAAAACGGATTTAAAAATACAATTATCACAATAGTATGCTATGCCATTGTTGTTGACCTCGTGTAGTCTAATTATGATACAGGTGGTTAATAACTATACACACTATATATAATGTTGCTAACTTGTTAAAAATAGGTAAACATCTTAGAGGTGTAGAATATTATTGATATCGAGAACGTGTAAGGTCGATGTCGGTAAGTGCACCATCGGTGTATATGAACAAGTATGCACTCTTGTGCATCAATGTGATCATTATAGAAGTGACAGCTAATATTTCAAAATACATTACATTAGAAGCGGTGTAATTCAATATGGATCTATTTGTTTTTGAGTGAGTTAAAACATTGTTCTGTCAATCACGTGTGGATATGCCCTAATTGTTGAGCTAAAAAATCTGTTACGTAGATGGGTGGTGTGTGCTATACATAAACAAATGCTCTACTATGTAATTAGCATTACTAGTATTAAGACATTGGATAAATAGGTAATGACATAACATATTTAAGCTATATAAAGATATACAAACAAAGGTATGATGTGTTTTATTGTATTATTGATGCCGACAACATCTGGATTAATGATGAATATATGACTAGTGATTTCATGGCAGCCATTTTGAATTTTGCATGATAATAATGTGAAATAAAGTATCCGCTTTTTATTGTATTCCTTGATACCGAAAACATATGGTTTGGTAAAATAATATCGTTTTTATCCCAATTATTACCGCAAATATGATCAATTTAGTGATTCCATGGTGGCCATTCTCAATTTGCATGATAATGATATCGAGTGAAGGTGCGTTTGTTTCACTGCATTCCTTAATAGCGAAAACATATGGTTTGGTGAAATAATCTCGTCTCTATCTCAATTATTAACGAAGATATGATCATTATGGCGATTTCATGGCGGCTATTTTGAATTTTGCATGATAACTATGTCAAATAATTGTATCGTTTGTTTTATTGCATTACTTGATACCAAAAAACATATGGTTTGGTAAAATAATCGTGTTTCTATCTCAATTATTGATGAAGATATGATAACTTTAGTGATTTCATGGCGGCCATTTTGAATTTTGCCTGGGAAGAGTGTTTTGACACCAATTTGCGAGCTCCATCAAACTTTTTCTTATTCTGTAGTTTATTCTGAACATTTTGATATAGGTGGCATATTTTAACCTTTAAAATCCCACGGGAATTCATTTGTAAACACAAGCATCCCCACTATAAAGTGGTGTATTCGTTCCATTATCATTACCAGAATAAAAATAGGGTTAATCTTTAATGGTACATCAGTTGACACTCAGCCAGCTCGAAGCTGAAGCAACACAACAAACGACCTAATGCTGGTTCCAAGTGGGACCACCGTCTACGACGCTGGCCCAATATTAAACCAGCATTGGCTCAATATCGTGTGCTTGCTGGGAGCTGTAGCTTGTTTTATTTGAGATGCTACAGTGTGTGACAACCACCATTAAATAAACAGTTACCGGTATTTGTCAGTCAATTTTTGGAGAAGATTGGCGTTGACGATGGTAATTGTCGTCGGCTTCCTTGATGTGCCGGTTGCGTGTTGTGTAAGGATATTACCAGTCCGAGCATGGATAGACTGTGGTATGGGTGGACCTGGGAGCTGCAAGACATACATCTAAACACAACTAAACTCCATCAGCATTATTGGGCCAGCATCTGTATACGGTGACACAAAATTCAGGGAATAAAAACAGTCGAAACAATTAACCATTGGAGTAACCAATTAAACCATTTGAAATTTCATCCATTTGAAGTAGTTGATGTGTCGCACGACAATTGTATACTTACTAGCAGTAGATTTTTACGCGGAGAGTAAATGTTTCAGGGCCCGTATTCTCGTATACAAGTTACGATATATCGTAGGCTTCTGATTGGTCGAGATGGCCATCTCGACCAATCAGAAGACTACGATATATCGTAACTTGTACGAGAATACGGGCCCAGAATGTTGTTTCACCACCCCCACCGGTGACCCCCTTCACCACCAAAACTGCAGTTCAATTGGTAATGACTATAACTACATCAGTACAGCAGCATTCACAATAATTTCAACGCTTTCTCTAAACAGCCTAAGCTACATTTGTTGCCATTCCACACGCAAATAAAGGTAGCTAGTTGATAATACAGGAGGACTAACCACTGTCTAATCCCGCTCAACGCACAACATTCCGCAATATTGATTAGATATATTCAAAAGAGAGTGAAACCATGGCAGACTTCTGAAACAATGTATTAGATAAATTTACGCCTATTTCATGCGACTTCCATGTGCTTACTTAAAATAAATTGACACTATAAAAAAACGAAATGCCAGTTTCAGCCTAAATTATATAATTCAACGACATAATCCCCGCCCAGTACTTTTAGTTGTGTAATGGCGGCAATGGCATACGCTTAGATCTCAGCTTTCTCCTCAGGACTGAAGGGTGAGATCGATCATCTAAAATATCAGTGCAAAGCCGTGCAAAACCAAAAGGCGACGCCAGTATTTGTATCATGTATGCCATATTTTAATAATAATGATTAATTCTGTAGAAAATGCCACTACCATAAAAATCAGCAAATTTTGAGAGCAGTGCATAAACATGACATGACGACCAGGATGGTGGCGTAATTAGCGTATTAGTGATGAGAGAGGTGTTAATGAGGAGTATCTGCCCGTAACCCTTTACCTGCTAGGGATATATGCGTCATACGACAAATATTAAAGTTGTAAAACAACATCCCATCGAAACAAGAAATCTTAAGCTTTCTCTTTGATATACAATGTATCACACTTGGGCGTGTTTTTAAATAAAAGTCGATGATCGCTTTTAATCATTTTTTTACTAATTTCTCATTCACTGCGGGACGGAACCTAGCAGTGAATGACAAATGATTACATTTGCTGGTGAGTAAAGCGTTAACAGAACCACTTAACTAAACAAACACGACAAGTTGACCCAATGCTGGGCTAATGTTGCCCCAGCGTCGTAGACGATGGGGATAATAATTTAAAATTGGCAGTAAAGTTGTTTTGACAATGTGAAGAACAACCAATACTGACAAAAATATCTGATATAGGCCTAAGTGATGATGAACTGGAATCTAACATTTGCATTAAGAAATATTCAGCCATAGGGGAGGGTGGCAAATTAATAAAGGTGAAATAAAAATAAATATCTCAGGAATTTTAAGTGATCATTAGTGAACGTTGTAAGCATTTTAATGGTCCACAACTTTTTTCAATGACATGTTTTCACTTTTAATAGATGATTGCTGCATAATTAGGCCCTATATAATTGCATAAACGGCATTCCACAAACAAGGTTGCATAATTATTATCACAATGAGGGTGACCCAACGTTTAAATAATACTATCGTTGCTCCACCGTCTGCTACGCAGGCCAAACATTAACACAACATCGGGTCGACAGCTGTTTATTTTTATCTAGCTTATTTAATATGCCTAGTAGTTCGCGCTCGCTATTAAATGAACTAATGAATATGTTTATGTTTTTCTCCAATTGTGTGGTTGTGTTAGCTTAAATAGCTGGACTAGAGTAGGCTAGGTTAATCTGTCATTAAGTTAAAACTGACATTTCAGCCGGTATCTCATATCTTTGTTTTACAGCAAATATACCACAAAATCGCACTATTAGATGTTTATTTTTTTCAAAATTTTGCGGAGGCATGCCCCCCTATAGGTCCCTGCTGTTGAATGGTTTCTTAGAAACCTGAGCACCCTCCTTAATTTATTTCTGGATACGCCACTGGGTTTATTGCACGACAAGTGAACGGTGAAACGTGGGTGCAAACATTACATCTCAACGTCAAACAAGCCCAAATCTTAAGTTATGTGTATATTTTTCGGAGTTATATAGTATCTATTCTACAACTCCTGGCAATGTAAACCCACAAAAAATCATTTTGACTATTCAATGATATGCATATTCGCTGTGTTTTGTCAAATATTTTTTGTCACCTAACAGTGTAATTGAAGAAAAACTACGATTTGACATTGCAATAACATTAACTTGCCTTTGATATGTTATTTGATACACTGCAGTGTAGACGCTAACTCTGTAAACATGATATGTACAAATATTAATACTCTTTTGCTATGCCCCATTGTGTTACATTACATTACTATTTTTTGTATTGTTTAACTAAATATATAATAGTGTCTGTTCAAGGGCTGGAAAACGGATTTAGAAATACAATTATCAGGATAGTATGCTATGCCATTGTTGTTGACCTCATGTAGTCTAATTATGATACAGGTGGTTAATAACTATACACACTATATATAATGCTGCTAACTTGTTAAAAATAGGTAAACATCTTAGAGGTGTAGAATATTATTGATATCGAGAACGTGTAAGGTCGATGTCGGGAAGTGCACCATCGGTGTATATGAACAATTATGCACTCCTGTGCATCAATGTGATCATATAGAAGTGACAGCTAATATTTCAAAATACATTACATTAGAAGCGGTGTAATTCAATATGGATCTATTTGTTTTTGAGTGAGTTAAAACATTGTTCTGTCAATCACGTGTGGATATGCTCTAATTGTTGAGCTAAAAAAATTGTTACGTAGATGGGTGGTGTGTGCTATACATAAACAAATGCTCTACTATGTAATTAGCATTACTAGTATTAAGACATTGGATAAATAGGTAATGACATAACGTATTTAAGCTATATAAAGATATACAAACAAAGGTATGATGTGTTTTATTGTATTATTGATGCCGACAACATGTGGTTAGATGAAAAAATCCAGCGCTATCTGGATTAATGATGAATATATGACTAGTGATTTCATGGCAGCCATTTTGAATTTTGCATGATAATAATGTGAAATAAAGTATCCCCTTTTTATTGTATTCCTTGATACCGAAAACATTTGGTAAAATAATATCGTTTTTATCCCAATTAAAAACGCAAATATGATCAATTTAGTGATCTTATGGTGGCCATTTTCAATTTGCATGATAATGATATCGAGTGAAGGTAGCGTTTGTTTTATTGCATTCCTTAATAGTGAAAACATATGGTTTGGTGAAATAATCTCGTCTCTATCTCAATTATTAACGAAGATATGATCATTATGGCGATTTCATGGCGGCTATTTCGAATTTTGCATGATAACTATGTCAAATAATTGTATCGTTTGTTTTATTGCATTACTTGATACCAAAAACATATGGTTTGGTAAAATAATCGTGTTTCTATCTCAATTATTGATGAAGATATGATAACTTTAGTGATTTCATGGCGGCCATTTTGAATTTTGCCTGGGAAGAGTGTTTTGACACCAATTTGCGAGCTCCATCAAACTTTTTCTTATTCTGTAGTTTATTCTGAACATTTTGATATAGGTGGCATATTTTAACCATCAAAATCCCACGGGAATTCATTTGTAAACACAAGCATCCCCACTATAAAGTGGTGTATTCGTTCCATTATCATTACCAGAATAAAAATAGGGTTATTTTTTAATGGTACATCAGTTGACAATCAGCCAGTTAGAAGCTGAAGCAACACAACAAACGACCTAATGCTGGTTTAAGTGGGACCAACGTCTACGACGCTGGCCCAATATTGAACCAGCATTGGCTGGATATATTGTGTTTGCTGGGAGCTGTAGCTTGTTATTTTGAGATGCTACGGTGTGTGACAACCACCATTAAATAAACAGTTACCGGTATTTGTCAGTCAATTTTTGGAGAACATTGGCGTTGACGATGGTAATTGTCGACGGCTTCCTTGATGTGCCGGTTGCGTGTTTTGTAAGGATATTAGCAGTCCGAGCATGGATAGACTGTGGTATGGGTGGACCTGGGAGCTGCAAGACATACATCTAAACACAACTAAACTCCATCAGCATTATTGGGCCAGCATCTGTATACGGTGACACAAAATTCAGGGAATAAAAACAGTCGAAACAATTAACCATTGGAGTAACCAATTAAACCATTTGAAATTTCATCCAATTGAAGTAGTTGATGTGTCGCACGACAATTGTATACTTACTAGTAGTAGATTTTTACGCGGAGAGTAAATGTTTCGGGGCCCGTATTCTCGTATACAAGTTACGATATATCGTAGGCTTCTGATTGGTCGAGATGGCCATCTCGACCAATCAGAAGCCTACGATATATCGTAACTTGTACGAGAATACGGGCCCAGAATGTTGTTTCACCACCCCCACCGGTGACCCCCTTCACCACCAAAACTGCAGTTCAATTGGTAATGACTATAACTACATCAGTACAGCAGCATTCACAATAATTTCAACGTTTTCTCTAAACAGCCTAAGCTACATTTGCTGCCATTCCACACGCAAATAAAGGTAGTTAGTTGATAATACAGGAGAACTAACCACTGTCTAATCCCGCTCAACTCATATTGATTAGATATATTCAAAAGAGAGTGAAACCATGGCAGACTTATGAAACAATGTATTAAATAAAGGTACGCCTATTCCATGCGACTTCCATGTTCTTACTTAATAAATTGACACTATAAAAAAACGAAATGCCAGTTTCAGCCTACCTAAATTATACAATTCAACGACATAATCCCCGCCCAGTACTTTCAGTTGTGTAATGGCGGCAAAGGCATACGCTTAGATCTCAGCTTTCTCCTCAGGACTGAAGGGTGAGATCGATCATCTAAAATATCACTCAGTGCAAAGCCGTACAAAACCAAAAGGCGACGCCAGTATTTGTATCATGTATGCCATATTTGAATAATAATTATTAATTCTGTAGAAAATGCCACTACCATAAAAATCAGCAAATTTTGAGAGCAGTGCATAAACATGACATGACGACCAGGATGGTGGCGTAATTAGCGTATTAGTGATGAGAGAGGTGTTAATGAGGAGAATCTACCCGTAACCCTTTACCTGCTAGGGATATATGCGTCATACGACAAATATTAAAGTTGTAAAACAACATCCCATCGAAACAAGAAATCTTAAGCTTTCTCTTTGATATACAATGTATCACACTTGGGCGTGTTTTTAAATAAAAGTCGATGATCGCTTTTAATCATTTTTTTTACTAATTTCTCATTCACCGCGGGACGGAACCTAGCAGTGAATGACAAATGATTACATTTGCTGGTGAGTAAAGCGTTAACAGAACCACTTAACTCAGCAAACACGACACGTTGACCCAATGCTGGGCTAATGTTGCCCCAGCGTCGTAGACGATGGGGCAACATTAGTCCAGCATTGGGACAACGTGTCGTGTTTGCTGAGTTATTACTGGCATATAGCATCAACAATGCACGACGCAATTTATCTGAATAAATTACCCTGTATAAACTAAGCAATGTAGTGGCCTTTATTTCCGAAGCCATATCCCTGCAAACACGGAACATTCAACAAATGACGGATTAACATTAATCTTCATCTGTACATGAAATCCGGTCAAATATATTGTCATAATAGTCAGTCAAAAAAAAAGTGTACAAGAAAATTATAAAATAAAAATATATATACATGATAAGATAATATAGCCACTGTATTTAGAGGGTTGCCTCAGAGTGTTGGTAATAAATAATGCTATGCTAATAGATGTCATGGTCTGGTGGACACAAAGGGTGGAATCAATATGGTTTACAGCCTACATGATCAGACTGTAGCTGAGAGCAATGGAAACACTGGTCAGAAAAGGAACAGCAAATATGAGACGCTCACCCAATGGTAATTTAATGTTGGGCCGACGTCGTAGACGGTGGCCCAACATTAAACCACCATTGGGTGAACGTCTCCTGTTTCTTCGCTGCCTTCCAATAAGGCAGACTGCAATGGCAGCTTCATCCCATATACATGATATAACGGTAAACATAAAACGTTGTCTCAATGTTGAGTTAGTGGTGTGCCAGCGTCGCAGATGGTGTGCCAATGTTAATCAACACTGTGTCAACGTCTCGTATTTGTGGGGATACGTAAATGCCAAGTCATAAAAAGAAAACTAATTTAAACAAAAAAATGATTTTTTCACTGGAGTTTAAACAGCTAATTCGCACATTTGAAGTTTTGTCTCAATACCGCGATGCCAGCTACAAATGTGTTATTTAGGAAGTAGATTTTGAAAGCGTTTTATTGCAGGACCTTTAAACCTCGCAAAATATTACGATAAACAGATAAAACGTGATTACACGAGAAGTACTAGTGTTTGGGAAAAGCCCAGGTGCGGGGGAATGTGAGTGGATCCATTAGATCAGACATAAGTGGAGGCTGATATAGAAATACACGATTGGACGGGTTAACCCTTTAACCGCCGGTGCCGCATATATTCGGGTTTTCATTTTTTATTTGCACATTAAGTACCACCTTTTAAACATGTTAAAGATAAAATGTGTCATCAATCAGCAATATTTGAAAACAGTTGACCTCCATTTTGTCAAATCTGAATAATTTTCACTCACTTGTAGTTGTCGATCGCGTCAGCGAGACACAACTTCAAGTGGGTGAAAATTCAGATTGAATAATTTGGCGGTTGAAGGGTTAATAAAGTAGCGGCCACGTCACTAGTCTCCACAAATTCTGAGAACTTCACCATCGTAACCAGTCAGATGTATACATGTATATATGTGACTCAGGTTTACTATACAGTAAAATACAATGACAAGAATGTGGACATAATTGCGGATTTAGCAAGTCCATAGAAAAATAAATATGTCATTATTATAGCTCTCAATGCTTGATTAAAATTGTATCCAAACTGATTATATAAGCTGGGTGTTCTAAAAACCACTATAAATCTATTGTGCACATATGAGTATAATAAACAATACTACTAATACTAATACTTCAAGTTCTCAATGACGTGCTAAATAGGGTGTATTACATGTATTTCTTATCATTTTTTTTCAGTCCAATTAGTTTAAAATGGTTCAGCTATTCTGCAAACAATTGTCTTTATTAGTATAATAAATATAGCGTATTAACGTTCTTAATGGCCACCACAGATTGAGCTTACTAGATTATATGAATACATTAAAAGACACAAGATACCAAACACAACCGATTAGAATGCTAACAGCTGGTTATGCTAAGAAAACTGCTTGCCTTCCGGACTTTTATGAATATGATTGTTGCCAAATATAACAGGAGTAATCCAAACATGTCAGGAAAATATATTGATAATCACGTTGAAAATTAATTCACCACCATTGACGACAAAAATATAATATCTCAGTACAGCCTGTTTATTTGGCATTTAAACAACGGAATTTGGAAATAAACAGATTCAAGAGGATATTATAAAATATATAAACAGATTCAGGATGTGTGTGATATTTTCTATGGCTCAATATATAACAATAATCCTGACATAATATATTGTACTCTTTACTCAGTTCCGTTGTTTTACCTAACATGTAGGCGCGCTATTGAATACAAAAACATCATAGGCCACAGGAGACCTTGACTTGGTGGTGCTTTTGTCTGATGTTGGCGTTATAATTTGTCTGCAGGTTGAGATCGGATTGCATCCTATTACTGAACATAGCAGGCTCTGCTCAGAAGGTGACCGACGTCATAGGGTTTACATTTACCACTACTGTAATCTAACAACTCCCAAGCTTAGCCAATAATAATTAGCTATTTTTATTATTTTTTTACGTAAATAAAAAGCCTTAAAGACATCTCTCTGGGCCCTAATTATTAACCAATTTTGACGAGAAAGAAAAGAAAGCTTATCAAGCATTTTTACTTTTTGATTATTTGAAAAAGAATGAACAGAATATGAAATGTCTTGTAATGTTGTTTCATTGATTGTGTTATCTTTCACTGAGTGAGTGAATATTGCTACATATCGTTTTCTGCACACTATGGCCATATCACGACAGAAGGAAGCACAAGTCGGGACTATTGCCCTACTCTTATGTGGTGCACCATAAGATGATATCGACAAACTAACATCAATATGTGATCCATGTGTATAATCAATGGTGTGTGGGCGCACCGTAATGCGCATCCGGAAGTATTACATGCCATGAATTACGCCTAATACTCACAACTAAATTATCACTTTCTAATTTTCGCCCATTCTCATGTTCAGTCTACATGAACTCATTCGAGTCGATTGAAACTGATACTGTTCAGCTAATCCGGGTCACTATGCAATATCATCAGAAATGCATAAAACTAAAATCAAGAATATATATATTCTTGCTAAAATGTATGATGTGATACCTGAACGTTTCAGTCGATAGCCCACGTGATTTTGTTATGCATTTCTGATATCATCCATACATGTATCGCCTGTGACTATTTGTAATTATTGTCTTAACCAGAGTCTTTAACCAATTATTAAAACAAGAAAAATCAGAGTATATAAAACATGCATAGTTTATTTTAGACATTACGTAGACGTTTTGTTCATTTGTGAGCGCACAGGGTATTTGTGTATGTGTATTAGCGTGTGGGTGATCAAGTCGTCACATATTACACATGCATGGATACGTAGCCATCTTAATCCGGAATAGATTGGATCCGGTTGATGAGACTCTTTGTAAGACAAGTCAGTGGTTGATCAATATCATAATAACCCAGTCTTAATGACATCTCTCTGCCTGCACCCAGCACCATTAATCAACGCAACTCCCTATACTTAACCCTGTATAGGTTTAATCCCTGTCTATATTGCTATCAAAGGTACGCAAAGCTAGGAATCTATATCCTTGCTCACAGTAAAACATCTATACCACTCATTTATCTTTCAAAGCTTTACAAGAATATTTTTGGTACAAAAAACAGCCAAATTTACAGTTGATTAGAGCCAATAATGCTTTATTATCCAGCAATGTGTCAGCTTTCAAAACACCCAAGATATTTTATTGATTTCATTTGTAAAGAAAAAATATTGACGTCTTAAGAGAATCTATATCCGATTTCAAAACATAGCCTAAGTGACCATAATCAACTAGTTTAATTACGGCTGTTATTTACTTAATATGTGATACTAGCCCTAAAAGCGCTAAGTTGATATATACAATTCAATTTTTTACCAATTCCAATTTGTTAAAAATTACTTAATAATTATATACATGTACAATCAGAATCGAGACATACTGTGGCGCTAACAAAATATATCGGTGTCACGTCGCATATGTTGAACGAAAATTTGACTAGCGCTGGTCAAAACACTGTCAGGAGTGCTGACATGCAAAGTCAAAAGACAGTAATTAACCCTTTCAGCGCGGTAACCGTCCTTAGACGTCAGAATCTGACGTCTGTAGACGTCATATTCTGACGTATAAAGACGGTCCCCTCACTGAAAAATTTGAAATAGTTATAATGACCGTAGACCCAAACATAGGTATTCATATAAAGCAGAAATACCTAACTAAGACGTTTATGATGATTTCAAATTGAAAAAACCCTGTGGTTCCCTTGGTTTATACAGAGATATTTCGCTTTGCGGATCAGGATGGGAGATGTTAGATGGACTCACCGTGGTTGACAAAGTAGGTGGTGTCACCTGGTGGTGGTGTTGATCAGCAGCGTCTTAGCTATCAGTGTGATCAGACAGACGTCAGACCTGTTGCTGATAACATTCAGGATGTGTGTGATAACAGTGATCCGTGTGGCTGGTGGACAGCTGTCTGGATCAGTCCGTATACACGGTGGCGGACAGGGTCAGACAGGTAGCAAGCACTGCCTCATCACCATCACTGTCAGTCTGGTCTGCCGAGATTCTCCATATTGCTGTTGTAGATTGTAGTTATTCCGGCAGTAGATGTGTGTGTGATGGCAGGTGGTGGTGTTGTAGTCTACCTCCTCTCTCTCACACACACGGGGAGCGGCCAGTGTGTCACCACTGCTGCTGACCGCTAATCACGCTCCCTACAAACCATCCACAGCAACAAATGCACACAATGCGCCCTGGTTGACCTACACACCATCTTTAAGGCATGCATCGCCCGGCCATCTGTAGGTAATGTGGCAGTCCTTGCGTCATTTCCCGTCAGATGGGGCTTGGTATGACTGCTGGACATGAATCCCCCGTTCTCAGCATGTTCTCCTGGTGACGTGACTACAGGCAGAGGCTGGGCCGCCTTAGGGAGGTGTCACTATTCTGGGCGTCATTACGTTCACACTGTCACGTTCCCTCTGCCATGTGCCCGTGCTTGTAGTGTATTGATCATCCACAGCCAACACTACACATTGACACCCCGCTGGGTCAATGATGGGCCACAGTCACACACGCTGGCACACCATTAAACCGTCATGATTTAGTATTTCTAGGTTAATCAGAGGGATACAGCGCACAGCCTACACTGCTCAGCAAAGGCGAAAGGCAGTATATAAGCTTGCTTCTAAAGAGAGCAGATACTGCCTTTTGGCTTTGCACGACAGAGCAGATATACGCACGCGCGTGTACACACGGATAAGACACTTCCGGTAACATGGATCCCCTGCAGGATGTATTACAATCCTTATTGTTAACGTCTATGATACAGTAATGATCTGCAAAGCCAAAAGGCAGTACCTGCTTACTTGTAAAGTAAGCAGATACTGCCTTTTGGCTTTTCACGGCACATCATAGCTGTGACAATCGGTGGCTGAGCCGTGAACACCTGTCTTACACCGCGCTGGCAGGGCAACAGTTACCATCTGCTCTGTTGCTGTGGCAACCACAGTCACAGGACAGGTCACGCGCACTACACTCCCAGCACACACCCAAGGTTGATTTAACGTTGGGCCGGCGTCGCAGACGGTGGACCAACGTTAAATTAACATCGTGTGAACGTCGTGTGTTTGCTGTGCTGAGACTATCCTCCCAAACACGATATTTTCAACCAATGCTGGGTTAATGTTGGTACACCGTCTTCGACAATGGGCCAACATTACACCAGCACTGGATCAATGTTTCGTGTTAGTCAAGGTATGTTTGTATACGTGGGACTATATGCAAAACACACCTGTTCTAATTGTAAAAAATTCTTTACAATATTTGTTTAAATACAATTTTAAGAAAATAGACAGTGGTATCTGTAATTACAGCTGCGCGTAATCAGTATTCACTTTGTGCATTGGAGCTTAAGCCGTGAGGGATACTAGTACCATTTAGTGTAAATATTTAATTTACACAGACGTGTAAATACATTTTCGTCATGTTTCGAGTAAGTAGTGATTCTAGAGGCCGTAGGGTGTTTCGTGGACTGTTAACGCATATATACGGTTAACCCTTTAACCGCCGGTGCCGCATACATTCGGGTTTTCATTTTTTATTAGCACATTAAGTACCACCTTTGAAACATGGTTAAGATAAAATGTGACACCAATCAGCAATATTTGAAAACAGTTGACCTCCATTTTGTCAAATCTGTATAATTTTCACTCACTTGAAGTTGTGGATCGCGTCAGCGAGACACAACTTCAGGTGGGTGAAAATTCAGATTGAATAATTTGGAGGTTAAAGGGTTAATCTCTCTAAAAAACAACCAAATACACATAAAGTTATACAATTGACAATGCAAAAAATAATAAAACGACGACATCAGACGACGAACTAAAAACATTTATTTTCTTTGGAATACAGCATTTTTCAGCTTTAAAGGGTGAAATAGAATCTAGCATGATGTTGCTCCGACCAGAAATTATTTAAATGTACATTCATTGCAAAACATCACAGTTATTTTTAAATCAACAAAGTTGCGTGTCCTTCCGGTTTAGTTGTAAGTTTAGGTAAGCAAAATAATTTGCATGTACATGTACGTGCAACTCAATTTTTTTTAATGCAATTTTCGACTTGAAGTGAACGAAGATGACTTGAATTGCATGGCAAATTCTTAATACTAAAACAGTTCGTGGGAAATGTTTGTTCTGAAACCCTTAGGTAAACAATGAAATGAAGTGAATGGGGTTTAAGGCCACCTTTGTGCACATATAGGCTAATCTGGGCCAGGAGAACCTTTTGAGGATGTTGAGATGACTGAGATGACACTGTCCTCCGGACACATGATTCGAAATTCGAGCCCTGGCAGTCTGAGGCCGAGCTGGCTACTTCTCGGTCACAGTAGGCTGCCCACAATATTAAATACTGCTTAAAGAAACATTTTGTTTCTTAAAAATTTTGAACCCGCGACTTTTCAAACAGGCAGCTTCAACCACTGCACCAGTCCCCCCCCTTCAGGTATAGGAAATTAAATGATTATTCTTAATTACATGCGAAGTGATGTTTGATGCATCATCAGGGTTAAATGTGCAAACACAAACAAAAATTTGCGAGTCTGTGTAAATGATGCATTTACATTGCATAGTACCTTTCCCCAACTGCTTTGTGCATCAACGTAACGGATTTTTTTCGCACGCTGAATCAAATATCGATCGATATCATTTCTTTCTTTGGATAATCTGTAAAGTGATAGTCGGAAATAAAAATATCCATTGCGTGAAAAAGGATGTGCATGTGAACGCACTGTTTATTTGGTGAGGAGCATGAGCAGATCGTCACATTGTCATATAATAATTGCTTGCTCTCAAGATTGCATGTGGAAGAAAAATACAGAAAATCATGTGACAAATAATGTGGAGATGACACTATATTAGCAAAAAGTAGTTTGTTAGGGATCAGATACCATTGAAAAATGCACAAAAGGTCTAATATGTTTTATGTTTATCAATTAATCGCGACATACACATTATTATATAGTTTTGTTGAGTGCTACCCTGCCGTGCAAAGTTAAAAGGCAGTAAAGGCTTAGTTTTCAAGAAAGCAGTTACTGCCTTTTGCCTTGCAGAGGAGTATATCTTTCACTCTAATGGAGCAAATACGGACAATATAACGGGAATAGGTAGTTTATTAGCAACTGACTACTAGTATCTCGACGACTTTTCACTGGGTATTTCACTAGATGGCGCTCGTGTATAGCTGTTATTGGCAATGAATCACCAGGTGACCCAATGCACAGCCCGCAGTACTGTGTGAGTGCAGCACATCAAGCATTTTGGGACCGACGTAGTACAAAAAATAGCGTTAAAATAAGACTTATACCTAATATTTTAATGATTAGATAGAATGTCATTGTATCTATATTCGAATCCTATTTTTCGTAATCAAACGAAGAGATGATCAGCCACTGATCAAGCTGTAAAGCTGACATATCCCATTCCAGAAACAAACCAATAACCTCTTAAAATTACCAATATAAGAAACGACCTGGTAATTTTCATAAGAAAACTAAGATAAAAAAATAAAGTGTTTTTTTTTTAAAGTGTGGAAATTAGATCGAGAAATATTGATGAATAATTAACAAACAAAACTGTTGTGAACACATCTTACCGGTATAGCGTATAGATCAGAAAATGTAACGGATGTTGAGAAAATTCCCCAATAAAATTACAATATACCAATTTAGTTGATTCTGGTTGTGAAGCATTCAGTGTTGAGCATGTAGTCGTACAATAAATCAAACCCACAAGACACATGCGATATCACAAGTACTATTTCCGTAAAGAGCTGAAAATATGTTACAGCAGAAAATATAATTATTCTACACAAAGAGCTAGAATTGCGTTTTGCCGACGTAAACGAATTTGTCAATCACAGTCCATCAAATGGAAAGTAGGAACATGCTGGCCAGCATTGAACAATAATCAACGAATGCCCAGTCTGTCCATGGTGCATTTCATCAATGAACATCTATTTGGTTATCAAAATATTGAGTTACGGGGACAAGGAAGAACACCTTATGTGAATGTTGTGAATCTTAGAGATAGCTTTGTTGACACTCTGGATGTGAGATAAGCTCTATCAACCCTTTCAAGCCTGAATTTACCATAGTCATCTTCATCCACTACAAGCCGCGAATTGCTGTCGCAATTCTCGACATGTAGTGGATGAAGATGATTTGATGTGGTTTAGAAATTAAAGAAAATTGCCATGAATTGGTAAACCAGTTTCATGGAAATTATCATTATAAAACCCTTAGTTGTTGGAAAATTAGGACTGTTTACAGTGATGTAAAATGATGCTTTAATGCATCGTGAGGGCTTAAAGGGTTAAGATGCTGAGAGAAGGAAGAACTTCTCGTGATAACGTTTTCTGTGAGGGGATTACTGCGACAAGAAAAAGAACAAACTAAACATAACAGCAAAGTTTCACCATTGAACAAATATCAGATTACTATAAATATCTGTGTTTGTTATAGGAAGCTGGAATTCCAGACAACATCGGTTGACTTCGTTTAAAACTACTTGTGTCCTTAAGAGATTAGTCAAAAATAATGTTTTTTTCGCAAGTATAAAATTAGGACTTGATACGCCAAAAATGTAAATATCTAAGGCGAATATATATTCGCAGCTCAAAGATACAGAAAATATATAGAATTCAGCGATACTAATATTGTTAGCTATTATCCCATTGTTGGGTCACCATCATTAAATCAACAACGGATTAACATCTGCCGCTTGTAAGATCACCTAGAGCTGAATAAAACGGCGACCATCCCAGGAAAAAAGGAGACATAGAACCAATTACACCGACATTGTGTCAGCGGTGTTTACTGGGATTAACTGAACACAATCATATGAAGCGCAAAAAAAAACATCAGAAAAGATGGACAGATGATACATGGAGAACAATGATCAGGTAAAATAGGGATATATCGATAGTAGTTTGTGAGTTACTTTATTCAGAAGCAAATTGAATTCTTCATGAAAAAATGCCTTCCACGATTGCCAGCATGGAGATGAGAGAAACGATTCAAATTACCATTTGACTACAGTCCTCCGACAACTGTCTAAACAACACAAATAATACGTTTTAACAGTAGAGACGAATACAATTTTTATCCAACCTTAATAATAATAATAATAATAATAATAATAATAATAATAATAATAATAATAATAATAATAATAATAATAATAATAATAATAATAATAATAATAATAATAATAATAATAATAATAATAATAATAATAGTAATAATAATAATAATAATAATAATAATAATAATAATAATAATAATAATAATAATAATAATAATAATAATAATAATAATAATAATAATAATAATAATAATAATAATAATAAAAAAATAATAATAATAATAATAATAATAATAATAATAATAATAATAACAAGACTACATAAGTCCAGGAGCTCCCGCTCCGAATTAGAATTTGATTTAAGCAATTTTGTATAGGGTTATTAATGTAGTCCTAGTCTAGGTCAAAAATCAAGACGCAAGACAACTAGGTCTAAGAAGCCCAGTCTAAGAGTAAGATAAGAACTAGACAGTCTGTCAGAGATTGCAAACCTCCATTGAAATTAATGATCCTAATCAGTATCCCAGTAATCGGTTTACCCGATATCAGGCCAATCGAGTTAACTAATAGCTGATTTACGGTCATTTTGAATTCGATATAAATTAGTTAAAAATTTAGGGTGCATCCTCTCCCGAAACCTCAAATTTTGTTTTATAGTAATGGACTAACATCTAACACAGTTTGCAAAATATTGGGCATGTGAAAGTAAATAATGGCCGATAGGGGGCCATTTTGAATTTGATCGAGTCAGAATTTTTCAAGATGCATCCTCAGCTGAAATCTCACATTTCATTCTATAGTAATCGTCTAGCTATCTAGCATGGTTTACCAAATATCGGCCATGTGAAAGTGAATAATGGCCTAAAGGTGGCCATTTTGAATTTGATCAAGTCAAAATTTTCCAAGATGCATCCTCAGCTGAAATCTCACATTTCATTCTATAGTAATGGTCTAGCCATCTAGCACGGCTTACCAAATATCGCCCATGTGAAAGTGAATAATGGCCGATAGGAGGCCATTTTGAATTTGATCAAGTCAAATTTTTTCAAGATGCATCCTCTCCTGAAATCTCACATTTTGTTTTATAGTAATGGTCTAGCCATCTAGTACGGTTACTAAAAACCGGCTATGTGAAAGTGAATAATGGCCGATAGGCGGCCATTTTGAATTTGATCGAGTCAATTTTTTTCAAGATGCATCCTCTCTTGTAATCTCACATTTTGTTTTATAGTAATGGTCCAGCTATCTAACACGGTTTACCAAATATCAGCAATGTGCAAGTAAATAGTGGCCGATAGGCGGCCATTTTGAATTCGATTGAGTCGAAAGTTTTTAAAAGGCATCCTCTCTCGAAACGTCACATTTTGTTTTATAGTAATGGTCTAGCTATCTAGCACGGTTTACCTGATATCAGGCCTATCGAGGTAAATAATGCTGATTGTCGGCCATTTTGAATTCGTAAGTTAAAAATTTTCAGGGTGCATCCTCCCCCGAAAACTCACACTTTGTTTTATAGTAATCAGGTAATGGTCTAGCCATCTAGCACGGTTTACCAAATATCAGCCATGTGAAAATGAAAAATGGCCGAAAAGGCGGCCATTTAAAATTTGATCAAGTCAATTTTTTTCAAGATGCATCCTCATCTGAAATCTCACATTTCGTTTTACAGTAATGGTCTAGCCATCTAGCACGGTTGACCAAATAACGGCCATGTGAAAGTGAATAATGGCCGATAAGCGGCCATTTTGAATTTTATCGAGTCAAATTTTTTCAAGATGCATCCTCTCCTGAAATCACACATTTTGTTTTATAGTAATGGTCTAGCCATCTAGCACGGTTTACCAAATAACGGCCATGTGAAAGTGAATAATGGCTGATTGGCGGCCATTTTGAACTTTGACAAAATGATTTTTTTCAAAATACATCCTCTCCTGAAGCCTTACAATTTGTTTCATAGTAATGGTGTAGATATCTTGAGCGGTTTTCATGATATTCCACAATATCAGGCCTGTTGAGGTGAATAATGGCTGATAGGCGGCCATTTTGAATTTTATCAACTTCAAATTTTTCAGGATGCATCCTCTCCTGAAACCTTACAATTTATTTGATATTAATGGTGTAGCTATCTTGAGCGGTTTTCAAGATATTCCGCAATATCAGGCCTGTCGAGGTGAATAATGGCCGATAGGCGGCCATTTTTAATTTTATCGACTTGAAATTTTTCAAGATGCATCCTCTCCTGAAACCTCACAATTTGTTTTATAGTAATGGTGTAGCTATCTTGAGCGGTTTTCATGATATTCCACAAAATCTTTCAGTCGGACTTGCCGATGTTATAAATTAGGTCAAAGTGCTGGGTCAACTTCAAGGTCAAGGTCCAAAAACCTGAAAAGGCACAACTAGGGACCTTAGAGAACATGTATGTGCAATATGACTGTCATCGGCCCAGTACTTTTCGAGATCTGCTCCGGAAACGAAGTGCGCGTCAAAACGTCTAAATAGGTCATAGTTCTGAACCAGAAGTAGGTCAAAGTTCAAATACCCCAAAAGGCACAACTAGACCCCCTAGGGGTGTTGTGTGTAAAATTTGAAGACAATCGGACAAGTACTTTCAGAGATATGCTCCGGAAACGAATTGTTTACGGACGGCCCAACGGCCCAACGGCCCAACGGCCCAACGCCGTCACATCATCATTTTCTCCTCTGCAACCTTGCGTATTGAATTCAGATTAAAAATATTTTAACCCGTCCATTAGCCACCTGGAAGTAACCCACATACCAAAAATTGTTATCCTAGCTTATTTTCTCACAAAGTTATAGGCAAAAGAAGAGGCCAAAAAAAAACGGAGGTAGAATCCATAGCTCCCTTCGCTCACCTACGGTGACGGCGGGAGCTAATAATAATAATAATAATAATAATAATAATAATAATAATAATAATAATAATTATATTAATTATAATTATAATTATATTTATGATATTAATGATCACGTCTATAGTCGTTTCATCCTTTTTATTTGGCAAGAAAGATAATTTGAAGGAGGAGTTAGGAGTTATATTCGGTAGATTGGCGTATGTGTTTTTGAATCAAAGTCTACAAATGTAAGCAGTAGTAGTAGTAAATCATTGCTTTATGTTACTTTCGGCACAAAAGGTCTTTTAAGTGACATTGTAATACGATAAAAACTTGTGGATACAAATGATGATGTGAGGGAGGAGGGATAGGGCATGTTGGGCTATTAAGAGCGTTTTCCTTCACTCGCCCGATAAGGGGTTCTGGGCATGTCTAGGGGATCTACCCCCAGACATGCCCAGACGACAGGAGACTTGGGTTTCGCTGTGCAATTTAATGCTGAAACTCCGTGGCATTTCGCGCAGCTCCGCTATCTTCGGGTCGGATAGTCCCCAGAGTAACAATAGGAAGGATGACTCTCTCTGGTTAACTCCATTCATCCCACGCGAGAGACCTAATGTCAAACACGCTATTGTCGGTTATTTAAATGTAAGTATTTTTATCCACTTTAAATTGTGAGTCACGGCAGCCAGACGAAATAAAATGAATGTGGTTTTAGGACACCTTTGTGCACATATATAAACTGGGCAATGCTATAGATATGTGCGAGACACAAGTGGGAAAAAATTAAATCTTATAATGTTTTACGGGTTGAGAATCTCTATTTTCTAGCTGTCAATGTAACTTTTCTCTATCAAAGGCCAATTCCCAAATGCCCTAATCTTAAAAAGTTTCCAAGTTAAAATTGTGTTATTTAGACTTCTATCAGCGTAAATCTATATTATCTTTCTCAACCCCCTACTTGTAAGAGATATGTAACCGATAAGTGTGTATTTCAGAATGCTCATACAATTTCTGACAACCATGACAAAAATTGCATTGGGATTGACCATAAAACCTACCCGATGAGGATCTAGATGAAGGGTCCGATGCTGATTAGTTTCTTTCTTTGGAAGGATTAACACTGAAATTTATTGACGACTGGACTGAAAAGACCTCATGCCAGAACCAACAGACAAAACTTAGAACATACAACACTTTCTCTTCCTTTCCGAAACCCGCTACATATGTAAGTGATCTGACTGACACAAGACTAATCGCTGCGGTGGCTCGGCTTCGCCGTAGCTCCCATAATTTAGAAAGAGAAAGGAGGAGACACCAGACCCAAAACCCCTAATGGTATATGCCAACGTTGTCAGAAGACTCAAGTTGATGACGAAATTCATTTCTTAATGCAGTGTAATATGTTCAAACTCAATATAAAAAGTCTGAAAAAGTCTAAAAAGGTGGAAAATATTTCACAAACTTTAATACCCAGTGCGATACTGAACAATTTAAATCTATCATCAGCAGCGAAAACCATGCAATAATCAACGCTCTTACAAAGTATACTTATGTGTGTTTTGAGAAAATAGTAGTTTAACAACCTCCACACTCACGAACTTGGCCAGGTACAAGGAATTCCATTACTGGTGTTATATGTGTGGTGCTATTCAGCTCTAAAGCTGTAGAAAATATGTGAAAATCATCTGAAAAATCATTTTTAAAAAGGGCGTCGTGTCCAGTTCATCGGTCTGCAGCAATTCTGCGCAGTACTGATGAGCTAGTTATATTTTAGATTGTATATATTTAGTAATATTTTAATTAATGATGTATATATCTGTTCTTTTAATATCATTCTAATTAACTTTATCATGGTAATGACATTTCTCATGGTCAGACACTGGGCATTTCCATATATTAGATTATTTCACTTGGGCTTGTTCTTTCAAGTTTAGGGCTAGATTTATTGTTTTAAGTTTAGGGGACCCTTTCCGTCGTCTGTGTTATTGGACCGGGTGGGACCCTAAGGAATTAGTCAGATCTGCTCTGTCAACTGACTCTTTATTTGAGGTCTTGGGGGTTTTCACTTCTGGTGTTAATATTTAATGATATGTGGAAATGTCTATGGTGTGACCGAGAAGTGCTCAAATGACGAAGTATAAAGTATGTAACATGTTAAAGATCATATAACTATTAATATTGTGTTTAACGCTCCCTAGACAAATGTAAACTTGTATATCATTCTTAAGTTTCTACGCTTTCCATAGTGTCTTTTTTGCTGCCATTTAGAATAAGTTATAGTAGCTATTTTGTCTCTGGTTTTGGTGCGGGAAACATATATGTCCCATGTACATATACCATGATAATGCTGTATGGTGTTTGACGTTATTTTAAATAGTTCTGATGAATATTTTAAATACCCTAAGCTTGTTTTTATTGTGTAAATGGCAAGCCGAAATGTGAGTGTAAATATCATGTCGATATATGTGATTCACAGAACTAACCATTCCAACCCTGCTGTACATATTGTATATATATATTGCTATGACAAATAAGTCAGCAATGACTTGAATTATTGTCAATAAAACATCTATCTATCTATTTATCTATCTATCTATCTACTGAGTAAAATCCCTTCCTTTATGTGACTACACCAGCCACGAACATCCCATGAATATTGCGTGTGTATTTTGGCGATGTTCAAAATGTACCGCAAAGATTTAAAACATGACAATCTGCCGAATCTAGCTTGCTGACCCTTCCCGTTTTGAAATGTGTGGCCTGTTAGGAAAGCAGTCATTTTCCGATGACGTTGTGATTAAACTCGCAACGTCGTTGACAATGTGATACATCTGAGACCTTACATACTTCTCCGAATACGAGTTAAGAACTTTTTGTCATAGATTACTACTAGTAAATTATAAAACAAAATATCGTTAGAAGGAGATAATAAAATTAGTTGTCCTTTTCTTGTCAAATATAACAAGTCTATTATAAAGCGAATCGATCTAAAAGACAAAAATATAATCACTGATATTTTGTCATAATCCGTTTCTTTACACCTTATCACGTTGCAACGGATGTTTCCAAAAATGTTGTAATCCATCGGAATGTTGCCTTCACTCATTCCAACACCCCAAAAAATATAACAGAGCTAAAACAAAAACATGCCATTTGCCTGGGAATGGGCCATTAAACAGCCTTCCCGTGTATAAGTACAGTGTGGTCGATAAAAAAAATTAAATCTAATTGAGAGATTTATGCACACATGGCCTGTAGTCTTTAGTATTCCATCCAGTATGATTCCACAAGTATAAGGATCGCATACCAAGGGATCACCAGCTCAATAAGATCAAGGAAACGTTTTGGTTTCAAGGGCTTTTCGCATAGAAAGTGGATATATACTCATAATTAAATAACTGCACTAGAAAATAATACGAAATTGATTTAAGCTGAAACTGAACTTAAACAAAATTACATTTGTTGTGGAAACATATATATTTTTAATGCCAGTAACACTTAAATATGTACTTTGTCTACAGATTGGTTGATATCAGTTCTCATTCGATGATTAACCTTTTAACCGCCGGTGCCGCATATGTTCGGGTTCTCATTTTTTCTTAGCACATTAAGTACCACATTTTAAGTATGTTAAAGATAAAAATGACATCAATCAACCAGCAAGATTTAAAAAGAGTTGACCTCCATTTTGTCAAATCTGAATAATTTGTACTCACTTGAAGTTGTGGATCGCGTCAGCGAAACACAACTTCAAGTGGGTGAAAATTCCAATTGAATAATTTGGCGGTTAAAGGGTTGAACACGCTTCAACGATTGACCACGTGTTCGATACTTAATAGGTGACTTAATAGGCGATTGTAGCCTTTTATCGAAACAATGGCCATCGATTAAGACAATAAAAACACATGATTGCCTTCAGTACATCCTGTACACAAGAGTGTGAATAAATGCAATAAGACGCTGAGAATGTATGCTATGAGACATACAATCACACTTTTCATATCAATATTATCGAAGAAATGTGTTCTCTCCTACTTCACTTCGGTCCTTTGTTAAAAAATATTATATGATTTGTACAGTTAAAATAAAAAAATATCATGTGTGGACCCAGAGTATATTAATTTTAGCATAATGATTTATCATCACGTTATATACTGTGTAACTGTAAACCATGTACAAGGCCACCGCACTAATCAGGGATGATTAGGCGGAGTTGTTCTTATTTTAAAAGTAATCAAGACCGCTGGCTTCACTTGGTATTAAATGTTACACGTAATAATAAATACAGTTTGACAATGAATATATTGTATTGTACAAATCCATATTTAATCATAAACTAACTCATAAAACGAATCAAACCCCCAGATTAATCATGATGAAGGATTTCAATTTAAAGGCAAGCAATGGGTCTCAATTTCTCACTTGTCAATTTTAATAAGTGAAGGCTCGAATCAAAAATAAAGCGTAGAACGAAAAATTAAAAATATGGAGTTTTTATTTTGCAACGCTTTAAGGTGCAAAATAATTGTTCTAATTGTTTGTTTACAAAATTCTTCAAATACGGATCTAATCAAACACACACACAAAATTTAAAAATGCTGGGGTGGTTACTGCCTTAATAAGCGGGCGTTGCAAACATGTAGATTAAATTTACCAAAAGCTAATTAAGCTGACGACTGGCCCATCTTGAATGTCAGCCTGAATGAATCTAGCTACAGCTTCAGATTGCATAATATGGCAGGTAGCTTTTGAGTGAAAAAATCGTGTCT
This sequence comes from Flabesymbios commensalis, assembly GCA_964017125.1. Classification (NCBI taxonomy): domain Eukaryota; kingdom Metazoa; phylum Annelida; class Polychaeta; order Terebellida; family Flabelligeridae; genus Flabesymbios; species Flabesymbios commensalis. The sequence goes on from OZ024903.1 coordinate 55,755,669, forward strand.
CCGAAATAAACCAAAAATTAATCAACGCAGTGACTGATACTCAACTTGTAGTCCTGGAAAAGAAACCGCCAAACAGTGCAGATGATATCGTATGACACCTGAAATTTTGAGGCCATCTTGTAAAATTAATACCGGGTGAGATGATTGCATTTTTAATCATCGCATATTAAGTACACATAATTATATGCTATACAATCTTAGATGCTCTGGCTCAGTGGTTACAAAGACATGTCTGGCCACGACAGCGGCGGACGAGCACTGTACAACCAATAAGCACCCACTGTGAAAGGAGATGGCTTATAAACTGACAAAAATCTGAATTTATCACTTAAAATGAATGGACCTTAATATAACTAATCGAGTATAAATCCATACACATGACCACGCACTACTTCATCACGATATAACCTTTCTGTTTTCGTGAACTTTTACGCCCCATACAAAACATCAGCAAAATGATATCCTGGAAGGAGCAGGTTAGTTAGACTATGCAAGATTAATGGGAAATAGCAGATTTCCCCGCAATTTTTCCTTCTTGTTGGTTTAGAGCAGAAATAAGTGGTACAGATCGTCCCCTTGGCAGATACACCCTTTCATATCCAAGGGGCACATTGATAACTTCCACTTGCTAGCTCAGTTACTACGATGATTCAGAATGTTTCTGCGGTCAAAATTGTGATACTTAACCTTTTCGATATAGAAAAAAATAATTCCCAATTAAATACGATTAGAAATAGATGCAAATAAAGTGAACCTTGCGCCAACCTTGACGACACTTTAATCGACCGATCCGATAAGATAAAATATAAATGTTTGTCTCACGTGTTACTGAATTTATTGTACGGATTATCTGTTTCTGGGCCCGTATTCTCGTACAAATGAAATGAATCGGGCGTTAGGCCACTTTTGTGCACATACAGGCTAAATTGGGCCAGGAGAGCCTCCTGAGGATGGTGAGATGAGTATTCTCGTACAAGTAACGATATATCGTAGGCTTCGGATTGTTCGAGATGGCCATCTCGACCAATCCGAATATATCGTAACTTGTACGACCTGACGATGTAACCCCACTGGAAGTTTACTACACATTCCACATCATAACGGATTTACATAATACTGACATTATTGTACTCTAATCTTTCAGCGATGGGTGAACGTCTGAGACGTTAAATGAGCAGTGGTACAATGTTGGGAGAGAGTTGATTACCTGTAGAGCCAGATCCTGGAGACGGCACCAGATGTTATGCACGATCCTGAGTAGCTGCACGTGTAAGTGGATCACCACGTAGGGCACAGTGCCATCCAGGTATTCCATAAAAACTAGCCCATCCGGCCCGTCACCAAACCCGGGTTTACTGGACATGGCCGCTGGTATACATGCTGGCCGCGGCTATCTGGCGCGCTGTGCTGGCCGGTGGCGGCATTCTATATAGCAGTGGTACAGGTAGGGTCTACAGGTAGGTAGTCCGCTAGATTACAAGGGATCAGAGCGACTAGCCAGCCATTGTCCGTCACAACAACCCCGTATGGACAGCTACCACGCACATCTACAGCTACTGTATAATCCTCCTGGCAAATTATTCATCAGGGTTTGAGGTATTGGCCAGGGCCAGCGGGGCCAGTGGACGTGTAATCCTAATGTCAGGTAAACACTGTGGCCTGTTCAGGACAGTAGCCCACTATGACATATAAGACTAGATGTCTCTGTCTGACTACATCATCATCTGTGCTCTCCACAATCATCATTATCCTCGTTCTAGTCTCTCTCCCCTCCTCTCTACCTGCCTTATTCACATCAGCTCATCCCGAGCCCATTCAGGAGTGACTATCATATATCAGCCCCTCACTCTAGAAACAGTTTGCCAACGATACACTGTTATAATCCCTAAAATTCATTAATTATTGTATTTTTATGTGTTTTATGTGATTCTCTATCAAATTTTACAATTTCCTCAGAATTCATTAAAACTGTAAACATGTGAAACACATGCAGGGCCTACTTATCATAAGGAGCTGCCAAAGTGTGAGTGGAAGTCAGTGATTAGTCGTTTAGATCTTTACTAGAATATTAATTATTATATTAATATTAGTGTCTTTCCTAAAAAAAACATCTTAAAACTTAAACTTCAACATAACTTACAACTATTCATATATTTAAAAAAAATAATAATATATGTTCCTGTCTATATATTCACATTATATGTATAGTATATAATCATAGTTCACAAATATTAGCTTCATAGCTTACATAGTAATACGAAACGAAAAAGAAGAAAGGGGTGGTTAGTCTATTTTCTATTTCAAGGTACTAAAGTCAAACTGGAGGTAATGCAATGCGAGAACAAATCACGTGCAGTCGCCTTATTATGTGACTGTGTCAGCCATGTCATGTCAATATATGATTGTCGGCAGCAGTGGCTATCTTTGATCTCAGGTAGAGTATAACTAGCTGTTAATCCCTGTTTGACTTAGACTGACGTGTCGTGGCCGTTCTTACATGTGGTCAGTGATGGGTCTGTGATGTCCTCAGTCAGCGTGCTGACAAGAGCGCCGTCATCAAACAACACACAGGCGCTGGTTACGGCTCGTCTTCACTGTGCTGCCAGACCGTCTGCAGGCGCAGAAGACAAAACTACCGCACAACAAAACCATAAAACGTACTCCCTCTTGCATTGAGTCACAAGACACTGACTCAAGCATCACGGTAGAAGTTTCAAGTTTCAGGAGGTGGCATCTGGTCTTTGACAGTAGAGCTCCCTGTCAGCTGCACCTGTCCAGATTGGACATGAGTCGCAGACATCAGCACACAGACTGTGTCTGCTGACTCTACTCACAGCTTCACCACCGCTTTACGCCTGTCACTCTCCTTGCCCTTCTATGCCTACCTGATAATAACGTAAATAAGAATCATCTCCGCCCAACGAAATTAATTAACTCTATTCCGAGGAAGGGACATTTTTCTATTCGATATGTCCACCAACCATTTTCGGTAAAAAACAACTACGAATTAAAGTCGATTATATTCGACAAAATTGTTTTCATTTTTACGAATTTCACACGGCATGAAAGGCAAAATATGGAAAAACCAAACCGCGTGAAAGGTCTGGATTCGTCGTAGTAAAAATGGCTACTGTAATCCGTTCGCGTCAGCGACAATGAGAAAACCAATTACAATCCTTAATAACATGTCGTTTCCGGGATCATCATTTGAACAGAAACCATATACATTTACTTATCACCGGTGGAAATGGCCTGCTTTTTATCACGAATCATATTGTGCTTTTTCATTCTTTCTGATTATTCTGATTATCAGGTGTGCACACCATCCCAGCAAATGCAAAACATTTGTATAACATTTGTACAATGTCGTACCAACGTCGAAGACGTTGGCCCGACGTTGCGCAAATGTTATACAAATGTTTTGCGCTTACTGGGATTACCACGTTTTTTCTATCCAGATGACGCATTTGTTCCGTTTGTTTATCGTACTATAGTACTTCGTTCTGTATGTCCGACAATAACATTCACCTTTTTATTCTATTGTTCTACCTCTGACAATGACTGCTATATCCATTATTATGCATCACAGTAAAGCTAATTGCTTTAGAATTTATTTCCTTCTTTAGAAGTTAATTGCATCATGGAAAACGTTTTGTGTTACCCTACATTTCAATGTTGTGTGAGAGACCAGATTTCATCATTACACCGTATTCTAATTGTTTCAGTTTCATTGTATATCCCTTTTATATCCAAGGGAACGATATATTATGACTTATTAACTGATCCTTTCTATATGATTATTATTAATCGTGATATAAAATATAAGAAAATAAATATTACACACACGCACTCATAACTAGCCACACACCACAGGCAGGCTACATAAAAGCACAAAAACTATGTACCTAGGCTAGCCCTAGTGGGCACCAGACGTAGATTTGACGCCAGGACAAGACGTGCATCCCTCTGTGGACCAACAAAACCTCCGTGTAGATGTTTGATGTTGAAGCCCCGCACTAGATGATCTTTGTGTCTGAAGCCATACAAAAACCTTATCTTTAGCCATCATACAGAAGAGTCTGTTTTATTAGCTAGTCATTGAGGATCAGGTGTCATCATGAGGAATATTATAACCTTTACCAAGAAACAGATGCAAAGGGCAAGCAGGCAGGCAGGCAGGCAGGCAGGCAGGCAGGCAGGCAGGCAGGCAGGCAGGCAGGCAGGCAGGCAGGCAGGCAGGCAGGCAGGCAGGCAGGCAGGCAGGCAGGCAGGCAGGCAGGCAGGCAGGCAGGCAGGCAGGCAGGCAGGCAGGCAGGCAGGCAGGCAGGCAGGCAGGCAGGCAGGCAGGCAGGCAGCAGGCAGGCAGGCGGGCGGGCGGGCGGGCGGGCAGGCAGGCAGGCAGGCAGGCAGGCAGGCAGGCAGGCAGGCAGGCAGGCAGGCAGGCAGGCAGGCAAGCAGGTAGGCAGCCAGTAATCCAGCCAGCAAGCCATACAGGCTGCCACAGAGACAGGCATATCTCTATCTCATGGTAACCTTTAGACAGACGAATAGGGAGGAAACAATAAACAAGGGAGGACAAAGCTAATCCTCTGACATGGGCGGCATCAGTGGCACATCTTTACCAGATTGCTGCTCCATTATCTGTTATCATCCTCTCTCCACTATGAATACCTCATCTACTTAAAAGCAAACCTAATGCAAAACTCACCAAGACCAATTACATTCAAAACTAGTCAAGTGTTCGGATAATACTTTGCTTTGTGAAACTAACATAAACAGATATGATTTGGTAGGCGGTGCACTCTGCACTCATCGCAGGCTGTGTAATATGACCCTGAGGTTTGTTGCCGATATTTCAGTGACATGTGAACAAATCTCCTCCATAATGTTTGCATAGTACTCACATAAATGGTAATAAGCGTGTCTACCAGAGGGGGGACATATAAATATGATGTTTTCATTTTAGTTTACATATAAAACTCTTCACACATGTTTAAAATAAGTTTATAATGATACTTCGCACGGGAATACAGCATGTAGTTCTTTAAGTCGCAAATAAAAATAATACGAGTGTTTGGTGCTCTGTATTAATATATTTTTTTATTGTGTCTAGCGTTAGCTCGGCTTCGGCATATTGCTTAATGGCAAAACATGCTAATTGCTTAGTGCGTTGTCGTAAATCAGTGATTGAGCGAAAACATTTCGGTGCAAAGGATTATTCTGACTGGGCCGATTCATCAGGAAATGCCCTAGATTTGTCACAGAGTTGGGGTCGATTATAATTAATGAAAATTGAGTTGTTTTTTAGCGTAAAAATACATTATAAATTTAAGTGTAATTGGCCTAAAAATTGTAATTGTAGCTGAAAACTAATGTTATAGTCATATTTCAATTATTGAGAAAAAATCTGGTTACTCTGAATTTGCTGCGCAATAATAGTGAGTACATTGATCTGATTCACAGAACGTTATGACCTTCTTGTCACAAAATACAGCTTTTGGTGTGATTAGGGGGGAATGGGTACAGTAATCTGCCGTGCAAAAGCAAAAGGCAGTATCTTCTTACTTTACAATTAAGCAGATACTGCCTTTTGTCTATACAGAGTACAGTTGCCGGTTCGCGTGATGCGGCTATTATGGAGCAGTGATTTATAAGCAGCCATCACCAGCCCAGTATACCCCGCACTCCATAACACACAATATCCGCAGATTGATATCACCTGGACCATATTAACACTAATGAATTATATTATCATAATTCACTAGTACACAGATGCATTTATATAATATACATAATGTAGATGATATATAAATCTGCATTTTACGTATTATCAGCCCTTTCTATAACGGAGACACTTTTACCTTATAACAGGTCTATCTTTCAAACGTTTGACTTACTGGTCAGCAGTTGTGTGACATTGGTAGTAGTTATCTGTACTGTACTCTAGTGTTGACCACTAATGGGACAGTGGTGTGACACTGATAGTACATGTAGTTATATGTCCTCTAGTGATAACTAGGGGACAGTGGTGTGACACTGGTAGTAGTTATCTGTCCTCTAGTGATAACTAGGGGACAGTGGTGTGACACTGGTAGTACATGTAGTTATATGTCCTCTAGTGATAACTAGGGGACAGTGGTGTGACACTGGTAGTAGTTATCTGTCCTCTAGTGATAACTAGGGGACAGTGGTGTGACACTGGTAGTACATGTAGTTATATATCCTCTAGTGATAACTAGGGGACAGTGGTGTGACACTGGTAGTAGTTATCTGTACTGTACTCTAGTGTTGACTACTAGGGGACAGTGGTGTGACACTGATAGTACATGTAGTTATATGTCCTCTAGTGATAACAAGGGGACAGTGGTGTGACACTGGTAGTAGTTATCTGTCCTCTAGTGATAACTAGGGGACAGTGGTGTGACACTGTTAGTAGTTATATGTCCTCTAGTGATAACTAGGGGACAGTGGTGTGACACTGGTAGTAGTTATTTGTCCTCTAATGATAACCGTGGGACAGTGGTGTGACACTGGTAGTAGTTATATGTCCTCTAGTGATAACTAGGGGACAGTGGTGTGACACTGGTAGTAGTTATCTGTCCTCTAGTGGTAACTAGGGGACAGTGGTGTGACACTGGTAGTAGTTATCTGTCCTCTAGTGATAACTAGGGGACAGTGGTGTGACACTGGTAGTAGTTATTTGTCCTCTAATGATAACTAGGGGACAGTGGTGTGACACTGGTAGTAGTTATATGTCCTCTAGTGATAACTAGGGGACAGTGGTGTGACACTGGTAGTAGTTATATGTCCCCTAGTGATAACAAGGGGACAGTGGTGTGACACTGGTAGTAGTTATCTGTCCTCTAGTGGTAACTAGGGGGACAGTGGTGTGACACTGGTATTAGTTATATGTCCTCTAGTGATAACTAGGGGGACAGTGGTGTGACACTTGTAGTAGTTATATGTCCTCTAGTGATAACTAGGGGACAGTGGTGTGACACTGGTAGTAGTTATCTGTCCTCTAGGGATAACTAGGGGGACAGTGGTGTGACACTGGTAGTAGTTATATGTCCTCTAGTGATCACTAGGGGACAGTGGTGTGACACTGGTAGTAGTTATATGTCCTCTAGTGTTACCTAGGGGACAGTGGTGTGACACTGGTAGTAGCTATATGTCCTCTAGTAATAACTAGGGGACAGTGGTGTGACACTGGTAGTAGTTATATGTCCTCTAGTGATAACACGGGGACAGTGGTGTGACACTGGTATAAGTTATATGTCCTCTAGTGTTAACTAGGGGACAGTGGTGTGACACTGGTAGTAGTTATATGTCCTCTAGTGGTAACTAGGGGACAGTGGTGTGACACTGGTAGTAGTTATCTGTCCTCTGGTGATAACTAGGGGGACAGTGGTGTGACACTGGTAGTAGTTATATGTCCTCTAGTGTTAACTAGGGGACAGTGGTGTGACACTGGTAGTAGTTATATATCCTCTAGTGGTAACTAGGGAACAGTGGTGTGACACTGGTAGTTATATGCCCTTTAGTGTTAACTGGGTGACAGCACTTGGTGTAACACTGGTAGTAGCTATATACACTCCAGTGCTGACCAGGTGACAGTGGTGTGGCACTTGTAGTAGTTATATGTCCTCTAGTGTTGACTAGGTGACAGTGGTCACGTGTGGCACTGGTAGTAGTTTTCTGCTATCTGTACTCTAGTGTTAACTAGGTGACAGTGGTGTGACACTGGTAGTAAATAAAATGAAACGAAGAAGATGTGAGGCCACCTTTGTGCATATGTAAATAGGCTCAGCTAGGCCAGAAGAACCTCCTGAGGATAGTGAGATGAATGAGTTGACACTGCCCTCCAGACATACGATTTGAAATTCGAGCACAAGCGGTCTGAGGCGGAGCACGCTACTTTTCGGTCACGGAGGCTCTCAACAATAATGAATCACTGGTAGTAGTTAACTGTAGTGTTGACTAGGCGACTGATGATCACTGATAATGTAGCAGGCTACATTAGCAAATCACCTCTCTCATCTATTACATTCACAGAGACATCAATATTACAGTGCACGACAAAATAATACTGCAGTAATGATAATCCGTATTCTGCATTATACCCATTATTACCACCGACGCCAAGTCATGCATCGCACAAGGTGACTTCATGGATTGAAAATGATTTTGTTTATTATGCATGACGAAAGGGAAAATGCATTTCCTATCAGAGAGCATAATTCGGCAATCAGATAGTCACTGGTGTGAATGATGCTAAAGGGCGCGTTGCTCATGTATATATATATATATTGGATATATCTGCTGACGACTCACAAACAGTTGGTTGTAGTTTGATTAATGGTGCACTGACAAACCCATTTAATTATCTGATTTTGATCAGATAATGCTATCTGCTGATGAGACAATCCATTTGTCCTCCTATTGTGGATAAATGACAAAATAGGGGGAAAACAAATAGCCGTAAATCTATAACAAAACAAATATGATTTATTTTGGCCTGTAAATCGAGATGTAAATATATTCTATAGTGGCCACATATACGGATATTTGGACATTTTGACCGGGAAACGCTTCACATCAAGTGTGGTCTGTGAATAACGATAACCTCTGCACATGATTTGTCCAAATTATCCCTTTTCATGCCAATTTCAAATTTATTTAAAGTTCCACCCACTTGAAGTTGTATCTCGCTACCGCGACCCACAACTTCAAGTCAGGTGACATGTGTTTAATTTGATCCCAAACATTTGCAAATCTTGATGTTTAAACAAATAACTTAAACAAATAGTTCTTTGGTTTAAACACACATTTCTTTCCCAATAACAGAGATTTAATCGGCTAGTAAAACAGATTAAAAAGAGAGTACAGTGCAGTTGTACAAATGTTATAGCCCAGCAGCATTAAGCACTATAACACTTGGTACCTGGAAAAAAATGCAGAAAGCTGAATTGTTCAGGGGTGGTTCCCTGACATCTCCTGAGTGGAAATACATAAAATCACCAAAAATCCCGGTTGTGCTAAATGCGTGGGAGCGTAAAATCCAAGATGGCCGCCATTTCGCCGATTTCGAAAACCAAACAATTGCTAATGCAATATATGATCGTGTAATATATGATTTGAGAGGCCAGAAATGCATTGTAATTTTTTATTATTATTATTCTAAAGTCATTATAACACTCTTAATTGAATTTTTGGTGAATTTATTGAATAAATATATCAGCAAAATCGGTAAGTCGGCCCCTTTCTGCATTTTTTTTCCAGGTTCATACTAATGCTCCTGGGATATTATACAAATGTTGTGTGTTTGCTGGCTATACTCCTTCTCTGTCGTGCCCCGCCTAACACTCTGCTTCCTTCCCACTTCCTCTGCACCTCCTTCCTTCCCGAAATCACTTCACTCCTCTCTCTTCCTCAACTAGCCACCATATCTCCCCTCTTTTTATCCTCTCTATTGAAAGTAATAACACATAACAACCGCCTTCACATTTAAGTCACATTTAACTCACACAAACCCATTTCCGCTTTAAACTTACTTACAGGAATATTAAATCAATTGATATCGAGTCATCGCTTCAGTTATGACAGTTGTACAGAAATAATGCGAATATCAACAGCAGCATGTTACCAATCAATGTCCCAGTCCATATCGGTGTTCAGACCTTTGGTTTGTCCATGTTTTATATTATGTAGAAATGACAACTGTTGGACTGGTATATATTTAGAGTTAAATTGAGTGGTACTCACACATGATGGACTTTCTATAATGGTGGATATATACTTTATCCGCACAGACTGCTAGAGAGGTCCGCATTCGTAATACCTGTCTTGAAATGATTATAACCAGTCCTTAAAAGAGTGATAATACACTTCCACACAAAGTACAAATCTGATGACTAAGATGGTGAACTGATTAACATTACCAAAACACTCAGTAATATACCCATACAGCGACGTCAACCCAGTAATATACCCATAAAGCGACCTGATTGTGAGATGCAGAAGAGAAAACAAGAACTACAAGTGAAACATATGGACGCTGGACATGTCATTGGTCATTAAAACTTCTGTTTTTTCTTTTCTACATGACAAAAACAATGATAAACATTAATCTGCGACAAGACGTGCAATAATCTAAACAACACATATCAGTGGATTCAAAAAGCGATTCCTGATTAAGCAGATACTTTACAAGTAAGCAGATACAGCCTTTTAGTTGTGCAGAACAGGGTATAATTATAATAAATGAGTGAAACGGATCGAAGTTATCATTATATTTATTCAGACCTATATTGTACTAAATGAGTCAACTGTAATCTACACCTACTGCAGCTCATGTAATCTCTAGTTATTGATAATAATCTAACATGCGATATTACGTCATAGTCTAGTGTCCAAGTGGTGGGTTTGGTCCAACATTGAGCCAGCATTGGACCAAAGCTTCATGTTTATAGCAGGGTGAAGCGTTAAAGTACGACACGGTTAAAAATAAACTAGGAGAAAAACATGCGTTATATGATAACATAAAACCCCCTGGATGACACTTATGATCTGTGCGATTGAATATGTACCACCCAGAAAACACGAGAGACGTTGATCGAATGTTGGTTTATTGTTGGACCGACGTCGAAGACGGTGGGCCAACATTAAAACAGCATTGGATAAACGTCTCGTGTTTGCTGAGCAGATCCACCGCCACCACGGCAGACGTCAACGCCGTCGCCGCCTCCGCCGCCGGTGCGATTTCTCGGCTCCGCGGCCGTCGGATAACAGCCGCCGGAACAACCTGAATGTTTTCAAACAACATCTGGTTATGAAACGTCATTTACTGACAAAAGAAATGAAAAACTGCTCGCTGATTGGATGACGGAACTACTTTCCCACCAATGAGTCTTCGTCTTGCACACATTTAGAAGCACTGTTTTTTATACCGTCATCACCGGCATGTGTGACGCTCATTATTCCAATAAAAGCCTTCACACGTTAGTAGACAAGGTAGATCCCCGTATTGTTCACGTGTGTCAATAAACTGTAAGAATTCACCCTCCCCGACAAGATGAACCGCTTCACTCGTCTAAAATGTTAACTTAATACATTTCTGGATTTTAACCATGATCTTAAATGTAGTATAATGTCCGATATGACGCCTAAATCGTCCAATCGATAAATTGTTGTCAAGTTGAAGCCTAATTTTATTCCGAGGATAAAGAGGACGAACATAGATCCGTGTCACATAATGCTAGTATAATCATGGATCACCATTAATTCACTGACGGAATAAATGTTGTCAAACTCAAACATGTCAGTAACATGTAGTATCACAGCAAACACGGGGCATTCAACCAATGATGTTTCAATGTTGGCCCACCGTCTTCGACGCTGGCCCAACATTGAAACATCTTTGGGTGAATGCCCCGTGTTAGCCAGAAGAGCTTTATGCATCCGCCTACAACAGCTAATTGACTTCCTCTCCGATGTCACGAAGGCAGTTTTTATCCTCAGTGCTTTAAAAATATACCATTTACACAAGCGTATTAAATGAATCGGATGAAACTAATTGTATTTTGAATTCGAGATGAACACTAGATAACAAAAAGAGAAACTGTTAACGATTTACACGTAATAAAACGACGGGAGCCATAGCGTTGTAGGTATTCGGGTTATATTTTATCGTGGTCTCACTATGCATATCGTATGTCTTTGGTACCTTTAGAATATTGACTTGAACATGAATTCATTGTGGAACCACGTCAAAAACAAGTGTTTTAAAACTGTAAAGCTATTGTAAAATATAGCACGCATTGTGAACGGAACAAGAATAGTTACATCTTTACTTACCCTGAAAGCTCGATTAATCAGATCGGCACGACATGTAATACATCATTAGTTTAAAAGAAATATCGTAAGTGTCGCTTCATGAAGTGATATTTACGATATTACAGGAACACAAGAGAATATTTTGAATGCTAATCCAGCAAACACGAGACGCTGGGCCAACATTGAACCAACCTTGGGTAAATGTCTCGTGTTTGCTGGGAATCCTATTGGGTACAGTACCTGTTCTAGCTGTTGAAGTCTCTGTCTGAGATCGGCGTTCTCCACCATGGCTTGTGTGTTCGTCTCCAGCGCACGCTGAAGCTCGTCCTCCTGGGCAAGCACAGACAAGACAAATTATACATTTATTTATTTCGTAAATTATTTTGTGGTGTAGGGTTGGTAATGTGTGCCGCTACATGTCATGATGGCACCTGGATGCGTGCATCCGGTATTGTACCCGACATTTTTATACACTGATCACCCTAACTAAATGAAAAGTACTCTTTTAAGTTAGTGTCCTTAAACAGTGTAGACACTGCTAATTAACAGATGTACGATGTACCCAGCAACTATGATAATTAGCCCAATGTTGCTTCAATGTTGGTCCAGCGTCTGCGACGCTGGCCCAACATTGAAGCAACATTGGGTGAACGTTTCGTATTTATGTTAGGTTAATTGTGAGTTAAGGTGTGAGTGTGCCGCAAAAGTTGACATGACTTGATAATTATAAATGTCACATACACACGTATAGTATATGATAGGGCAGCAAGGCGCGGCACGCAGTTAGAAATCACTAGATAAAACAAGACATGTCGGCGACAGAAATAGGTCTCAGCCTAATCATAGTTTAATTAAAACCGATTTTTTTATTATTATTGTTTTATACAGGATAATGTAAAATTAAACTATAACTTTGCAAATGACCATTCATTTCAAATTACTTTTAAATTACTTTACTTCGTTGCGTTCTTCCACAAAGTTTCACATTTTCTGCTATAGTAATGGCCTAGCTATCTGGCATGGTTTTCCAAATATTACGCATATTAAAGTCAATAATGGCCGCAAATCGGTCATTTTTAATTTGTTCGGGTTGAAACGGCACATTTTGTTTTATAGTAATGGTCTTGATATCTGGCACCATAAATTACACCTATTGAAGTCAATAATAGCAGCTAGTCGGCCATTTTAAATTTTAAATTTGTTTTATAGTAATGGTCTAGCTATCTGACAGGATTTTTCCAGGTGTCACTCATATTAAAGTCAATAATGGCCGCAAGTGAGCTATTTTTAATTTCATCGAGTTGAAATTGTTCGGGGCATTTCCCTACCTGAAACCGCATATTATTTCCAGTAATGGTCACGGTTTTTCTTACATATATTGAGGTCGATAATGGCCGCCAGTCGGACATTTCGAATTTGATCGAGTTGACATTTTTCGGGGCATATCCCGCTCTAAAACGGCACCTTTTGTTTTGTAGTAATGATCTGGCATGGTTCGTCAAATATCACGCATATTAAAGTAAATAATTACAAGTTATAGAGCTGAAAGTGGCGGGCAGACGGACGTACGGAAGGACCGCGGCGTGACGACAATAGGCATCAACCTATTTGGCCGAGCCCTAAAAACTGAAAGGATATAAAAATATAATTTTACTGAATATTGTTCGCATTGTTTCTTTTTCAGTATTCAGGTATTGAATTTGATGTTGATTAATAAGTGAATTTAAATCATAACCTTGGATATGAAAGGGTATATCTGCCACTTTTACAAAGTGGCAGATATACCCTTTCATATCTAAGAGGACGATGTACGGCCAAGTCTTAGTGTTTGATCGGACATGGGGCCAACTTTGAACTGATTTGTTGTTATTCTCTACTCCGTACTAATAAATGCTTGTGAATGTTTCCACAGTGACATATCATTAAATCTTGATTTATTAACAACAAATATAACTGATTATGTACAAGTCGGTAGGCAAAAGTATATTTCCTGACATGAAATCACAGGCAATGAGAACGATGGTTTGAAATCTTTCTTGGGCGCCACCTGGTGAATGGTGGCAAAAATACACCTTTTGAGAGAAATCTCGTGAAAAATCATCAATCTTTTATTGTTTCATAAAACGGATCGACCCTGCATTCGGTGACTTTATGGCGGCTTTGTGTACTTCACCTAATAGATTGAACAAACCGTTGTTTGGTCGGGTAATATCCTAGAGTAGGTGGCAGAAGCCTAGTAGACACTGGAGCCCCATGTTCACACGCCATGGATGACGACAATCGCCGAGAACTCAACTCAGCAATACACGACAAGAGTCAATGAAGATGTAATGCTCGCCCAACGTCGCAGACGGTGGGCCAGCATTACATCAGCATTGACTCAACATTTTGATCGACCAGACAGATCCACAAAAGGGGCTTTCTACGTACCATGTGCTGACATTTTTGCTGCGCTTGGGCGATTTGATAGTTCAATGTTTCACACTCAATCTTGCGCTGCGCCACCTCCACCTCCTAAAATAGAATGATATTTAATCAAAGATACAGTCCTAAAACAATACTGTACGTCATACATGAAACATTTTTGGTCGCTACATCGAAACCACAAATGAAAAAATCATGTAAATGTCAGGCACAAATCTAACTGTGGTATGTCACATTGTGGCACTCAAATGAGCGGTGCATACGACACTTGATCTGTAAATTTCTCATTATCTAATTTCTTTTTGAAAACGATCGAAAAATACAGGAACATGATTCAAATATTTACTATTACAGCACGTGATATATGCTGGTGGTTGTGATTATTACTCGATCAATACATGTGCTTGTCGTGACAATGTATAGTTTACTGCCAAACAGTCGTGAATGCAAGTCAGATTTATAAAAATAGGTTGCACAGATAGGGATCAGTGGTGCTAAATGAATGATTTAGAACAGTTGTGTGCGGGTATAAGCTATGTGGGCGAGATATGCTTCCATATAGTCGACTACACTGAAAATTTAAAAGAAAGAACAATATTGTCTACTTTAGAAGTTAGTCTATAATTTAACATGTAGGAAATAAAAACAAATGTCGCCCTCTATAAACCCATTAGCTTCGTCTTAGAATTCCACTACATGTCAAATGGTCTAACTTCTGAATTTTTTCAGAGTAGTCGCCCCGTGGCTAGACAATAATGTCTGGAAAATGTCATCATGACAATTGGTTCAGAATTGACTGAGGAATCCGCGAAATTTATTAACCCTGGTTGATGAATTCAATGTTAACCTGACTATAGTAATGCTTTGAGATATGATACTACTACCCTACAGATACCAAATGGGAGCTCAGGTCAAGCAAGTTACCTCTGTGTATAACCATTTAAGCTGGCCCAACTTTGAATCATAGTTTTTCGACAATAAAAAACTCGTTAAAATGTAATCTGTAATTATGTAATAAGTATAATACAATTTGTTCTAAAGAGATGAGAGAATACAGCTTAGTGGTTTTGTCCCTGTATTCATCTAGTCCACCTGGTCCAGTGCCAGAGCTGACAGCATGTAATCACTTATTGTTGACAGGACAATAGAGCGAATGCCACTGCAGACTCAGGCAGTCATCACAGAAAATTAAATAACAAGCTCTAGTTAGCTCTGGTCGCGACATATGCAATCAACTAAATGGCGATTTTCCATTTCTCCATTGTAGGTCAACAACAGGTTATTAGTGTCCATGGCAAAAACTACACCTCGTGAAGGCTAGCAATGTGTACTGTGTACATGTATATATATCTACTCTGTGTGCTTAGAAGCAGATTCATTTAAATTAAATTTATCCTGCTAAGTAAATGTATGTAAATTTTCAACCACATGAGGTTGTGCATCGCTACCGCGATCCACAACCTCAAGTGGTTGAAAATTACTTGAATTTGTTTAATTTGAGACCAAACATTACAAATCTTGATGTTTAAAAAGTCATTGCATTCCCAATAACGGTAGTTTAATCGGCTAATAAACGAATTAAAAACGACTATTTTCGTGATTAGCATGCAAAGGGTTAACGAGTAGCACGAAAATATGACTTTTGTCATACAATTTACAGCGATAGAGAGACATTGAATCTCACATCATATGTGACATTAATCCAACACTGGGTCAATGTATGGTGTTTGTTGGTCTGTTACAAAGTGTATTTCTATTTATTACAAGTTTAGAAAGACCGATTAATCAGATGTTTACTTGTTCATCGTTTGGAATGAACCCTTTCCCATGGTGTTTAATGACTATTTTTGGAGGAGCTCCCAATCCACAGCACCACCATACACATAAGTGTAAAGTGCTCAAATATTATTTCTTAGTGTTCATGTATAAAACAAAGTATCAAGACGTATCAAGCCCTTGGTCAATTAGTAACGGAAACCACTTAACTAAATTGGGGAAATACTATTTCCACAGTGATCACAAATGGCGTTATTTTTAATTACAAACAGTGTTGACGTTGTGCATTACCTAAAATATGTATAGCATAGTCATAAAAACGTTCTAGGGACATGGGAATTATATTTTACAAATAACGAAATTCTGATTCGTTCAAAGACTGGAGGATTTAGACTAATGAATCAGCATGTAAAGCTGCGGTTTATCCAATGCTCAACAGCTGAAAATGACGTGGGGACAGCTGCAAAGAGACCAATGTTGGTTGGCTACATAAATAATCCAGTTGGCTCTTAGTCTGTACTTGACTTTCGGATTTATCCTCTTGGAGACGGTGGATGGGATGGTCATAATCCCTCATCACTAATTAAGTCAAGACACTGGTGTCTGTCAGCACTGAGGCACAACAACACATACCACACTACATATTATAAAGACACTACATTATACACCAGGTAGGTAAACAACGACAAAACGTTAATGGGCAACATACGACACTACACGCGTGACCATCAGGTGTCCGTGACGACCACAAAACCTAAATGGGCGGACATGCGAAATTTATCAGTGACTTTGATTAGCAACACGCTAGATTTCTCAGATCAAGTTTAATGAGTCGTTAATATAAAATAGTTACAATTCTTACCAGCGGTATAACTTTTCATAAGGTTTCATATAAATTAAAACAACAGAATGTAATATTTGAGCTATAAAAATCCTGGGATTATCTACCAAGTTTGCATGTAGTAGGCATGTTGAAGTTAACCCTTTCAAGCCTAGCTTTACCATTGTCATCTTCATCCACTACAAGACGCGAATTGCTGTCGCAATTCTCGGCTTGTAGTGGATGAAGATAATTTGATGAGATGATTTGATGTGATTTAAAATTAAAGAAAATTGCCATGTATTGGAAAACCAGTTTCATGGAAATTTTTCTTCTAAAACCCTGTGTTGTAGGAAAATTAAGTGTGTTTCCAGGGATGTAAAATGATGATTTATTGCATCGTGTGGGCTTAAAGGGTTAAGGACGTTGAATGTATTTGAAATGTTTCACCAGTGATCAGGTCCTACGACGACGGCCAGTAATGTCGATGTGTGCAAGCCCGTAATAGACACCAGAACACACAATAAATGATGATGATCATTACAAAACGAGTTATAAATATCCGACCATCCACAATAGATATGTATATGTTATCCATGTTAATCGCGGCTTCTCAACAATTCAATCAGATTACTTTGCTTATTCTAAGTTTAAATTATAAATGTCACTTGTTGTGTCGTGAGATCAGATATATAATGTTATTGTAAGTTGTTGGTATACTGTGCAGCGCATTAGTTATCCAGGGTTGTCCGGTATTCATGACAACCCAATTAAATTCACTGTCTACTGTTATTTTAATAATGGAAACCAATACTAATTAGTTTTCTGTCCACAATACCATCTAAAGCTCTCATTTCCAATTGAATATAGCCTATGACCATATTTTTAATAAACTGTGTTTACTAAAATGATCCCAATCCAGCTAGTAGGCCTGCCGTAAGCGCAGGAAACTATATCAGATAATTAAATAGGGATATGCGCTTCCAACTCCAGCTTAAACTGGGATTGTTCATTTAAATTACCAAAAACAAATGACAACTGCATTTACCGTTAGTAATATAACCAACAATCATATCAAAGTGACCTTAATATCATGAATATTGACGAAGCTAGATGTCTGGTGCAAGGGAGATCTGATAAACTCCATAATTAGTAGTTATATCAGAAACAAATTGTCATAGATATCATTGATATGGGGATAGTATCCGACTGTGATGAGGATATGGTCTGACACCACAGGTCATACACATGCCTGTATAGGTCAGGATACAGAAACCAGTACCTAAACTAAAACCATTTTTATAAGAAAGGAAATTAATGTATTTATCAAAACAGGACAAAAAAATGAGGTTATTATAACTCTTATCACAAGACAAGGTAAAGTCCAGTACGGTACGGTACGGTACGGTACGGTACGGTACGGTACGGTACGGTACGGTACGGTACGGTACGGTACGGTACGGCTCGGTACAGTACAGTACAGTACAGTACAGTACAGTACAGTACAGTACAGTACAGTACAGTACGGTATAGTACGGTATAGTACGGCACGTTACAGTACTGTACAGTCCAGTACAGTACGGTACGGTACAGTACAGTGCAATACAGTACAATGTAGTACAGTATGGTGTGTTACAGTACTGTACAGTACGGTACGGTACGGTACGGTGCGGTGCGGTGCGGTGCGGTGCGGTACGGTACGGTACGGTACGGTACGGTACGGTACGGTACGGTACGGTACGGTACGGTACGGTACGGTACGGTACGGTACGGTACAGTACAGTACAGTACAGTACAGTACAGTACAGTACGGTACGCTACAGTACAGTACAGTGCGGTACGGTATGGTACAGAACAGTACAGTACAGTACTGTACTGTACTGTACTGTACAGTACAGTACAGTTCGGAACGGTACAGTACTGTACAGTACAATACGGTACGCTACAGTACAGTGCAGTGCGGTACGGTATGGTACTGTACAGTACAGTATGGTACGGTACAGTACAATACAATACAGTACAGTACAGTACAGTACAGTACAGTACAGTACAGTACGTTACAGTACTGTACAGTACAATACATTACGGTACAGTACAGTGCAGTGCGGTATAGTACGGTATGGTACAGTACAGTACGGTACAGTACAGAACGTTATAGTACGGCACAGTATGGTACGGTAAAGTACAGAACAGTATGGTACAGTACGGTACGGTACGGTACGGTACGGTACTGTACAGTACAGTACGGTACGGTACAGTACAGTACAGTACAGTACAGTACAGTACAGTACAGTACAGTACAGTACAGTACAGTACAGTACAGTACAGTACAGTACAGTACAGTACAGTACAGTACAGTACAATAAAACAGAGTACCGTGAGGCCGTTCAGTGTGGTTGGGTGTTTAGTGTTACAGTGTTTATTGAGACTGACCAGTTTATCAGAGTGTTGAGCTACCCTCACTAATCTCTCCACCTCTCCCTGTAGGGTACTGTTAGACTCCTCTAGGATCTTTAATTTACCAAGCTCTGTGTCATTGCTCTGGTTCAGCTGAAAACAGACAAGTAAATATGATATGAATATTATCTCAATTAAACAAGTAGTGACATTAATTAAAAAACTACATGTAACTTTTAGTCTCAAATAGATACGAACCAATCTGGAAAAAAACAGCGAAAAAACATCAATTAGAACCGGATATCAGTGTATTAAATCAATAATGGACAGTTACACCACCTAGTAAAGACGCAGACACGTTTACTTATTCCCTTATTCCCGTTTACCTATAACCTTTAGTGACACGTGCGTGACCTTTACCAGACAACCTAACCTAAATTATACAAAATACATTTGTTTCAGTGGATTCTTTCAGTGTTATCATGGTTATACAACGGCTTTATTATATACAGCGTGTGACACGAATCTTCCAGCTACCATGGCAACCATATCCGGGGTGTTTGAAACAGCTAAACAATGAATCATTATTGCGCCACTTTGGATATGTAAAGGTGGGTCTGTCACTTAAAAAATTGCGGATACTCCATTTCATATTCAAGGAAAGCATTAGCTGGACATCTAGTTTAAGAAATAACTGTCTTTCAGGAATTTAAAGTTGTAAATTTTGTCAGAGATTCCAGCTTCAAATGCATGAAAAAAAACAAAGAATATTTGAGAAAATAAAGTGTTAAATAATGTTATCAGAACATAGCAGATACGACCCTTTGATCCCAAGGCGAGCATATTTTATATTGAGGTACGACCAGCATTCGCCATAACAATCACCAATGAGCGCTTACAAATTCCTCTCAGAGGGGGCTATGTTTAGATTGGACGGGGACCGTTCAGACCAACCTCAGTGATAAGGGATGAATGTTATTTAAAGGTGCAATGTCAAAGCTATTTTCGCATTCAACCCTTCTCTCTATCAATGAAGGGATGTTCTTATTGTTTGCCGCATAATATAGTCACATTCCTATTATATCTAACAGAATAGATCCACGTCAAGCAATTAAGTGAGATCCATTACAAAATGAACATTTGAGGAGGGATTATCACGTAGAATACAACACACAGTGTTTGCATTAGATTGTCAGGTTAGGACTATATTGCAAATACACTATTAAAAAAACTACGATTCATAACAAGATGACAGGTCATAATCAATAAGATCGAAATTAACAGGCTCATACAGGTTGGGCCAACATCAACCCAAGATTGGTTCTGTGTCTCACGATATTGCTAAAACGGTTTTCTGACAGCTATCGTTGTTAAATCCGCCAGGGGTAGGTCATTGAGTCAGTTTTCAGCGATGTAATGATGATGATCGTTTACACCTTACAACGCTGAAATATTTGTGTATAAACCATGGAGACCAAAGGGTTTTTCTCAATTATGAAATCATCATAAATGTCTTAGCTAGCTCTTTCCGATTCATTTGATTACATATGTTACGGGTCAACGATGGGTCTACGACCATCATAAATATTTGTACTCTTTCAGTGCAGGGACCGTCTTTAAACGTCAGAATCTGACGTCTACAGACGTCAAATTCTAAATCTGACGTCTACAGACGTCAAATTCTGACGTATAAAGACGGTCCCCGCGCTAAAAGCAGGGTGTGGCATTAACATTTTGTATCACTAGACCAGCAGGTCTAGTAACCTTAGTTTATCACTAGACCTGGTGACATGTCACTAGACCAGGTAAGCTCGAATCTGATACGGTATGGACTTTAAAAAACAAACAAATTATGTACAAGTGATGTACAACACGCAATCATTGTGATTTTCATAAAAGTTAAAAATAACAAAGACAAACATATATCATAATACTATAATAATCACTTGTCATTTCACATTGAAGAGTCAGTTTAGATGATATGAAGTCACATAATCAAATAATATAAATAACAAATTTGCAGTGTACTTGGCTCTAGATGGTGTAAGCGTTCCGTCTAAGCATATACCGTATTATCCCTAATAAACGCACCCCCCTCTCTAATAAACGCACCCCCCCCCCCCCGATTTTGTTGTACCCTGTATTACCAGAAAATCTGCTAGCTTGAAAAAATCTACCCGACACCAGCCTGCTGCATGTAGCCGTGTCAACATGGTTGCGCCACGGTCAGCGTGTTGTGAGCGTGGGTGTAAACGCGGTATGCTACTGTTAAATGTAGCCTAGTTGTTGTACATCTTGTTTTAACACTGGGCCAGCGTCGTACAGGTGTACCAGCATTGAATAACACCTGTGTGCGTTGGGTAATTAATCGTTGAGTTCTGTCAGAATGACGACACCATGTCATACTTTTGCTTACAACAAAAGAAATGACTGTTCATAATCATTGCACTGGTGATCACTGATTTACAGATTTACAAGCGCCCCTGTTAAATTTTCAGCGATAATGCGACGTCAATGTATAGGCTTGATATTAAGTAAGATTTGAAGCATCTGTTTATCGCGCTAGCTCATGTTTTGACTGTTACCAGTTGGCATCCACTGGTCATCCAAATATGTGAGGTATGGATCTTTTTCTACCATAGTAGCGCCGAGAGACACAGGACTTGACACGTGCTCAACCCCAGACGAGCTGTTGCAGCATTGAACCAATGTTTAGCGCACGATGTCCCTGCAGAGATGATAAACCACCATTTGATCAATGGCGGGCTAAGGGCGGCAAGAGTAGATGACGTCATCGGGACGGTCTGCTTAAGGCTTACACACTGTGTGAAATTAGACCAAAATTTAATCAGTTAGACCTACGTCTTTTAAAAGCATTCATACAGTATGCCGACGCATTTCTATTATTCTGATGTGTCTAAAAACAAATACCATATTAAGATATTGTCGTGCCCAAATGAGAACATTCAAAGATGAAATGTGATGGTAACTGCGTTGTCTAAGCCAATAAAGCGGGCCGTGGCTGCATAGGGTTTCAGCCTGTGTTAACACACCAGTTACAACTGCTGCCAGCGCGTTCACAGTGGCGGCGTGAGAGTGGATGGAGGCTAGCACGTGCAGGGAGTTCTAACCAATTTCGCTTGGCTTAATGACGGTTTTAATACCGCTACTGCATGCAGACTATCCATGCACTGGTCAGACATGCTGACAATACTAGTATAGGCATAGTAACGTTACATAAGCAGATAAGGCTTTGAATATATACTCGACCAGCAGGTCCAGTGCCTGAGAATGTGTACTCGCCCGGTGCCAGGATTACTGGACTGGGTCGAGCGGTCGAGCGTTAGTGTCGCACACTGTAAAAGGGTTAAGGCATGATCAGCGAAATAAATTGATTATGCGGATGAGGTAAACAGTTTCACGCTCATTTCTAGCTTAGGCCGCCACAATTCAATTACTAGGGGGGGGGGGGGTCTGGAGTTTTTTGGAGTGGACAAATTATTTATTTCACTTCCTGTCCGCAATATTTTATTTATTTCACACTCTGCATCAAGCAAAATAATTATTTCACTGTCTTAGAAAAAAAAGTCCCTAGACATTTATTTCAAAAATACTCCAGCACCCCCACGCGCCCCTTCCCAGAGATTAAATTGTGCGCCACCTTTTAATATATCGTCGTCTCTCCTGCTCCGTTTCCGACATGTGAATGCCAAACCCGATCACGTAATATATTACCAGGCAACCAGACTAACTATAGGCACGTGGCAAACAATGTTCAACAGAGCCGGTGTAAAGTCTGTAAATATACCCCTCCCAGATCATACCTACACCGGCATTCACATACATAGTCACATTATATATTATTATAAACCGGTATACAGTGTAACAGTTGAAGATCACCCCTTGTTCAACACCAAGGGGGTGATCTAAAACCAGTTTCACGCTACCCCCTCTAGTTTCAAATTATCATTTCATTTTTACCAGTTAATTGCAATGATAACAATTATTATGTTTCAGATTTGCAAATTTGATTTAGGACATTTTGGACACACTTTAATCTATGGTACCCAACGACAAAAAATGCTAGCACGAGGTCTGGAAACACTTTAATCTCCATATATATTAATAATTATCTATCGACTTAACTATTGCAGATGTAACTTTGGTCATGTTTCCGACTGTTATGAAAACGAGTGCCAACTGTCTATTTTCGTAGGCCTATATAAATATTTTCAGTCATAAAAAAAAATAGAAATACCCGCATAAGGGCCTGCGATGCCCGGATGCTTGCAATATACGCAATACCAGTCATCTATTGAATCACAACACAATTTCCGGCGCATAAAAAAATCGATCGCACATGTCAGAAACTAACGGAGCAGACAAATGTATACAAAATTTATAATTTATAAGCCTGGCCTCTATAGTAAAATAGTAACAAAAATGCACAAAAATGATGTATATTTGCTTTGTTGATGTCAATATGTGCTTCAGCCTGCTATATTTGATTAACTGAACTATTTTTAATTTAATACAGGCCTAAAGGTATGTAGAAACGGCTACACCGGCGGGTGATCCTCCCTCGAAGTCATGGAAAAGTAATCCGCTAGCGGGTCCGCAGAGTGACAATCACATCCAGGGCTAAATATGATTAGATATCACCTAAAATATCCAGGCATGAGGAAATGACCTTTGATATGACATTGAAAGATCTGGATATAAATATCATACACCGAGTTGAGAGACATAATGACATAAATGAACTAAAAACTGATACGTCAAAACAAATTTAAACTAGAAGTAAGTGTTTACAATGTAAAACACTAAAAAAGGCTCCCCCTCGCACTTTTCAAGTTATACCTTAAATATAATTTTACTAGATAATAAATCTGTACATGTAATTATCAAGTAATATTATGGGGCAGAGGCCAGCAGCTTTAGGCTGACTAGGTGTTATTTTGACCGCAAAAGAATAAAGAAGGCCGCGCCAAGACCCGGATATTTTCCAGAACAAAATTGATGCAGTCTAGGTAGGAATTGATACTACCATGCAGTATGTTGAATATTGAGTGTATCGGATGAGCCGTCTTGAAGTTATCAGGGTGACAAGGTTCTCATTTGAGGACATAAGAATAAAGATATCCGCCATGACCCGAATATTTTCCCGAACTTTCCGAAAAATTGATGCAGCCTAGGTAGGAATTAATACTGCTATGCAGTATGTTGAATATTTAGTATATCGGATAAGCGGCTTTGAAGTTATCAGGGTGACAAGGTCCTAATTTGACAAAAAAAGATTGAAGATGGCCGCGATGACCCGAATATTTTCCTGAACTTTCTGAAAAATTGATGCAGCCTAGTAATTATTACTTGCATCCAGAATGTTGAACACAAAGTGAGTCGAAAAAGCAGTTCTGTAGATATCAGGGTGACAAGGTTCCAATTTGACGTAAAAATATTAAAGATGGCGGCTATGACCCGGATATTTTTCACAACTTTCTGAAAAATGGATGCAGTCTAGTAGTTAATACTAGCATGCAGTATGTTGAATATTGAGTATATCGGATAAGCGGCTTTGAAGTTATTAGGGTGACAAGGTCTTAATTTGACGAAAAAATTAAAGATGGCGGCGATGACCCGAATATTCTTCCGAATTTTCTGAAAAATTGATGCAGTCTAGGAATTAATACCAGCATGCTGTACCTTGAATATTGAGTGTATCGGATAAGTGGCTTTGAAGTTATCAGAGTGACAAGGTTTTAATTTGACGACAAAAGATTAAAGATGGCCGCCATGACCCAGATATTTTCCCGAACTTTCTGAAAAATTGCTGCAGGTTAGGAATTAATTCTACTATGCAGTATGTTAAATATTAAGAATAGCGGATAAGCGGCTTTGAAGTTATCAGGGTGACAAGGTTCTTATTTGACGAAACAAGATTAAAGATGGCCGCCATCACCCGAATATTTTCCCAAACTTTCTGAAAAATTGATGCAGCCTAGGAATTAATACTTGTATCCAGTATGGTGAACACCAAATAAATTGAAAAAGCGGTTTTGTAGATATCAGGGTGACATGGTATGGATGCGCGGCGGCGTCCATGCGCGGCGCCGCCGCCGCCGGCGGACGAAACCGTAGAAAAACAAAAAGCCTCCCCCTGGTAGGGGGGGAGCCTTAAATACATTTTTTTTATAATATAAGCGTCGAAATCAGTGTGTTACATGTCAATAGTGACACGTGTAAAGAAGGCCATTCTGTCGGACTTGGTGCAAGTAAAACGTATCATGTAATGTCGGTATACGTACGCACGAGGCAGAATCGGTGATTTTGAAAAAATGATTTGCGTATGTTTGACTTGTGGTTTAAAGCCTTGTGTTGCACAGTTCTGGAATGAATGGAATTATTTTCTACCACGCTGATTCTAGAAATGTGATTGGTAATATACGAGGGTATCAAATGAAGTATGAAAGCTTGAACCAATGTTACTTTAATGTTGGTCCACCGTCTGCGACGCTGGACCAACATTAAAGTAACATTGGTTTAACCCCCCGTGTTTGCTGGATATATCAGCCATCTCTCTGAACAAGAGAAATATCTAACTCCAAATTGTCATGTGACAGCTGATTCTGTCTGCCGTCCGCAGCTGCCACGAGACATTAAACAGAAGTTGATTTAATGTTGGGCCAGCGTGGTATACCGTAATACGGTGGATTCAACATTGAAACAACATTTGATTCATTTATCCTTGTTTGCTGGGTCTGATATATTGCACACAGAAACAAGCAACTACATTGGAACAATGATGGGACAACGTCATAGATTAAGTTGATATTGGGCTCATTTTTCGATTACGGTCGCTGGAGGAGGGATCGAGACAGACAGATAATTATTTGTCACGAGAGACCTTGCGCATTAACGGCCAGCGACAGACAATGTATCCCAGCAAACACAAAACATTTGTATAACATTTATACAACGTTGGCTCAACGTCTTCGACAACGTTGTATAAACATTATACAAATGTTTTGTGTTTGCTGGGATGTATACATTACGAGAATGATAAATCCACCACATCACTGATCACACTCATCCACACTTAAAATGAGAAATGTCTCTCTTGACGTATCTTGTTATAAATGTTTGTGAATATGTATGTGGTGAAATTTAGCGTTCTAACCAGACTCCAAACAAAATATACACATATGGGTAAAGGGTAATCCTTGTTGATTAGCTTCTGCATTGAGCATTAATCATAATGCATACAGAATTACAGCTATAAGGATTGATGGCATAATGTGATGTCTCCATATGTATCCTGGCCACATTGTCATCATGAAGCGCTGTCTCACAACATAAACAACCTTGTAATATGTTTATAATATACTTAGTATTCTCAAATCCACAAATCAGTGCCTAAATTTTAAATTGTACTGTGTCATATTTACGTGAAGCGTCCAGTTTTGTTTGTGCCATTAATGATTTAATGCACATCACAAGGTGATTTGCAATAATTCTCAAGTGATGTCAGCGGTATCGGCCAGGCAGCTGAGATGATTTAATGCACGACGTGCGTGCCATACCTAAACAACAGACGGTAGTCTAACCTCATAAGATTCCTGATAATTAGATATCCTACTCGTTCACGTGGATATGGCAATCTGGGCACACCAAAGTGATCAATTCTGTTGTGGTCGACACCTGCCTACTCGTAAAACATGGACAAAGTGTCAGTTAACACTATGAACGGAACGCCCCAGAGAAAACAAAAACACTGTTCTGGATCTGCATTCTGAAAGATATTGATATTGCTACACGTAAGACTTACAGTTGTCACAAAATAGTTAGTGATTGCTAATAAATTATTTTTATCACATCTTGCGCAATTTTAATCCATCAGATTTAAAATTATGATCAGTTTCGCTACCTCTATATAATTTACAACTAGAAAGAAAGTTCGCAACGAACACGAAAATAGCTCCTAGCTCCAACAGATATCATATCTGCAAAATTTGTCATGGTGTCATCCCTCTGTAACACTGAATACGTGATTATAATTATGACACTACTACCACAAACATACGAATTAAAAATTGTATTAAATGACAGCCCCTGGTTAAAAAGTGATATCAAGCACATTTTTGCTCACGACGAAATTAGACGACAATATTGACCTGTTGGTTTATTCTTGAACCAGCGTCGCAGACGATGGTTCAAGAATAAGCCATCACAGGACGAGGGGGTCGTGTATTCCGGGATCTAGTAAATCAAGTTGAGTAGATGGCCAAATGATCTGCTGTCTACAGAGAACTGATGACGCTGGTCTGCTTTTTATATGGCAACCTTAGAAACGTGTTCGTTTCCCGTCGGGCATGTTGTGGGGTGAGAGCAGAGCGTGATTACTGGCGAGATCTGACAGGCTTATAATAGCCCAGCAAACACGACACACTGAACCAATGCTGGGTCAATGTTGGGCCGACGTCGTAGACGGCGGGCCAACATTCACCCAGCATTGGTTCAATGTGTCGTGTTTGATGGGAGTCTCTGTTTCACGTCAAAACCACCTTATTATTACTATATGTAATACGATAGCGATCCCAGCAAACACACACTGATCCACAGTTGTCTTCATGTTGGGCCACCGTCTACGGCGATGGCCCAGCATTAATTAAAACAAGCATACTGTTTTAGTATCCTTGATTAAAACAACATTGGTCTCGTGTTTCCTGGGGATCACGATCGAAATATTCACATGATGTCAACCCTTGTCCGACTAGACGCGTATAATTATGTACGTTTTAAAGTAAAATAATAAAGTGAGAATACAGTTGATAAAATAATTTGCGGCAACAAATAATTCAAATTGATATAATTAATGTTTCCTAAATAGACATTTATGTTTTGTCATTTGAAGGAGATTACATTATCAAACCTAGCTAAATGACAAAAAAATACAAACATTCCAGTGGGATACGTTTATATCACGCTCGGAATATTATGTTTACTTTCGTTTATTTGTTTAATATTTATTTATTATTATTCATAATAACTTCGCCTTTCGTGTCTAAAATACAGTTTTTGTTCATTAGATAAAAACAAATTATAGTAAGTTTGTCTGGTCGACATTTGTATAGCATATATCGCACCTAAATTCAGGTCTTCAAACATTTCTTAACAAGAACGCTGACGCTAACGATATTTACAAGAACGCTGACGCTAACGATATTTAGTTATTATTATTCCTTAGACCTTCGCCTTTCGTGTCTAAAATACAGTTTTTATTCATTAAATAAAAACAAAATTATAGTAAGGTTGTCTGGTCGACATTTGTATAGCATATATCGCACCTAAATTCAGGTCTTCAAACATTTAATAACAAGAGCGCTGAAGCTAACGATTTCCTCGCCATTAATTAAAGTCAATAATGGCATCCAAAATCGAAGGTCAAAAATTAGGTCGAAGATCATAACCTCCAAAAGGCACATCTACACCCCTTAAGGCATGTATGTGTGCAATATAAAAACAATCCAGCTAACGGTTTCCGAGATATCGTCCGAAAACGAAACATGGACGCACGTCCGCACGGCCAGACATGGTGATGACAATAGTGATGACACACCTACTTCGACGTGGGCGGGGGATAATTATACATATACTATAGTCATTCAATTATATCACACAGTCCGAGATAATGTAAAGGCGAGTGAAAATATCAATCAATCGCCCAGATATTAGAGAGAGTCAGGTAAAAATTCATTACTAAAATCGAGATGGTAATTATCGTGGCTTAAATATAAGGTAAAAAAAACATGGTCAGTGGATAAAATACAACACATTATGAATTGAAAAATAAATATAGAGTGTTTCGATTTACATCATACACCAAGACAATTTCAAGCATATGTAAAAGTTGAAAACCAGATCGACGGCTTTTATGGACTGATGGTACTATATGATGGTGTAATGATATTAGTTACAGTCGGCAAAAGTCGCAGACGATAAACCACTTTTGAATATGTTATGAGGATAACGTGCATTAGAGCTACTAAGGCTCCGCCCAGTAAACACAAAACATTTGTATAACATTTATACGTTAAACCAACATTGATTCAACGTCTTGTGTCTGCTGGGTACTGACACGTCTGTGGAGCTGATGTCTATAAACACATTATTGATGACAAAGACCAGATGTTTTTTCTCTTCATCATCCCAATCGTCTCCCTAGCGATATCACCACTAAACACACAGCCTGCTGTCTGCAGCTTATATTCTATAGTCATACATCATCAAGGTGGAAAAATACAGACTACAATGTTATTCAATTAGCGATCATCATTGATAAATGGATCCCCATACATGTAGTATAACATAACAATAGGGAGCCACCCGCCATGAAAAAGTACACCATAGACGATCAAACAAACCTGTCCTAAACGGCCACCTCTATTTAGTGGTCACATCAAATTTATTTAGATAGAACACATCTGCTAAAAATAATTTCGTTATGCCCTTTCTGTTCACAAGTGAATGTTCCATTTTTTCAGGCAGAGTTTGTTTGCCGGGTCCGGGTTATCCACGAAATGTCTTTCATCAAAGAGGAATCATGTGACAATAATCATGATTGAATATGTAAGGAATGAATGATTGAATGAATGAATGAATGAATGAAGCTTTGCGACTTGAAATGATGACAAGTGGGTGGTCTTGAATAGTTGGGTTGTTGATTAATCCTAAAACAAGTCAGACACAGTTTACCTCCGTCTCACACACAGCAGTTGTTGTTGTTGATGATTATTCCTGGTACCTGTCAGAAACAGTAGACGTTTTGTCTCTCACACAGCAAATATTAGGCTTATTACATGAATTACCCGTCAGAGAAGGTACATGTAGCTCTACCAACAGCATACTACTCCAGACAACAATGGTGACAAACCGATGTCTGATGTCGCAGATGACTCATGCTCGTGGGAAAATCTTGGACAAAGTCTAGTCTAATAATTTTTTTCACTTTCATGCAAACCTCACTCGAACGGGACGAATAAGAAGAGGAAAAGTATCAGAAAATAAAAAAAAAATATGGCAGAGGGAAACATGATTCACATGATTTCTGCTGCATAGTGATTTTTAGTAAAAAAAACAGGATTTAAAAATATATGATTACTTTATGTTTAAATGAATGAATGAATGAATGAATGAATGAATGAATGAATGAATGAATGAATGAATAAATTAATGATTTCGTTAGCGCCCTTCCTTACAACAAATTAATGTTCCAATATTTGTTGGTCTTCCCCCCTGGGACTTAAAACGATTATTAAATGGTGCATAGAGATCAATATCAGCGGTCCAGTAGCCGATACCAAGCGAAAACGAGACATTCACACGAATTGCCTGAATGTTGTTCCACCTCCTGTGACGTTGGCTTGACATTGGTCTCGTGTTTGTTGGGTAGTATTAAGGTGTGGCTATGGCTGAATGGAAATAGATGACCAATCACTGCCCACTGTGTGCCCACTCACCAGCAAGCACAAAACATTTGTATAAAATTTGTACAACGTCGGCCCAACTTATTCGACGTTGGACCAACATTGTACAAATGTTATACAAATTTGTTGTGTTTGCTGGGATTCTACAGTGACCGGGCTCAATCACAAATATCACAGAAACTACAGAAAATAAACATAGACAATGAGTGAAAAATGGGAAAACGAATGCGATTTAAAAATATAAAAAATGATTAAGTTCAGGAATCATAAAGACGTCAGGAGTATTTACTATGACGAGCAGTTAATTTTAGCATCACTGACATCATACTGACCAATTTATTTACTGAACGCTATCAAATATTAAGTGGGTGCATTCCACTATTTGCTGTTCTGTGTAATACGAGAGCCATCTATAGTCAAGTAATGCTTTATGTGAGTGAAAGAGAGTGCAGGGTTTTACCGTACAAGCGATATTATAAGGACGTGCCACTTATTATACACAGAGCTACACATGCTTCCAAAATATTACATCCAGTGCTAATTTTCGCGATGTGCTGCCTCGCTTTTTTCTACAGATGCTACCAATGCTCTCTAGAAATAACGGTCTGCGTCCTGTAAGCAACACATTTTTGGTGCGGCACTTTTAATGGTCAAATATAAATCGTTATGAACAAGCGTCGTAAAATGTGAGAAATCGCAATAAATCGGCCATTATGAATTTTTCAGGGGGAAGCCATTATTGAACTTGTCCGAGAACTTGTTATTAGTAACTTGCATAACAAATTGGAGCAGGATACATAAAAACTTTTGAAGTTATCATGCCCACAAGGTGACAGTTAGCGACGTAAATGCGTTAAATCGCAATACATCTGTCATTTCGTATTTTTTCAGCAATTATCGAGCTTGTCCGAAAACTGGTTATTAGTAACATGCATAACAAATTTGTGAGGGCTACACGAAAAACTGTCATGCCCACAATTAAATGTTAATGCCGACGCCGCTGAATTTCATTTGCAATAGCCTACCTTTTTCAATTAAAAATTAAAAGGCGGGCTAAAAATGAATGAATTATTTAATTAATCCATTAATTATTTATTCAATAATTTATTTATTAAATAATATTAAATAAAGTGCACCAGCTCACATGCGATCATATTGTTAAGACAACAATTGTAGTTGTACACAATTATGATCAATTTCAAACAAACCCTAAAATGATAAACCTAATTTTGATACATATCTACCCTTGTGTGATAAGAGAAGTATTAAAATTTAACCGTTGGAAACCTAATATCACATTCGGTCTGTAATTTTTCAATTAATTCATTAGAACATTACGGCATCTTATTTACTTTACACCCAGAAGAACATTTGGAAGGGTTGTAACACAGTATTATAAAAAACGTTTTCTTATCATTCTAGGAAAAGTGAACAAAATAATAAACGAAACATTATTTCGATTCTGTTTAGAAAATTACACGAAACATTTATTGTAGATCTATTGAATATCACTAAGTAATGATATATGATATCACGTGGGTGCAATTTGTATGTATTTATGGATTGTTTCTACGTTT
Source organism: Flabesymbios commensalis (assembly GCA_964017125.1). Taxonomy (NCBI): domain Eukaryota; kingdom Metazoa; phylum Annelida; class Polychaeta; order Terebellida; family Flabelligeridae; genus Flabesymbios; species Flabesymbios commensalis. The sequence continues at coordinate 55,787,981 of OZ024903.1, forward strand.
GACCTTTACAGTGCTTGTAGTCCACACATATGTATATTATGACTGACTCACCTTGAAGATGTCTGCTATCTTAAGAGGCATCATGATTGCTGTCTCTGTATAATCAGTAATCCTGTTTAAAAATGCTGGTTGTCACAGCTGATTGTAGGAGATGAATGTGTTGATGTGAACATGGAGTGATCCGTGTGTGTCAGGATGAATGTGATGATCCAGACGCCAGTGACACGGCAACCATTCTCCGCCTAACCACGGATTACCAGCGCTCAGCGGATAGTGGGTGCCCGCCACCACCACCACCACCACTACACAAACACCCTTATTAGCCGCTCGTCTTACTCCATACAAGTGAAGCAGGAGAAAATCACACACAAAAAACGAGGCTTTCTTTCCCGTGTTCAGATTGATGTCTGAGTAACCTCATGTGTGAGACCGTGTGTGTGGAAGGACTGGAAGCAGAACTGTCATCTGGGGCCAAATCCCCAGAGATTACTTTAAATCCTGGTAGATCTTGTAAGACACGGGGTAAGCGGATTTGTTCAGGTCCAGGCAGGCATAGCGGCCTATATATGGCAATCACTCCCTGTGCCAGAACTCACACGTCAGAACTTACCCATGGACAATTTAACAAAGATCCAGGGTGTGCTATAACATCAGATAAAAACATTCCCACTGGAGCGCGAAACTGCCACTCAGCCATCCCTAGATCATACAGCGTCACAGCTATCCCGCCAGCCAGCCAGAGAGACAGCCAGCCAGACAGACAGCCAGACAGTCAAGACAGCCAGCCAGTCAGTCAGTCAAGACAGCCAGCCAGTCAGGAAGATATTATCTGAGTTCTTAGAACAACGCTGTTTGTGTTTTCTGCTCCATCATCTAACAGACTAGTTTCCCTTCTTCTCTATTTAACTATTCCACTGCTGCAGACATCATAATATGATGATTTTATCGCAAACAATGTGATCTGTGCCGATGAACAATTTAATCAGAATTTTATCACAAGTGTAACCATGTGTGTTCTGTTGGTGACATTAACCTGTACTTAATTATCATTTTACATGCTATGATGCCATGAGACATTCGAATTAACAGGAAACATTCCAGTACAGAAAGGGTTAATGACTGCTACTCGTGTTAACCCTATGCCCTCCAGACTCTGTGTCATGTAGCTTCAAAGCAGCATATACAACTGTCTCCCCTTGACGTGCGTGGATCCCGACAGCGGGTCTGTAACATTTATAGACTGCAGGGAGCAAAGAGCAGTCAGGATCCGTCTTATGTGATCCCACTGAAGGAAATGATGCTATCAGCTTAAAGTCCTGTCGCTTCCCCTGCTTGGCTTAGTGTTGACACAATCACTGTGCAGATTTGGCAAGCTGTAGCAATATTTACATGTACCATCGGTGCCGCCGAATGCAAGGCTGCAGACCATCGACACTGATCTATCAAATGAAGATTATTGTCCATCAAGTAAAGACCTAATTCACTTAATTTTCACTGATATCAAGTCGCGAATCGCTGCAGCGATTCGCGACTTGATATTAGTGAAAATTTGGTTACTGTAAGTAACGTTGTGGTAGCTGTGATCTGAGTGCTGTGTGAGTCTAGTACCCAGCAGGATCACGTCTGTGTGCGTGTGCTATCCGCGGTCCACTGATCCCGAACGGTTCCCGGATCGGAGGGAGTTCCTGATTGCCACCCTCACGTGACGCTCTGTATATCACATGACGTGTTTCATGTCACATGATGTTCCTAGTGTCACATGATACGGCTGCTGTCACGTGACTTGTTAGCCCTCGCATAAGATGTCCCCTGTCACAGGACTGTCAAGACTGACGTTTACTTAGTTTAGATCTGGTTTCGACAAATCCTTGTCTCCGTTAGATTTGCAATGCTCACTAATATATCCATCTACATCCCTGCATCACCATAATTATGCCATAGTATTCTATCACGCATATAATTATACATAGGCCTATGTATGATATGTCAATCTATTATATTATATTATATCATGATCATTGAAAAAAGTCAAACTACTCACTCGACACATCACTCACTTTTTTACAATAATGTTACAATAATGTTAGTCATCTAGATAACCAGACTTATTACCACAGCTTACTCAGGCTAAAACAACTTGCTATTGTGGACTCATGGCGCATGTCAGAAGAAATACAAACTATCTACATGCTGAAAATCAATGCTACACAGGCACTTTATTTTAGTTTAGGCACCAGTTTGCAGATTGATGTCTTATTCATAGGATAGAGACACGAGTAGAGCAGACGGAGTAGTAGTTATGGTAGTAACGTGACAAAGGTAAGTACCTCTGTGTGTCCAGAGATCCCGGCACCACACTCCTCTATCCCGGACTGGGGTCCACAGAGAGACTTCTGGAGCCCGCGGTTTATAGTACACAATATGTGCAGGACCAGTAATAGTCAAACTAAATGTATTATTACAAACCAGGGAGCACATTCAAGTCTGCTACGACACCCAAGCCACCATTTAAACGCAGACTGAGCATAGCGCTATACTAAAGTCAGCCCATAGCGGCAAACCGAGTCTGCTAACTCACTAAAATCAGAAGATAACAAAAAACCGAGTCTGCTAACACACTAAAGTCAGCCTATAGATGGAGACTGAGTATGTTACCTCACTAAAATCAGCGTACGAGAGCAAAAGTCAGCCCACAGGAGCAAAAGTCAGCCGACAGGAGCAGGCTGACTCTGCGACCACACTAAAGTCAGCCTACAGGAGCAGGCTGACTCTGCGACCACATACACACTAAAGTCAGCCCACAAGATCAGGCTGAGTTGTATCCGTCGCTGATCCTCCATATAAGTTACATCCGTGCTACACTTGGCACCATTGATCTGAGATCCAGTCATACAGTTGCATACTCTTGTGTTTATTCCAGATGTGTGCGTGACATCAGGCCATAAACAGAACACGGTACACGGGATCTATACATCATTCAATCTATACTTCTAATCTTATCCCAAACCAATCACATCTGAGATAGAAGAGTATTATGTAGAGGTGGACTCCTAGACACTTCATATAGTATGTGGCTTGTCTCACTGAGTACACCCTGTGTAAGTGTAATGGTTCACACGTTGGATGTCCTCTCGGGGCTTAGGACATATCAGCGTCCGTTATAGGACCCCTCATCCGGGACCTGTCATCCGGGCTGTCACACGCGCTCTGCAAGTTAACACCCCCAAGCCTGCCATCACTTAGGTATGCGGCGACTTGACCACTGGTCATCCACGCGTTACACAGAGACATGGAACCCCTGTTAATCCGACTAATCGTTTATACAACTAGTGAGCCTGTTTATACCGCCTCTCATCTCAGGCATGTCTACTTCTCTATGTATTATTCACGTGTCTATTGACATCAGACCGCACGACTGGCCTTCTGTATGGGGCGCCATGCCCTGCACTATTATGTCGACCGCGCCGTGCCCTGTCACAAAGTTTACAGCTCTGGATGTGAACATCCTGTCCCCCGCTCCGGGATTCAGGGATTCTGTGGACTGCCTGGCGTCCCGCATACCAGATCCTGTACTGGCTATTGACCAGTGATTGGCCGCAAACAACTGGCAACATAGTTCAAACAGAGAACTGATACGAGCCTGTGCGCCTGCAGGGGTCTGCCAGAAGAGAGTATGGCACACCGAATATACCAAAAGTGACACAACAGTGGCTTAATGTTGTCCCAACGTCGTAGACGTTGGGACAACATTAAGCCACTGTTGGATCCCCTAGCTCTTGATGTTTATCAATCAGCAATGACCAAGTACCACTCAGCCACAACAAAATGTCATAGAGATCTATCTTTAAAATACCAATATGGAAATTCCGCCTGTTACTTTGGCACGTGTTTGTCCTGCGTGTAACATCAACAGATAAGAACATTACGCCATACTTTGGTTACGTCTGGCATTTTCCCTCAGAAAATATGTAGTATAGAGCAGACCGTCATGACCATTTGAAATATTGATGTCATGGGCAACAAACACTAGACATAACATGGAATCCAGTTGGATGCTGTACAATATGTGCAAATGTTATTTTGGTCATCGATGACAACAACCTGTCTGCTGTAAAACTAATTTATTGAGAAGAAAATCGACTATTACTTTTATGCTGAGATACAAATAAATGGAAAAACTTAACGTTGTAATTACATATAGAATTGTACTCAATAACATTGTCTGTTCACAACCAAGCTGTTATTCAGTAAAATATTCACTCAGATCTCAAGTTTCTGATTTGTCAAAATATATATTTTAGAACGTCATACGATAGGTCAATGTGCCCAAATACTATGATATTTTCACATAGCTTACTTTCAATCGATATATTCCGTGAAAAAAAAACTTCAGTGGTGCCGTATGTAGGTGCCATATTGAGTGAGTCAATAGAGAGCAAACAATGAAGAGTGTAGTTCTGGAGGGGTTGACATAACTGTCTTGGCTAATGGTATAAGATGTGATATATTGGGATTGCCAATTGACGCAGAGGGGTTTTTCTACGGCACAATTAGATTCACAGCAAACACGGGACATTCACCCAATGCTGTTTCAATGTTGGACCAGCGTCGAAGACGCTGGGCCAACATTGAAACAGCATTTGGTGAATGTCCGTGTTTGCTGCCCCAGGTTGCTTTCAGCGACCAATCCTGACGTCTGGAAATCACTGCAATTTGGAGAGAGAACTGGGGAGCATTCACTAAGCATTATCACGTGAAAGCCGCTGGATATTGCTTATGATCCCGGTGGATTTGTGGCGTTGCTTGGAGGGAGAATGGAGTGAACTTTGTATTAACAGCGGGACATTCACCGACAAAATAATAAGCACAATACGGGCCATTCAGCATAGAATGTGGCGCCTGAAAACTCGTCACACCTCGCATAATACGTCTATTCAACGCCCGTCCAAAGTCGTACGATGTCGTACAATTTCAGACAGACGTTTAGATATGTAGTTTCCAGACAGTTATTTCAATTATCTATACAGTCGTATATGAAGATGTAAGTCGCCAGAGAAGCTGGAATCTAGAACAACATCCTACTCTATTTAATTTAGATACAGAGTTTTGAATTTGTCACCCGTTTGGATGGGTATTGTAAGCGTACTCCATTCTTTGAACAGTCAGGAACGCTGTACAGGGGTCTGTACAGTACTTTTTGTAATCAAGATACCTACATTTCGCTGGTTATTAGGTTGAGCGAATGACAGTGATAGTAAACGTCCTCTATAACTATACATCGAATATTACGTGACGATGTAGACCAAATAAAATAAAGCTGATATATAATGGTAATTAAGTGTCCATTCTGCATAAAAATACAAAAATACTTTTTTTACAGTGTGTTTCAATATCTCTAGCTGATAATCTCGGAATATTAAATAGGAACCAATTAATTTGTTTAGTTAGGTCTTCAAGTAAAGACATGGCATATGCTGAGTTAAGACTAATCTATCAGTTATAGAGGTATATTAGGAGATGCTGCCACTGCTGAAGTGGTCATTGTACACAGAGTCTGACGACGATGAGGAGTTTATGTCAATAATACTCAGGATGATAAGTACCCATGACAGTGGACGGCAGGATGACCAGCTGCAGATGACGTCACTATCTGGTCATCCAGTAAACACTAGACGCGTTGGGCCAGCGTCAGAACAGCATTGGGCGAACGTATTGTGTTTACTGCGCATCCTCAGATTTTTTGTTAACACTTTGGATGATGTAGGCCAAGAATCACGTGCGCGGTGATGAATTCACATATTTATTATTATACAAGTCTACAAATATATATTTATATATGTATATATACAGATTAGTTGGAGAACAAATATTTTAATAAAATAAGCATCGATCACCTGTGAAACAACATGATGTTATAAGTGTAGTGATTCGTATTAATGTTCGTAATTTATGATGGTTCAATCTGCTTACATATAATCTACTCACATACATGTATGCGCATGTAAAGTAGGCCTATGTGTAGCCAAGATCAGGTGAGCTAGCTTCACAACAAATATGGACTAAATAATAATTACACGCATAATTTAGGTGGATAGAGGCAACAGGCATTACGCATTGTGCTTTAACCCTTTAACCGCCAAATTATTCAATCTGAATTTTCACCCACTTGAAGTTGTGTCTTGCTGACGCGATCCACAACTTCAAGGGAGTGAAAATTATTCAGATTTGACAAAATGGAGGTCAACTGTTTTCAAATATTGCTGATTGATTTTATCTTTAACTTGTTTAAAAGGTGGTACTTAATGTGCTAATAAAAAATGATAACCCGAATATTTTTTGTTTCTATGCAATACATTATGACATCTCCCAGGATGTGTATATTGCTACTTCATTCGTTGAAACACTGGTCAATCTAGATATTCCTCATAATTATGATAAAAAACTTACGTAATCATATCATGGTTAACAACATTCTCATTGCTAGACATATTACATACATTGTATAATTACCATTTAGAGCGACTAAGATGTCGTGAATCCACCCAAATTGGTGGCACGGAGAGTGACAAAGTGCAAACATTCCGAAACAACTAAGGGACATACGATATAATTCCATCCCATATAAATACATGTACGTATAATGACAATAGGAAGGTTAGAATTAGTGACGGTCCCATCGGCAGATATAATCCCAAACCAATTCCAGCTCAAGGTCACTAGGTATGTGGCACTCATTCGGACATTTGCCCAGTTGAGCACACCATGAATAAACTATCTGATGACGTCAGAGATGGTGATGTAGTCTGTGCGTGCTCGACATAATGAGGAGAGGTAAGAGGCGTGAAGTTAAGAAAGAAAGGGTTTGTCCCTCTATAGTCTAGTACACGCTACAATGTCATTTGCCTGTTAGTTTTGTTGTATTTGGATAAAAGCGCGTACTTTTAATGTTTTAGATGTGACCCATAATCTCACGAGGATGCGAGTGTTTTACTGACAGCTTATGCCATGGTCCCACGGGGCCTCTCAATACTTTCGCGATGCACGAATTTGGGCATCGCCAGGGCAGCGCCACCAAGCGCCAGTAATTCGGCAAATGATCAGCGACGTGCATGCGCGAGTAATCGCCATGCTTCACCAAAGCACCGAGACGTCGAGAAAAAATTCAATGTATCCACAGAAGTTTTTCCCAAGAACCATCGGCGATATGTCACCGAACAGCGCCGAGAAGCGCACAACAGACGGCAAACATTCAATGAGGTACACGAAGGCTAAAAATCGGCGACACATCGGCGATGTTTCCAACATGCTGGTGTAAACATCGGCGATATATATTCGCCGTGATAATGTCGCCAATGGTTTATGTGATCCATCGCCGATGCTCGCCGATGTTCCTGAACTGCTCTGCAAAGGAGCGGCGATGCAATGGCGATGATTTCGCCTGCATGTTCTATTTTTTCTATTCACCCAGTAATATATCGACAGAACAAAAGGTATGTTCTTCATCCATGATCTCAATCGGCAGCCTCCAGTGATGTGGTTCCATGTAAAATCTCTTCACATTTGATACACTCTCCACAAGGCACTATACCATCGCCATGACTTCGTCAAGACATAATCACGACATCTTTAGGACTTTATTATTACGCCTCCGACGCATCCCGATATTCGTCTGTCGCACGCCGAAGGATCATCGAGCGTCGCCGATTCTCAAAATACATTGTTAACTGTTAGCCGATTAATCCTCGCATTTTCCCAAATGCATCACCGAATATTCGACGAAGTTTCGGCCCTAATTCCCCAAATATTCCTCAAGGATCCGTCAATACATCGCGCGTGTCTTTTGGCGTTGTACCACACGTTCAATATCGGCAGCGATCGCCACCAGAACACGTCTTTTGCATCGGCAGACATTTTGGCTCTCGTGGGACCATAGCATCACATAGGCCATATACTCATCTGAGCATTAAAGAGTAAGCTGCACCACCTAACTTTACATGCACATACGACAATAAATGACTAATGATGATGGAAAATCATATATATTTAATCGCTTTACGACGGCTACATTATTTAGTGTCAGGACAATTATCAGAAAAATTAAAAGAAGATACAAAACTAGACATTCACACTTCACAGCAGGGATTATGCAGTTTTATACTACCAGAATTAATTATCAAAGAACGCTTCAATGTAGAAGCTGGTCCGATAATGAGACAACTAGATTAAGAACCTAACGCAGCAGAAAAGAACAATATATTAATTCTTGTCTAAATAATATTTGTTAATAATTTGACTTGCTACTGACGACTATGAATTAGATGTAAGCAATCGAAATGGCTACGATCAATAGAAACATGATTTATCAGACGTAGATGGTCTTTGAATAACATGACTGAGTAGATAAACACTTTTAATCATATGGAGTGAATTACTACCTTATTTCAGTTCTCTTTACTTAAAATAATCAAGTAGTGCTCACATAACAGTTAAAATATTAGGGTAAGAAATATAAATTTCTAAGGTGGCACGGTATATTTACATTTGGAGAAAACATCTACCTTGCAAACAAGGGAAGTGGACCCAATGCCGGGTTAATGGTGAGCAAGCGTCTGCGACGCTTGCTCACCATTACCCCGGCATTGACTCCCCGCGTGGTGTTGGCTGGGTCTTCACTGATGTCCAGCATTGCCAGAAGAGCAGTGCATAAAGTAATCTGACAGAGGTGGTGACAATGAGATCTCTGTGTAATTGAGTCTTTTGTGATTCGCCTGCCCAGTGCTTCTCATACTTTGACCTCGCACAATAAAATAGATCAATGACCAATCAATAGTCATCAAGTCGGCACAGAGCCATATCAGGAAATTGCAGCAGGTTGAGGTGAATTCTGATTTGAGACTGTCTGCGTCTCCCGCAGGGATCATAAACATGTACCGCAATCAAAGCGGGGGTCAGACGGCGGCGACGCACTTGGTTGTATTATAACAGCACACTTGGTTAAATTATAACAGTAAAAAACCTCCCATTATGGCCAATAACAAAACTCAACAAAAACAAACGAAATATGTCATCAAAGTAAATTATCACAATTCATCTTCATTTTGTTTATTTATACAGTGTATGTCCCTGCAATTTGATTGAAGGTTCCTTGGATAAACATTTTTTTGTGAGATAAACCGGAATTGGAAACAAACATCGCGATTTACAAAACGCAGCACTAATAACATAGTGCATCTGTATCCAAGGACGAGTTTGTAGATATTAGTTCAAAAGAACCACATTTAGAGAAGCACGACTTTGCTATTAAAGTTGATCATTTAGAAATTTCAAGATAAAATTGAGTTAACCTTGATAATCCTATAAACATATCTCTTCATTAGATGACGGGACTAGGATTCAAATCTACATCCAACTAATATCACTAAATCAAATGATGACAGATTCCACCTCTTGAATTATGCAGGGACTCAAGCTACATGTAGATAATTATTAGGTGTAAATACATTAATTTCTAGCAGGAATAATCAATAACTAAATTAGGTATTACCATATTAATGGAGAATTAACGCAAATTTTATATTAGTCGAGTTCATTTGTTTCCATGAATTGGATTTGAACATTCCACATCAGAATACATTGCTTTATACTAACCAAATAGAAAACAGGCAGATGTTGCTGCCCTTAGCTGAATAAAAAATGGAATATATTATTCCAATATTATTTGAATTATTTGAATTACAAAGGATACTTTACACAAACGTGAGCTGATAAGATTGAGTAAAAACTATGCTTTGTTGGAAAAAGATATGACATAATTTGAAACTTTTATACGGCTATATTATCTTAATTCCATACAATTCTATAAAACAGTTTCATACAACCTTCGACACACAAGTTCAAGTGGATGAAAAGTCCTCATATTAGTTAAATTTGAGATCAAACATGCTGATCAGGGGTGGATCGTGTACATACATGTACACTGTTTCCACGATATCGTCTATTATTTAAAATGAAGAAAGTCCAGTGATTTTATTATATACGCACCGACAGACATAAGGTATAGTGGCGCCTAACCACTCAGCAAAAAACAATGTCTGTTTTGACAAAGGCAGATCTAAAAGAAAACCCCTTTGAATGGAGGTGGTATATTCTGTCTACAGTGCCATTCACGAGAAATAACCATATTGCTACCGTCTATGAGGCACTTAGTCTGAAACAGCTCTCTCTTCACCAGCCTACTCATGTCATGCACGAGAACACGACTTTACTCAATAAGACTAATTTTAACATCAGTGAAACTAAAGCGTCACATATATTTGAATATGGTGATGAAGCACTATACAGACATGTTTACCAAACAGGACCCTTGAAAAGCGGATAATCAGCTACTATAACAAGGACTGTATTTCTGGATCTTACAGTCAAAGGGTGCTGGTAGAAGACGATATCTAGGAACAAACTACAGGTTACGGCACTCTGTGCTTTTATCCTGAATCTCTGAGACTGACCCAGACTGTGCTGTTGGGCTTGTGCTGGTTCAATGCTGGACCATGCACTGACGTTAGACCAGCATTGACTAGATGCGGTATGAGGCGGGAGTAATAAGAGTGCCCGTGTCACTGCGCCATCTAGCGTCTTCCTGTGGAAACTAATCCCGTGTCGCAAAAACCACGTATGTAGATATCGGTGGGGCGCTGTGACAACGATGGGGGGGGGTGTCTAAGAGGACGGGTTGACGTTGTAACAACTTGCATTCAGCGTGTGTTCAAACGACAGACGTCATGCAGACTTGACGACAAGTTACATGCTGATTTCTATTGCTGATATCCTGAAAACAAATGCGAAACGTTCACCCAGTGTTGGTACAATGTTGCCAGCATTGTACAAACATTGGGTGAACGTCTCGTGTTTGCTTGAAACAGCACTTCTACATCACAGGAATAATCTCCATGGTTACCCAGCAAAAACGAGGAGATAATGCAATGCTGCTTTAATGTTGGGCCAGCGGCGCAGACGGTGGCCCAACATTAAAACAGCATTGGTTGATCGCCTGGTGCTTCTGGGTACACGAGTGGCTTGAAAGACAGCCACTGAGCGGACTTGAACTTTCACCTAGAAACCCTGATACTATTGATAACAATCCGTATAAAACATGACATGAAGCAGAGCGCATGGAGTGATCATTTAACATGTAAGGCATCCTAAGGACTGATATCATTCACTTATAAGGTATCACAAAGATAAATAATAATATACATCTAAAATAATGATTTCAAAAACATGTATAGCCATGTAGATTTAATGCAAAAATCAGATATCGGTTCACAGTACGTTATGACCTGTACATCAATAGGAGATCGTGTGCCAGATGTAGGCCTATATAAGACGCTGAGACCACCAGGTTCTGGGTTCGAATCCTGGGTATTATTGGTCACAGAGCCATTGGTTTTCAAAATTTCCCGTTGAGGACCAAGCATTTGTATCTGATTAAATCTGGAAAGTTTCTGGTTAAATACAAGTTCTAGATTCGTCGAGACATGCAAACCGCAGCAACTGCTCACTAGAAAAGAAAGTAGTTACCGCTGTTTGCCTCCGCAATACAGTAATAACTATTCAGCAGCGCGTTATGTACAGCAGAATGTTCTTCCTACCCAGTTCAGCAAATCCCTAAACAGAAGTCTGAATTCACTGGTGAGTCAGCGTCTGCCATGTCGGCCCAGCATTGAGACAATATAGGGTCAAAGTCTCTTGATAAATTGTCAGCAGATGAAATTTCCATAGTAAGACATTTGATAACACCTATAATAAAATATCTACATGTATAGTGGGAGACTGAGACAATAAGAGAAGATGAAAGTAGACATACATATCACCCAATATCACACTATTTCTCCTGGGTAGTGTGGTGCATATAAATATAATATTCAGTAGGTAACACAAACGAGAGAAGATGGTAATAGAGATACATATGACACAGACAATCTCACTATTTCTCCTGGGCTGTGTCTACTATAGGTAACACTAGCCCAGCAAACACAGCACGTTCAACACACGTTTTCGTAATGCTGGACCACCGTCTGTGCCGCTGGCCAGCATAAAACCAACGTTGGCTCAACGTGTATTGTTTCTTTGGACATGAAAATACCACATCAAAAATATACAGAGTAACAAAAGGCTTTACTATTAGTTATGCAATTCGCTATATTGTAAATCACAATAACCCAGCAAACAAGAGACGTTCACCCAATGTTGGTACAATGTTGGTCCATCGTCTACGACGCTGGCTTAACATGGTAACATCATTGGGTGAACGTCTCGTGTTTGCTGGGAAGTGCATGGCCACCAGGGAGTGATTTACGTACACCATCCATCATTCGTGTACAGTATGGGGAAATACAAAAGGATACCACTAATAAACAAATATAATTTATAATTTTGTCCTCGTAGTTTGTAGGCACACATTAGTTGAGACTAATTAAATAATGTGTCACTTCATTATAATTTAAAACGGATAGGAAAAGTATTAGTACCTAATGAGCCAGATAATGTTATGAATGCACGTTTGGGAATTGGGTAATTCCAGTTCAGTCACCGGATGATTAATAACCTGATCATTTGTAAATAGCATTCTTCATTACACAATTTCATCTGACGTATCACAATTACTTAGTTTTAATCTATTTAATCTGGAGCCACCAAATCTATCTACATGTATTTTTAATTGCGTGTGTCTAATTTGAACTATTTTTCCTTGTAACATATTAATTTTCTATCATTAGCCACTTGAAAACTGGGAATATATCAGCATGGAAACTTAGCCTTTATAGGTACTATGGAACACAAGGAATATAGAAACATTATTACATGAACAATGTCTTCTGAACAAAATGTTTGTAATCACAGGTGGAGTAGATTCCCTGCCTGTGACGTAGAGATATGTAATTAATAATAATAAACAATGTAATGCCTAAACCAAGAAGTAATTGTCACAGATAGAAAATAAAAGGAAAAAGGAATATTATAATGACATCCTCAATCGTGTGTACACATTTAAAACCTTTCTATTTTTATTTCAATAACACATCCACGTGTAAAATGTCCGGGTCGTGTGTCTTGCTTCTACATATAGGTTTTATCTTGTAACAGCTCTCCTTGAAGAACAGAAAAGCTTGCAAAATGAACACATTGACATACAAGACATTGTCGAGTGATCAGTTACCAACCTGTCTACCTACATGTACGTGAATCACAAAGGTTAGTGATATATTGGTCTCTAATAAAGTTATTTTTCATAAACTTGAAGTTGTTGGTCGCGACAGTGAGACATAACTCCAATTGTGTGAAAATATCATATATAACTAGTATTTTGTGGATCAGATGAAAGATTGACGACTGGTGATAGATGATGGAATTCATCAAATGTTGGCGCAATATCCACGTCTATGGTGTGGACGAATTGACACCATAATTACACTACTACGCAAAGCCAAACAGCCAGAGCAGACTATGAATACAGAAATCATTTCCTGAAATATGAAACAGCGCTCGTCGTAGTAGTCCCTTGGTGGTAAAATGTGATGAGTTCTAATTAAGGATCGTACAGAGTGATGAGAGAAGTGAGGTGAGAGGTGGAGACCTGACTGCCCGTGAAGATTATGTGTAGGAGCGGTGATGGCAGGGCGGCACGGAGGTCATCTAAATACACATATTAACCCTTTGCCTGCTAATCAAGACAGAAATCGTTTTAATCCGTTTTTTTTGCGTATTAAACCACTGTTATTGGGAGTGAAATGACATCAAGATTTGTAAATGTTTGGACTCAAATTAGCAAATATGAATAATTTTCAAACACTTGAGGTTGTGGATCGCGGTAGCGAGACACAACCTCAAGGTGGTTGAAAATTTTAATAAATTTGCTTAGCAGCATGAGGGTTAAGCATTGTCATCTTAGGACCATCATACCCTTTGAGCTGAAAAGGTGTATCTCCCACTCAAGTGGGAGATACACTCTGTCAGTTCAATAGTGACGATATAGGTCTTCTGACAACAAGAAAATATCACTTATGGAGACAACATAGTTTGTGATATACATGCCCAGGGAATCAAACTATTCAACAAATAATTACTTCGTATGGCTGGAAAGCATGGGATTTTCAATGAATATTTGATATACATAGTTTAAGGCAGCCTCAGCATCAGATTTCCATCTCAATACAGGCATTAATCTACAGACGGTTTCCACGCCATCTCACACATTGACCATATCATATCATATCAATGCTTTGTCACGTCCGAATTGAGAAGAATTTTAAATCGATAGTGCTTGCAGCAAAGCAAAAACAAAACCACCAAAAAGTACAACCACCATCAGCACCGCAAATTGGATTTAAAAAAAGATCAATCATTTTTAGGATATTAGATTCCATGATTCATCAAACCGCGCACAGATATCTGATATAAACCAAATTAAATCAGCAACGTTTTTATTGCAGGTTTTGTATGCGACGATCACATCTTGTAAAAAAATACAGAATATATATTTCAAGCGGCTATGAAGGGATTCACGGTTTGATGTGGATAAAAATGGCATAGAAAATCCCAGTACAGAGTGACACGGGATACAATAAAAGTTGTCCCTATGCTTGTTTAATGTTGAACCAGCGTCACGAGGCTGGCCCAACATTAAACAAGCATTGGGCCAGCTGTGGAGTTTAGCTCCAGACAGTGGTAGCTGTCAATAGGGATCAGCGGGATCAGATGTGCCGATCCTGTCGTGTCCTGTACGGCCTCGGGTAGCGCCTTATCGGCACCTGGGGGGCATGCCTCCTGACACCTAGTCATTTGTAAAAAAATACCATCCATTTAGCTTCGTATTGCGGCGAACTCAGCCACAACAAAACGGGTTGTTTCTGAGTCCCTTGTCGATGTTTTCTGATTTAAATAATGTCCCTTCTGGAAAAATAATTATGAACGATTTAAAAATAGTTAAATACAATTCTCACATATTTGAAGTTTTATCTCCACAATAAAATTACTCAAAGCGTTCTTTAAATCGCACAAAAAGTTGTGGATCACGTTCCGTGAGTCAAATCGTCACCTGGGCATTAAAGGGTTGTAAAACATCCTACTTAAATGAAAAGTGGCACATGCGACCATTTAATACAAAAGGTGACGTAGAGGTACAATTAAATAGCTTGTGAAAGCTCCCCGAAGTGAACTCCTCGCGTATGAACAGATAAAAGGTCACCTATTTCCGGTTCTCTTGTGGTATTATATCGGGTTGATTAACACATCGTACAGTAAGTACCGCTATGTACAGTGTACAATGTGGCTTGCTATTTAAATGGAGATGCCAGCTTTATTAAAGCGATGAAATATGTTTGTATAAGCCATGGAGACCAAATGGTTTTTTAAATCATCAGAGAGGTCTCAATTAGCTTTATCTGCTTCATTTGAATATACAGCCATTATACATATTTCGATTCTTACAGTGCAGGGATCGACTTTAGACGGCAAAATCTGACGTCTACAGAAATCAGATTCTGACGTCTAAAGTCGATCCCCGCGCTGTAAGGGAGATGCCAGCTTTCATCGCTGGTTTGATTTTACGGTCTTAGTCACTGTGTGAATACAACGAATTCACGAGAAAAGTAAACTAAAATCAGCTCTTTCTTTACAACATCTCCAGAAACAACTTGATATTGGGTATTAGACGCAAAGGTTCACAAGAAAGTGCTACCTTATAACTATCACTTATGTCACTTAATTCTGGAGTGGGAGATATACTAGCGTTGTTTCGCAGAGAACATTCAGCGTCTATGATCAAATCTCAGAGGAACCTCCCGGCGCACGACTCAGATAAAAGCATGTGAATAATTGATAAGGAGGCTCCGAGAGTCGACACCTGGAAATTATAGATGACCATGACCACACAAATGAAATCAAATAAAGTGGCCTCCACTGTCTGTATCTTATTTCACAGATAAATCCACAGGGATAGCATTCCAGGCGTGTGGAATCTAAAGATTGGATCAGCATTTATAGATTCCGGAATGCACATATTACTTTAAATGTCCACAGGGATAGCATTCCATATCACTCCGGGCGTGTGGAGGCTAAACATCGGAGCAGCATCCACACTTTACATGTACCTGACATGCCCGTATTCAACCTTTTCAGCGCGGGGAACGACTGTAAACGTCAGAGTCTGACGTCTGTAGACGTCAGATTCTGACGTCTAAAGTCGGTCCCCGCACTGGAAAAATTAAAAAAATATTGGCTGTAGACCCTTAACATATATGTATTAAAATGAATCGGGAAGATCAAACTAAGCCATTTATGATGATTTCAAATTGGAAAAAAACAACCTTCGGTCTCCACTGTTTATACAAAAATATATCAGGGTTGCAAGCCTTAAAAAAAACCGAGGATGCACGTCTTACTTCTTTATGAGATTCTTAAGACTCCCAATTTACCAGAAGCTATTATGCTCACCAATATTTTATTTTCCTTATTATTAGTTTGCCATTAATTGTATATTTCAGTATATAAAAAAAATAGTTTGGGGCTCACCGCCAATCATATACATAGTACTTTTCTCGCTTTGATGTAGATCAGATGTAAAATCCTCGCACAATTGGCGAGAATGTGTGAAGCAGTATACCATTTTTTCTCATTCGAAGACAAAGATTAGATTTGTGTGGCAGTACTAATATACTAATACATATATACCCGTTCGGTTGTCTAAAGTGGCCACAAATTTATCGAATGATTCTCCTATACTGGAGCGGACGCATAATTCATGGCCGTCCCAGTAGTATTAACCATTAAGTGTACGCCTTGGTGAGTAAGGCGGTGTAGTTTGTGAGAGAGGCGTGACAATCTGATTAGATAAATAGAGTCAGCAGTTAAAGGTGACGGAGCTGAAACGGGTCATAGCGCCATCTACAGGGAGGAGAAAAGGACAACTTGACAGGAGAGACAGCAAGATTAGCCTGAGTGGGAGAAAACCCTCTGTTTGCTGGAGGACAGATATAATATAGTGACGGGAGAGACAACAGGGTTAACCTGACTGGGAGAAGATCCTCTGTTTGCTGAAGGACGTTTATATCAGCTCGGGCAACAATTTTAATAAACTACTTGATTTATTCAACTACATATACTTTTCTTTCAACGTTGTAGATTTTTGAAAATGTATTCAGGTTACAATTGAAAAATTAGATTCAGAAGTTTAATATCACTAAAAAAAATTGTTTCGGTTTATCGATTAAAAATCGTATATATTAGTCTTAGAATAGACATCTCAAGGCTCGACACGACAGACAATTATGTGTAGTGGTTAATGCTGCCTGCCTGTCACGGCGGCACACTTCACAAACAAAATGTGTGTACCCCGCCCACTCGCAAAGAAACAGTATTGTGGATACTAGATCATAGAGATACATGTAGACTAAATATAGTCTGATTCAACAGAGTATCGACCCAGAATGTTAACCCCTAGCGATCCATAGTTTGCTAAAGCGGGTAATTTCTAGAGGACCAGAGAGATGAGAATGTGATTGCTATTAATTCTGTGTATGAATAGACCTGGTATGGCGGTCACAGTCATCAGCATACCCGGCATAATGTACCCATGCAACAACAGACATGGATCACATATTGGAGCAATGTTAGGCCAGCGTCTAGGCCGCTGGCCCAACATTCAGCCAATATGTCATCCATGTCTAGTGCTTGATGGGTACGCAGGCCAGCCTGTCCGTTACCACGGGCAACCACACATCATTATGCCATAGCACGCAACCGCTGCACTCATACCACCTAGCGAATACACAATGAATTAACACTCCCTCACTCCCTGTTTTTATCCTTTTAAAGCTGAAGTTGTTTTTATCCTTTTAAAGCTGGAGTTGTTGATGCAATTCACAACATAGAAAAAAAATCATTTTTCTAACATATTCCAGGACTGAAGTTTAAGCATGATTTTTCTACATGTCCACTCAGACCATTGCAATCATTTATAATAAATTGAATTCAATTTATTAATGTTGTAAATTCACCTTTCATTATTACGAACATTACTCGCGAACTTCGGAACACAGGGACCTGGGTTCTCAGTCACACTCCATAAAGTGGCACTTGTGTTCACGATGTGACAAAGTATGGGTGCTGACAAGTTAACAAACGTAACCCAGCAAACACGGGGCATTCACCCAAAGCTGTTTCAATGTTGGCACACCGTCTTCAACGCTGGACGACATTGAAACAGCATTGGGTGAATGCCATGTGCTTGCTGGGAATTGTCTTCCCCAAGTAGTTCCTCACAAAACTATCAGCTATACGTGCGATGATTCTACATATCAGCTTACCCAGTAAACACTAGACGTTGATCCAATGTTGTTTTAACGTTGAAACATTGTCCGCGACGATGACTCAACATTAGAACAGCATTGAATCAACGTTTCGAGTTTACTGGTAGTTTTCCGGCAGCCCAGAACGGGTCGTGCGGCGCTGATCAGCGGTTCTGTCGCTGAGCGGAAGTCGTTGTTCACCTGTATCCACGCAACCAATCTACAGACTATTCTTCATCGTATTTGCCATACCAATCTAGAAATGACAACCATAACGTGGTGTGCGGCTGAGAATAAACTACACTGCTGCACGATAAGATATTGCTACTATATATATAATTAGCATGTCATACATAGTAGCTATTTTATCTCTGGTTTTGGTGCGGGAAACAAAATGATAGACCTTATGTTAACAGTTAACATGATTTTAGTTATGTATGTCATACTATGTATATTGTCATATGATTTTAACAAATTAACAATGTTGTATATATATGTACATATCTCTATTTCTATGACAAATAAGTCTGGATTGACTTTCTTTCTGTCAATAAAATATCTGTCTGTCTGTCTTTCTGTGATAAGAGGCTGACGCTTATGACATGGCTGTTGACGCGGCCATGATTTCTAATGGCAACTTCTGACAACTATTCCATTTGACTGAACCCATACAACGTTGAAATATTTTTGTATAAACCTCCTTCGGCAAAAACATTTTCAAACATTTGTACAATGTTTGACCAACGGAGAAGACGTTGGTCCGAAGTTGTACAATGTTATAAAAATGTTTTGTGTTTGCTGGAATGTTATGGGTCTAGGACCATAATAAATATTTTAATTCCTTTAGTGCGGGGAGCGTCTTTATAACTGATATATGTTCCAGCAAACACAAAACATCTGCATAACACAATGTTGCAGAAATGTTTTGTGTTTGCTTTTTTCACTCACTTGAAGTTGTGGATCGCGTCAGCGAGACACAACTTCAAGTGGGTGAAAACAGCAAACACAAAACACTTGCTCGACACAATGTTGCACAAATGTTTTGTGTTTGCTGTGTGTAGACGTCAGATTGTGACGTACCAAGACGGTCCCCGCACACACAGAATTAAATACGATGATAGTGTTGCCAGGTAAGCCCCGCCAACTACTTCTACACGTTTCTCAACATTAACCCTTATGATGCTGGGACCGTGCATATATATATATATATTTTTAAGTTTTAAAACTAAATGAGCAGCCACTGAAATTGATCAAATGTTTGGTAGATGCTCAGTAGATCTAGCAGAAATGATTCCAGTTGGGAGTTGTTTATTTTGTACAAGTGGAAATATTTTTCGTCATTTGAAGCTGGAAATTGCGTTAGCAATTCCACCTTCGAATGAATGAAAAATAGAAATAAACAATTTAACAGTACGAGGATTAAAATAATTTAAAAAATTAAAATTGCGCGCCTGTTGTTTGCTGACTTCCTGATATCTCACTAACATAATTGTAGAGAAGTAATTTCTGGTTACCTTTAGCGTGTTAAGTTGTTTCTCCAACAGTAGCCTTTCTTTAGCCGCCTGTTGTATAATAGTCACCAACTCCTCACTCTCACCATACTTCTCGGGATTCTACAATAAATACAAGGACACTTGTGAAAAATTGTGTGAATGCTTTTATCAGTAGTATTGTTGTTGTTGCATTTACCGCACAATACGTTAAAAGACATTAATATTAAATAATCTTTAAAAAAAATGGATGCAATGTTTTATTCTTCAAAACAGTAAACTATATAACTGATAGTTAATATAAATTATAATATATATCAACAATAAATTGTTGAATCTACTGTAAGTGCCCAAACAATAAATAATCTGTAAGCTTAGAAATCAACCTATGGGCTGATATATACTGCATAGTCAGTGTTTTTTTTTATAAAAATAAGAGGTGCAGATTAAAGTTGTGTTTCTAAATTGCTGTTTAATATCACGCTGCTAAAACGTCACACTGTGATGAAAGGGTCATTTTTCAAAGAGAACTGAGGCCCTTTCATCACAACATCACTATTTGTAAACTTACAGACACTGTGGAGTGTAGCATGTTATTATTGAGTTGTTCTGTCATTTGTTCACATTGCTGTCTCAGTCTATCTAGCTCCTTGTCTTTAGCCATCATGTTCTTGGCGTTTTCAGCCAGATCTCTGGCGCGCTGCTTGGCAAACGTTTTTTTCACCTGGTCCTTATCCTCAGATAGTGACGCATCCTTACTCCTCTGTTAACAACAAAAAATAATAAAAACATCATTATTAATATTTCAACAATATACAGATTCAGATATATAGTCTCCACCTTCCACAGTGGCCATCTTGGATGAGCTAATTAGCGATTTTCGAACTCAAGCAGGGAGTATTCAGAAATTTGTTTGTGAAGATCCAATGGATATAGAGCGCTTACGTCGGCAAATTGTTGAAGAACAAGAATAACAACAAAAGACAGCACTAAACAATAAGTATCCACCATACAGTGGGTGGAGACTTGATTAACCAATATGTGATGGTGTTACTGTCAATATTGGGTATCCCATTTCAGTAAAAACATTACATTGTTAGACTTTGATGTTAATTTAAAAACTTTCTTTTATGTGTGTAACATGTTAAAAAAATGGTAAAATCAATATCAGTGTCCCGTAGTTAGACAGCTCTACTAGTAAAAGGTATCACCTCAGCTTCACAATCAACTACACCACCTTGAGCGCTACACTGGCGGCGCCAAATTGTCAGATTAGATCTTCTCAAAATGACCATCTCACGTCGTCCGCGCGTGGTAATTTATAGAATATCGTGAAGTAGACTGACATGAATAATTTGTAATCGTAGTAGCAAAACGGTTTGCACATATATATAAGAAGATTATCGGCAATGATTAACAGTAAACTCCAATGCCTGATAAAACGGTCACCAGGTGACTCTGATGTTCGATTTTTTCCGTAAGGCAATTACAATTTTGCCTTAAATTTACCACGTCCAGAATAAACGTGTCATTAATACACGATAACCTATCTATACATGCACATAGACTCTGCATGGTGCTACATGCAACCAGATATAACTGTATAACTGGCTGTCTGGTAGTCGAATAATAAAAATCACAAATTTCCCTATTCATATACCAAGATTATTTCACCTCATGGCCCTGATATACACCATGTAAGAGTACTTCTTACATAAAGTAGTTGTTTCTTTTTAAAATTACAGTGCTTGCTGTACATTTGAGAGTGATAGATGTTATTGCAGTATAATAAAGGGACATGCCCAGGCTAAAATCATAAAAAATCGGTGGTTTTATTTTGGCTTCTTAATATGACCATATGATGTAAACATGTCCATAGACTAGCACGGCAAACGTTTTTTAATTTTTCTGCTGCGCATTCACCAGTTAGGCTAGATTCCCGTATTTCTTATTTTTGACATAGTTGTCAATAATAAGAAGCCAAAATAAAATCACCGATTTTTTTATGATTTTAGCCTGGGCCAGTTCCTTTAAACAGTTAAATTAGTTTCAAAGGATGTATCCAAAGAGTTGTAAAATCAGAACGCTACAACTGAAATGACAAGCATTGAGAAACTCAGCTCCTTGACGCTTTGATGCCACAATCCACTAAGCTTGTACTTTGCTAATATTATAATGTTGGGACTGAATATAAAAAGTGTACAATTTGACCAGCCGGACCCGGATGAATTGAAATAATCAGAATTAATTTAAAAAAAATCGCTGATAGGTTGAAGAATTCAGGAATCGGACCGCCCTGTACATTACCGATGCGGTTCATAAATCTAGCTTGCCATCAGTCAGGGTTTTTTTTATTGATGGCATGATGCATCAACACCAGATACCTGTATATTATCCACTCTGATGCCTCATCAGGTTATATATATATTCACCAGGTGGCATTTATCCTCACTATCTTTGTAATCGAGCGCGATGTTTTCTGGGTATACCCTTATCCCGTTAATGTTCAGTGGACTACTACTATCATTGTACTTGTTGCCCTTACTTTCTGTTGTTCCTGCTGTAGTTGTTTAGCTTTCTCCTCCAGTCTCCTGGCAATGGCCGCCAGCTCAGCATTCCGCTTCTTGAGCTTCTTGATCTTATCCTCAGATAACCGCGACTCCTCTCCTTTCTTCTTCTGCACAGATTGATAGAACGGTTATATAACACGAATATAAACGTACTACTCATCATCACAATAGTAAATATAAAAAAGATAGTCAATTTAAATATTCTACACACGTGATGTCAATGACAAATATTAGAAAACTTATAATAGGATTGGAAATACGTTTCAAGATTAATAATCATAATCAGATAATTGCGTGTATGCAAGATATCGTGTTCCCTGTGTTATAAACAGGCCTTTCATTTAAATGTTACGTTATATTCGATTTAAATGTTCCATTATATTCTGTTGCTTATTATTATGTTTTTCGCATGTATATTTTTGTTTTATAGTATTCTTACGAGTCCGTCATTTTCCTGTTTGAGGAGTGCTACACGTTTCTCTAGCCGGCTGATCTGGTTGGTTAGCTCTGTCACCCTTTTCTGTAGCTGTCTTTCCTTCTCTCTGTCTCTCTGCTCCTCCTGCAGCCTCTTGTGCTGTAACAACCAACAAACAAATATATAGAATAACACGTTAACTACAAAATTAAAAATCTCCTCACTGACTTGCTATAGCGTTACACCCATTCAAGATCGGGCATATTTTAAATGAACCAAGACTACATAAGTCCGGGAGCTCCCGCTCCGAATTAGAATTTGATTTAAGCAATTTTGTATAGGGTTATTAATGTAGTCCTAGTCTAGGTCAAAAATCAAGACGCAAGACAACTAGGTCTAAGAAGCCCAGTCTAAGAGTAAGATAAGAACTAGACAGTCTGTCAGAGATTGCAAACCTCCATTGAAATTAATGATCCTAATCAGTATACCAGTAATGGTCTACCTATCTGGCATGGTTTACCCGATATCAGGCCAATCGAGTTAACTAATAGCTGATTTACGGTCATTTTGAATTCGATATAAATTAGTTAAAAACTTAGGGTGCATCCTCCCCCGAAACCTCAAATTTTGTTTTATAGTAATGGACTAACATCTAACACAGTTTGCAAAATATTGGGCATGTGAAAGTAAATAATGGCTGATAGGGGGCCATTTTGAATTTGATCGAGTCAGAATTTTTCAAGATGCATCCTCAGCTGAAATCTCACATTTCATTCTATAGTAATCGTCTAGCTATCTAGCATGGTTTACAAAATATCGGCCATGTGAAAGTGAATAATGGCCTAAAGGCGGCCATTTTGAATTTGATCAAGTCAAAATTTTCCAAGATGCATCCTCAGCTGAAATCTCACATTTCATTCTATAGTAATGGTCTAGCCATCTAGCACGGTTTACCAAATATCGCCCATGTGAAAGTGAATAATGGCCGATAGGAGGCCATTTTGAATTTGATCAAGTCAAAAATTTTCAAGATGCATCCTCTCCTGAAATCTCACATTTTTTTTTATAGTAATGGTCTAGCCATCTAGTACGGTTACTAAAAACCGGCTATGTGAAAGTGAATAATGGCCGATAGGCGGCCATTTTGAATTTGATCGAGTCAATTTTTTTCAAGATGCATCCTCTCTTGTAATCTCACATTTTGTTTTATAGTAATGGTCCAGCTATCTAACACGGTTTATCAAATATCAGCAATGTGAAAGTAAATAGTGGCCGATAGGCGGCCATTTTGAATTCGATTGAGTCGAAAGTTTTTAAAAGGCATCCTCTCTCGAAACGTCACATTTTGTTTTATAGTAATGGTCTAGCTATCTAGCACGGTTTACCTGATATCAGGCCTATCGAGGTAAATAATGCTGATTGTCGGCCATTTTGAATTCGTAAGTTAAAAATTTTCAGGGTGCATCCTCCCCCGAAAACTCACACTTTGTTTTATAGTAATCAGGTAATGGTCTAGCCATCTAGCACGGTTTACCAAATATCAGCCATGTGAAAATGAATAATGGCCGAAAAGGCGGTCATTTTAAATTTGATCAAGTCAATTTTTTTCAAGATGCATCCTCATCTGAAATCTCACATTTCGTTTAACAGTAATGGTCTAGCCATCTAGCACGGTTGACCAAATAACGGCCATGTGAAAGTGAATAATGGCCGATAAGCGGCCATTTTGAATTTTATCGAGTCGAATTTTTTCAAGATGCATCCTCTCCTGAAATCACACATTTTGTTTTATAGTAATGGTCTAGCCATCTAGCACGGTTTACCAAATAACGGCCATGTGAAAGTGAATAATGGCTGATTGGCGGCCATTTTGAACTTTGACAAAATGATTTTTTTCAAAATACATTCTCTCCTGAAGCCTTACAATTTGTTTTATAGTAATGGTGTAGATATCTTGAGCGGTTTTTATGATATTTCACAATATCAGGCCTGTCGAGGTGAATAATGGCTGATAGGCGGCCATTTTGAATTTTATCAACTTCAAATTTTTCAGGATGCATCCTCTCCTGAAACCTTACAATTTATTTGATATTAATGGTGTAGCTATCTTGAGCGGTTTTCATGATATTCCGCAATATCAGGCCTGTCGAGGTGAATAATGGCCGATAGGCGGCCATTTTTAATTTTATCGACTTGAAATTTTTCAAGATGCATCCTCTCCTGAAACCTCACAATTTGTTTTATAGTAATGGTGTAGCTATCTTGAGCGGTTTTCATGATATTCCGCAAAATCTTTCAGTCGGATTTACCGATGTTATAAATTAGGTCAAAGTGCTGGGTCAACTTCAAGGTCAAGGTCCAAAAACCTGAAAAGGCACAACTAGGGACCTTAGAGAACATGTATGTGCAATATGACTGTCATCGGCCCAGTACTTTTCGAGATCTGCTCCGGAAACGAAGTGCGCGTCAAAACGTCTAAATGGGTCATAGTTCTGAACCAGAAGTAGGTCAAAGTTCAAATACCCCAAAAGGCACAACTAGACCCCCTAGGGGTGTTGTGTGTAAAATTAGAAGACAATCGGACAAGTACTTTCAGAGATATGCTCCGGAAACGAATTGTTTACGGACGGCCCAACGGCCCAACGGCGCAACGCCGTCACATCATCATTTTCTCCTCTGCAACCTTGCGTATTGAATTCAGATGAAAAATATTTTAACCCGTCCATTAGCCACCTGGAAGTAACCCACATACCAAAAATTGTTATCCTAGCTTATTTTCTCACAAAGTTATAAGCAAAAGAAGAGGCCAAAAAAAACGGAGGTAGAATCCATAGCTCCCTTCGCTCACCTACGGTGACGGCGGGAGCTAATTAATCGAATAAAATTATAGTATAATCTATTAAAAAAAGGATCTTATGACCTCTTATTCGAGATATCATGTTTGAGTATGTCATAAAAATCTGACTATTTGTACATTTCGATGCAGACATAAAATTACAGCTTGGACTGTGGCGTTTTAATACCACAGGGATAACCCAGCAAAGACAAAACATTTGTATAACATTTATAAAATGCTAGACCAACGTCGAAGACGTTGGGCCGACGTTGTATAAATGTTATACAAATGTCTTGTGTCTGCTGGGAATGAATATTTTTTCACAGTATATCGTTTTTTTGTAAACCAATAATCGAGGACAACAATAGCCAAGAAGATATCTTTTGGGGATAATAGTTTATAGTAAATTGTCGTGTTAGTGATAAAAAGTAGGAGACATTCCATAGATTTTACCTAATATTGGGCCTATAAGCATACGAATGATTCTTATCATGTAATGCAACCTGGCCAGTAACATTCCACAAGGTACTAGGTCAATATCAGCAGAAATACATAAGATAGCAAACACGAGACATTCACGCAATTGTGTTTTAATGTTGATCCACCGTCTACGACGCTGGCCCAACATTGATTCAAAGCCTCGTGTTCGGTTGGCATTTTTGTCAATATTGATACACACGATATTCAATATTATATCCCTGAAGATCAACAGTGATTTACATAGCAAATACGACATGTTCGCCCAGTGTTGATATAATGTCTGGCCAGCGACGTAGACGCTGGACCAACATTATACCAACACTGGGTCAACTTCTCGTATTTACTGGGTACATACTGCTCGTCATGAATAGTATGGAAGCAATACGACGCTCGCATCTTAAGTTACTGACGTAAACATTTGCCTATCATGTTTCTCACAACAATAAATTTATACACTGCACAGCCATTGAATTAGTACATTTCTCTGTTTCATTTATGATTGGCAGGTAGGTTGAATTCGATCTTTATCTGGTGTACTCCAATGATCAATCCTTTTATTGATTACGGATTCGTTTATTTGATTTGATATATTCAACCACTTTGAAACATATTACCATTCAAAAATTCACGGATATGTGTGTTTTTGTAACACATGGAATCCCAGTAAACACAAAACATTTGTATAACATTTGTGCAACGTCGGCCCAACGTGCTCGACGTTGGACCAACATAATACAAATGTTATACAAATGTTTTCTGCTCACTGGGATCGTCAGAAATACGGGGGGCTCACAATCAGATATCCTGTCTCAGAGAAGGAGTGTTAATCACTCGCACCGAACACGTATTAAAAAATACCTTACAAATTTACATTATTCATACTTTGGGGCTTAAATTGTCGTTGGGTGATGAGTGTAACTTGCTGCTCTTCAGCAAAAGGAGGCTAATGATGGTGAAATGATAAACTTCTCTATAATATGATTAAATGCTGACAGTGAATTCAATTTATATATATTTCAAAGGAGTTAGTCCACTTTGATGACCACCTTTAACCCTTTCAAGCCTGAATTTACCATAGTCATCTTCATCCACTACAAGCCGCGAATTGCTGCCGCAATTCTCGACTTGTAGTGGATTAAGATGATTGCCATGTATTGGTAAACCAGCTTCATGGAAATATTCGTTCTAAAACACTTAGTTGTATGAAAATTAGGTCTGTTTTCAGGGATGTAAAATGATTCTTTAAAGCATCGTAAGGGCTTAAAGGGTTAAGTGAGCAATTAATAGCAGGCTGTGTCTCTGTGTCTGATCTCTAACTCTCATTTTTATGTGGTTAATATATATCTATAATTGATTATGACTTGACTTGACCATGCCGGTACAATTCTTGGATATGACAGGGTGTATCTGCTACTTTGTAAAGTGTCGGATACACCCCTTTCTAGGGGACTATTATATACGGCCAATAGGCCACAATGGTTAAGAGCACTATAATTATTAATGTATGTTGGTAATGTTTTTCACAGGTAAAAAATCCTTCCGTGATGTTTAAAGTCGCGGTCGACATAAAACTAAATGCGTTTGAGTTTAAAAATTACAAAAATAGTGAACATTTAAATAATTAAGAGCGGATGAAAATGAGATAGTAGTAACATGGAGACGGCGATTACGACTATTAACGAGCTGTAGAGCTCCAGGGGTGATCACTGTTATTGCTGAGCAAAGATAATCATGGGATCAATCAAGCCGATCAGACATCAAACGATCAACACCACCGTCAGCATACGAGTCAAAAAGGAGAAAATACAATTAATAAATGCTCCATGTCGCTGGAAAGTGTATCTTATAATATATGGGAGTCCAACTAGTGTCTAGTGTAACTATATTACTAAAACATCTGGTTATTACTTTGAAAGAAATATATCATGGTATAATCAAATTCTACACATTCTTACACAACTTATGATTGAGTTATTGATGTCAACAAATAAGGTCAGATACAAAACACACCAACGCGAACGCGCACACAAACGCGTTGGTGTGTTTCGAAAATTATAAAATAGTGTATCTTATCATTATCGCGCTCGCGTTTGCGTTGGTGTGTTTTAAGGTTAATGTAAAAAACGAGTCATATTTGTCATCATTGGATCACGTATTGGACACAATTTACAGATAATTTGTCCATACCCAGCAAACACAAGACATTGAAACAATGACGGATTGATGTTGGCCCAGCGTCAGAGACGGTTGCCCAACATAAAGCCATCATTGGTTCAATGCTTGTGTTTGTTGAGTTGCTGCTCTACATTAATCGCACTGATACAGTAATAGACTCGGGTAATAGTGTATAGAAGAAAATTTTGTATGCAGACGAATATGTTCGTCGGAATAATTTACCACAGTTTTAATATCGTCGAAGAAAAATAGCAGACAACGGTACGTAATATGTAAATCGCCATTCTGAGCAAAGTCCACAGAAAGAACAATACTGCTACTTATGTTATATTCACATTGATCGCTAATGGAAAACACGTCATTAAGGAGAGTGTGCTGCATATTAAAATAAAGTTATTTCATGCAGACAAAACTGAACGTAGATGCAAGTCACGCAAACTACACGTTCAGTGACAGGCTATGAAATCATATGAGATTGCAGAACTACTTTTTCCGTGAATAGTGTGGAAGGTAAATTATTAAAATTACAAAAGTCAAGAATATATCGCAACCAGTGAAGAAATGTCGACTAAAAGTTGTAATGATGTCTTAACCCTTTAACCGCCGGTGCTCAATATATTCGGGTTCTCATTTTTTATTGAGTACCATGTTTTAAACATGTTAAAGATAAAATTTATGCGACATCAATCAGCAAGATTTGAAAACAGTTGACTACCATTTTGTTAAATCTGAATAATTTTCACTCACTTGAAGTTGTGGATCGCGTCAGCGAGACACAACTTCAATTTGGTGAAAATTCAAATTGAATAATTTGGCGGTAAAGGGTTAATCCTCAGTCAGGTATTTATTGTCATTCACCTTCCTTCAGAATGCTGATCCGATAAACAAAAAATATCAAATGTAAAATGGGTGTCTGCTACTACCACGATCACTAATCGTGGGCCTATTTGCTTTCTATTTCATTGTTATGGTAATTGATAGTGGCATTGTTATTTGTTTGTACCTACATGTATATACTATGGATATTATACAATAGAACATATTAACAGATTAATATTTTATGCTGTACATTATCTTAAAAAATCACTTACGTAAAAAATCCACACAAAAAATCATTAGGCCTACATAACCACAGAGCAGATATGTGTGATTCTTTGTGGTTGCAGCCAAACAAACATGACCCTCAAAACAATGTTGATGCAATGTTGGCCCACCGTCTGCGACGTTTAACCAACATCAAAACAACATAAGCCAATGTATCGTGCTTGCTGTGAGAATACAACACAGGTAACAGTTAGCATACTAAACAATCATACCAATCGGATATCAATAAAATAAAACAATCACCAAGTCATGTACTGTGTGTAGAGCTGTATCAATTGGGTCCTTGTCCTGTGTACGTGACATCACGTACTGTACACTCTCTGTACAGTAGTGTACAGAAGAGCATATGTACACAGCATTACGTCTTATACTCCTAGTTATGCCATTGTAAACTCTGCCATACACTGTAATGACGTCTACATTACGGCATGTCTTGTATTGTCACATATGGTACATGTACCACCAGCATACAATCAGATAATCATACTAACCATTATAATCCCACTTTGGCTAATAAAAATAAATTTAAATCCACGTGAACCTGTGGGTCGCGGAGATTTCAGTGGGTGGCAACTAGTCTGTGAAATGTGAATCTGTTGATTTGTCACCTGCACAATTCCATTTTTTGTGATATTTTATATTATTTTATAACAGTTTCAAACGAACTTAAAAAATAATATTTTGTCAAAATCAATATAAAAATCTTTAGTTGTCAAAATGCATCTTCGTTTGAATTTATATACCCTTCGCCCACTTAATTGCCGCAGCGACCCAACACCAATGATGAATCGAATGGAGTCATTTCATTTTCATTATTCTAGCACCGCAAGAGTCATTAATAGAGGTCTGTGGCATATCAATATATCTGAATATATCAGATGACGAATGTGTATGTGAGTGAGTGCATGTGTGTGCTCGTGTGTGGGTGGGCGTACAGCCTAAGTAGCATCCGCGTGTACAAGCAAAATAGAATGTTGATAGTGCACAATCTGGATCATACATGTACACGCTGTATCCATGGTATATATGAGTGTACAAATTGTATAAGTTTAGGCACAAACGTACATGTACAGAGCCAACGCGTATTCCTGGAGGCATGAGATGCTGTCAAAATGCTCATTTGTTGTTGGATCAGCATCGCTGACGGTGGTACAACATTGAAACGACATTTGATGACTGTCCCGTGTTTGCTACGCGGGTCTCTGTATCAATGCTAGTTTAATGTTGGTCCATCGTCTCGTCGATGGCCCAACATTAAACCAGCATTGGGTGAACGTGTTGTGTTTGATGGCATCCAGTATGATCAGCTTTCTATGACGGTGTGACCTGTGTCTTGATCTCTGTCATATTTATTGATTATTCGTCACATCACATATTAATAAACGGTTATTGAGGGAACTGGTCTACTATTTTACATAGCATCAAAAATACATAAATGTCTTATATATTTCTGATAGCATGCATAATAAGTTCTCATCGCTAACCGTTTGTTATTGCTTTAGTGATTAATTGATTGAATCATTCATTTGAAGTTGGAATTAATCCAGAAATTTACAGAGCTGAGCAAATAAGTATAAAATGTTTTTATATCAAGAAAAAGTCACTTTTAAGTTCAGATATTAAACATTACGAATGTGTACCACAGCGTATAATAATATTAGTAAGGGGTATTTAATATAATTAGTATCCCGCATTGGCATATTAGGGCATGGTGCATTAAATTAAAAGGCGCTTATAAAGTAGAGGATATTCATTAGCAAAATACACAAAACAGGATGAAATGTCTTTTATTTATATGCGCAGATATCAGGAATTGTATCCAAATCAGTATTGTTGGGCCTATATATAGCTGACGATGGTGTATCATTACATAGGCATAATCATGATATATTTACTAAAGGTTTCGTGCGGAATCGAATCAATTTGACATTTGTACAACGTCGGCCCAACGTCTTCGACGTTGGTCCAACATTGTACAAATGCTATACAAATGTTTTGTGTTTGCTGGGATGCAAACCTAGACTCGGGGGATTTTCTCGGCTTCCAATTATTCTAGAAAAAACATGTATGCGTGCGTGTAACTTGGTCACGCATATCCGTGACCCATCACACGTGAACCGTCAGCAAAGACGGAACGTCGCTCCAGTGTTGGTTTAATGTTGGGTCAGCGGTCTTCGACGGTGGACCACCGTTGAACCAACACTGCGGCGACGTTGTGTGTTTGTCTGTTAATCACTGTAATCTACCTATCTATGTGGGAGTGTTGTCAATTAAATTATTCTTAGCTGCGGGTATTATCCGATCAATTTTATTTGAATAAATTCGGCTGTTATTGCGCGTCAATAAAAAAACGAGCACTAACATTCCTATGAATTCTAATGTAGGCCTATTTTTATATATATATATACCATTTTATAGGCCTATAATACAGTATGGCCGTTTATTGTATATGAGATTTATACATCTGCTACATCTGGACAAACTATGATGCGAGAAAATTGAATCCACTGCCAGCCAATTGTATAAATCACAAAGACAAAAACAAAGATCAGTAAGCCATGAATGTTCTTTAAAAAAATGTTCTTGTTCGACATAAAATTTTAAGTGGCACGTGTTATGCTGCTAATCCTTGTGGGACACCCCCTAAATGAATGATTGAAATAATCCATGGCCCGATTTATGGCAATTTTCTCCACGTACAAACCAACGTATAGTACACATAAATCGAACTTGGAACTGTAGCGGTCTGAGGTCGAGAACGCTACTTTTCGGTCACGGAGGTTCACATTCCTACAGATTTGAGTTTTTATTAGTGGGCGGGGCATAAACATTTTTGTCCAAAAGCGTTACAACTCCCTAAAAATATCTGCATGGATTCAGTCAGGGCTGCCAAAACCATCTTATCGTTATTGATTATCAGTCAGTTCAATAAACTTTAATTTTTTTAGGGTGTTTCGGAAGCTAAGAGGTCAGGTAAAAATACCGATGTCACTCTAATAGGTCAGGTCAAACGATCGATGTCACTCTAACAGGTCAGGTCAAAAGATAGATGGCACTCTAATAGGTAAGGTCAAAAGATCGATGGCACTCTCGAGAGGTCAGGTCAAAAGATCGATGGCACTCTAATAGGTCAGGTCAAAAGATCGATGGCACTCTTAAGAGGTCAGGTCAAAAGATATATGGCACTCTAATAGGTCAGGTCAAAATATCGATGGCGCTCTTTAAGATGGCAGGTCAAAAGATCGATGGCACTCTTAAGAGGTCAGGTCAAAAGATCGATGGCACTCTTAAGAGGTCAGGTCAAAAGATATATGGCACTCTAATAGGTCAGGTCAAAATATCGATGGCGCTCTTTAAGATGGCAGGTCAAAAGATCGATGGCACTCTTAAGAGGTCAGGTCAAAAGATCGATGGCACTCTAAAAAAGATCTGACCTATTATAGTGCCATCGATCTTTTGACCTGACCTATTAGAGGGCCATCGATCTTTTGACCTGACCTCCTAGATCAAAAGATTGATGGCACTCTAGGAGGTCAGGTCAAATGATCGATGGCACTTTGATAGGTCAGGTCAAAAGATCGATGTCACTCTAGGAGATCAGATCAAAAGATCGAAGTCACTCTAATAGGTCAGGTCAAAAGATCGACCGCACTCGTAAGAGGTCAGGTCAAAAGATCGATGTCACTCTAATGTAGTAGTAGTAGTAAATCATTGCTTTACGTCCCTTTTCGGCACAAATGGTCTTTTAAGTGACATTGAAATACGATAAAACGTTGTAGTGAACTGATGAGATGAATGATGTGCAGATGTAGAGATGATGATGTGAGGGTGGGGGTGATAGGACATGGTGGGTTATTGAGAGCTTTTTCCTTCGCTCGCCCGATAGTCGGGTCGGATAGTCCCCAGAGTAACAATAGGAAGGGTAACTCCATTTATCCCCCGTGAGAGACCTAATGTCAACAACACGC
The DNA here is from genome assembly GCA_964017125.1 of Flabesymbios commensalis. Lineage (NCBI taxonomy): Eukaryota > Metazoa > Annelida > Polychaeta > Terebellida > Flabelligeridae > Flabesymbios > Flabesymbios commensalis. The sequence continues at coordinate 55,821,363 of OZ024903.1, forward strand.
CATTGCCAGTTATTTAAGGCTACCACGGCCTACAACAGCGTCTGCACTGATGCGAGAGCTGCATTGGCACCGCAGTTGAGCGGAGGTCCAAGGGTACGCCACTGGCTATCCGCCCCAAGATTATGGCCAGATACGAGGAGGCTGCAGATTTCACTCTAATAGGTCAGGTCAAAAGATCGATGGCACTCTAGGAGGTCAGGTCAGAAGATCGATGTCGGATAAAAAGCTGGTTAAGTAGCTGATTACGTTCATTAACTTTCAAAATCGATGTTTTCGTGTCCCGCGGTCTAAACACTTGAACTGATAATTAAATCAGTATGTCTTCGGTTAAGTTGGTAGACATCCCGGAACTTGAGAAGTCAATAGGTCAAACTCGTGGAGCGTGAATCCCAATACGGCGAAAAGGAGCATGCATCTATACCTCTGATGTCAAAGTAGAGATATCCATCAGCGACATGCATCTATTACACTATAGACACGTGTTATAAAAAAAGATACATTCATTAATTGAACTTTGAGCGCAATTATGTGCTGCGACCAATTTGAATTCAACTCTAATCTAGCTCAATCATTCTTACTGAAAACACATTGCACATTCAAAAGTCGTGAAAAAAGCAAATAAATAATTAAAAGTAGCGACGATAGCATTTGGTACTGTAAGGGTTACCTGGGCCATGTGTTAGATATTGTATAATCTGAGCAGGCCCAGAGGGCCTACCTGAGGGAATGAGGTGATAATGGCTGACTGGCGACTGTATATAGCATAGTAAAAGTGCAGCAAGCAAAGTATATTGGGCCAACGGCTGAGACGTTGGCCCAGCAGTCACCTAACGTTGTGTCGTATACAGTACGGTTACTGGGGAGGGTACAGTCTCTGTGAGCGGTATAATTATCTTGACGGAGGACAGTCATAATGTTGTAAATGGACACGAGAAAAAGTGACAGCCCCGCCAAACCAGTGATCCCCTTCACGCAGCGTGTCATTACACACACTCACACCCACAGGCGATGGCCGAGGTGTCATACATTGACACGTATGGTCACCGAAATCACAACACACTCAACCAATGCTGGTTTAATGTTGGTCCAGCGTCGTAGACGCTGGACTAACATTAAACCAGCATTGGTTGAGTGTGTTGTGTTTCCCGGGTCACATTGACACGTGGTAGGTGCCTCAGGGCTCATGTTGTCCTGTTTTGTGTTTATTCTGTGTCGTTCATTCACCTACACGTGTAATCACACGAACGCCTATTATTGTGTCACGGGGGACATCAATGTCAAAATCAAATGGAAAATTTACGAAGGAATTTACAGAATTTAAATAGATACATGTCATAATTTTTTGCTCTTTGATTTCTGTCTTGAATATCTATCAGATAGGCCGCCCAGCCACTTAACATGATTTTAGTTGTGTATGTCATACCATGTATATTATCATATGATTTTAACAAACTAACAATCTTGTATATACATGTACATATATCTCTTTCATTTCTATGACAAATAAGTCTGTAATGACTTTTCTTTTCTGTCAATAAAATATCTGTCTGTCTGTCTGTCTGAGTACTTATAGGGTGCTGAGAATGTTGTCAACAAAAGTGTAACAGACAATTACACTCGGTAGCTAATTTATTTACCCACTTAAATTCTGTAAGGAATTCCTTCATAAAGTTTCAATGGCGAAAGTTCAAAAACATCAATTTCAATCTGGATTCAAGGACAGATCAATTTCTGAACTAAGCTAGATAGTGTCACAGGCACCAGACATGCTCAACCACAGCATTTGAAATCTAGATGCTATCTCCTGCATTTCGAGGTACATTTTATGATAATAAGATTTTTTACCTGTTCAAGGTGTATTATTACAGAAGTCACACTATGTAGTGAACCTTTGTTACATTTTAATTTCATCATCAAGGCCTCTAGATGGCTTTATTTCGACGCCACGCGGACATTATCAAGGAGAAATAAAATGTCATAGAAATATCGACAACACTAAAAAAACACCTAATGGAGACCCCACCTTCCACGGGTGCACCTGACACCGCATACAGATTTATGTCAGTGTTAAAGCAGGGAGGGGGGCTCGTGTTCTATTTTAGATTGAAATTATGTGCCGTTATTGAATTAATTGATGATGCTGGGACTGAATGAGAAGGTGTGTAATTTAGAGTAGTGAAGTCAGCATACACTAAGTAATCACTCAATGTCGTTTCAATGTTGGGCCACTGTCTGCGACTCTGGCCAAACATTAAAACCATGGACCTCTAACAAACAACACTGGGTTGACGTCTGTTATTAGAGCGGTGAAGTCACGCCCAGAGATCACAGGTATTTCTAAATCACAGTCAAACACTAAATCGCTCCGTTACGGTGGCAAATCGCTCAGCCTTTTGTTCGTGTCCTACCAATTTACACACCATTAAGTCCGCGAATAACTCACAAAATAAAATACAAATTCAACACTGCATAACGCAGTTTATAAATATTCACAAAATATCGCATCGCTTATCAATAATTATTCTTTCAGAGTGGAGGAGAAAATATATAATGTTTTAAAAAAACTAAATAAAAACAAAATATGACGCCAGCAAGATTTAAAGTAACTGGTCGTACATATAGGGCCGACTACGAGAACAAACTCATTGTTGCCCTAATTACAGTGCTGGTTTAATTCTGTACATCACCTGGTTATAAATATCGTCGACATGACATTTTATCATTTAAAATTTGATCTACAATTAGCCTTCGATTCTGTCCATGGATATATGTCAATATAGCAGTGTGTTTCATTAAATATATATATGATATATACGGAATACGGCGTTCGCTCATCGTGATTGGCTCTATCACTGAAGTTAGGCGACGTCGCGCCCGGTTCATAATTGGATGGGTGACCGCCTGGTGACTGCCAGGTGCTGTATACACTCGTGGGGCTCAGAGAACCACGTAAATCAGATGGCTCGTCTGACTGACCTAGAGTTGGACGTAAAAGAACCTCAATGGACGTAGGCGCAGTTTCCATCCAGCGAGACCCCAGAAAATCCACAATGTGTGAGTACTTGGCACATAAGGCGAATTCGCTTGGAATGAAAATAGCTTGATGCGCCTCAATGGCAGCTCAGCTGTATATCTCCCAGGAGACTGAGTTGGAATTTGAATGATAACAGGCCTTGCTAAGTTACTCTCGATGTACAGCGCTCTGAACAGCCGCCGGCTGGATACATGCGCTATATAAGATTTCATTCATTCATTCATTCATTCATTCATTCATTAAAATGTATAATACATACGTACACATGGTACATGTCACATTCTTAAAATGCGCACGTAGCAGTAGTAAAGTACGGTAAATAGCAGCTGATTTATAGCAGGGTGGTGCAACTACTGTTACAATTGCTAAATAATTCCCACGATTCCTCCTGGGTGAATTCACTCAGTAAAACAAATTGTTGACATGGAGCGCCCGCGATATTATTAGAAATATTGTTTACAAGCCTTATTTAATCAGTCGGTGTAGTGAGGATTGTACAAGGTAACCTAATATTCAGCTGTTCACTTTTCAAAGTTTCTAACAGTCCTATATACATGTATATGTTTCTTTGATCCAGGGTTCATATAAAACATGTATTATCTTTATTGTATTTACGAAAAAGTGAAACAACAAGGTGCGAAGTAGAAATAAAGTGGGAAGTGTGATATTGTGATACAAGGAAATGATAAAAGTACAAAACATTCAAACTAAAAACAAGTCGACGATGCCGACGTACGAAGACCAAGTAAAAATAAAACGTATACAGCAAACTGCAAATTCACAGAATTTAAATATGGTCCCAATATGTCATAATTATATACGTCATGATATAATCATGTTCATGGACGGTCTAAAATGTACTCGTGGAATCAACTCTACAAGAGAGTGGCTGATTATCTCAAGATGACCAATGGCGGCTATAGACAGAAGGTATCATTAAGAGCTATCATTGTCCAAATAAGCGATGATTAGCAACAGCTACTTGTAGTGTACCAGGACCAAGGTCACAGGTAAGTATAGATTACTGGGTTACTATGTGGTCATTACAGTGGTCAAGTGACGAGTCTAAGGTACGTTACGGTCAACTGAAGTGCTCTAAATTGTGATGGTGACATCATGTCTATACATACATGTATGTCTTTACATCGCTCCTAGCCGTATATGTATTTTTTCCGCTATTGCAACGACCAATCGATTGATCAATACTTTTTATAGGTTCTTTAAACATTATATTGATATTAAAAACACACATGAAAACAAAACGCCATTTACGATTACTTTTCTGCATCCGGAGTTTTTCATCAATATATATTCTTCATATGTCGTATACTGCATCAGGTCCTATGCCGGACCAGGGCCTCGGTGAACACGGTTAAATCGGACTGTTGTGAGAAAACCTAACCAGGTATACGCTGTTGACAATCTACATGATCTACACCTGGCAAGTAGCCATTGCAGATCAAAGGAGCACAGTCATCTCATCTCACGTCTGTATCTCCATAGACTGCCAGTATCTTAACCCTTACAGCGCGGGGATCGACTTTAGACGTCAGAATCTGACGTCTGTAGACGTCAGATTCTGACGTCTAAAGTCGATCCCTGCACTGCAAAAAATTAAAATATTTTTATTGGTCATAGACGCATGAGATAGGTAGTCAAATAAGGCGGAAAGAGCTAACTGAGACATTTATGATGATTTCCAATTGAAAATAACTTTTTGGTCTCCATGGCTTATGCAAAAATATTTCAGCGTTATAATGGTTAACCCTTTATCTTCTACACACGTAAATACATTATAGACCGACGAAGATAGCTCTAAAGCCACCGAGTAATGACACTAAAATAGATTGTGGTTGATACATGTACATATAGGCCTACTCAGTGGATCAAATCTAGGAGAGGTCCACTTTTCATGATTATTTATATTTTTCGTCATTTATAACTGGGAATGGGATAACAATTAACTATATGTGAATAAAAAATAGAAGCTGACAATTGAGGATGGCAAGGGTTAATGACGTCTACTGGTGTTAGCTGCCAGTGGAATAAACAAGTGATCACACCTAGATCTGGTAATCTCCGTGTACATCTAGATGTAAGACACATTCACTTACAAACGACAAAAAAACAACGCAATATAATATAGTGCTAACCCTCCAAATATACTGAGCGATAATGTGTCAAGAATATATTCAATACGGCCACAGAAGTATACAACGTGTAGGCAATCTTTGCTGTGTGGCTGTCCATGGCTACTCATTGATAAGATATAACCATGTACATACTGATCACAAGGACTGATATACTTCTGAGATCTTATCAACTGTCACACACAGATTTGACCATTGTCCTCAAAATCTTACAGAGGGAAATACGAGCCTGGTCTAATGTTGAATGGCCGTGTCTACCATGGTCTACCTGTGACAGGGAATATCTACTTTCTTACATATAAAGCCAGTAATACAGACTATCTAAACGGGTACGGCGCACATTTTACAACAGTTACATCGTTCCGAGCAACAGCAAGACGAAATTAACGTGCCAAGACACCGCCACTCCTACAGTTTTGACTACACAATTACAGAAATTCGTGTTGTTATTGTATTCAGTCACTCAGGAAAATGTGCCCAGTTTAAAAACAATCTAATGTCTTTACTGCTGCTATGTAACTATCCAGAAGGGATTAAAAATCATGGGTTCTTAATTCAGAGCAAAATACAGCACACCATCTCATAATTGAACGCACAGTATCTTCTAATATTTTTGAATGACATTGCACTTATTTATTTATCTAGCGACTTTATAATAAGTCGTCGAGGGCTGTATTTAAGATTACTATTTATTTTTGTACTACTATATATATATCTGTGTCGAATATAAAACAATATTTACTATGTGAAATCTAGCGATAGATGTACCAAAATTTACATGAAATTTACATTTACACTTTCGCTCGACCAGTGCAAACTGTAGGCCTATCCTCGCCCTACAAGATCTAAAAATACGTCGTTCAGACAATTGAATTATTCTTTAACATAATTGTGCCACTGTGGAATATCCTTCCACATATTTCAGTCAGTCTCTGCATGGCATTAAAAGAGGTTTAGTATGTGATTTTGATGTGAATAATTATGTGTTCCTTTATGCTTCACGTGTATGTGCAGCCGGTCATCATTTATTCTGACAGTTTTAAATGTTACTGATATGTGAGACATGGATTGCATTTAGCTTTGTATTGATGGAAAATAAATAAATAAATACGTTCTCGACAAATATGAAACATTGGCTCAATATTTGATCAACATCATCATGTATGACAAATATCCAAACAACGTAAAGAATAATAACTGCTTTTAATTGGCAATTCGAATAACGGTTTGTATAGAAAATACGACGTATATATTGTAGCAAAAGCCAAAAAATCTATGGATTCCTTGATCTAGATGTCAGCTACACACACACTTATATTTAAAATGATAATCATATTTAATTACTGATATATATTCACAAAACACAAGAAATGAGAGCTATGTTGAATTGGTGTTGGTCCACCGTCACTACGGTGGACCACCACCAAAACAACATAGCATCTCGTGTTTTTTGTGTGGCTATAGTGTACTATCCTCAGTACCGGCAGTGTTAATCTAGGATATCTTTATGGTGATAATAGGTTTGTGATGAATGTGATGTGTACACGTGGTCTGCGCATAAAGCCGTATGTCAATAATAGACAGACGTAGACTACTTCTCTCTCTCTCTATGTATGTATCAATATGACTCAGCAGGATGACTAAATCATCAACATCTTCAAATAACTTTCTTAAGTTAATGATAATAAATATAGCTCACAAAATACAATGTTAAATTTATTTACCGTATAATAAACTTTACACTGTGATCTCACATAGCTATATTTATGTATAACCTTCTGTAGACAAACTAAAGAAAACATACCAAATATATATATTTTATGCTATGTAGGACGTTTATAAAGTTAGAAGCGTCATCCAAGAGCTCAAATAGTGAATCTTGCTTAAATTTGTGAAATATTCTGGCAGATTAGACATTTAAGCTTAACCCTTACAGTGCGGGGATAGACTTTAGTCGTCAGAATCTGACGTCTATAGACGTCAGATTCTAAAGTCTATCCCCTAAAGTCTATCCCCGCACTGTAAGAATTAAGATATTTCTAATGGCCGTAGACTCATAACATAGGTATTCAAATGAATCGGAAAGAGCTAACTAAGACATTTATGATGATTTCAAGGTGAAAAAACTCCTTTGGTTGCGATATTTTTTTACAAATTAATTCAGCGCTTTAAGGGTTAAAATACCATATTTTCGTGTATGTATGAATATTATCTGATTGAAACATTAAGGTAAATGTAGCCTATACAGATATATAACATGTACATGTATGAGATGCGGCCTTTTCTATAGCAAAATTAAAAAGACAAGTGGCATAGGCCTTAGGATAGTGATCTCATATGAATCAGATGTGAGTCAGAGAATAATTTATAAAGAAAAGCAAGTATTATAAGATCATTTACCGTGACATATTAAGCGACGTATATTATATATATAATTATGTGACAAGGGCGTAAATAACGTGTAATAACAGACTGTCACAATAAGAACACTTTCTCAGTGTTGGTTGGTTCATTGATATAGACATTTCCATCCGTAATGAGTGCCAAATTTCAGCAGAATTTCCGAATTTTCAAATAAAAATAGTGGCATCGTGTATTTATTTTACTTGTGAAGACCAATCCCCGCAGGATACATGTATCTGGGCGGATGAACGTACCATCAGATTTCAGCATTGCTCCACACCCAACACGTAACGTAACGTCGGCTCAGCGCTGATATAGTGGTGGGCCACAATCTCAGACGTCAGCCCACCACTAGCCGTGCGTGGAGATAACACGGGTGTGTTAGTGCGGACTTCGGTGTTCGTTCTCATCAATAGAGCTGTTGCCAAAAGCGCTCAGCAAAATAAAAATTATAGAACACAATCACTCCACGCAGTGTGCTGATTAACATATAATAAAGCAACATTTTCAATCAACGTTCCGGTGAGTGTCAAGGAAGGAGACGTTATAACTGACTTCCTGTGCACCTAATTAAGATTTAATTAGGTTGTCAGTTAATTACATAATTAACATAATTATCTACGCCAGGTAATTCATATAATTTTACCATGTATTTTCTTGGAACAAAACTTATTCTATTTCTAAGAAATGTAGGCTTTGTTATGTAAATAATTTTCATTCAGGTAAAGTTAGGAATCGCTACAGCGACTCATAGCTTGACACGAATGAAAATTACAACCACATAACGCAGATGGTTAATTGGGATATATTAGTTACTTTATTACTCCCATCGCGTCATACTTGGCTGAACTATATTGGCACACATTCCGATGTGAATTGGTAATTTCACCACTCACATGTCAATTGCAAACGAGACCATACTAAATACCTTCAGATAATGCAGCACGCACCAGCTTGTTTCCAATTTTGTTGTCAACGAAATATTATTTCTTTGTTTTAAAACTGATTCTGTGTCTAAAGTTGTTTTATAATAACCTAGCAAACACGAGACATTGACCCAATGTTGTCTTAATGTTGGCCCGCCGTCTTCGACGTCGGCCCAACATTAAAACAACATTGGGTGAAGGCCTCGTGCTTGCTGGAAATATGACTTCTTAAATTTGCGGACTTATTTTTGGCGCCGGGGATGGTGTATGTGGCACCAGCTATAAGCACGTGTTACATCCTCACATACACATGTGCTCACACGTTATGCACCTATAAAATAATAGATGTTCAAGTCAACAACAATTAGTTGTTTAACCGGTGAACCCCACCTTCACCATGACGTAATGTTCAGATTTAGACTGAGAGGTGGATCCATAACCAACCTAAACTGGACATATTAAAGTTGTACCTCACTTTCAAATGTTCTCAACATATTATCAGTTGTACAACTTGTACTGACAAACGAAGTACCAGTGGATTTTTGCGACATTATCTCGTAACGTTTATAACCATTGCAAATCTTGATTTCTCAGAAACTGAGAGCCCATAATCTGATAAACCATAGTCTGAAATGTTACTTTTTTTTATTATGTAGCCCAGTAAAATGCAGATTATTAACGTTTAGCTAAGGTTGCAGACGTTTCAGCAAAGAAACACTTGAATGTAATGATACATTAACATTGAGCCATCGTCTGCGACGCTGGCCCAGCATTAATACAACATTGGTTCAACGTCTTGTGTTGTTCGGTGTGTAGCATTGACGGAGCGTTTATTTATCGCCCAGCAAACAATACATTGGCCCAATGTTGATTTGATGTTGGGCCAGCATCAAATCAGCATTGGTTAAGTGTTTGCTTACCCTGGTAGCTGATATGGAGTCACTACTCCCCACTGATGAAGGTGTGGTACTGCTGCTGTGAGAGGTGGTCCTCTGAGCCTGCACTACATGTCCTGTATGTGCCACCACGGGCTGGTGGGCAGCAGCAGGATGCAGAAGCTTATTATGGTGGGAAGGCTGAACTCTGGTGTAAGAGTTTCTGGAATGGAACGTCCTACTGTGAGCGTCCATGGGGATCCAGAAGGTGTTTAGAGGAGAGGGCCCCTCTCTCTGCCTGTCCTGCTCAACCTCCATCATCCAGATAAATAGCAGGTTATTCCATAGAACACTCAGTGTGATCCACTTAAATACGGGGGTATAATCCACAAACAACTAGCACCCATATTTTATATCGGAGGCAGAAGTATACCACTATTGTATTGTAAAGTTAATGCAGATGCAAAATCAAGCTGTGCGTCATTTTTTTAACAAGAGGCACGATTATGGTGTCAGTGGCATTAGTCTACCAAGGAAAGAATCCATCAGTAGGTAAAGTTACCATAACACATTACTAGGTATAACTACATCACCTGTTATGATGTTAATCCACAGTAAAGTATGATCCTGGTGTGATATATTGTAATCCATAGGGAACTACGTATCTCTCACATCTGCCTGATAGATGCACATAACCAATAATGGAAACGATTACATTTTTATCACTTGGAATTTTTATTCATTAGAAATCATGAATCGCGTAGGGTTTTCAGGAATAGTTGCTGATGAAAAAGTCGAGTGCAATAATCAGCTGCCTAATGGTGTAAGTATTCGGTACCAGAATGCTAAACCGGGTCATAGACTGGGTGTGGTGCAGATACGAGTGTTGAGTATATCAGCACATGGTGTTGAGACATGAAGCTATCCGTCTGAAGTATCCATCTGAGCACCTTGATCTGAGATGACGAGGGAATAATACATTCTATTCCAATGATTTCAGGGGCTGAGAGCCCTAGCACTTCAAAGGTCACATTGTGATAATACGTACAATGCTTTAAGATGCTGTCTGGTATTCCACTTATTGTATGCTAGGAGTATATTTAGATGAGAGACCACATCTATGACTGTGAGCCCCTTGTCCACGCCACCATGTGTGTCTGAGGCTGGGGACGTGACTGCCCCCCGGGTCGTCTGAGGCCCCTTACACCCCGCTACCTGCGCTGTACCCTGTCACGGCCGCTCTACCCCTGGGGTGACTGTACGTGCAGGCATACGCTAGGCACATACACATAGTGGGCGTGCAGCCAGGTGTGACATACATACATATACTAACATACATGGAATACTTTCTTCTAATAGTCAAATAGGTCATTACACCCCCCCCCCCCCCCTATACAAGCGCCATATCCACCCATACATCTATGTTTATGCATGTATACATAACACAGACAGCATGGGCTTAGTAGAACCCTTTGACGCCACTGCTAAGTAAATTCACATTTGGGTAATATACAATGTTGGACCAACGTCGAAGACGTTGGGCCGACATTGTATAAATGTATCAAATGTTTTATGTTTAATGGGAAAGCGCGATACTTAACACAAGTCGATAGGTAATTTAAATACCAGACTTAAACCCAGTGTTGGTTTAATGTTGGGCCACCGTCTACCACGCTGTCCCCACATTAAACCAGCATTATATGACTGTATAAACGGTTAGAGTTATAGCCTACATGACTAGCATCCCTGTATATGTAAAGGCTCATTAAGTCTATAGCTCAATGCGGGCTATCTATCAGGCGTGTATAATTCACCATATGTTTGAAATACTACAATTATGATAAAACACTCCATCAGCCGTGAATTAACTATCACTATCACGCTCCGAGCAGACAACAACAGCCATCATGACACGAATAAACGGATCAAATACGAGTCATTCATCTCACTGAATTATTACACATAACGTTTATCTCGCGCAGGATTTTATATCCTAGGAAAATACACCACCATAAGTACGCCCTTGTCATTTTAAATGACATAGTTCCCACGGAAACAACACGTCGAACCAATGTTGAATTAACGCTGGTCCAGCGTGGTAGACGTTGGACCAACGTGAAAATATAATTGGTTGAGTTCCACGTCTTGTGTCTGCTGTGTTGGCATACTTAGTTCCCACGGACACAAGACGTCGAGCCAATGTTGAATTAACGCTGGTCCAGCGTGGTAGACGGTGGACCAACGTGAAAATATAACTGGTTGAGTTCAACGTCTTGTGTCTGCCGTGTTACATGTATAATAGCGAGAAGTCGCAAAAACGTGGCTGCGAAAGTAAAGATCAAAACTAAAGAAGCTCGAAAGATGATATGGAAATGTGAACTGGATTAATATAATATCGGTGGACAATTTTGCACCACGTGGCGACCGGCCGCAATTTTCAAACAGGACAAAACTGCGTGACAAAGCGTGACATAGTGTCGTTATCACACGTATCAGGAGTCATGTCATTTCTGAATTTGTGGCAATGCTCCACAGAAAAAAGTCAAATTTGGACTCGCTGTCTACGTCCGTGACTGAATTACGCAAGCGCTATTGTTAATCCAGCGTAGTAATACTATAAAATGATACCATTGTTTGTATGAACCAATTTTTCACAATTAAAAAAAAAGCTCGGCTAATATCACACATACAGTTACAAAGAAGGGAATGGAGCATCGAACATCTCTGAGTCAACGTGGAATAAAATACAACAAAACAAGGCTGCCTCCAGCACGCAGAAGCTGTTTCCTTAACTGCGTCGCCGCCCATGCAGCACGTAAAACAATCGTCGGAAAAATCATTCGCCGTTACCTATCTATATTCCGCCACAAGGTTAACCACGCAACAGGGTTTGTGTACTGTAAATCAATCATATCTGATGAGGTGTACACCTCCGCTCTGCAAAGCCAAAAGGCAGTATCTGCTTACTTGTAAAGTAAGCAGATACTGCCTTTTGGTTTTGCACGGCAGAACTGAAGTCAATACGTGGTCCGAAAATAACAGCAGTCTGCAGAGAAACTGTGAAATAACGCGGATTGAAGAAATCATACAGCACTCGTGGAAGGAACTCTAAAATATCGCTCCAATAAATTACGCGATCGTTGTGTCCTCCTAGACATATTAGTGATCACATAGACTCAGTGAGACATTAAATACACCAATATCCACCCTGAACAAATAAATATATTAATTGGTCAAAGTTTGGACTATTTCAACTTGGGCCAACGCTGAGGAAACGCCGACGCCTAGTAGCTGGTAATAACATTTAGTTCCCCTACATGTGCGGTCTAGCAAATATTGCGATAAATACATCGTCCCCTTCGGTATGAAAGGGTGTATCCGCCACTTTCTAAAAATGGTAGACAAAAGACGTTGACGGAAGACGTTGAGCCAATGTTTGTTTAATGACGGCCCAAAGTCGCAACTCAACTCAAAGAAAGGAGCGAATACATTGTGAGCGACCGGTTATCTAGTATCCATGAAGCGAAAGGACTCTAATTATATCTGTTAATATGGTAAATGACACGAAACATTATATAAATGTTGGCCAACCAGACGTTGCCCAACATTGAATCAACATTGGGTGAGTAACCTGAATGTGAGCTGATAGAACCCTTCGCTCCCAGTATAATACTATGCACGGCTGCCATAAATGATCCTGAAATAATGCCAGAGAGGACACCACGAGCACCGAAAATGCTTTCCAGCTAACACATGTTGACACGATTCTGATATAAAGTTGGGCCACCATCTGCGACGCTGGCCCAACAATAAATCATTGGATGAAAACCCCGTGCTAGCTGGGAATAGTCATTATTCTTCCATTGTGCTCAAATGGCCACACTCTCCTGTACTATGTTCTCAGTTACACACCGCCTAGACTACAACTCCACTCGAGATTGATCATGGTAACAGTTAAGTATCTGCGCCTCAGAGCTTGATTCCCAGAGGAGTTAGGTACTACTGAAACGACTTGATCGATTGATAATAACTAGTCCTGTTCAAATTGACAGTCTATTCCCCAATGTTTTCTCAGATATACATGCACGCTGGCCTCAGCACAAACTAGTTTTTTGTGAAGATTAGTTAAGTATTTGCCGGCATTATTAACAGAGGACTATTGTGCATCGATAAAATACAACAGTACAACAACAACAACAACAACAATAAAAACAACAACAACAACAACAACAACAATGATATTATGCACTAAAATGTAGCCCTCAAGAGCTAAATATCATTCTACTGACATGTTTTATATAACTTTTCCAATTCCACCTCGGAAACTATATTCCTAACAACAATTCGATAAATGTTCAAGGTTGTTTGTTTTAAGAATTCTATTACTCACCTCGGTGGGTGCCTGTTGTTGTATTTGTTGAGCTATACTGGGATAACTGAGGAGATATTGAGAGTATAGGTCTTTCCTCAACCCATTCATGCTAGATATGTCACCCAGATTCTACAACTGATACTAGTAAATCCAGGCGTTGGTAGCATCTTCATGTGAAGCTGGGGGTGAATATTCCATGGAGGTAATGTTTTTTTATCCTACAACTTCAGCCACATACACCACTCTCCTCATGTGATCATATCTTATATCTTGTATACTCTCACTGACATTGTAATAACTTATTGAGGCACAACCATCGATGGTTTTGAGCCATTATAGTTCAGTTTATCCACACAGTATAATCCTGTTTAGCATTATAAAATTGTATGAAGAAACCTAGTTTCCGTTTTAAATGCATTATATATTCCAAATAAATACTTGGGTGAAATGTATGAATGATGAGTCACTTGTTCAGGTAAAAAAGTGTATTCGATAACTCGATAATTCGATAAAAAAAGAAGATATCACACCTGTGAAGCAAAAACGTCACCGTGTTCCTTGAGTCAGATGAGCTTATCGTCATCACCTTGACAATATCAGCGATATAATTATTTATATAATTGCTGTTGTGTTATAGATATTTCACCAGATTGATGTAATTATGCGCAACATGCTGTCACTGTGCAGTATGCTTATATTCAGGAACAAGAACAGACTATTTCTCCACATGTCCAGTAAAGACGTAAAAACATAGACCGGCGACAGGCAGATGTAAACAAATCGATGTAGACTCATCGTCACAAGACCGCGTTCCTTTCATATCTACATCATGTTGTGTGACTCACTTCTTAGAGATTAAACTTGGTTAGAAACGGCGGAGGCGCGAGCGTCTGTGTCTTGTTGTCTTGTTCGTTAGATCTGTTTTAGTCCACGTCTGCTGTATGACTGGGGAGTGAGGTGATGAGCGGGAAGGACTGATGTGTCATTGAGATCACCACATATGTACACAGCATCTCTACTTGTTATACAGAGCAGACGGAGGCAGTGACACGAGGCGTTCATGCAATGCTGTTACAATGTTGGCCCGGCGTCCAAGACGCCGGGCCAACATTATAACAGCATTGGATCAATGTGATGTGTTTGCACAGAGAGAAAGTCGATTGGTCACGGCTATTGGTCGTTTCCATCTAACAAGGCAGACCTGGCATCGATCACTAATATGAAAGACAACATGATCAGCCTGAAGCCGACTAGATCGATAGCCACATTTGGTCACATCTTGTGGAACTCGTTAAGCGTTGATAAATGCCGCAGCCTGTTGACATTCTCCTACGCCTAATGGGGCCGAAAAGTCGACCTTGAACACCTATTAAAATGTATGCCAATCGAGTTACAAAGAATTCCAGTGAGAAAAACATCTCCACAGAAAAAGACGGAAATAAATTCAGGTAATGATACACATATTCTGTGGAATAGCTTGAAAATAAATGAAAATGAAATGAAATGAATCGGGCTTTAGGCCACCTTTGTGCACATATAGGCTAAACTGGGCCAGGAGAACCTCCTGAGGATGGTGAGATGACTGAGATGACACTGTCCTCCAGACACAGGATTCGAAATTCGAGCCCTGGTGGTCTGAGGCCGAGCACGCTACCTCTCGGTCACGGAGGCTCCCCACAATACTGACTTTCACACGTGGATGGGGAAGAAACATTTTTTTGATTCTTTTAAACCGCCGAGACCGGGAACCGAACCCCGAACTCTGGTGTGAAAGGCAGCGGTGCTAACCACTACCCTAGGGCCCCCGCTTGAAAATAAACGCCTAATGCTCCGAAACCCGCATACATAACAATACTAATATAAAATCCACAGCATTATATTCTTTCAAGAAACACACACATACAGTCTTACATGTATGTGAATAAAATATATCCCGGCAGTTTAGATATATTTTCATCTCAAAGGGTCAATGTATATTTTAATGGAGATAATTTCATAATAACGAGGTAGTTTTATTGTCTTACGCATTAACCCTTGAAGCGCCATGTTATACGGGTGCTGTAGAATAAAATACCAACTAAAATACCGCGACCACAATTTAAAATGGGTAAGGAGTATAAATGTCCATATGTATCATTCTAATCAAAACATATGCAATCTAGAAAATGGAATGCTCATTTCTCTTTCAAATGTTCTTGTTTGAAGAACAAACATATTAAATAAAAACATCTGTGGCCATGATTAGCACTTTATGGATTAATATAACATGGAAAATAATTAAGTCATCAGCATTAAATATGAGGATTATGACTCGGCAGGTCATATTTCATTTTAATCTTTGTGTGTACACACGACACGAAAGGTAGGGACACTTCGTTCCAGTGATCTAGATCAGGTACATGTTCAACGGGTCAGAACTTCGGTATAGTAAGCACCAGGCCCTTTTCTGTTGCAGCACCTATAATTTGGAGTGAACTTCCTTCACTCTGTGAAAACACAAATTAGTTTCCGGAAGAAATTGAAAACACATTTTTTCGGTCACGCTTTTTAGACTTAGATCCTCGGTTGGCCCAGACGATAAACGCAAACGGTTTTGGGACAATTAGTCTGAATACGATTATGTTTGTCGCGCCCCTGAGCTCGGATCACCGAGGATTTAGGTGTTCTAGAAGTTTATTATTACTATTATCAGTTGTATAATATGTGTATATAATTAAGCTGATGAAGTTAGTACCAGCATCTCACAGCTGTCCGCTGCTGGTGGGAGACAAGAAAACACGAAACGTTCACCCAATGTTGGTATAACGCTGGCCCACCGACTACAACGCTGACCCGACGTTAGACCAGCATTGAGTGAATGCCGTCTGTCCGCTGGTGGGAGGAGATGTCTGCAGCTGATACCATTATACTATATCACTTTATGTAAAAACGGCAATATATAGCATTGATCACTGCCTAAGCCGAAGAATAAACTATCAAGACCAATAAAATTGTCCGGCAAGATATACTGTCACTACTTGATACAGACCTTTAGTTGAATCACCCGTCTTTGTGGTGCGATACATATATTTTGCTTGAACGTTTTTACAAGATTTAATTCTAAGGTAATGAAATGAATCGGGCTTTAGGTCACCTTTGTGCAGATATTGCCTAACTGGGCCAGGAGAACCTCCTGAGGATGGTGAGATGATTGAGATGACACTGTCCTCCAGACACAGGATTCGAAATTCGAGCCCTTGCGGTCTATGGCCGAGCACGCTACCTCTCGGTCACGGAGGCTCAATATACTGACTCGCTACAAGGTATAGACTCGCATGGGAATGTTGCTGGACCCTCTGCATACATAGATTCATGATATGCATAACACAAAACACACAAACAATATCTCCATGCATATGCCTGGTACTCTGGGATGCATAAAAAAATATTTTTATCGACTTCGAGTTATGTTACTTGTTAAAGGTGTCTACTTGCCGTGGGCGTGGGTAATGAGTATCCGTATCGCATAATAATTATTGCTGCTAAGAACAGCCAGTGTGTGAATTCGTGCTGTCTTGTCGTGAATTAGTTGACGACACGTATCAAAACCAACACGATCACGACACGTATTAATCCTCAGAACACTGTTTTTGCTAGCACCAATATGCTTTCAATCCTGAAACACTGATATACATGTATGTTGAGATTTAAATTTCGCAAATCACACAAATTTTCAGTCACTTGAAGTTGCGGATCGCGGTAGCGAGACACAACTTCAAGTGACTGAAAATTTAAATTGAATAGCTCAGTGGTCTAGGGGTTAAAACCAAGAGAGAAGATGACACAGACCATAATGAATCCTAGGCTCTTTAGCTTCAGAAAATAAATGAGGTCAACCTAAACTGGAAGACGATGCCAACAGCATGCCTTAAGTTCATTTCTCAAAGTAATTAAATATTGATTTGCACTGAATTATTTTTGTTGGATATATCAAATGCACTCACCGGCATTGGTGTGATGTGAGATAGAAGGCCAACACGTAAGACTACACCATATCAAGATGACTGGCTCAATCAAACAGTGCACAACATACATACTACTTAGAACTACTTTTAATGCCCAGTACACAATCACTCCGTCAAATCAAGGAATCTATAGATTCCTTGGTCAAATACAGAGGCTCAAATAGTTTTCCAGGTATAAAGCGGGCATACTTGTGTAGGTACGTCAGCTGACAAGCCTACTTATAGTGAGCAGTTACTGGCAGTCACTGAGATGTAATATGTTCAGGTATATCTTTATTCATCTTGCTGGTTACTTATCAACAGCAGATGGTGACTATGATTGGTATACATGGAAATACTCAATCATATTTAGTGTCATTCAGGCGACACTTCGTATTCTTTTTGTATTTAATTGCTAGACATATGCGAAACAAATATTAGTGAACAGGTTCTTGGGTATTTATATTAATAGCATTTGTACTGCTGAATTGTTTCTTCCTAGTTTTCATTCAATTGCAGCTAGAATTGCTAAGACAATTTACAGTTTCAAAAAACAAAAAATATTTCGATTATTAAAAAATCGACATCTCCATTATTGAATGAAAAAAGACCACATCGTCCCTTTGGAGTTAGAAAGTGCTAAAATACCACTTTTAGCACCTTCTAACTCCAAGGGGACGATACACCACAAACTAGTTCATCAATATCAATGACATTTCATTCGGTTTAAAACGTGCTCGAAACGGTATAATGTCGCCAGCATCACAAGGGTTAACATGTATACACGATATGAACGTTAAGAAACCGTTACAACGTCTGATTCGCATTCAATTGTATTCAAACTACCTATGTTCACTAGAAAGGTCAGCTAGACTTTAGAGTTGAATTGAGTTTTTATTTTCCTTACTCGGTGCTATTTCTTCATTTCGGCAACCTAATACTATTTATTTTTGACCACGTATAACTTATTACATACCCATGATACATTATACACTGTTTGATGTCAGGCGGCGGCGACGAAGAAACAACACCGAATATGACAATAAGACAGACAGTCCAATCAAAGTAGACTGCTATGAATTATTTACAACCGCTGGTAAGAGCTGAGTAGGTGGTACGCCCACAAATAATAAAGCTGATTGGTTGTTGGGGCTGTGGTTAGAGCTACACGGTGCACCGCTGATTTAGAAGTAGGAGGCGTTGGGTTCAAACCCGATGGCTGCCACTGGACTGGAGATCTGTCAGATCCCTTAACGACGGGTCAAGGTCAAATCATGCTGCCCTAGACAGGCTCAACACATGGCCTATGATTGTACATGTATCTGGTGTAGCGGAGCAGTTTGTGTGAAATACAAACACTATAAAAACTATAAAAAAAACATTTTTAAAACATTTACTTCAGGGGGTTGTTGTATTTTACTTTTTTATGTTACGTTACGAGAAACACGTCAATTAGTTGTTAAATATTCACAATTAATTTATCCCTTTCCATATCTTTCGATCCAACCACTCAACAACAGAAAAATATCACAGAAAATCATCACAGAAATCAAAGAGATCTCAAACAGTATATAAATTGACTTGCTAAAGGTCACATTTGGAAGATTTTACATTTTTTCAAAGGATCTCCAACCATAATCTAATATTCTTAATATAAGTTCATAATATACAGCACTGTAATGGTCTACCTATTGTTTTATAAAAATCGTCCAGCTATTTTGCACGGTTTGTCTAATATTGTTCATAAAATACCAATCAATGACCTTCTATGGGCTATTAGGAATTTTAATAATTTGACTATCTTTCCCTGAAACCTCGCATTGATATAGTATTGGTCTAGTCATCTTTCTTTCATTTAGTCCGACATCGGGCGTAATATAGTAAATGATAGTCGTCAGTCGCCCTTTGAATTTCATAGATGTAAAACTTTCAGAAGGTATCTCACATAAAAACTGACATTTTGTTTTATAATTATATCTTACCTATCTTGACAGGTTTTGAAGATATTGCGCCGCAAAATACTGAAATTCAATATCTTGGCAGTACATGTAAAAAACTATTACAAAAAACTAATCTGGAGAGCTTTGAGATCACATCAAAATTATGCAATATGGCTGTAATCCACCTCTAGTAGTAGTTAGGAATATCCGCTCTAGAAACAATGGGTAACTTGCGGCATGGACAGCAATCTCAACTGATATGACTAGTTTATCCATTATCCCTGAAATACACAATTTTATATATTCCTGATTGGTAAAATGCTGTATTTTCACAATTGATGTACGAGTTTATGTACGTATATTATATTTATACGTATATCATAAAGTAATGTGCTCTGTCATTATACTTGAAAACAGACGACCGATACGCTCAAGTAAAAAAAAAATCAACTCTGGCCCAACACCTTAGCCGGTGTTCTGGAAATTGTCAAACTGATCATTACTAGAAACTAAAAACACATAAATACATCACACCACTTTTTGGTTTACATTATTATACTATTCACAGAATTAAGTAAATTTAAATACGCAAAGACCAATCATTTTTTACAGTTTAGATGTACTAGTTACCCATTACACCCGAAACATTCGTATAACATTGCTACAACGCCGGCCAAACGTCTTCGACGTTGGTCCAACATTGTATAAATGTTATACAAATATTTTGTGTTTACTGGGTATGTATGGTTAGTCCTTTATAGAGTCCTTGTCATAATAACTGCGTGTTGTTATTTTCATTATCAGCACACCGCGATGTAACAGCCTCAGTGTTCCGATATTTATATTGACTGGGTGAGGGTATCTTGAGAATATTGGCACCGCCAGTGATAAGAGGTGATATGACATCGCCAGTAAATACTTATGATCATACACGCTTATCAGTCATAATCGATGGGTACTTTGTCTTCTGTGCAGCACCATGGATGCTTGAGACGTCACTCTATAGTATTTATGACACGCATTAACCCTCAAGCGCTAAAACCATAGAGACCAAAGGGTTTTTTCAATTTAAAATCATCATAAACGTCTTAGTTGGCTCTTTACGCTTCATTTAAATACCTATGTTATGGGTCTACGGCCATTAGAAATATTTTTACTCTTGCAGTAAGGGGAACGACTTTAGACGTCAGAATCTGACGTCTACAGACGTAATCTGACGTCCAAAGTCGATCCCCGCGCTGTAAGGGTCAACTTCTACACTGCTAATTTCAAATATAATAGTTGTTCAATATATTAAAAATTTTAAATGAGCAATTATCTGTGCTAATTTGGTCAACTCGGTTCTGTAGTGGCTCTTTGTAACCTAGAGGTAACGGGTTCGAGTCACCGGATGTTCGTCATTGTGTTCGTGTATACAGTGTTCCAAACTGTTTAAATATGTGGGGTGTGCGGGACAGTCTACGGTACTGTATACTATGCATAACCCTTGGAGTTACTCGACTAGTGGCCTAGTAAGAGTTTTCTTCTGTCGCGAAGTGTGCGGAAGAGAAATATTCCCACATTCTTTCGTTTAAAGCCGAAATCCTAAATGCAATGTGCAGTAACACTGAATAATCTTGAATCAAATCTTTAATCGATTCTGGAATCAATCTTGAATCGCAACAAAACGACATTTTTATTTAATTATTGATACGAGTATACAAGGTAGTGTTTATCGCACATAACGAAGTAGGTGGGTACTTTCATTAAAAATTTGGTACTGTAAAAAGTCTTATACAGTACACGACTATTTTTGTGCTACCAGCACGTCCTTACCTGAAGGGTCACACCTCACACGTTTATGAGCAGGTCAATGAGACCCAATACAGAGGGGACGGGGTGTCACAGGTGTGAATGGTACTCTCAGAACGTGCTCAATTACAGACATAATAAACAAACTTAACTTCAACCCAGTAAAATTGAGAAAGTAAAAACCTTCTATCATAATATTCTGTAAGGCTGACTTTGATTCCATCTAATTCAATATGCGCGTTATCACATCATGAAACAACACTTAAGTATTTAAATGTCGTATTTTCAATTGAGAGTAATTTCTGAACTAAATTTCGATTTGAGACATTCTACTGTACGTTATCAGGTAATTACCTACACTTACCAAGACAAAAAAGGTTATTAATTTACTTTTTTATGGGCTGTTGTTAGTATGAAATGAAATGAATCGGGCTTTAGGCCACCTTTGCTGTTAGTATGAAGGTCTCTCTTCCAAGTTTCCCTATTCATTTTTTTTCAATAATGTGTCTCACATTACGGATATGAAAATAGGAAGTACATGTAATAACACTAGATGTACATCTATATAAATATTATAATATGAATTAAGTTAAAGCATTTGGACAGCAGTCATTAAACTTTACTAATTCAGGTTTACCTGTGGTGTATGTTCCTGCACAGTTTCCCTGGTGTCCCCCATCATCATACAGTCCTGTAACACCCAGTCCAGTCTCAGACACTGTATCCCTACGCTGGTCTGTCCTGCCTTTAGCTGGTTACTATCCTCATCCAGATCACGTTTAGACAGCTCCTCTGTGGGATTAAACTGTGACTGTTTTTTACCATCCCAGCTCACCCAGAAAGCCTGGCTGGCATCACCAGAACACACAGCACTCCTCTGTATCACATGCTTAGGTAGAACCTTATGAACCCAGGGCCGTGCGGGAGATCCTGACCTACCTCGACTGCATTTACTCACTTTAGGGGACCTCTTCTTAGAAATCAAAGTCTCAGTATTCGACGGTTTGTTATTTATAACTACTTCGTCGCCAGGTTGTTGTGAGATAGAAACGATTGAAGCAGGTGTTTGAGTTGAGTCTTGAATTAATGTGCCATATTGTGAAGTCTCGATAGATTCTATGTTAGGTGGAACAATCCCATCGACTTCAAATGTCCTATTTAATATTGCATGTGATAAATCGCTATTTTCATCTTTAGTCTCGTCAATCAACGATTGGATATTTAATCCACCTAAAGTAACATGTACTTCTTCATCAATTTGTTTTATGGTACAACTATTTGTAGTCGGTCCATTTGGGAAAGTTTGGTCAGTTTCTGTGTCTGTGTTGTTCGACTCAAGTTCATCAATTTCAAACGTCTTGTTCAGTATTAATAACGATGAACCATCAGCTTCGTCATCACTCTCGTCATCTGATGCCTTAATCCACATATCAACATCTCCAGCAGTTTCTTTTCCATCACTATCGTTTAGTTTCAACAGATCTTTGACTTCATTTACTACTTTAGAATCTCTCAAAATATGGTCAGTATCATCGTAGATTAAATTATCGCCTTCTATTTCAAACGTTCTGTTTAATATTAACATTGACGAATGACTATCGTCGTCTGTTTTATCAACAACCTCTCTGTCAAATTCAAAGGTTCCTTGTTCAGCTTCGTGATGGTCTAAGACATTTTCTTCGTCAATCTGGGGAACTGACACTTCGCTACGTTTAGATTCACTGTCGCATTCTTTCATCACTTTATAAATTATTTCAGTTAATATTTCCCTCACATGCAGCAGATTATCAGAATTAAGATTAAACTCAGAAGAATCACTGAGTTCACTATGTCTATAAACATGTGAATTATCACTGGGAATGTGAGTCAATGTATGACTGGTCTGACTCTGGGACTGGTCATCATCCATTACACTACTTACGACAACTCCTGCACCACATGACATCATAGTATTCTGTTGATGGAGACGTGATTGACACTCATACTCACACCGGTTATTACGTTTCCCGTCATCACAATGTATTGCTATAGATCCAGTATTATGTGGATGTTCAGAATCCTCTTTTTCAAGCGTTAGGTGTGGATTTGATGACTCCTGAATATCATTATCCTGCCCATAATATATGTTGGGAGTGATGGCGCTGCATTCTATGTTACTCACGTCCTCTTCTGTATACTTTTGAATGATGTCATCCAAGTATATACGTGACATTGGAATGTCCTTATATACTTTACTTCTACATAGCACATAATCATCTGGGTTTCCACCTGTGATTACACGCTCCGATAGATCCTGGTATTTTTGTGTTTCTTTTTCTAAATAATTATGTGAAGATGTGCACCTTTTGCTTTGCGGCATTGTCATGAGGCTGGTTACGTTATGTATTTCAATTTCATCATCCAATGGTACATGGATAACAGATGTATCATGTGCATTATTACTCCCGTCCTGCTTGCTGTGTATTTGACTACATAGGAGGTTATCTGATGATTCACTCATATCATGTTTGATCACATTTTCGGAGCCAAATATATACGTCTCATTAAACTGAAGTTCCTCAGGTAGGGCAACATCTAACTCACTAACCTGACGTTCATCCTGCTTGGTTGTGTTATTATCATCAGGTAGGGTGACGTCTAACTCGCCAATCTGACGTTCATCTTGGTTGGTTGTGTTATTATCATCAGGTAGGGTAACGTCTAACTCGCCAATCTGACGTTCATCTTCGTTGGTTGTGTTATTATCATCAGGTAAGGTAACGTATAACTCGCTAATCTGACGTTCATCTTGGTTGGTTGTGTTTCCATTATCAGGTAGGGTAACGTCTAACACGCTAATCTGACGTTCATCTTTGTGGGTTGTGTTATTATCATCAGGTAGGGTAACGTCTAACTCGCTAATCTGACATTCATCTTCGTCAATTGTGTTATTATCATCAGGTAGGGTAACGTCTAACACGCTAATCTGACGTTCATCTTTGTGGGTTGTGTTATTATCATCAGGTGGGGTAACGTCTAACTCACTAATCTGAAGCTCATCTTCGTTGGTTGTGTTATCATCATCAGGTGGGGTAACATCTAACTCGCTAATCTGACATTCATCTTCGTCAATTGTGTTATTATCATCAGGTAGGGTAACGTCTAACACGCTAATCTGACGTTCATCTTCGTTAATTGTGTTATTATCATCAGGTAGGGTAACGTCTAACACGCTAATCTGACGTTCATCTTCGTTGGTTGTGTTATTATCATCAGGTAGGGTAACGTCTAACTCGCTAATCTGACGTTCATCTTCGTTGGTTGTGTTATTATCATCAGGTAGGGTAACGTCTAACACGCTAATATGACGTTCATCTTGGTTGGTTGTGTTATTATCATCAGGTAGGGTGACGTCTAACTCACTAATCTGAAGCTCATCTTCGTTGGTTGTGTTATTATCATCAGGTAGGGTAACGTCTAACACGCTAATCTGACGTTCATCTTCGTTGGTTGTGTTAGTATCATCAGGTAGGGTAACGTCTAACACGCTAATATGACGTTCATCTTGGTTGGTTGTGTTTCCATCATCAGGTAGGGTAACGTCTAACTCGCTAATCTGACGTTCATCTTCGTTGGTTGTGTTATTATCATCAGGTAGGGTAACGTCTAGCTCGCTAATCTGACGTTCATCTTGGTTGGTTGTGTTATTATCATCAGGTAGGGTAACGTCTAACTCACTAGTCTGACGTTCATCTTGGTTGGTTGTGTTTCCATTATCAGGTAGGGTAACGTCTACCTCACTGATCTGACGTTCATCTTCGTTGGTTGTGTTATTATCATCAGGTAGGGTAACGTCTAACACGCTAATCTGACGTTCATCTTCGTTGGTTGTGTTATCATCATCAGGTAGGGTAACGTCTAACTCACTGATCTGACGTTCATTTTCGTTGGTTGTGTTATTATCATCAGGTAAGGTAACGTCTAACACGATAGTCTGACGTTCATCTTGGTTGGTTGTGTTTCCATTATCAGGTAGGGTAACGTCTAACTCTCTAATCTGACGTTCATCTTGGTTGGTTGTGTTTCCATTATCAGGTAGGGTAACGTCTAACACGCTAATCTGACGTTCATCTTCGTTGGTTGTGTTATTATCATCAGGTAGGGTAACGTCTAACACGCTAATCTGACGTTCATCTTCGTTGGTTGTGTTATTATCATCAGGTAGGGTAACGTCTAACTCACTAATCTGACGTTCATTTTGGTTGGTTGTGTTAGTATCATCAGGTAGGGTAACGTCTAACACGCTAATCTGACGTTCATATTGGTTGGTTGTGTTCCCATTATCAGGTAGGGTAACGTCTAACTCACTTATCTGACGTTCATCTTGGTTGGTTGTGTTATTATCATCAGGTAGGGTAACGTCTAACACGCTAATCTGACGTTCATCTTCGTTGGTTGTGTTATTATCATCAGGTAGGGTAACGTCTAACACGCTAATCTGACGTTCATATTGGTTGGTTGTGTTTCCATTATCAGGTAGGGTAACGTCTAACTCACTAATCTGACGTTCATCTTGGTTGGTTGTGTTATTATCATCAGGTAGGGTAACGTCTAACACGCTAATCTGACGTTCATCTTGGTTGGTTGTGTTTCCATCATCAGGTAGGGTAACGTCTAACCCACTAATCTGACGTTCATCTTGGTTGGTTGTGTTATTATCATCAGGTAGGGTAACGTCTAGCACGCTAATCTGACGTTCATCTTGGTTGGTTGTGTTTCCATTATCAGTTAGTGTAACGTCTAAGTCTCTAATCTGACGTTCATCTTGGTTGGTTGTGTTACCATCATCAGACAGTGTAACATCCAACTCGCTAATCTGAAGTTCATCTTGGTTGGTTATGTCTCCATCATCATGTGAAGTCACGTCTAACATGCTAATCTGAAGTTCATCCTGGTTGGTCGTGTTATTATCATCAGGTAGGGTAACGTCTAACTCGCTAATCTGACGTTCATCCTGGTTAATTGTGTTATCAACATTAGGTAGGGTAACATCTAACTCGCTAATCTGACGTTCATCTTGGTTGGTTGTGTTTCTATTTTCAGATGAGGTAACGTCTAACACGCTAATATGTAATTCACCTTGCTTATTTCTGTTTCCATTTTTAGATGGGATAGCTTGTGACTCATTGACATGAAGTTCATTTTGGTTTTGTTGAAAATCTCCTTCTGACTGGGTAATTGATGACCCGCTAATATCACTTTTGTCTTTGTTATTTGTTTGTTCTTCATCCGATGCCTTGAAAACGTCATTGGGTGTAGCTATATTGTATATTTTAACTGGCTTACAAACATCTGATTCACGACTATCATTGTCATTTCGAAGTATTACACTATGTACTTGAGTATCCATAGAGTTAGATGACACATAGTCAATCTCGTATCCCACCTCAATATCCGATAGTTCCTGAGCATACGTGTATGGGTTAACATGACAAGTTCCTTTCATGTCTAATTCAAGTGTAGCTAGATCTATCTTTTCCATTGTGTTAGCTTGAACTTGAACTGTTAGCATGTCAACCTCGTGTAACTTAATATTTTTCACAACTTGCGACGTATCATCATTCTTAGAATACATGATATATGTGGTATTACATGTGTAACTAATCTTTTCCTCACCAGCAATATCTATTCCTCGGCTATGATTATTTATATCATCAATATTTTTATTGTCTTGACCTTCTTGTATGCCGTCAGTGCAAATAGATTCATCCATAAACACAGACTGTGTCTCATTAACTACATCGTAAATATTAGTTACTGGATCAATCTCCAATGAACTGTCAGATATACTGATTGAGGCACACTCTGGAGCATCTGAACTAATTTGTGTGACATTGAATCTAGGCTGATCATCACTGAAAAAAAGATCTGGTGGTAAATTTAAATTGTGATCTGTAGTTTCTTTGTTCATATCTGCGGCTGTTGGATACAAGACAGAAGAATCACAAATTGACGCATCGTTTTTATTGACCTGGTAGAAATAAATATCTGAAACAGCCTTTGAAATCACCCATTCAATCATGTCATCAACCTCACGTTCATGATCATTTGACCAATCAGAAGTATTTATCTCATCGCTTATAAAAACATTCACTATCTCCTTAGAATCACAGTATTGCAGAGCATTTTCCTGTTCATCTTTATCTTTTTCAGCAAATGATATCAGATCAACACTTCCATCTGTTTCTTTCTCGGCGTCATTTTGTACAAGTGATAGATCTACACACATATCGCAAAGCATTTCCCTCATATAATTTTGGTCGTCAGTTTTCGAGGTCAATGTTTCAGGAAGGTTGTTTGTAGTTACATATACCTCTGTTTCGTCGTCCTTAGAAAGAGAATAGTCTGTATCATGTCGCGAATCGGCATAAAATATCAAGACATCATCTTGTGTTATGCTACTATCTACACTGTGGCACACAAAATTGTCACACGCATCGATATTCATAGCTTGATCAGGATCAACATCTTGTGGTGTAACAGGACAATCACCTTCAATCACATTAATCTGATTCTCCTCTAATGAAATATCACAATGATGACCAAAGGCTTTTGTATCAGAAATTAGGCTTTGGGGTGAAAACAATGGCTCTGATTGTACATTCCTTGGAACTTTAATATATGCCGCAGCATTAGAAATAGCCATATTGACCAACAAATTAATCTCCTTTTCTTCGTCAATTGACCAAATGAAATCGTAATCATCTTGTTCATCTGTTACAAAATCAAATTTATCTCGCGAAACATCATTTCTATTATTTGACACTTCACATACCATTTCCCCATTATATGTATTATTTACCACATGAATGTCTGTAACAGACATTTCGCACTGTCCTACACATGTATCAGATAAAGTCGCTGCGCCATATTGTTGGACTGTCTGACAAGAATCAGCAACGTCTGAGACTGTTGATGTTTCAAATATAACTCTCTCGATATTCACAACGTTTTCTTCAGGCACATTATCAGAGGTTATGTCTGCATGGTGAAGATAATTGAGATTGGCAGTCCCTGCTTTAGTAATCACAATATCAGATGGTGCTGCTGCTGTGCCATCATTATTTGTGTCAAGTGTCGTCTTCTTGGTGTCATTAGTGTCTGTAAACTGCATTACTTCATTTGCAATTAAACCACTAGAAATGTCATCGTTAACCATAACTTCTAGTTGGTTATTTTGTGGAAAATACCTTTCACAACTTGTCGACAAGGTTTCACATAATCCCATCTCGCATGGACTAAGGGCTGATATTGCAGCTTGGTGATAATCAGGTACCAGGGATATAGTCTGGCTTTCTTGAATTAGTGGTTCAATTGTAGTCACCTGGTCGACAGGAATATCTTCATATTGAATACAATGTACTACATTGACGCATTCATTGCCTAATGTTCTTGATTCAATATTTTGTAGTTCATTAAGATCCAATTGTAATATGTCATTGTCGTTATTTTCAAGCGTTTCTTTTGTAGCATTAATCTGAATGAAAATACCTTCATTTAGTATTTGTTTGTCTGACTCTGTGTGAAGAGCACTATCACAATAATGAGCATGTAGGTTGTCGTCACTACAATTACAAGCTGTATGCAATGGTCTAGATGTATCTTCACGTATACGCTCATCATGACTATCAAGGCAATATATATCAGACTCAATGGTGGAGCCTGCTAAGCTACCAGATAAATGATTTTCGTATATGCACATACTCATATCACAAGTACCAGTGCACTTTAATGGTATGTCACTAACAATGTCATGAAGTAAACATTGTACAAACTGGTATGTCAAATCTGATCCATCCAGATATTCATTATCAGTGTGTTTCTCCTGGTTCAGATCATGTATCAGCTTCCAGTGAGAATGACATCCGCTAGCGTCATCAAAGAGAGTATTACATTTTACTACATTTCTTCCTTTCGTCTCAAACTGTGCATCTGTTAAACCATCAACTGTGTCAAATAGTACTTCACCATGTTCACACTCGGTATTATTTTCAACAATTTCACAAGTTCCACCTTTATTGATCTTGGTATCTTTGCCATCTATTTCATCCCATGTGAGCAGATCATTTCCAGGTGCATCGTCGTTTTCAGCTCCACATTCAATGCTATGGATAGTAATAGCTTGCTCTTTATTTGATTGCAAAAGAACAGGCTTTAGGTTACTAAATTGTTGTGTTGAACAAAACAACGAGAAGTCTGCATTTGGCTGGTCGAGAAATGATATTAAATCTGCAGAATCAGGTTCAGTAGATTTTTGGATTCTATAATGATATGCACCAGTAACCACATCGTCTACAACAGAGATTACAGTATCTTCTCCGTTGTTATATGATGAATTATTCGAGCCATTTGAGACAAAAGTATGTTTAGGATTTTTTTCCGGGCTGTCAGACAAGTTATCATCTGAATGTTCAAGTGTATTTCTAATAACACTCTCATTGTCCTCAATTGTTCTTAACGTATCATGGCTTTCTTTTGGAACATTTAATAAACAAACCATTTCTGTGTCCGGGATTTTATCTTCCTTGGAAGTCATGTCAACTGATATACCATGTTCCCCCAAAAGTCGCATCTGTTCACTTTCACAAATATTCTTTTCTATAGCTACATTTTCAGTTGTAGTATTGTTTGTTACTGTGTCACTAACAAAAACTTCGTCACATAGCTTCACATAGTCAGCCCCATGTTGCTTATTAACTGACATGTCAACTGAGGTTATATCATTTTCATCAAAACATTCAACAGTCCTGTTCGGACATTGAATATTTTGAAGGGAACTATCAATATTTTCAGCAGCAGAGCTTTCTGTGTCTACAATACTTTGTATAGTTTTAGTTATTTCCGGTGTATGTGGCTCTATCAACAGTTGGTTATCTTCAGCAATTTTGTTCAACACTACAGAGTCACAACGCAGGTTATCTGGTGTTATACCCTGGATACAATCACTATGAGATACATGCCTTTCTTCTTCTGACACCCTACACGCTTCATCTGACAACTGAGAAATGTTCGCATCCGCCTGGCAGGACAAAAACAAAGCACTGTCATTCTGGCTCATGGCCTCACTCATATCACCTTGCAATAATACAACATCTGTAGCGATTGTGAGATTTCTTCCCATTGTTTCTACATCGTTCTCAAAATATGGTACATTTTGCCCAAATGAGTCACTTTCGTTTGTTTGCCTGGAAAATTTGTCATCGTCCTCTTCATCATCCGCTATATTTCCATCTTCAATGCCAATATCTGTATCACTGACATGCTTTTTATCCTTATTGTGAAAAATAGAATTTCCAGTTCTATTAATCTTTTTAAACTTGGCATAATTATATCTTCTGTTCCTCTTTCCAGAATATTTTTTATACTTGAGCAATCCTGAGCCTTCGCTTTGCCCTGAATAATCCCATTTACATTTAAGATTCTTCTCGCAAAGAATGGGTCTATCAACAATACCAATGCCATCAGTATTGAGTAGTATTTCAGCACCGGCTTCTTTCCTACAATCAAAAGAGCTCTGTGACGTCTGCTCTTCCTGAACTGGTGGTATAGCTCTGCTTATTTCACCTGCTATGTCAGGTCCATCAACATATAGTATTGTGTTACATGAATCTCTTATCTCTGGGATGCCATTAGATATGAGATCCAAGGTAGAATTATATCCATTATATCTACCAGTAAATATATCCACACGAGCATTAAAGCAGTCATTATCAACAAACAAGGGAAATTTCTTACGGTTTTCGTTCACAGTTTTCGCACAATGGTCGTTAGCATCGTGTTGTGAATTATTTATACCTGGATCATTAGCCCGATCCTCTTTGACATTCACACTCCAAGTTTCTTGATCTTCTTCACTGAGTGGGCCAGCGCCATTACTCTCATGTGCACATTTCTGTCCGCTTTTATTTGTCTTACATATATTTCCATCTGTTGTTGTATTTTCAATGCTAGTTTCCCATGCAAGTTTGATTTGCGTATCTCTGTCGTTGAGTTTCATTCCATTGTCGGAATGTTTATGTACATCAACAATTTTAGATTCTACACTTCGTGAAGCTACATCAAATTCATCATACCTTGGAACATATATTTCTGTCTGTTTTTCAGCCAGGTACTTGGACCACGTACCGATTGCCTTACGTTTACCTTTAACACAACTAGAATCCAGAGTTGACGTGGGTAAAATAAGTTGTGAAGTCTTATCCTGCAGTAAACTATCACTGGCAATCAATTCTCCACAGACAGTAAAACTTTGTATAATCAATCCCTGCTTCACAGAACGAGGTGTGTGAACTTCAAACAATGGTGGCTGTCTTTTGTATTCCATGCTGCTGATTATTTAAGACGTCATACTGTACGCTAATAATCTATTTTGTAATCTGCTAACATAGCGATAAATAAATTGAACACCAGTTGTCGTTCAGATTTGACAGTCCATTGTGGTGCAATTAGCAGACAAAAGAGAACCGCATATATATATATATATGTACAGTATTGATTGTAGTTTTTAGTAATAGCATTGATAGAATTACATAGCTCCCACAGGGGGGCAGCCAACCAAGTGCTGTCCTATGCTAGTATAACGTTACCGTTAGCATATCTAGCTGTGTCATCTAGATGCCGACTCTATGCTAATTGCTTAGATATACACTACGTAATCCAGTAGAGTAGTGTGTAAGGTAAAAGTGCACCATGTTGCCCAGCACCAAGGTAAAAATAATATCAAAGAATAACGATAAAACACCTGTCTCTTTGAGGCAACTGTTCTGTAGGCATGATCTTTTTTGTCAATAACCACAAGTGTCTTGAGACTGACTTTGCGTCCCATGCTGTAGAATCCGTTTGCCGTAGGCTTTTATCAATGATTTGTTAATGACCCTGTCTACAATACTGTCTGGTGGGGACATATAGTTACGCCCAGCAGTTATTTGATCATTTCTTACTTGTAGATGACTTGATAACGATAAAGAAATCTATTGATTCCTCCAGCAAGACAAATATGATGAAAACATCGTCATTCAGGGCGAAGTTTGTCAAGTTCCCGAATTTAAGTCCTGCTGTTATTTACACGCCTTCTGGTGAATCCTGAGGGGATTTATGGCCGTCATATATCACAGATCCGTGTTCTGTGTGATCAGACAGGCAGGATGCACGTACTACGTCAAGTGACACACACCAGTTTATACCACCTCACACACCCCCCCCCCCCTCCCTTCTCAAAGATATCTTATTCCACTTCTCAGAATTCAATAAACTCACTATCGAAATCAATGTATTAAAAGACAACCCCAACACTAGATGTATTAATTGCGAAAAGCGTTTTCCATAGCTGGAACTTTCATTTTAAATTCAGTTTAAAAAATCATTATTTCATCAACAGTATATTTAACCACCTGTTAACGAATAAAATATGGTAATTTTGAATAGAAATCTGTAATATGTTACAAATTCGTTATGTTCCCGATTTGATTTTTAAAAATATGAACTGATAATACATCGATGAGAGCAATGTGGTCAAGTATAATTGTATATTTAAGAGTTGATTAGATACAAGTTGATAAAGTATGGGTGATTAGGCACAAGGCAAAATGATTAATTACATTTCATCATATCGTAACGGAAACGTATCCTTTAGTGACAGCTTCAGAATATATACTGGCACAAAGACAGCAGAGCATACACTTTGTGAAATAGAGACTGAAAAAAATGCAACGGTATGGAAAAGTGAAGTAGGTTGTTGTGTATAACATGATGTGATTGCAAATTCATTCATCACTATTGCGGCTTAACAAGTGAAAAGTACCAGTTCATCAGTCCATAATAAAGCAGTTAAAGTGTGTGTAAGGTTATAAAGCTCAGGGCCATGTTAACTAAGTGGACATATCAAATGCTATCAAAATCTCAACCCAACCTCTACCTGTGTCACCATATATAAAGACTACTAAAATCAACAAATTATTGTCAAATCGGATATATGTGTTTTAAAAATAAAATGATAACAACGGATTGAGAAGTTTATACACCTTTATATAATTTCAAGATGATTTAAGTTCCTTTTATTTTTTCCAACGTGTCTTAATCAGCAAGCTATAATTAATGCGCTTAACAGCCATCGAAGTTTTCTTGGGAAAAGTATTTTATAAA
The DNA here is from genome assembly GCA_964017125.1 of Flabesymbios commensalis. NCBI lineage: Eukaryota > Metazoa > Annelida > Polychaeta > Terebellida > Flabelligeridae > Flabesymbios > Flabesymbios commensalis. The sequence continues at coordinate 55,855,017 of OZ024903.1, forward strand.
TTTGTAGTATGTTGATTTTGGTATTATTGTGTACGTGACAGATAGAAATCGTCCTGAGCTGACACACGGGGAAAGAAACTAAACCAGCATTAATTCAACATTGGGACAACGTCTCGTGTTTACTGGCAAGGCAGTAGGCCTACAGATGCACTACCAGATAAATTGACTCCGTGGACTTTATTCAGTTCATGTATATATTTTTATTTCAAAATATAATTGTACCACGTGTTCGGCGTACTATTTCTTAAATAATCTACAATTAGGCTACTTAGCAGTATCAATTTACAAGCGGTCAACATAAGAATTCACACATGTTCTCACGTGACACACGAAGCTAATGTTGACTTGATGGCGCCTCAATGTTGGAAAAAATAGTCCATCATTGCGCCAGCGGTAGGATTAATTGCAGTGCTTGTTGGAATAATACACGTTTGCTGTAGAACTGGCCATGAGTTCACACTTGAGACATTTAGCGAGGATGATTTGTCAATCTCGCTGAGGATATTGAACAAGTACTTTAGTATCAAGTGCATTAACCTTTAACTGATTATCAGTTCTGTTCTTATCTTCTGCATTCTCTTACTTGTATTTCATAATCAAAATAAAGGTTCTGGCTGTTAAATGTCCTAAATATAGCAATAAAAAAATATCGTTGACACAAATTTCAATTCTTAGCTAGCCTTCGTTTATAAATTTGAAATTTCCAAAAAACCGCAAACAAAAAAAAGCATTTTAAAAATTAGTAGGCTAGCGGTTGCGCGCTTTGTTAACATCATTCAATTGTATTTATCGGACAAATTATATATTACCAAAACATTCCAGAATAACATTTAAAAAATATAAATGCTGAAGTGCTATTTTAAGTGTACTTATAAATCATACCGTCATATTTGGCTTATGTTGTTCAGGAATGTGACAGATTGAAAGTTGATGAACATAGCTCAGTACTCTGGTACTGCCTGGTACTGTGATAGTTTCTTGGAAATAGAGAAAAATCTCGAACACGAGACATTGATACAATGCATATTTAATGCTGGATCTGTGTCTGTGACGCTGGTCCAAAATGGGATGTTTGTCTGGTGTGTGTTGGTAATCTTCAGTCCCTTATTCAAACATAGAGCATGCCTACTTCCCAGCAAACACGAGACGTTGAGCCAATGCTGGTTAAATGTTGGGCCAGCGTCGCAGACGATGGGCTAACATTAAACCGGCATTGGCTGGCCTCGTGTTTGCTGGGTTATATGTGTACTTAATCCTTGTCCTGCTGAATTGCTTCAATTGTATTTTTCGTCATTTGAAGCTGGAATTGCTAACGCAATTTCCAGCTTCAAATGACGAAAAATATTACTATTTATGAAAAATAGACATGTCTAAAATTAAATTATTGGATCAACAAATCGTCTATTAAAAACTATTTTATCAAAATTAAGTGATATTTTTATTGATCTAAAACATCCTTAACCCCGTATATATCCGGGCATAGCAGGACAAGGGTTAAAGTGACTTGTGTGGAAGACGTGGACACCGGATGTCATTAATGATTATAATATTTGTGAGATATTATTAGCATAAATATAAGGAATATATATAAAATGGGTTTGATAGATACTTTTTAAAAATCATCAAAGGAACTTCTGTGAAATGATAAAAATGATGACGTTAGACGAAACTCGCTGACAACAAAATCTCTCAAATATATACTGTATACAGTAGATTCAAACCTAACGGTCAGATCATCAATGCAGTCGGAATCTTCGGCTAGAACGTGTAGTCAACTTGGTCAAAGCAAGGATACTAGAACATTGGTCAAAGCCATATCGAAGGCGATCACAAATGCGGTCAGACTGCCATTCAGGACAATGGTCAAACTTTTTGTGGCAAAACGGCAAGTTCCATCACTACGGTCAAAATAAATATATCTCACATATCAATACAAATATTTTATTGTGTGGTGATGCAAGTGTTAGATTTCACAATGCTAATCTAGCAGTCATATTCTTCGTCTTTCGTGTAGTTAAGTGGCTTATACAGGTGATCAGGCGGCATTTATTGCTCGATCACTAATGCATGTAGGCCGTACTTACGGTCAAATAATTCCGGCCCGTTGTTGACTACATTGGCGGGAGTCTACTCTACTTCCAGCTTGTGGACAGGTATTCGTTATAGGTAACTACGCCTTAAGATATCATTGTCACATACCGTTGGATCATAGTGTATCATTGTAGACCTAATTATGTACAATTGATACATGTACTTTAAACAGTTGAATCAGGAAAATTATTTCATACATTGGTTTATCATGTATATTACCATGTTGATAAATTTACATGTATAGAGTGTGACATTATTTAAGTATGACGTCTTTATGGTAAAATACATTTTCTGTAGGCAATTAATAGCAGTGAACGTGCATATAATCATATCAGGCCAGACCTGTAATTATTCCTTTCCTTACATTGGATGCATCAGAAGTACCTTGTGGTAATACTGTACTCTGTAAACAACATAAAGTCACGAGAAGGATACTTGAGATAAAAAGTAAGTAATCTTCACATTTTATCATAGATGAAACGTCAATTCACCACCGGGCCAGCGTGTAAGGCGTTGGAACAGCGTTAAAAAGATGCTGCCAATTATTGAGTGAAGCATTTACTTGTAGTCAGAGAGTGTGACTGGGTTATGTGACAACACAATACTAACAAGATAAGCTGTGACATAGCCATAGAGGATGTGACACGGGCATTAACAGACTACATCTCTCACAGAGTAAAGTACGTGTCGTCTACTTAGATAATCTTCACCCAGAAATACGGTACATTGAGTCTATGCTGGTTCAATGTTGGGACAGCGTCGTACATTGAGCCAACATAGAATCAATGTACCGTGTGTGGTGCTGGGATACCTGTATCAAACAGTAGCTGTCACTGGCTTAGCGCTGCCAACAGTGGCTTAACATTGTCACAATGTGGGACCAACATACCAGACGTTGATCCTCCATTGTGACAACACTGGTCAGAAGTCTCCAAAACAAGAGGCGGATCCAAAAGAACAATCACATTGATAATCCATCACTAAACTAACGGATTCACAAGATATAGCCGCCCACTTCTGAAAATAGACGAATTTTTTCAGCTTTCAGATCATTTCTGTATCATGTCTATGGCTATACTACTTGATTCACAGAGAGACTAAGCGGTGCCAGTGAATTTTTAACTTTTAGGATATAACTAAACTTCGTGAAAGATAGTTTGTAAACCCTGATCCTAGTACACGTGTACATGGATTCCCAATAGTTTGTGATATTGTTAGTACTCATTACTTCACAGCAAACACGACACATTAAACCAATGTTGGTTTAATGTTGGCACACTGTCTACGACGTTGGGCCAACATTAAACAAACATAATTTGTTCAATGAAGCATGTTTACTGGGTTACTATATCTAATATAATTGTCCCCTTGGATATGAAAGGGTGTATCTGCCTCTTTACAAAATGGCAGATACACCCTTAGATATCGAAGGGGACGATGCAAGATGTATAATGACATAATTATAATATATAATTAAATACAATTCTGAGATGTATACGACATTGTGTCATAATCTGATATTAACAGTTGTAAATAATTAATATTTTTCATATGAAGCACGATCAGTTTCAAAATGTTTAACCTTCAAACATTAGGTTCAACCTTCAGACAGATGTGTTGTGTAAATAAAAATGATTTGATTTGAAAATAATAAGATCACATTGAAATGTGCTAAAAGGTAGTGTACAATCAAAACTGGGCTGTTAGAATTAGACAATTTGTGCAATCGAGAGCTTGTAGTGGTCAGGTTCAATAATAAATAAAAAAAATTGTTATGCTCAGACGTCTCATTATTTTATCAATATTGCAAAAAATACAATTTTAGACGTCTTGCGACCAGCAGTGCAGAACTTTTTTTTGCATGCAATTTCGATGTCAATGTAGTTATTTGGGAATGATAGCACATTACCTTCTGTACATTTAACACACCGCAAGAATAACGATACACGAGCACATTTGAGACAATTACTGTCCGATAAGTTCATGAACATATAATGATTGCTATCGAAGAAAGTTACGTCGTCTAGCGAAGCGAAAAAGAGCGGTCCCACATAGACGTGATGGCGGTGCCACCTGGTGACTGCACATACCATCTAGTGAGTTCAGCTACTGTGAGAAAAGACTTCGATCAAGGTGGTTATCTCCTTTTACTCCCTGTGAGTTAACAGTGTATCTATTGTGATTATATGTACCCGCGCATTATTAGAAATGTGTGGGTATAAAATACGCTGGGTCGATGTCGTAGACGGCAGGCCAACATTGATCCAAAATTGGCTCTATGTCTACTGTTCGCTGGGATGTCATATTAACTGACAATATAACACCGTGATACTAGTAACTAGTTAAAATGCAAAACACAACAACAAAATTATCAAATATGCAAATTTTGCCTTCTGTGTGATTTTTTGCAATAATACTTTTTTTAGAGAATTTTCCCGCTTGCGTTCGCGCTTGTGTTCGCATCCGCGTTGGTGTACTAAAACCCTATAAGACCTTTCACCGCTAAGCAAGGCTACAGTCGTCTTTGAACCGTTTTATTTTATTAGCCGATCCGATCACTGTTATTGGGAAGAAAAATATTGTTTAAACATCATCAAGATTTGCAAAAGTTTGTTGTCAAAGAAAACAAATATGAGTAATTTTCACCAACTTGTAAGTTGTGGATCGCGGTAGCGAGACACAACTTCAAGTTGGTGAAAATTTAAATAACATAACTTGGCGGGTAAAGGGCTATCAAGAATACACAACACATGTCTAGGTATTCTTGATGTCATATAAATCATATCCATTTGAAAAGAGAGCATTGATTCTGTCAACAATTGCAATGTATCACCGCTATGCACAAAAAGTAAGCCGTATGTGTCTATCCGGAGAACGGCGATACTTGAAAAGTAGACAACAAAAGGATCTTCAACAGTACGGTTCGAAGAATGGCTAAGCCAGTCCGATATTTCCTTGGATATATCGTACAGGAAATGATAATCCCAGGGACAAATGTCTCTTCAGCCGTGTTTGCACTTAATAGGAAGCTCTTTATGAAACAACTTTCATTTTTACAGAATATTAGACTAACTTGAGGTGTTATTGTAATTACCTTGTAACTTGAATCCACGGCGCCACGCCCGACAGACATTTCTAAAGCCACAAATATAAAGTGGTATACATGGCACATGATATGCAACAAATGACCTTGTACAGCGGGTTATCCAGCGCAATATTTGTCTGAAGCTTTAGCATTCAAAGTATCCAAGTCAACAGCAGAAGCAGTAAACACGCATGTTACTATAACACTTTTAGACTACAAAATTGATGGTGATTCACAGCGAATAATAATTTGATAATTCTATAAACAGATAAAAGAATATCACGGTATTTTAATACAATATTCATTATAGAACATCCAGTAACGTGTGTGTTGTACACTAGACCACTGTGTCTGTATATAATATACATACATGCTTTCAGCATTCATGTGCCCAACAAACTTGATACGGTACATTGATTCTATGTTGGCTCAACGCTGGGACAGCGTCGCAGACGATGACCCAGCGTTGAGCCAACATAGAATCAATGTATCGTGTTTGTTGGGCAGCCTCTTATAATTTATAGCTTACAAACACATGACGACAAGACAGTGACAAACATACACTACACGAACCCACCAGAGCATCATCAAACGATAAGATTTGTCAAATGAAAAGGTACATTCAGAGAACCTTCTGTATGTAACCTGAAAGATACATTATCTATATTATAATGTAGTAGTCCTGGTGCTAGCTGGGTGATGTTATCTTATATGTTACACTAAAAGAAACCAGGTAAGCATATTATCATCTTGACAAATTTGCTGACAAATTGTTTTGTAGGTTGACGTTTTCCTTTGATTTGATGCAAAAGGCAGAAGATGTCAATGTCAATTTTAAAATTAGTGTGTCTAAAATTGAGGAAATACATATGTTCAAAAACATGATCAAACAAACCATTCAATTTTGTTTACTTTCTAAATGATGCATAACCATTTTCCGTAAACATGATAAACCTATAAATAAAGTGGTTTATGTAAAGTGCGTGCGCAGGCCTGTATAAAGTCAATATGTTTTAGCATACTCCTGCCATACAGTTTATATTTCAGGGCAAATACAAAGTAGAATATTCCATTTTTCATCGGATATCCAAATCGGCTGATATTTCTAAATAAAGAATGGAGCTTCTTTCTGCGTACATTCCGTTTGGTGTGGTATTGTACAATATACGCCTCAAACACGATACACTACTGTTACCAGTATTTTTACTTGGCTTGAAAAATAATTAAGTCGTGAATGAACCCTTATTCAGGAAGATTCGTCCACAACAGAAACAGTTATCCGGATAAAATCTAATTTTTATTTCATGAATGCAAAATGAGAATTGTACGTTTTGTGGGGAACATAATCATGATAATTGAGCTAGTACTTTTTAACCTCCAGGCCAGAGTAATTAGTCCACTCAATCCTTTAAACGCCATTAGCGACGTGAAGAGTTTTTGAATCATTCCTATCAGCAGCTCAAATAACGGCTTTTGCAGGCGAAGTTGGTGTTTAACTAAAAATATTTTCAAAAATGTCATCTTAATTGTTTTTTTTATGAGTTGTGACTCGTGGTAGCTAGACACAATCTCGTGAATGAAAAAATTCTAAATAGCTTAAGTCGGAGGTTAAAGGGTTACTACAAAAAAGACGAGACAGTTTTAAATATAATTATTTGGGCACAGATAATTTTAGCGCTCGACATATTTCCTAGTGTAGCGTATGGCAGGGACTCAGATAGTTTACATGACTATTGTGGTATTTGATGTTGGAATTATTATATCACATTGTCCTGTGGTAACAGGTGTCACTGATGATACTAATCTCCTCTATTGTTCATTTCACAACCACGAGTATTCACATGTATATACATGTACATCTATCACGAGACATAGGACTACGCCAACCACATTGCCCTATCTATCAGATATATTAATACAGCTGATTTATATTTACAAGAAAGCTGATATTATAATATTGGACGACAATGTCCTTTGTGCCATATTCTAAGCCTCTTGTCATTATATGCGAATACAAAACTAAGTATCATTGTGAGCTTACATTGCAAAAGAAGCTTACGCAAGGTTGGTTTCATGTTGGTCCAACTTCTACGACGCTGGCCCAGCATTAAACCAGCATTAGGTTAGTGTCATGTTTGCTGAGTAGTGTCATTGTATCAATGACACCTTTTCATTGACATCTATAGATGGATGATATAGCTAGGTGTTCGTGACCCAATCCTGGTATATCAGACAGTACATATACCTAGGATATAATCTGCTCTACATATAACAAATCCACATCAACCTGTGTCAGTGATATTCATTATATTGACCGGTTACAAATTAATGAAATAAAAAAATTCACACGAAAAAACAGCAGGCAAGTAACAGTAGAGAGGGACGTGGCGCAATGGTTAGAGCGGGGAGCTTTGCCGATGTCGCTGCCTGCCGTGCGGTTTCTAACCCCGCTTGGTGCGGGATTTTCAGAGAAATATCATGTTTCTCCCCTCTCAAGATTGAGACATTGATTCGATGTTGTGTCCTTGGGCAAGGCATTTGAACCTCGGGTGCTTCACTTGACCTAGGTGTAAATGAGTATCTGGTGAACCAGCTGACTCTTGAACGCTGCCACAGTTTTTGATTCTATGGCAGCTGCCGGGAGAGAATTCCGATCAGGGACAGTTCGATGCCAAAAAAGAAATTTGTCCCAGTGTGGTGTTAGCTCTTATGTGTTAATGGCCTGATTGTGCCCACCACGTGTTCTTTTGTCTGCTAGGATTGAACGGTCATTGATAGGAATTTCGACTAGCTCATTTAAAATTGTGAACATGCATAAAAGCCTATATTTTTTCCGTCTTGTTTTCAAGTCGGTCCAGCCCGGGTTCTGAATGAGAGATGTAACACTGGCTGGTTTGGGTGACAAGTCTTGCTGCTGATCATTGAATTTTTTTTAATTTACTTGGGTAGGCCTACTACTAATATTTTTAAATGTACATGTATTACTGATTATTAAAGAATGTATTACTACATTGTCCACTCTCGGAAGGTATGACATTTGGAGAAAAGGCGGATTAGTGATGTATTGTGATGGTGTTGACGGGGTGCTATAATACTGCCCTGCAAAGTCAAACAGCAGTAACTGCTCATTTTAATTAAGCTAAACTACTGTTATTTCCTCAAGATTATATAACAGCAAAACGAGACATTGAACCAATGTGTGACCACTGTTGGCCCACCGTCTACGACGTTGGTCCAACATTGGTCAAACATTGGTTCAATGTCCCGTGTTTGCTGGGGTGGCAGTACTATAATGCAAATACAATGTCAATGATATTGCTTACTGGCAAATAACCATTTACTGGTGTTTGCCTTTGTACAGCGGCATTATTATGTGGAGGCAAACAGTTGTAACTTATTGCTTAAATTGAGAGCAGTTACTGCTATTTGTCTTTGCATGATAATATTAATGATCAAAGGCAAACAGCGGTAACTGCTCACTTCATTGTAAACAGTTGCTTCTATTTGTCTTTTCATGGCAGTAGCTTACCCGCTGTGGGGAGAGGTCTGTTTTCAGCATTGAGTCACTGGCGGCCAGAGCTGCCTGGGTGGCGGCAGGAGAGATCCAGGTGTGTGGGGACTGACCAAACATGGAGTCCGTCATCCATTGTAACATAAAGGAGAATGACATGAATGAGGACCAGAGACAGAAGCCCAGTACATCACACACGACATAGAGCCCTGCACGGCCACTAAACACCACCACCACTTATCTGCACTTCATCAAGTCACTCATCACCGCACACGCAGACTAATCAGTAGCACAGCTGTGATCCACATCTCTAGGGTGATGAACGTGTGATCCAATCAACACAATCTATTGTTTTAGTCGTGTCTGGAGTGGCCCGCGATTCCAGATAGGTTAATAAATATCACCATAAAACGATACCCGGGCAACACTTATCTTCAATCGTTTTTAATCAATGCTACATGTAGTCCTTTATCCGCGGCAGATATTGCCTCCTATCAACAGTTCGATCCTTGATTACGTCGAGTTGGCTGTTCAGGTCTGGCTCGGTAATATTTTAACTGTATGTAAATAGCTGAGGGAAATGACACCTGTACCGTATACAGCGCGCACAAATCACCACTCCGGTGACAGAGTCACTCAATGCTCACGGTGAGTCTTTGCATATTGTACACCTCTGATTGGTGGAGAGCGTGCTCTCCACCAATCAAAGGTGTACAATATATTACGCGGCTTCATTGTAAACTTCCCTCCCGCAGGCAGTTCTGTGGATCAGACTGCGATTGAAAGGCTTTCAGTCGGAGTGTTTTGTGTTGATCAGGCGCGGACGGGTCTGTTGTGGGTTCTGCTCACTCAGTCAGTCACACAAACGTCAACAATGTCCAGACGAGAAACACCAAAGTGATCAACCCTTTTCACGTTCGAATCGCAAAAAACAGGTGCCGATAATTAGACCTTGTGTAATTGTAAACCACGCGCGTGACATAATCATATCTGTATTCAATCGGCACTCTCAAAGCTCCGGCTTTGCTGGTGGACGTTTCCGTAATAGGCATAGGAATCTTAAAAAACGAGAGCGTGAACATGCAAGTTCTTAAGAAATAACTTCCAATTTTAACAGTGTGTACACCCATGGCTGTGATACCTGGTACTACTTAAAAGTGTTATTTTAACGTCCAAAATTAAACGACCGTATCTGTAGTGTACAGTAGACTCCTATACATACATTTACTACAACTGTAGTAGGCATATGCACTGTTATTCATGACTATTGATAGATAGATACTAATATAAAGGCAAAGATTAATATCAGACGTATGTTCTTTCAGTAGCCATACATGTAGTCGTTATGAAAAAAAACAAGAGCAGATTGAAGACCATATAAATATATATACTACCGTGCAAAGTCAAAGGGCAGTATCTGCACCCTTTACAAGTAGATACTGCCTTTTGGCTTTGGACAGTATAAACCATAAAAAAAACTCCTACAAAAAAAACATACAAAATATCATATGAAATTACGTCACGAAGACAGCGATTAAATTTTTTTTTTAATAGTGGCTCAAGTTTTATAATGAAAAACTAAACATCGGCAAAATTAATGCAATTGCAAAAATGTTTTTAACGCATTCCATAAACTTGGAGCATTGACTGAGAATGCTCTGTCCCCATAAGATTTGAGATAGGCACGAGGCATACATGTACAAGTCTCAGGTCCTCTGATGCTGATGAGCGCAATGGTCTTGCTGGTTTACAAAACTGCAGCAAATCACGCAAGTACTCGGGAGCTAGCCCATTATTTATTGTTTATTAAAATCATGTGGCGCCTGCGCAATATTAAAAGTTTTTATAGTTATCAAGACCGACGGGACATTAATGTTAGTTATCAGTCAGTTATCACGACAGACGGTGACAATTTGATTATTTAATTCTTAGTATTAACACTAGGTGTCGCTTGCACATTGGAATACATTTTTGGTCTTAACTCTTTCAGCGCGGGGACCATCTTTGGCCGTCAGAATATGACGTCTGTAGACGTCAGATTCTGACGTCTAAAGACGGTGCCCGCACTGGATGAATTAAAAAATATATAATGGCCGTGGCCCCAGAACATATATATATATACATATAAAAATGTATCCGAATAAAGCAAGCGGAAAGAGCTAAATATATAAGGCACTTATTATGATTTCAAATTGAAAAAACCTTTGGCCTCCATAGATAAATACAAAAATATTTCAGCGCTGTAAGGGTTAAATAAGTATTATAATAATAATACTTATAATAATTACAAAATAATAATATTATTTTATCCTATATTAGGTAAGGTAACGCGAATACGATCACCTCCCTCTCTTGTGGTGGGGTAATTTGTTGTCGGGCTGTCAGAGACCAGCGACACTATATTGTATAAACATGATAAAGAAGCTCCCCGAGCATAACCAACATATCAACACTGACCTAATGTTGATTTGATGCTGGGCCAAGGGCCAGCATCAAATCAACATTGGGACAGTGTGTTGTGTTGGCTGGATATAGATCACAAACCAGTGAATGATATGTAGGAATAACTAGAAGAGGTGTTCGCCACGGTACGTCAGCCAGATATTATATAGTATTGATGTAACTTAGCCCCTACAACGCCGAAGTATGTTTTTATAAGTTATGGAGACCAAAGGGTCTTTTCAATTTGAAATTATCATAAATAGCTTAGTTAGCTCTTACAGATTAATTTGAATACCTATGTTATATATGTTTTAATTTCTTTCAGTGCGGGGATCGTTTTTATACGGCAGAATCTGACGTCTATAGATGTCAGATGCTAACGTCTAAAATCGATCCCTGTGCTTTAATGGTTAAAGGTCACCTCCATGCTAACAAAACACGTTCGCCCTATGCTGGTTGAATGTTAATCCAGCATCTGCTACGTTGGCCCAGCAATGGATCAACACTGCGGACATACTGATCACGATGAATACATCTTTCATCATGCCATAACGTGCCATATTCTGAATTATTAAAGCCCAATTTATGTATGTCATGTATACATCATATGTCATCGACATGGGAAGACGCAACCTTCCAACAAAGTGTTTAATAGTAATAATTTATGTCATTTTTAGTCCAATATACATGTATATGTGTGTTGTCGGCAAGCGAGTCCTGGACCGGCGCTGTGCTTTAACTTGGTCGAGGTCTACGTCAAGCTCTTGTAGAATCTCAATCAATAGGTATTCAATGCTTCTCATTCATTTTATTCATATTCACCGTGGTCCACACGAAGCATTAACTTTCTTCCGCCTGCCGCACGCTATAATTTCAAATAAAGTACATGTACCTTAGCGCTTGCGAATGGTTTATATATAGTCGCGCCCGATAGGTTATTACTTCTACATTCCGAATAAGTTTTATTTTCAACACTCATTTAGTTAATTTGAGACCAAAACATTTGCAAATCTTGATGTTTAAACACCCATTTCGTTCCCAATACCAGTGATCGACTAATAAAACTGGTTGAAAACGACAATAGTCGTGATTAGCAGACAAAGGGTTTTACACTTGAGCCGCCAAATTATTCAATCTAAATTTTCACCCACTTGAATTTGTGTCTCGCTGACGCGATCCACAAATTCAAGTGAGTGAAAATTATTCAGATTTGACAAAATAGAGGTCAACTGTTTTCAAATATTGCTGATTGATGTCACATTTTATCATTAACATGTTTAAAAGGTGGTACTTGATGTGCTAATAAAAATGAAAACCCGAATATATGCGGCACCGACGGTTATATGGTTAATCCGCATGTAATGAAGTCGGACGTGTAAATCCCTGATCCCTATTATAATAATCTATGTGCATGAATGTCATTGACCGCTAAACATGTTGGTTTAATATTACGTCATTCATTTATCGGTGTATATCATGAGTTGATAAATTTTCCACAAGTGCTCGTGGTGTGGTCACAACAATGTCCATCCACGTAGCCTATATAGGTAAAAGGCATTGTACAATTTACATTTTGATTTACATTTTGATTAACCCTTAGCACACTGATGTCGACTACATTTGACTATAGTATTGTTTTCTCATGTTTTAATTGTCTTGCATTACCAGGTTTTAAAAATTATATATGTTTCAAATCTGTGATAATCTCATACATTTCAACCTAAATTTTGCAAATTAAACTAATTTTTAGTCACTTGAAGTTGTGGATCGCGGTAGCGAGACACAACTTCAAGTGGCTGAAAATTTAAATTTATTGGCTCAGTGCTCTAAGGGTTAAGACACTTTTGCAAAGACACATGTTGGTCCGCATTACGCATAAGCAGGCCTGTATGTATTAATAGACCTGACGTAGATATATTCAAGAACAGTTTACTATGAACAGCTGGTTACCGTTAATGTCAACAATACGTGGACGACTGATTATATCACTACAAACACTGACTTAGCCTTTGTACTACTCTTGAAATAAAACTACCATAAATAATTGAAGTGCATTATTTACGCCATTCACTTTGAATTTAACGTTGGAAAGATACCATATTTGTACAAAGTCAGCAGACCAAAAAAATGTAGCAAATTGCATTGATATTTTTAAATTTGCCTGCACTTTAAAAAGTATATAGGCCTACGCCATTCACTCGGAATTTAACGTTGAAAAGATACACTCATTGTACAAAGTCAACTGATAACACAGAAATGTAGCAAATTTTGCGAAGATGTTTTTTGCCGTATTAACTGATTAAAACGAATGTTCCGTTTAGAATGTGCTTCTCAGCTGTTATGTTTCATCTAGTAATTTCTTAACATGTCGCTGCGCCATGCTGCCCTCCTTGATATGAGCGCCATGCCGCCCTTCGCGCCATACCCTTTTGAAATATTACAAGCAACATCGCATGAAAAGCCACCCAGGTCACTGTGACTGATTAAACCGGTGTAAAGCTGCTTGATGACGCTTATTCACTGGTGTGGTGTGTCCACACATGACGTAATGTCAGATAAAGGTGTGTACATAGTGGTCATCACTAGCGTCGCGATGTTCTCATACTTTACTGATACTTCTGGATTTTGTTTATAATCTTACATTGGCGAAGGGTGAGATACGTCGGCGCATGCCTCATCGCCTGTCCGATGTCCATACACATTCTGAATCTTAGATGACACTTGGCTTTCTAAAATGGGATTCCGGGGATTAAAATGCTACAGATATTTCTACCATTTAACATGTTTACTGTTCAATAATGAGCTGCACAGAAACATAGGCCTACATCAGTAATATGTATAGTTGACTGGGGATACATTTAATCTCCTTCTAGTTTAATATGACTTCTTACACTAGTGAGTCACAAGAAGTAGATTTCACTTTTTGTTCGTATTCTGGTATCCTGGTGTATGCACATACAGTGCTCCAAACTGCTCAAAGGAATGGAGTGTGTAGTGCTGCCTATGATACTGTACACTATAAAAAACTCTTGAAGTTATCGGATAAGAGTAGCACCATAACTTGCCGGGGCGGGAGCAAGGCTTTACAAACTCTATCGCACAATGCCGGGACAACATAGAAATGGCCCAGGGCTACTGCCTGTGGCTCTGTACAAAGTTTGACGGACAAGGATCAGAAGTTATAATATACCCGGTATATAAATATATATATTTTTGCAAATATGACACTCTGCATTATATTTCTTGTGTATTGATGATAAACATGATAAACAAGAAATACAAGGTGGAAATACAATTTTGTACATATTGTTGTGACTAAAATAATACATATTCAGTGATTCATCTTCCGGGCAACCTTGTATTTTTGGTGGGCAACTACAGGACAACCCGAGCCAAGTTCTGGGCCACTGTCCCAATGATCGTTTTTGTAAAGCCCGCGATATTGCCATGATTGTGCAGAAAGCGACGTAATGCAATATTCACCCACTCACTCGTATCCTGGTTTCGTGGTTACATGAATCTTGCCATATACATGTAACTACCCAGCAAACACAAAACATTTGTACAACGTCTTCTTGGACGTTGATCCACCATTGTACAAATTTTATGTCATACTACACATGTATGTGTTTACTGGGATTTACTTCACCTGTTGACTGATAGCGATATTACAGCCGTCAAGTTTATAATCTGTTATGTGGTATTAAATATGCAATTATAGGTACTGAGATACATGCATTTCCTAGTTCAATCTACTTTCACATAAGAAAATAAATTTCTGGTTCGTGATCAAACTGATTCTAAGAAAACGAGTGACTGACGTCCAGTGATCCATAACAGTTCACAGGGTGAAAACTGCAGATCAAACGATTAGGATAATCATGATAATCAGCTTTAAAAAAAACGGACAAAATTAAATTGACATCCTAACAATTGGTGGATATAAAACTTAAAATTTCACATATTATACACAGCTTGTCCTTGGTGACTGGGTTTACGTTTACGTATGTAGATCATGATACACATGTGATATGTTGTATTATGTCCATATAAATCCGACTATAAAAAAGTTAAATGACGAAAAAAATGACTATTTATGAAAACTAAACATGTGTGGAAATTAACATTTTAATTAACTGAGCATCTATCACAAACTATTTTATGGATTTCGGTGTCATTTTATGTCATATATACGGTTCCAGCAGCACAAGGGTTAATCAATCATACTTGGTATAAGTATACATGCATGTAGCTATGTATTTCATCAGTAATGCAGGGAGTTCTGATTCGTATTAACTGCAGACTGCAATTTAAATGACGAATACAAATTATTTCACGTGGACAAGCTCGCGACATATCTCCATGGTTTATTCCAGGAATTTTTTTGTGGGGTGGGGGGGAGAGGGTCCGGAGCACGCTGAGTGAGGCTACGCCCACGATGCGCTCGCTGCCTGTCTCGCCTGCCATCAGACTGATGCAAAGTGCGCAGGGGGTTTAACCCATAGCGCCAGGAAAATGTTTGAATATTAGTCCTTCAAAGGTAAATTCTTAAACTATATTTAACCCAGTATTTACAATAATGGCACATTCGTACAGTTGACAAATTTGGTTCAGATTTGTTGACCCCCCTCCCCCCAGTCCCCCTAGAATAAGCGCTGTATTTTTTTAAATAGATATCATAGGCCTACAAGTATGAAATATAAGTTGACGGACACTAAAATTACGTGACCATGTCCGCGGTACCAAGTGCTTTGGCATGCCGAATCCACACATGTATGTAATATTATCAGATTATGGCCAAAGGTAAAATTTCATTCCGGATTCTAAATGTGAAATTGGGGAGAAGCAGCAATATTGGGACGCTTCAGTACTGGTGGGGTTAACAACACAATCATGTAATTGCAGTTAACAGGATAACATCCGGGGTGTGGAGTTGTGGTTAGTTTAGTTCACGCTCTTGCCACCAGGTGCTACTCATGTTTGGTCTTACAAGCCATTCTCTTGAGCCTGTACACTTTAGAAATGTTACTGCACGTCCAAGTTAATCGAGAATGTGGTGAAAATGCAGTATTTAATCATTTTAATCAGTGTTTATCTACTGTGATAAACATGTCTAGCATGCACATTGGCGTCGTGCGATGATGGCATTTGTGCCCTTGAATGGCCTATGTCCATCGATGTCCCTTTAAATGACCCATGTCCATTGAGTTGCCACAATGTTGTCTTTAACATACATGTTTATTCCGACCATATACACATAGAACTGTATGACATTGCATTGCTGTGATAATTATAGACAGTCCTTAATACTTCACCAGCTCTGTACATTCACATACAAGATGTAATTTTGTAAGTTAAGGGAAGTGTATAAAACATGCTCAGAAAAAGTCTGCAGCATGACTAATGGTTATGAAAATCAAACACCATGCACACTTTAGATCAAAGTGCATTGTAGATGATGATCATTGATGTACATGTGAAATTTCCTCAAATTGTCCAAACCAACTGAATTTAGGAGATATAATTTCTGTTTTTAAAACAATCACATTTTTTTAAGTATAAAGATAATCAAAACTATGACTGAAAAAAAAAGATTAAATTGCTACATGTAGGTTCCGTACACCAGATAAATTCATTTCATATAATAATTAATCTTTCCCAATTTTGTGTCCCATATAAACATGTACATTTTACACATGTTATTATGGTTATAGGAAGAACAGTTATTTACTTGAACTCGTTTTTCTTAAAATGAAAACTGGGTGAAAATGTATGTACATCATATGTATGTATGTATGTGAATTAAGAAACAGTTGCTTTCACCTACACATTAACCTTTTCAAGCCTGAATTTACCATAGTCATCTCCATCCACTACAAGCCGCGAATTGCTGTCGCAATTCTCGACTTGTAGAGGATGAAGTGAGTGAAAAAATAAAGAAAATTGCCATGTATTGGTAAACCAGACTCATGGGAATTTTCATTCTAAAACCCCTAGTAGTAGGAAAATTAAGTCTGTTCAGGGATGTAAAATGATGCTTTAATGTATCGTGAGGGCTTAAAGAGTTAAAGAAACTTACCACCATTTTTAGATGTTATGAATGAATTGACATAGACTAACTTACCTCAGCTTCATCATCAGTGAGATCAGGTCCAGCATCTCCAAACTCTGATGGATTTGTCAATTCCATGTTGTCATCGCTCGTGGACATTCTTGTTTGTTCATGTGTGATGCTATCAGCACTAACATCATGAATTTCTTTTTTCAGTACTTCCTGTTTCAGTGTCAATTGTTTTAGCAGCATATGATTTGCTTCAACTTCTTTTTCTTTAGCCTACAAATTTGTTATTTGATGATCTATTTTTTTCATATTACATGTCAAATGAATATGATTCATGGTCAGTATTATGAGGGTGCACATGGGCTAAAAAACGAATCAAACGAACAGAGAATTGCCTGTTCTCAGAGTCCGAACATCGAGGATTTCAGCTTATTAATAGTGTAAAAAACTAACCTAAAAATTAATATCTATTTTATCTATATTTATATCATTTTTCCCAACTAAGAAGCAAATAGCGAGGCCAAAAAATGAGTAAAAAGTGAACTGTGAAGAATCCATAATTTCCAGGACCCATGTGCACCCTCTATTATATTGAGACCAAACATTTGCTATTTATCTTAATGTTTATACACACATGTATCTAATTTCCAATTACTGTGATTTAACCTGCTAAAAATGTATACATGTATCACATTTCCTGTTAAAATAAGAGGCATAAATCAGTGAAATGTTATACATGTAATTTTAATTCAAGATCATTAAAATCAAATAAAAGTTATGAATATGAAAATTGAAATTGTTTACAGAGTGGCACTTCCTAAATATTTTAAATGTTCAATCTACTACATGTTGGTAATTTTCCACATTCGGCACAACTTCTTTGTATGCTATTTATCAAATTAATTACGGATATATATTATATTTCCAATGTATACACTGTATATGGGTCAATATTAGCTAAGGTGTAATAAAGTGTAACATACACAGTTAAATTATAACATATTTTTTTGATAAAAAACACTATTTCCCATCAAAGTGATTGATGAGAGCTAACATTATCTACCATTAAAAAGATAGTTGTTTTACACAGATTTCGCCACGATCACATCAAAGTTGTAGTTTTGTCGCTTACGCATGTTACTTTTGACGGACAAAAAGTTGTTTTTTGTTTTTGCAATAAATTATTTTTCAACAGTGCAGACAATAAAAGTATGTGTTTTATAGGGACTCTTACCTCGGCTGCATTATATGTACAGCAAATCACCTAAATCTTACAGAACAATGCCTAATAAACAATATGGCTGGAGGAGCAGCCTGTCTGTCAAATAGTAACACACGAATCATTGTCTGTCAAATAGTAACGTACGTAATCATTGTCCGTCAAATAGTAACATACGAATTTACCGTTTTTTTAATTTTGAAATATGTTGTCAAACTACAATTTCTGTGCGATCTTGTTGTTGTAGTTGTGTGTTTTTTTACAGTTTCGTGGCCGTGATCATATCAGAGAAGTTTGTGATAGCTCCTATCTATCTTAGCAAAGTTATTTACATCAACTGACGTTGATGCTTACGCACGTTACATACGCACGTTTTTGACGGACAGGGTGTTGTTTACTTTTATGCTGTCATTTGTCCCCTCTAATACAACAAGTGATGACGTAATCGGAAAGTGTCCTCAGTAGTTTTTGGTGAACTCCTTGCTGAACACGTAGCCATTTGTGGGTGTTCTTGGTCGGCCGAAATTACGCATGTTACTTTTTGACGGACTTTTTACAGATTATTTTCAATTCAGTATTATTCTGGCAAATCTGGTTCGGGGTTTCATTCCTTTATATACTGCTACAGTTTATCAATTTCGGGAGCCATATCACATCACATGGCATCATGGAACTGTATTTTAAGCAGTGAGGAAGCAGAGCTAGCTCTGTTTAGGTTTTGACGGGCACATGTAACATGCGTAAGCACTATTTCATATATCGAGTTGTATGTTCTATAAACAATATTACTATACATTTACCAACTTTTCAAGAACAATTGGGCATGATCCTTATTGCAACACTTTAGTTTTTTTCGTTAGGAAACAAATATTATACATACCAGCAGTCCAAATATACACTTGCCAAAATGTTACGCTGGATTGTTATAAAATATTATAATATTGACCACATATTTTACTCGTAATCTTTTAAAAGTAAACCATCCTCCATGAAGTTATGTTTTTTATGTCATGATGTGCTTACCTTGAGGAAGATATTAAAAAAATATATATTTAGATATATTAATAGTCCCCATTGGAACTTTGTAATTAACTTCATCAATATAACACCTTAGCTAATTTTGACCCATATATATTAATATAACCTTGCATAAAAAATGTATTTTTTCTTCCAGCATGGAGAGTGTGAAAGAATTTATGTGCAGTCACTAATTTAGTCATAACTATTAGGAATGTTGATTACCAGTACCGGTACTTCAATCCGCAAGTAATGGATAAGAGGTGAACTGAATTATAAATATTCAGTGAAAGCTGTACACAATACAAGGTTAACTATATGGTCAATGGCCCACACTCAAGTTACTGTGGACAATCTATCGACTAAAGTTTATTAGCAAACAAACACACTTGGCCATTAATCTAGACTAGTAACAACAAAACTTGAATGCAGCTGGTTACAAAGTTACATGTCTTGTATAGCAACATGTGTTATCACTTTTAGACTCAAAATGTCATAAATAAAGAGCTACTTTCATGTACTTTGCAAAGTTGCACAATATGACGTTATGGTACCAAGGATCCAAAGCGTACTATGTTTTAAAAATAACTTAGAATTAGTAATATAAAAATATTACTTATTTTATTTGAATTTATATATCATGACACTATTGACCATGCTGACTGATATTCGACTAATAATTTAAGTAACTTAGTTTACAATCATGAATCAGATCATGTGGGCATGTACCGGCATTAAAAACTTATATTTTAATTTAAAAAACATACTTGTTCTAGCTACAACTACGAGACTGTGAAAATCAATCACATGTTCAGATCATTTATTGTAATGATGTGTTAAATGTCACAAGATTTAATTAGGATTTCTAAATATTTCATTGATTATCACGAAAATTAAGATTGTAATGCTTTGTTTAAATTCATGTGAATGAGAAGTAATTTTTGAACATGAACATTGATGATGTTATGCTTACCTTCTGTATGCAAGTTTTTAGATTTAAATACATGTAACCAAATTTACTTACTTTTATTGGTTTAATTGTATTTACTTTTTTTATTGTCAATATAAATTTGTGTAACATTTTCGTATGTCTGTATGCAGGTATGTCAATAAACATGATAAATCAATAAAAAATTTAGTGCAGTAATTAAATTCGGATTAGATATTTGAAAATAATTTGGTCTTTGAATTTTTTACAATGAAAAACACCTAAAATGAGGGGCTAAAATGTTAGAACTTTACAAAAGGTTTCATAATTATGAAAAGTTTCTTTGTTGTTAAGTTCTTTATTTATTGTTAAATTGTTAAGTTCAAAATTATTTTTTGTCGACCAAAATTTGATTAGATGGCTACCGCGAAGCACAAATTAAAGTGGGTAAAACCTTTTAACCCTATCCTGCTAACTAAATTTATTTAAATTTTCAACCACTTGAAGCTGTGTATCAGTGGTTGAAAATCACCCATGTTTGTTTAATTTGGGATCAAGCATTAACAAAACAGAATAAAAGTGACTATTGACCTGATTAGCAGAAAAAAGGTCACCGAAATCCTGTTATAAATAAAACAGGTAAAAAGATTAAAGTTGGCATGGTTAGACCTACATTAAGTTTGGTTTGAATATTTTAGTTTGGACCATAGAAATTTTGTTCTCTTCAAAATTACATTAAATATATAATTATCTCATTTTCTGAAAAATAAGGGATGTGATTCATTATATGTCATACCTTCAGTGCATCTCTCTCTGCCTGTATTTCATCAAGATGTTTGGCAACTTCTACTTTGGATTGTTCAATTATCTCCTCAATTTCTGCATCGTGATCAGCTTGCATCTTCCTCATTTCCGCAGCTTTTTCTTTAGCAGCTTCTATTTTCACCTTAATTTGCCCTTCAAGCTCCTTGTTACTTTCTCTAAGGAGATGAACCTCTCTCTGCAGTCTTACAAGTAATGTGGGATTAGCACTACCGGGACGAGTTCTAAGTTCTGCACTATCAGGTTGCTCATCGCCAAGCTGCGCTCTATGGTGTGTTTCCACAGCTTTACGTATGGCGTCATCCTTTTCTTCCGCCCATTGTGCCTTAAGCTGCCAGATCTCCTCATTATGTCTTCTCACAAGTGTCCGTATTTCCTGATCTTTTTCTTTTACTATCGCCTCCTTCACTTTTAATACTTCTAATTCTTTTTCCCTTTCCAGTTTCAACTGTAACTGTTCCACAGCCTGATCTTTCTCTTGCTCACATGTGTCCCTCACTTGTCTGATCTCAATTATTTTGTCACGGTGCAACTGTTTATTTCTTGCTTTTTCTATTTCCAAATCTGCTTTTAAACGAGCTATACGGGCACGCATTTCATCAATTGTTCGTTGATGATTCACCCCAGATCGATTATTAATTAATCGTGGAGAGACTAAGGGAGAAAGAGGTTTCATTGTGGGAACATTCCCATTTGCTTTATCCTGTTTATCCATGTTTCCAGTCATTGATAGTGCAATGTAAATTATATTCTTTAGATATTACAGTGAATTAGGCTATGTTGCAGACATAGCCAATGATAATAAGAAATTAATATGGCAGCTTACATTTGTGTTGAACATGCTATGATTGTTAAGGTGTGAGGTAATTTTTGATGTGTGATTAATGTAACACATACTATCAGCACTCTTATGTAGCCTTGGTAGACCATCCATACACCATAGTCCATACAGCATGGGTGATATCACTGTTGACATAGCAAGGTATGCAGATCACCAGCAAGAACACTAACCACTGTCGCTGGTAATGTACAGGCTATAGCCTAGTATAGTATAATGCATAGCTGTGATAAGTGAGCAGTCACAAACCCCCAGATAAGGTGTTGCGAACTGGCAGAAATAAATATATTAGGCCTAATGATATCCTACTGTAGCCCGTAGTTATGTTGACATAGGCAGGTGCCAACCGTCATTCAAAGTCTGCTTGTATAAATGCTGTGAATTCCATTGGATCCATATTCACCACGTTCATGCCTGATTAGACAAGCAAGTATTGACATGCATGGATTTGACAGAAAGCCAAGTTTACCAGTCGCGGAAAATCCGCTGTAGTAGGAAAAGATTACCTTCCCGGGGCTTCGGGTTTTAAGGTCAGCTTAATGCGCAAATAAGCTACATTTTAACAAGTTTCAAAGAAGTCAATCGTTGCAGAAATTTGCTAAATCTCCCACGTGTAAGCCGGTGTCTGTTGAGTGTGCAGGTACGAATCACCCGCCATGTTGAACTTTGGAAAAGACTGGACGGGCGCGAGTCTGGAGTGCGCGTCTTTCTTATGCCGGAGATCTGTTGTTTGCCACTTGAAAATACATAAATTCTGACATTAGAAAATTCAGCTCAATTTACTTTCCATTTCCACTAGAATTATATAAACATTAAATTAGTGTTTAAAGTGTTTATTCATTCTAAAGTCACCTGTGTGAGGACACCGACCTAATCTAGCAAAAGTTTGTTTTTGGTTGCGTATCACGTGACAACTCGGGATTACCTGGCGAGGTGTCCTTAAAAATGACGTCATTATCAGTACTGTCAACAAGTGCACGTGGCAATACAAGTAATCTGCCTGTAAAAAGATTTATAAATTTTCATCCACATCAAGTCGTGTATCGCGATATGATGATTCTACTTAGAACACAACTATATAATTACAAACATGTATATCAGACGATCTAGCAATAAATAGGGTCTATAGATACTTTTTACAAGTTTTTTCAATTAAATTTTCTGTAAGCCTTTCCAGTCGCCATCTGGCCTACTTTTCGGGGACCACTATGGAAATAAGGGTCACCAGACCCTTTATAGTGTCTTTTATCCCTGGTGACCAGTATGGTGGCCCTGATTGTTTTATATCATGTTTACTGAAATAAATCAAATCAAATCAAATAAAAAAAAAAACTCAGTACTATGAAATTTTAGGGGGGGGGGGGAGGAGTGGGGCCGGGTGATCTGCCGAGAAATCCTAATCTAGCCTGCCTGGCTGTCAATTTCAATTAATAGTGACACACTTCCAAGTAATAAACACAATGGTATTAGACTATTAGGCCTATAAGACACCCCCCCCCCCACCCCTATGATTAGCCAGACATTGTTTGGAAGTTGAGCCACTAGGGCGTAGGCCCAAGCTACATTAAAAAGTTCTAAATAACACTAGGTGATCCAGTGCTACAGATTGCGTACGGTACGTACTGGTTCCATGAGCAACACATTGCGTGACAATTTCACAAGTCATGCATGTTTTCCCGACGTGGGTAGCCTACATGGAACATCATGTGCGTCAGAAACTACCTCAGATAACCTACACTTCACATGCTTTTAAAAACAGCGAGCTTTTTTGCAGCGGTTTGAATATCATTGGAAAACTTAATATTAGGTCTACTGGTTAAACATATTTTCCCAGATATATCAACGGGAACAGCCGATGATATCTGGGCTAACATTTACACAAAGTCCCATGAATTTGTTCATTGCACCTGGCCCAATCTTGTAAGGATATTGCGAGGTGACCACTCGGGTGAATTTTACATGCAAAGTTAAAAATGTAACCAGTGAGAGTACAAATTGTATTTATAGGGCCTATATTTTATAGGCTAATATAAAAAATATTATAGCTCAACCCAATAAAAAAAACCTCCGCATTTGCTCTTTAAATATAGGCCTAGTTAAAATGGATGGCCAAACATTTTTTGCGTAATTAATGTGTTCTAAGGCAATGACTTTCCAGTTATAGATGTTCTTTTTTTTATTTACATTGCTGTCTTACAGTCACATCTATTAGTTATTCCCAATCACCGTGTTGACTTTCAGTGACAGATGTCCTAGCGTGCACGTGACTGACTCACATTATAACAGTCGCCCAGGAGCATGACAACACCCAATTAGAGGTCCACAGGAGGATACCCTCCCAGCAAACATCAGATGCCGGCTCAACGTTGGTTTACTGATGGGCCAGTGACCCTTTGAATCACGACAATTCTCCATCACACAACCGACGTGGTAACCTTTTAGCTGCTTGAACAGGGTAAGGCCAGGATGTACCTTAATTGAATTGCGTGAATGAAGGCCTACCTTGATTGTAATGTAAGTAGGCCTATATATGCTTGATACAACAAAAAGGTATCAAATTCAGACACGACATTGTCTATTTTGCTGTTTAATTAATTACATTTAGAACACGAGACTGACTATTTTGATTTTTAACCAATTATGATCACGGAGAAGTTATATATAACTATATATATCCATGACAAAAAAGTAGCTATTTAATTAATTTATCCGATAGAAAATAAACATGTAAGGTTCTTAAATGAAAAAGACGGAAATAGTTTTATTATCGCTTTACATTTAAGCAATAGGCCTATACCATGTAATATGGAGCCTAATGGAAGCAAGTATTCAACGTATAGGACTACTTTGTTTAACAGTCGAATCCAAATAAAACAGCAGTTTGTACATATGTTCAGCTTATAATTTATTAGTGTTTTAAAATGAATTTATATCGTAACACGGGCGGGTTTCTGTGTATCAACTGAAATATTTGTAATGATCACGAACAGAAATTAAGGCGAGGTGGTTGCCGACGACGCGCTGTTTGACATCTCACATTGTGCCTCGTCTCATAGGTCGTCTCCACTGCCTCGTCTCATTGTCACATCAAACATATTACATGTCATCTGTAAGAAAACCAAAACGCATTTGGCAGTTTGAACTGATTAACTCACTAAAACTTTAATACAACCGTTAGTTGTCACTTAAGATCTGTAATAGCCAACTCAGTGATTGACTTTTTTTTCTGATGAATGTATAGGCCTAATTTACCTACGGTATCATCAAAACACAAAACTGCCACTTTTTTCCCCAGCTGCTTTGATTCAGGTCAGGGACAAACAAGAGGAGGGACAATATCTATACAATGTTACAAACGATTTGATTGGATAATTATTCACAGAGAAACGTACGTTCTGTGTCACTCTGTACACCAATGTCATCCTGAGGCCTGGTCTCCAATATAGGCCTACTTCAACGTATACACGCATTCTAAGAGCCCGTTCGCATCTGTGTCTGATAAAAGAAATACAAGAATACTGCAGTTCAGACCTTCTGAATATTATTGAGAGTTCTATTATGTAGCCAGATAGTCAAGAAGCATCTGAGAGAGACTCTCTGTCCAACTCATCTGCACTCAAATTGTATGAGGCTAAATGTGGAGCACATACCAGTCGGACATGTATGTTGAATTTACCAGTCGGACAAGGATTTATTGGATATAGGCCTATTTATTATGAATATCAAAATCATGGCTCCGTCCTTATCGGCGGGGATTTCAATGTTCGGGTGATGACCTCGAGTAGATATTTAGAAGGCAAGTAAGTAAGTAAGTAAGTAATTGTTTATTAAAGTAACCAGTACATACATATATTTCACATAGTATAATAATACACGAAAATAAATACCCAGCCCTCTTAGGGCTTATTAGTCACTGTCTTATAACATTTATAACAACTTATTTATACCAACTATGACAATACATACATATATATATATATATTTGAAACATGGATGAACAACCCTACTAGCAGATGAAAAATAAGTAATATAAAATAGTAATATTAATTAAAAAAAAGAAATATGTATTTTAATTAAACATAATGTTCTGTCTAATTTGCCAAGCTCCATATATAAAATTTATTGTCAGTTTTACAAATCTGTCGTCCATCAAAATTCTAAGTTTCTCAGTATCCGTATATTGAGAGAAAAGGCAGTCTAAAGAAAAAACATTCTGATATAGTTCAGTTCTCAATTCCTGATACCTAGGGCAAAAACATAGGAAGTGAATTTCATCTTCTACTAGATTCAAATTACATATTTCACACAACCGTTCATCTGCAGGTACATTGCGATACCTGCCCGTCTCTATTGCTAAAGGAAGAATACCGTTTCTAAATTGACAAAAAATAGATCGTTTGCACTTTGGAATTAATAAACTAACATACAATTCTGTTTTGAAATTTATTTTAAATAGACCATATGTTTGTAACTTGGGTTTAGATGCCACGCTTATTTTCCATTGATGGGCATCCTTTTCGCCTAGATGTTCTTCAACAGTTTGCAACGGTATATGTGAAATGTCATTTGAGGTTATATCTAAATCCAGCTCTAGAAATATAGACTTCACTCTTTTTACCCAGCCCAAATTATTGTTTCTCATGTACTTTAACACTTTTAAAGGTAACCTCTGCTTCTTCATCATTGTTGTTCTGTTCCATAATTTTGTAAAACATGCGACATGTCTCGATAAGGGAGAAACCCAATTTACTTCACCATGTAGTGCTGGGATTGGAATTTTCGGTCCAACTCCTAAAAAATACCTCAATGCACGGTTTTGTAATTTAGAACAATCATCAGGCTTAATATGACCCCAGACACCAGCAAAATAGTCAATAATGGGTACAACAGTTCAATCAAACAATTTTTTATATGTAATGTATCCTACATCTTTCAGCGTCTTAAATTTTGATATGCATGCTCCTAATGCTCTCCCTCCTTTAGAACAAAGCTCATTGATACTTGCTTTGAAATCCAGATGTTCATCTAAAATTAAACCCAAATATTTATATTTCTGTACAATATCAACAGTTTTATTATAAAAAGTGAATGAAAAATCTGTAATTGACACGCGCACTTTGCGAAAGTGTACAATTTTAGATTTAAGATGATTTACACTCATGCGCCATTTATTGCACCAATTTTCAACAGTTTATAAAAGTCTGAAGGTCATTTTCATTTTCTGCCATCAGATTTAAATTATCAGCGTACAACAGATGCAAAATTCTATCATCACCAAGGGTATTACCTATTCTCAGCGAATTTAATTCTGTGGACAAATCGTTTATAAAGATATTAAAAAGCGTCGGAGAAAGCACATCTCCTTGGCGCACACCACATTCAGTTTCAAACCAGTTTGACAAATCATCATTAACTTTTACTGATGACGAAAATATGTTTGCATACAAATTAAATAGGTAACTAACTATAAAGCGAATGGCATACTGGTGACATAAAAATGTATACATATATACATGTATACATTCTATTCCACATTTGTGTGACCTTGGCCTCTCGTTCTCCACCTATTGAGAGGTTAAAACAATGCTAGGTTTATGCCGACATTCAGTCAGAATAATTTCAACGACTCGTGTTTAATGTCAGCTAGCGCGAGCAGCTACTCTGAGATCTTATTTTTATGAATTATAAATTTCAGCTTAAAGTTGAGTGACTCGCTAATCATGCTAATATAAAAAATGTATATGGGAGTTCAAAGAAGTGTTTGAACAAGCATACTGCTATCGTCTAACTGTCCGCGTTGGTTACAATGTTTGCCAACGTTCATGTGTGACACCAGTCCGTCAATGCTGGACGCGCGGGCTGTGAACGCAGAAGCACCAGAATGGCAGATCGTTAACCCTCTGCATCCTGATAACCATGAGAATAAGATGTGCATTCCACGTCGATTATTTGTTTTAAATTGATAAGGCTTTGACTGAGAGCAAATTCGGGCCGAAAAAAATGACCGTCATGGCGGTCTGACCGCATTGATGATCTGACGGTTAAGTGAGAGTCTAGCTATAGTATAATGGTCAAGATACCCTCAGATAGTCAGAAGAATGCTCAATCCGGCTGACAGGTTGCTCAAATTCGGTAAAATGATCTTTCGTTTTTACATTTGACTAATTTTACCATATTTACTGACATGAATTACCCAGGTAACTGTTCACGAAAAAAATCATTGTCGCGTAAAATAGGTGGATCACATCATATTGCATAATATGTCAGCAGATGGTGCGTCCATCCATAGTTAGTTTACCACGTCTTTCTTTTTATTTACACGCGTCAGGGACGCAGGAAGCGCAGCTAGAAACACCATGGCTCCAGATGGCACTTGATTCACAAACTGGTGCTCGCGTATTCGGTCTGTCCTTGAACAAACCGGGCTAGATCAAGCTTGGGAGACGCAGCATATTGGCAATACAAATAAAGTCATGATGCTTTCCTTTAAAGATTCAATTGTTAGAATATATACACAGCGGTGGAGACAAGATATCGAGAGTTCAAGTAAGCTGCGAACATATTCATTAATAAAAAAATCTTTGTGTGTTGAACCATCTTAAATATAAAGGGGAACAACCTCATAACAGCAATGGCCAGATATCGAATGAGCTCACATGATTTAAAAATAGAGAGAGGACGATACAATAATCCAATAACTCCAATAAACTAATGAATATGCACAAGGTGTGAATCGAACGAAATTGACGACGAAATACATCTTCTTCTCCACTGTAATGCTATGAACAATGAACGCAAAATCTTGCTTAATTCTGTAGCCGCAATTATTATTATGCAACCGACAAATGATATGTTTCTACGAATTATGAAGTGAAGTCACTAGCAAAATTTATCTATGATTGTTTTGAACAAATTAAGGGTTAAAAATACTGAGTAGGCCCTATTTATTATCGGCAGGTACACGTATCATACTAGTTCCTATGTTTTCGTCGATACTGTAAGTGTTGGTAGTCGTAGGAACCACCTTAATATACTAGTATGGCGTGTGTTTGGCCATACGACCGTTTCACGAGCTGACGCTGGCCCATGTACTTCAAAAGTAAGGGTGTTAATTGTATTATAGCGATGTATGTAAAAAAATGTATGTATATTGTAAAATATTAAGTAATCTACGGGCACATAACGACTGTGCGTGCATGGTCCCATGGCTCGGAGTTACTTGTTTTACGGACTTCCACATTTATTACATTTACCCGAGATTATGTTTGCTTTTAAAAATACTATATAAGCCTCAGCGTCGTTTTATTACATCACTTTACATACTACAGTAACATAATTATGCATTTGTATATATTTTTAGGTTTCTACACTTTCCACAGTGTCTTTTTTTTACTGTCATATATGATTTGTGGATCATCCATAGTAGCTATTTTTTCTCTAGTTTTGGTGCGGGAAACAAAATGATAGACCTATGTACACATATTGGTATTGTTCAAGTAGTAATCAATTATCTGTTATGTTATCGCTATATCCAGTGTTTTACTATTGGCAATGCCTTTTAACATGATTTTAATTCTGTATGTGATACCATGTAAATTTTCGTGTGATTTTAGCAAATAACCATCTTGTATACATGTACACATATTCTATCATTTTTGGGACAAATAAGTCAGTAATGACTTTTCTTCATGTCAATAAAATATCTGTATGTCTGTCTGCCAGGTTTGAAAATGTTTTTGTCACCATGACTAGTTTTAATTAACCACATCGTAGATCCACGCAAAGTATGGATAACCTCTATTGACACAATTTTACAAGAAGTTAAGCCCGTTTGCCAAGGAAAATTGTTTGTCAGGTAGGAACTTTTCGTCATGATACATGTATAACTAATGCTATTTTTCTTTAGGCCTGTACCTGAATGAATAGTTGTACCAACTTTCAGACTATTACCTGAAACTGAACAATATAATCGCTCCGATGTCGTCATAAATAGATTTGTTTTCAAGATTTTCATTAATTTCATGCCTCTGCAACTTCTCAACACCCAGTTACAACAAGGCCCGTCGGCGATGGAATTAGGCCTCAGCCTCTGATCATCGTTGTCGGACAATTTTTATTTGCTCGAGTTTTTTTTTTACAGCATATCCCTCCCTGAAGCTGCACATTTTGTTCTTCAGCAATGGTACATCTATCTGGCACAGTTCACCAGATATTACGCATATTAGAGACAATAATGGCCGTACGTCGCCCACTTTGAATTTAATGCAGCTGAAATTGTTCAGGGCATATCACTCCCTGAAGCCGCACATTTTGTTTTTATAGTAATGGTCTAGCTATCTGACACAGTTTTCCAGATATCAGGCATACTAAGATCAATAATGGCCGCAAGTCTGTCACTTTGAATTTGATCAAGTTGATATTTTTCAGGGCATATCACTCCTTAAGGCAGCACATTTTGTTCTGTAGTAAAGGTCTAGCTATCTGGCACGGTTTTGTAGATATTACGCATTTTAAAGTCGATAATGGTTGTAAGTCGGCTGTTTTGAACTTTATCCGAATTGAAATTTTGCAGGGCATATTCCTCCGTGAAGCCACTAATTTTGTTCTCTGGTATAAATTTAGGTCGGAGCGATACATGTATAGAGAAATGTTGAGTCAATCGGGTCAACGAGAAAAGTGATAGTTGAAAGTTATAGTGCTAGAAGTGACGGGCAGACGTACGTGCCGCACGACAATAATAGGCGGCCGCCAATATTTGGCTGAGGCCTAAAAAAGCTGTGGTCAGACATACAGCGACAAGTGAAAAAATTATCCAATATGAGGTACGAACATGCTGATAGCGCCAGACAAAAGTTCCCTTGGGGTGCAAAGAACTTTCATGGATACAGCCCAATTGCTACCGACTATAGGACAGGCTTGCTCGGGATACCAGGTTGACTCTAATATGTTGTGCAGTCATGGTAATTGCGATTGCAAGATTACCAAACTATGTTAAGGTTAACTGTTACAGGAGGAATCGATGTTACCTAATGTGTGTTATTTTTACGTGTAGGCTTATTACATAAAACCATATACAGGAATTACTTAACTATTCACATAATACATACAGTATGGTTATGTCTGGTGAGGAGATATCAAATAGTACTGAAATCATCATTAGTAAAGCTAACAATGACTCTCTTATTTGTGAGCATAAACAGATAAACATAATCCCATCAGAAGGCGGGATAACTCCCCCCCCCCTCGAAAAAAAAGTGCAGATAGTAATCTTACAATTCACATTGACACTGATCACTTGATGGGCTTGCCTGATACTGTCCTTCGCAGGGTGATATGGTCTTAGTCTAGTCAAGTCTACTCCACTGGTATTTAAAGGGCTTGTCACACCTTGGGGGGCGGGGGCCCTAGGGTAGTGGTTAGCACCGCTGCCTTTCACGCCAGAGTCCGGTTCCCGGTCTCGGCGGTTTGAAAGAAACAAAATTGTTTCTTCCCCATCCACGTGTGAAAGTTAGTATTGTGGGGAGCCTTCGTGACCGAGAGGTAGCGTGCTCGGCCTCAGACCGCCAGGGCTCGAATTTCGAATCCTGTGTCTGGAGGACAGTGTCCTCTCAATCATCTCACCATCCTCAGGAGGTTCTCCTGGCCCAGTTTAGCCTATATGTGCACAAAGGTGGCCTAAAGCCCGATTCATTTCATTTCATTTTGTCACACCTTGGCGATCAGCGTCAACGATCGCGTAACACAGGGAAAAATATTTAAAATGCTGGCGATTGATGGACTCTCAGGATCCAGAACGATCTTCTAGCGGTCACAAGCGCACGAATAACGTTAGAGTAACGTGAATGACGACTGAAGAACGCACATCCCATGATCCTTGATTCTATCGATCCGCTGATCACAAACTTTTATAAATGTGCTTAACTTTTACAAAGATTGATACATTTGTAGATATGTTGTCTATAATTACCAATAATTTATGACTTTATTTTTATGATTTTAAGTGATTAACCAGGAAGTTTAATATATATTATATATGTATATGCCTATTATGTTTTATAAGCAATATAGTACAGAGACTGAGTAACGCTCCCCTAGCGTGCATAGCGACTGAGTAACGCTCCCCTAGCGTGTACAACGATCGAGTAGCGCTCCCCTAGCATGTGGAGCGATTGAGTAGCGACCACCCAACGCTCATCTAGCGTCTTCTCTTACACGCTGATGTGCGTTGAAAGTGTTGAACCTGTTCAAAACTTTCAGCGTTCATCAGCGTTCGTCTGCGATCAACAACGATCGCTAAACGCACATGGCGATAGCACAACGATGGTCCAGCGATGATCAGCGTTCGGCTGATTTTTTCGTGCGTTACGCGATCGTTGACCGCCAAGGTGTACCAGGCTCTTAATGAAGATTGTTAAAAATGACCGCTTGTTAACGATTGGTCTTTGTTAATAATGACATGATTGGAATTTGATCGAGTTTTTCTGGGTGCATCCTTCCCTGAAACCTCACATCTTATTTTTACCTCCGCCAAAGGATTTCATGTTTTTGGTGGTGCTGGTTTGTTTGTCTGTCACTCTGTCCGTGAACAGTAATGAACGGATTTGCATGAAACTTTTACCAGAGGTATTATGTGTCTCAGGCCACGGAACAATCCATTAAAATTTAGGGATGATACGGATTACCGGATCTTCCGCAGAACTTAAAAGAAAGGATGTGTGTCTCAGGCCAATAAACAATCCATTAAACATGTTAAATGTTGGGGGTGATCCGGATTACGACCTGGATCTTATACACAATCACTGCGGCAGAAGTTTGCAGTCTCTGACTGAATGTCTAGTTCAGTAGGCGTAATGGTTCACTCATCATCTAGCTATCTGGAGAAGTTTGCCAGATATTAGCATATTTAGGTCAATAATGGCTGCGAGGCGGCCATTTGGGATTTAAGGGCATATCCCTCCCTGAAACTTCACATTCTGTTTTACAGTAATGGCCTAGATAACTAGCACGTTTTAATGGCATATAAACGGCAATTTTGAATTTGAAAATTTTCAGGGTGTATCCTTGGAACCATGTAACCTTATACCGGTACTTTGTTTTATAGTAATGGTCTAGCTATCTTAAGCAGTTTTCATAATATCCTGCAAAATATTATAATTGAATATACTACTGCTACAAATTAGGTCAAAGTACTGGTTAACATCTAGGTCAAGGTACAATAAATGAAAAGGCACCACTAGAGATCATCTATTTGCAGTTGCTGGCGATAGAATCAAGGATTATGGATCATGAGAGTCCATCAATCGCCAGCATTTTCAATATTTTAAATAACATTGGAGTAGACTTGACTAGACTAGACCATATCACCCTGCGAAAAACAGTTTCAGGCAAGCCTATCAAGTGATCAGTGTCAATGTGAATTGTGGTACTGAACCAAAAGTAGGTCAAAGTACAGTTACCCTCAAAAGACAACCTAGACCCACTAGCGGTGTTGTGTGCAAAATTTGAAGATAATCAGACATATAATCCGCACTTGGTATAAAATGCTGATACCAAAGGAGAGATAGAATAAACATACAACAACAAATAGATAAATACACAACAATGTATATATTTTAATTTACATGAATAATAACATGGCAGTTAACATATGGACAGGGATCAAATCAGTTAATGAAATAATTCTTTAGATTATAACAAAATACCACTGTGTTAAATCTACACAGAGGATTACTTATGACTACTTATACTTTTAAGAAGTAATGGTATTATATTATGATATAAAGTGGTGTACAGTAGAGCCAGCTATGATCAGCCACTCTCATGAACAGCCAACTTTTCCAAAATAGCATTTTGCATACAAATTAACTTGTTATGAGCAGCCACCTGCCTTGCCAGAAATGCCACTTTTCTTGTGTCACAAGGGTGGGCTGCGCATAGCAGGTTCTACTGTAGGCCTAATACAAAGCCAGTTAATGTCACATTTTAAAGTGATTATTAATATTACAGCAATGTAACTGTTTAAATACGAGTTAGTTCTAGTACAAATTTCTGATTATGGTGTCTGCACAAAACATCAAAAATATTATGGCACAAGATATGTTGTTACATTTTATCATTAGACAGATCTATTTTTTTAGTGCACACAAAATTCTTAGACTGCATTGATATCAGCACTGCGGTTCTGCAGCTTAACGTGGTAAGCAGCCTCGTCATGCAGGGTGGAATATTGAATGAACATTAAAAAAAGTAGTTACTGTCTCCTTCATGTGAGAATGGAATTGCATAGTAACAAAAAATTTACCCAATGTTACACAAAAAATATACTAGTATCCCAGCAAACATAAAACAGTTGTCTAACATTTGTACAACGTCGGCCCAACGTCTTCGACGTTGGTCCAACATTGTACAAATGTCATACAAATGTTTCGTGTTTGCTGGGATAGTATCAAGAGTTATGAGCATTTATTGAGGCATAATGAAATCACATCAAAGTGGAAATCCCCCTCCAGACCTGGTTTTATTCAATTAATTATTTCATTATACAATTATAATACACGAGAAGATCTCTAGTTCACATCGTTGGTTATGTCAGGAGGTTTCACTGGCAGCTGACTTGCCCGTTTGGTTGAGATGTTTTATAACATCCACCCAGTCCCATCCTCTTTCATGCTCGCCCTTTTGGTCCAAGCGATTGTACATTTTACGTTTCTGTGCTTTTGTTAACTGTTCTTTTTTCTCTTTCAGCTTCGCAACTTGAGGTTCACCACGAGGGCCTTTATTCTCGGAGCTCTCACATACATTCTAAAACAAAAAATTTACCAATATTTACCACATTTAGCACATTTACCAATACTCATTATAAGGTACCTATAACCTTACATGCAGTAGGGCTAATAAGATTCTACAATGGCCTAAACTAGTTTCAAAAGAAACACAAGGCATTGACCCCATGTCGATTTAATGTTGGTCGACCGTTTATGACGCTGGCCCAACATAAAATCACCTTGGCTTCAAATCTTGTATTTTCTGGGTTACATAACATACTATAATACTGAGATTGTCGATATATCTCAGCAGACAATACTGACAGGTAAATTTTGTGCTTAGTCAAGACCCCCACTGGTCCTCACCACACTCCACAACTGAACTGTTAATTACATAACAATTTCACGTGTTATTCCTTGGTATGGCTATGTGGTTTACAATGTCAAAGACACAACTTTTGTTATACATTTCCATATTGGACAGATACAAATCAGGACTATACTTATGAATATTTCTAATGGAACATATTCTACAGTGTAATCAATCAGGGCCATGATTGTTCGCTGGTTTGTTGACAAGTTGATGTGACTGCTAATGAATTAGGAATATACTGCTAAATCAGTTGAGGATTATATACTGTTTTTATTCTAATAAATGCCCATATGCCAATAAACGCCCACTCCCCGATTTGCAAATAAAATCCACGATAATGGTACACTATATAGACATACTCAGCAATCACAAAACATTTGTATAACATTTGTACAACATCGACCTAGCATCTTCAATGTTGGTCCAACATCGTACAAATGTTATAGAAATGGATGGTGTGTGCTGAGTAAAAACACTGCGCCCACACATTCTGATTAACACCCAGGCTGTTTATTTATCTACCGGTAGTTCATTGTTGAATCCCCCATCAGCAATTGGTTGTTCGGTTGGCTCTCCAGGCTAAATAAGGTAATCATCCATTAATGGTTGATTCGTCTGCAAAGGTTTGATAAATTTAATATCTATCATTAATACCAATACATGTACTACCTTTACCTCAGTAATTCTCCTGATAATACACTTATATACCTGGGGTGGAGCAGTTGGCTGGTTCACCAGTAACTCTTCAACTTGCTCTTTAGAATACTCAAACAATGTGTAAGTCATAGCTGATCCAATCCACATTTCAGCCTAAAATAAATAAAGCTTAGTATTTATGTAAGTGAACAATTAATAAAATATATGTAAAATTTAATAAAAAAAAAATCCCGTAGAATCACAATATATTATACTAAAAGAAGTGATACTAATTTGGTCAACAATTTAAACACTGTTGAAAGGATTTATCCCCTTTTTTATTGCTAAACATACATTATAGCATTTGCAAGCTTTTGGCATGTTGATGTAAGTGTACAATAGACTTACATCAGCTGTGCATACTTTCAACTGTACATGCTTTCGAGATTTAGTAAACATTTATTGCATGAGACCTAAATTGTGATACCCAGCATTAAAAATAAGCAGAAATCCATCTGTTTGTCTGAGCTACAAAATATCAGGACAGAGCAACATAGTAGAGAATATGTTATTTATGGTTCCAATATTCACATAGAAGTGGAGTGACTAAATTTTATTCACTTTCTATGGGCAACTTCAGGTTTTGAGAGTTCAACCAATTTTATATTTTTTGAAACTTTGGCATTTCTCCAAAATTGACCAGCAAAGATGATTCCGGTGTGGATTAAACAAACTCAAAATCAATAGTATTTTGTTACATTAAATATGGCTGATGTGATGTCAGACAGACTCTCACCTAATGACACAGATTATAGACATGAGTTGTGATATGATACAACTATGACAAATGTACTCTGATGTATGAGTATTCTTGATATGTGACTGATGATTTATTAACAAATATAAGTAAATAGAAGAACACTGAATACATACCTGTTCATTCAGACTGGTAATAATCTGTGTTTTGACTTCATCTAAACTGAAATGAAAACAGATTAGATTGTAATTGTAATTTGTAGAAGCATGCCTCACTATTTTGCCATATTTTAAAACAGCATGATTGTCTGATTTGGTTGAATATATAATATACGTTTCCAAACATACACAAAAGCATTGTTTATTGTTTTTCAAATATTTATCAATGAATAAATGAATAAAAATGATGTAAATGTAGCAAAATTAATTATAAAATGAAATATATTAAACTAGCAAAAAACTGTGACCAGTACCTAAAGTTTTTTAAAAAAAATGTTATGTTTGAACACTCATTTAATTACCAATAACGGTGATTTGATCGGTTCATTATATAAATACAGTATAAAAACGAAAAATAAAGCTGACAACACAAAAAAGTTGCATAGTGACACTGGCTTACTAATCAAGCGTGTAGATACAGGCATCGCCAAAGAATAGATCACTATTACATTTACCAAACATAGTAGCCAACCTTATAGAAAAAAGGAAACCTGTAAAGGGTTTGGCATAATTTGCATTCCACTCCAGAAATTATTCAATAAAGGCCTGTGAACAATTTTGCATAAATAAAATTAAGTTCACCACTTTAGATAATGAAAACCCCCCCCAGAAATCTGCTAAAGATGACATCACTGCTATTTACTGTACCGGTACTAATGTTGTGTAAGTTATAGCCTGCTTTTGTATTTTTGGCCTGGTGCGATTTATATACAATAATTGTTTTGTCACTTTGGAATCCTCTAACATGCCTATCAGTATCACTTGTCTGTATAAATCGTCTATCAGCACATATTTAAAAAAAAAATCATTTTACTAGTGTTTTTCTTGCTATTTCAGAGCAATTTTTTATTTAACCCGGATTACTATTATTACCTTATGATGGCTTCTATTTTAAGTACTGATTAATTTTATAGATTCAGCCCTCCAAATACATACAGGTGTTTGTTGTAGAAAGCTCCA
The DNA here is from genome assembly GCA_964017125.1 of Flabesymbios commensalis. NCBI lineage: Eukaryota > Metazoa > Annelida > Polychaeta > Terebellida > Flabelligeridae > Flabesymbios > Flabesymbios commensalis. Next base: position 55,892,739 of record OZ024903.1, read on the forward strand.
AGATTAACATCAGGTAACTCTTCAGGATATCCATCTCCCCAGCTGATCTCAACAAGGAATGAGTGATATGCTCCGTCTTCTCCTACCTGGCAAATAATTTAAGTTGTTAATCATCAAAATGCACACAGACAAGCACAAAATTAACATGGTAATTGACAAGTTTCCAATTAATTGTTGTGAATGCAATTAATTTTTACACATTAGGAATACATTTTAAGCAGCCATTTGCATTTTTATGCTCTCTAGTCCCAGTTTCAAGGTACACAAAGAAAACTAGACATGTACCCAATGTAGGTATAACCGTGGTCCATTGTCTAAGATGTTGGCCCAGCAATTAAACCAACATTGGTTCAATGCATCGTGTTTACAAGTCACAGATGCGAGTGTTTGTCAGTAAAAACAGGAGAAATTCACAAAAATGGCAGTTCTTGTTCTGAAAAACGGAATTCCACAAAAAAGTAGAAAAATCACATCCATAAAAAATCATCTGGAAAATTGCAAATCACATCACTGAAAAATTAATCATTTAGTTGACATTCCAAAAGGACGAGTCACTTTTGGTGAAAAAAATGTTTAATCAAACTGATACATAATAAGTCTATGTGGATATGCTTACTTTATATTGAAACTTGGTTGTATTAATTTCTTTGAAACAATTATCCCCATCATATATTGAGCGAAGTACCTCCAATTCTTCCTGAAAAAAATATTTCAAGGGTTAAAATAATTGTTTGTTTCCTGTGACTGGCTGAAAAAATAGGGTAGGTACCGTAGGAATTTTACTTGCAATTTTTTTTCTAATTACACTGTAGGGCATCTATTTTATTACATGATGATGTATTGGTTTCTCATTTCAAGAGCAGCTTTGTTTTCACACATAATAAAAGTAGACTACACACCACTTTAAATGGAGTTGATGGAACTGGGATAAAATAGTTCAGTAATGCCCATTTTTCATTTTTATATTAATGCAATATAATCTTTAGGGATAGTATTTAACTGTACATTCATTTTTAAAATCATTGACTTCCAGGGAAAATTTGTTTGAAAATTATTTATTAGCAATTTTCTCTTCCAAGGTGTTACTTGCTAGACATCCTTATCATTGATGTATAAATATTTTGCTGATCAATTACAAATTTGATTAACAAATTGGCAGAATTGCGTAGCATTTGCTATGCATACTAAACAAATTTTTCCCTGATTTCACCATAACATTGGCTGATTGGTCAATTTTATTGTTTCGTTAATTGCTGGAGTGAAAATTAAATGAAGCGGCATGCCTGGTATTTCTCAATGGCCCTCAGGGCCAGTATCTCAGGTGATTTACTGGCCTTTAGTGATTGTTACCGGTCTCGGGCCAGTGTTAGTGTTGATACCTGAGTCTAAGATAAAGTCAATCTGATAACCACAAACAAACTTGTAATTATTTTGTATATTTTGTTTGAGAATCAGGGAAATTAGAATAATAAAATATGAATACATGTATTTTGGTTGCAGAACATTTGATTTTTATAGAGATGGGTGTTGCTGTGAAATGTTTTCATATAATGAGCTGTTCATCAAGATATACCACACATTTAGCACAAGCACTCACTACAATATATGTTCTCATGTGTTGTGAATGGCCATTGTGCAGCACAGCATGCCTTTGAAGATATTGGAAAATTACATGCATAAAAAATCCCCACGAAAATGTCATGCAACAACTTCGAAGATAAAAAAATATCATCAAATTGCAGAAATCCCTTACAATGCTGAAATATTTTTTGTATAAACCATGGAGAACAAAGGGTTTTTTAAATTTAAAATCTTCATAAATGTCTTAGTTAGCTGTTCTCGCTTTATATAAATACATAGATGTTGTGGGTCTATGGCCATTATATATACTTTAGTTATTTCAGTGTTCAGTCTTTATATGTCAGAATCAGACATTAAACGTCAGAAACAGACGTGAATTACATTTTTGATAGAATTTAAATGTGTACTTAACATGCTTAATCACTGAGCTATTTAAATAGCATTGAGTACTGTTCACATATATGGAGGTAGATATTTTAAATATTGATTCGAATTTTATTTTAACTGAACATTCAAACTATTAAAGGAACTGAATTAGACTACATTGTATTGGAATAAAAAAAAAATAACAAATCATCAAATTCTAATTTGTCAATCAAAGGACAAATTATGCTTCCAGATATAAAATATCTGTATACTAACCTCTTGTAATTCCGTATTTGACATTCCAGTAGATTTTATAGTAATACTTAATGCAGATTCATTGCTACAAGAACTGGTATCAAATTTCTGCAAAAAAACACATTTAGGCAATGAAAAAACAACAACAAAAATAGATGGGATTGGTTGTGCTCCCTAAAAAGTATCTATGGGTGGAAAATGATTCCAGGCAATGAATTGCACTGTGTTGAAATGACAACAAGAGAGATTGATGCATATTTTGTGGACCATATCATGTATATTTTATTTTTACATGCAAGTTTATTTTGCAAAGGGGGCCATAGGCCCATAGTGCAGTGCATTACAATTGAAGTGAATTTGTGCTAGCAATTTTATCCCAATAATGCTTTTTTATAGAAATAGCATAAAACGGAATCGTGACATTTGAAGCTGGAATTGCTAGCGCAATTTCCAGCTTCAAATGACGAAAAATATTTATACTTTTTGAAAATAGATATCTTTTAAATTGAATTATTTGACTAATTAAGTATCTAGCACAAACCATATTATCCATTTACAGTGGCATATTATTTGGCTTAAAATCCGGGCGTAGGAGGACAAGGGTTAAATCAATAATAGTGATGGGGATTGGTTGGTATTTCATAATCAATGATCTGATGATCGATAAACAACCGATGATCACAGTTAATCGAATGAGTGAAGTTCTTGAGAGATTGATAACATAAATATGATTTTGTATGGCAATGGTGAGCTTTCAAAGTAGCAAGTGGAAAAATAACTACTGTATATCGCAGCGTATAGTACGCTACTTTTTTCTTTTTTGAGCCTGTTTTTGGCCTGGTGCGTATTACCCACCGGTGCGTACAATATATAGATTTTGCTGAGATTTGGCACTCAAAATCTCACGTCCCCCTGAGTGAACTGCGATCTCCTAACTCCTTATATTTTCGCCCAAAAATAGCAAATTACTTCAGCAGCTATATGTCTAGTGAAATAACATTCCATGTAACTGTAAAAGTTCTAATTGTAGCCGCAGCTTCTATTAGAGTAAAAAATCACAAATGCCACTACCGGTAGCAATTTTTCCAAAACTTCACTTGCAGCTTCTAATGAGTTTAAATTGCAGTGAAGCATTCGCAGCGCGAAGGGAAATTGTGGGTTAACGCTCACTCTGGCTGTAGCATGAATCACAAATCACCAGGATTTTGAGTTGTGTCATATTACCAGACAACGTTACCGGTACTTATTGTGAATGATGTTAACTTATTCAAGACGTCCCTCTCAGTAGATACATGTCTCAGTAGATGGGATTTATCAAAATAAACTTTTTATGCCATCGCAAAACACAGTTATCTCGGGCTCCATCTTGTACTATTGAAGAAGCTTGCCCAAGATATATTGGGCTCCGCTGGAATGAGTTAATGTGTGTCACATTCAAAATAATTGTAATATTATTTAATTTATTAAAAAAGAAATAATAGATATATTCAGAAATAATGTACGTTAGCAAAAAAAATTTCAAGAAAAAGGTGTAATCATGGTAATGGGCAAATATTGCTAAGAAAACTGGATTATGTGATTGCAAATGATGAAGAAAAATGACCAGGTCTGTGCAGCTTTTTACAGATTTGAAAAAAATCCCATTTGTAAGAAAATGAATAACAATTGCTCAAAAAAGGCTAAATTATGCATTTGATGTGTTACCATCTACATTTATAGCAAATATCATTTAAAGGGTGAAGCAGGTATTATAAATTGTTTAGGGTTTATTCCGAGATAAAACTAAGGGGACCACCATTAGATTCCCAGGGGGGGCGGGCAGAAGTATTTTTAAAATAAATAATATTGGGCTCAAATAATGTTAAATAAATATTTTGTTGTGGGGCATGGCTGAAATAAATAATTGATTACAATATGAGCTTGAAATAAATAATTTATTCTTTGTAGACCACACGACATCCGTAGACGACTGGTTGAACTCGAACCCCATTTTTTTCCCGCCTCGCTATGTTTGGCTCTATTCAACTTTTAATCTATCAGATGTAATTCAACATATTGCTATATTTGTTTTGTTAAATTACACCTTTAGTTTGACCTCATTTGTTGTGTCCGAAATAAATAATGATGTAGATGGTGAAACCAGGTGAAATAAATATTTCATTTGACACATAGCCTGAAAAAAATAAAAAAAATCAGATTGGAATTTAAAAAAAATATTTGTGCTTTTCTAAATACTCCTGCCCTCCCCCTGGGAATCTAATGGTGGCCCCCTAAAAAAAATTAGTTTTCCTATGATTTATAATAAGTATATATTATTGGTGCATTTCAAACAATATCAAGAAAAAATCAAAATAGTGCCATGTAATGTTTTACACTCTTCTGCATGTTTTTTGGTGGCGTGTTGGGAGCGGGGGCCCTGGTGCAGTGGTTAAAGTTGGCTGCTTGGAAAGTTGGAGATCACGGGTTCATACCCCACTCTGGCTTTCAAGTTTCTAAGAAACAAAATGCTTCTTCTCCGGTCACTCGTAAAGATTCAATATCTTGGGGAGCCTCCGTGACCAAGAAGTAGCGTGTTCGGCCTCAGACCGCCAGGCTCGAATTTTGAATCCTGTGTCTGGAGGACAGTGTCGTCTCATTCAGCTCACCATCCTCAGGAGGTTCTCCTGGCCCAGTTTAGCCTACATGTGTACAAAGGTGGCCTAAAACCCGATCCATTTCACTTCATTTTTTTTGTGTTGTGTTTATCCAACTTAAATTTTAAATAAATAGGCATGTTTTAGGCATGCGAAAAAGTTATATTTTGTTTTATGATACTGCCAAGCGGACAAATCTATAATAAGTGCTTTAATTATATTGAATTACAGTATTTAGTCAAACAAATTGCTTTAAAATCACATTTTTATTTTTAAATCTTTTTTTGTGTGGAAAAACTGAACATTTTTCTGATAACCTAAATCTGTCAGGAGGTTGTCCCGTTTAAATTCCTTATTTCCGTCCCTGCCACTGTCATTTGGAATAACCTGATAACAGGCTCATGTCACAGCAAGCACAAGATGTTGACCTAGTGCTGCCATGATGTTGGTCCACCATCTACAATGTTGACCCAACATGATCCCATTACTGGGTCAATTCAATTCAATTCAGTTTATTTATTTATGCTTGAAACATACATACATGCAAATATTTATAACAAGGCCCGTCGGCGACGGAAAAAGGCCTCAGCCTCTAATCATCGTTTTAAAGTGAAAATCATTTGAAACAAGAGCACATTCGACAATAGCAAAACATAAAAAAATGTTGAGTGGATAGTGTTAATGAGAAAATTTGACGATAAGAAGTGGCCGAAGGTCGGCCATTTTTTATTTTATCATGTTGAAATTTTTCAGGGTATATCCCTACCTGGAACTGCACATTTTGTTCTATAGTAATGGTCTAGCTATCTGGTCCGGTTTTCCAGATATTACGCATATTAAAAAAATAATGGCCGATAATCGGCCATTTTGGCCGCCATGACCTAGTTTCTGTCTGAATCTTGCCCAATTTCAAACTCATCCGAGCTATTAGTGAAATGGATATCTGGTATAAATTTTGGAGCGAAACATAAAAAATTGTTGAGTAAATCGCGTTAACGAGAAAATTTGACTATCTGAAGTGGCTGCAGGTCGGCCATTTTGAATTTTTTCATGTTGAAATTTTTCATGGTATATCCCTACCTGGAACTGCACATTTTGTTCTATAGTAATGGTCTAGCTATCTGGTCCGGTTTTCCAGATATTACGCATATTAAAAAAATAATGGCCGATAATCGACCATTTTGTCCGCCATGACCTAGTTTCTGTCCGAATCTTGCTCAATTTCGAACTCATCCGAGCTATTAGTGAAATAGATATCTGGAATAAATTTTGGAGCGAAACATAAAAAATTGTTGAGTGAATCGCGTTAACAAGAAAATTGTCGATCGGAAAAAAGTCAAGGTCATAGGGGTCACAGAAAGGTCAAATGTGAAATTAGTCAAGCTTTAGTCATGATTAACCTGTATGTGAAGTTTAATGTGCATTCCAGTTATGTGAAACAAGTTATAATTCTAAAAAGTGGCGGACAGACGGACGGACGGACGCGCCTGGTGACGACAATAGGCATCCTGCAAAATTTTGGCTGAGGCCTAAAATGCAAAGTGACCTGCAAAAGGCTTCCATGCAGCCCACCCTTCAATAAAAAAAGTTTCTGAAAAACTGCATACGTCGCGGGGAAGACGGAGAGACAAAAAAGACGGCCAATAATAAAATAGTAACATTATGCGGAGGGAGAAGCAGACAAATATGAGTATAGTCTATGTATCAACGCAAAAAAAGAGACACAAATTAAATATATTAACAACGTTAAAATTAGCGGACTGCATAGATATAAAATATAATAATACGATCTTATATAATATCCTTCACCTTGACCAAAAATAGGGCCACATCCAAAGTGCACCGTATATTAGGAAACAGCAATTTTTGAACATATATAGCAGTTTGGTATTAAACATATTGAGTTGTATGCATTTACAAGAAAACATTTAAGATATACTGAAAATCTTTTTCGACTATGAGTTTTCCCTTAATCTGTTATAATGCTGCTTGATTTATTTAAAATATCCGGAATACAAAACGCATACATTTTTGCCCAAATACATGTTTTACTCGCGCAACTGAGTAGTTTCTCTTTTGTCTGATGTTATGATGGTAGATTACTGGTTGTAAAAGTGAAGACATGTTAATGAAATATGCAGGTAAATTGTTATTTATCAGGTCAAAACAAAACGTTAACATTTGAAGCTTAAACATACCATCAATTTTAAGCACATTTAGCTTCTTAAAGAGGGGCTCGCTGTGAGACAGGTAACCACTCGAACACATAATTTGCATGGCTTTCTTCTGTAATTTTAAAATTCTTTCCTGGCTAAAACCCCAGCACTTAAGACCATAAAGTATATGTGGTTTAATCAGCCCATTATATATGGTTAAAAGAATTTCAGAAGGAACCATGTGTTTAAGCCGGTACATATTATTTATATTATTTGAAATTTTAGAAGCTATTTTGAGTGAATCCCATTTTAAATGCTTGTGTATTGTTAACCCTAAAAAATTAAATTCATCAGCAAATTCTATTTTGATATTTTTAATCTCTATATTTGGTATATTGACTTGTTTTTGAGGCATATGAAATACCATGAATTTGTATTTTTTTATGTTGATTGATAATTTGTTCAACTTTAACCAGTCTGCAACTTTTGTTAATTCTAAATTAAAATTTTTGTTAATATAATTACTAACAAGACTACATAAGTCCAGAAGCTCCCGCGACGAATTAGAATTTGATTTGAGCAATTTTGTGTAGGGTTTTTAATGTAGTCCTAGGCTAGGTTAACAAGACGCAAGACAACTAGGTCTAAGAAGCCCAGTCTAAGAGTAAGATAAGAACTAGACAGTCTGTCAGAGATTGCAAACCTCCATTGAAATTAATGATCCTAATCAGTATCCCAGTAATGGTCTACCTATCTGGCACGGTTTATCCGATATCAGGCCAATCGAGGTAACTAATAGCTGATTGACGGTCATTTTGAGTTCGATATAAATTAGTCAAAAACTTAGGGTGCATCCTCCCCTGAAACCTCAAATTTTGTTTTATAGTAATGGACTAACATCTAACACAGTTTGCAAAATATTGGGAATGTGAAAGTAAATAATGGCCGATAGGGGGCCATTTTGAATTTGATCGAGTCAGAATTTTTCAAGATGCATCCTCAGCTGAAATCTCACATTTCATTCTATAGTAATCGTCTAGCTATCTAGCACGGTTTACCAAATATCGGCCATGTGGAAGTGAATAATGGCCTAAAGGCGGCCATTTTGAATTTGATCAAGTCGAAATTTTCCAAGATGCATCCTCAGCTGAAATCTCACATTTCATTCTATAGTAATGGTCTAGCCATCTAGCACGATTTACCAAAAACCGGCTATGTGAAAGTGAATAATGGCCGATAGGCGGCCATTTTGAATTTGATCTAGTCATTTTTTTTCAAGATGCATCCTCTCTTGTAATCTCACATTTTGTTTTATAGTAATAGTCCAGCTATCTAACACAGTTTACCAAATATCAGCAATGTGAAAGTAAATAGTGGCGATAGGCGGCCATTATGAATTCGATTGAGTCGAAAGTTTTTGAAAGGCATCCTCTCTCGAAACGTCACATTTTGTTTTATAGTAATGGTCTAGCTATCTAGCACGGTTTACCTGATATCAGGCCTATCGAGGTAAATAATGCTGATTGTCGGTCATTTTGAATTCGTAAGTTAAAAATTTTCAGGCTGCATCCTCCCCCGAAAACTCACACTTTGTTTTAGAGTAATCAGGTAATGGTCTAGCCATCTAGCACGGTTTACCAAATATCAGCCATGTGAAAATGAATAATGGCCGAAAAGGCGGCCATTTTAAATTTGATCAAGTCAAACTTTTTCAAGATGCATCCTCATCTGAAATCTCACATTTCGATTTATAGTAATGGTCCAGCCATAATATGGCCGATAAGCGGCCATCTTGAATTTTATCGAGTCAAATTTTTTCAAGATGCATCCTCTCCTGAAATCACACATTTTGTTTTATAGTAATGGTCTAGCCATCTAGCACGGTTTACCAAATAACGGCCATGTGAAAGTGAATAATGGCCGATTGGCGGCCATTTTGAACTTGAACAAATTGAATTTTTTCAAAATGCATCCTCTCCTGAAACCTTACAATTTGTTTTATAGTAATGGTGTAGATATCTTGAGCAGTTTTCATGATATTCCACAATATCAGGCCTGTCGAGGTGAATAATGGCCGATAGGCGGCCATTTTGAATTCTTATCAACTTGAAATTTTTCAAGATGCATCCTCTCCTGAAACCTTACAATTTATTTGATATTAATGGTGTAGCTATCTTGAGCGGTGTTCATGATATTCCGCAATATCAGGCCTGTCGAGGTGAATAATGGCCGATAGGCGGCCATTTTTGATTTTATCAACTTGAAATTTTTCAAGATGCATCCTCTCCTGGAACCTCACAATTTGTTTTATAGTAATGGTGTAGCTATCTTGAGCGGTTTTCATGATATTCCGCAAAATCTTTCAGTCGGATTTACCGATGTTATAAATTAGGTCAAAGTGCTGGGTCAACTTCCAGGTCAAGGTCCAAAAACCTGAAAAGGCACAACTAGGGACCTTAGAGAACATGTATGTGCAATATGACTGTCATCGGCCCAGTACTTTTCGAGATCTGCTCCGGAAACGAAGTGCGCGTCAAAACGTCTATATAGGTCATATAGGTCAAAGTTCAAATACCCCAAAAGGCACAACTAGACCCCCTAGGGGTGTTGTGTGTAAAATTTGAAGACAATCGGACAAGTACTTTCAGAGATATGCTCCGGAAACGAATTGTTTACGGACTGCCCAACGGCGACCTCTGCGACCTTGCGTATTGAATTCAGATTAAAAATATTTTAACCTGTCCATTAGCCACCTGGAAGTAACCCACATACCAAAAATTGTTATCCTAGCTTATTTACTTACAAAGTTATAGGCAAAAGAAGAGGCCAAAAAAAACCGAAGGTAGAATCCATACGGTGACGGCGGGAGCTAAAAACATCCAATGTGGAGTATAAAGTAGTATCATCAGCATAAATAATCATCTTAAACAGTTTACTGGCATTGCATAAATCATTATTATATATGATAAATAGAAGAGGGCCCAATATAGACCCTTGAGGCACACTAGTGGATATACGATACATATCAAAATTAGTTTTATCATAAGAAACATATTTGGTTCTATTTTGTAAATAGTCTTTGAAAAGTTTAACTTTACTGACTTTATACCATAATAATTTAATTTTTGAAGTAAAATAATGTGATCGAGAGTGTCGAATGCCTTTGAGAGATCTAAGAAAATGGATATCGGTATTTTGCCTTTATCAAGGTCTTGAGTGATTCTATCAATTAGTTCAATTAATGCTAACTCAGTAGAATGACCAGCCCTAAAACCATTGTGGCTTTTTTTTAAATTTGTTAGTGGCCGTCTGTTTCCAATATTATTGACATTGTTTTGTTATTGTCAGATTGTTGACATTGGCAACGACAGTCAGACAGGTGTGCACAAGTGCGCATGCTAAGTTACCAAAATTAATGAGACGGAACCCCGCAAAGGGAATGCTCTTGCAAATATTGTGACAATATACATGTATCATCATCATGTCATGCGACACTATTTGCCATGTTTGATATTGCCCCTACTATATTTGGATCTAGTCATTTCCATTCAATCATGTACTTATTGGTGGTGAAAAGGCATAGTTACTGGTTTACCTGTAATTGGTGGTGTAACATGACGTTCCCAGTATACGGGGGATTGGAGGTGAAAGAGTTAGGCTTTATTTTTAATTTACAAACCATCAGCACTGTTCAGTACTGTTACAGGATAGTTATTTAATCCTAATCAATAAACAACAACAACACTTTCACCATTGTCAACGACAGTGGATGTTATCGGCAAGGATCTGGAATGAAATGTCATTTCATGCATTTATTATTTACGGATTTGTGATTATAATTTAGACCATAACTGAGGCCAGAACTAACTGTTAGCAGGGAAAATTTTGTTCATTATCGCATAGAAAAATGCTACGCAATTCTGTCCATTCACTAACCAAATTTGTAATTGATCAGTAAAATATTTATATATCTATGTAGGGTTTCCCCCAGAAAAATGAGAAAGCATCAATGTTTTAATAGCAATTCCAGTAATAACTCCAAAACACAATGTCTGTTTTCACTTTTCAGAAAAATGAGAAAGCATCATGGTACCTGGCAGTTTAGTATTACTAAGATTTTCCGTGAGCACGAAAACAATTTGTGAGAGTCTCGTGAGAGTTGTGTGTGCTGACATTGTAAAATATGAAACTGAAACCAAAAAATTGTAAGGCAAACACATTTTGATGGAACATCTTCATCATTATTTTCTAGTTGAGTTTAATCAATGTTTTAATAGCAATTCCAGTAATAGCTCCAAAACACAATGTCTCTTTTCACTCGTTTATTAAACTTTACTAAAGTCCAAAAAGTGTTGCAGCTACACCAGGTCACGCGTAAACTGTAAACTGATAAAAACAAAGACTTTAGGCTTTGATAACCTGTCAGTAATTATTATTTTATACGTCATAAAATCTTTTAAAATAGGCATATGCAGTGAAGAATGAAATAAGTAGGTCCACTTTGTCCAGTAGTCTATTCTATAAACCCCTATATAATATCAAACTATTGTTACAGAGAAATACAATCAGATTAGGGCACAATTATTTAGGAACTATACCGGTGAACAAACATAAATTATGTGTTTAATAAAAACTACATAGCAGAACAGCATTGATTTTGAGAGTTGGACAGTGTGCCAAAGAAACAATAATTTTGGAACCTATCATAAGTCAGATCGACTTTAAATTGAAATATGTCCATATCAACAAAGGAATAATTTGTTCAGTCCTTTAAAAATGAATTTTGTCTGGCGAACATATGAGCCTATTGGATTTTCGTACTCAACCAGGATAATCCATCAGAGGGTGTTCAGAAAAAAAATTGTGAATATCAGATGAATATTAGCGACTGAAGAGCTTTCACTTCGACCTTGGATATGCAAATTAGGGTATAGATGTCGGCATTGAGACTTAGGCTTAACCGAGTAAACAATGGCTCTGGGCGAGCGCAGCGAGCCACAAAGCCGTGCATTGAGTATCAAAGTGGCTTTGATACCAACCTCAAATTGCTACTCTGCACTCAATCTGATGAGCTATGGCCTATCTAACATTCTACAACTACAATCCACAGCGATATAGTTTGCATCAAACTATATCGCCGGTGCGACATGAGCAACATCTACTTGAGGAGAATTCGTCCGCTTAAGGCACATGCTCAGACCCCCTTGAAGTTGTTGATCAACGAAGAAGCACATGCGTGAAGTACCGGGAAAACGGCAGATACCACGTGCGATCTTCCGACCGAATTACCTGCTATGTTACCTATCTCACAAAGTCTCTCGCTTCCACCGCACTCCAACCGAGATTACTTGGTAGCCTCAAGTACAGTTTCGGATAAATAACTTAAATATAAACATATTTTTCCTCTCTAACAATGAAAAATCTTCACAAATATGCGGCAGATATGGTAATGAAGACGTATGCATTGTAAGTATGTCGGTCAAGTGTGATTTAACTTTGAACTGGGGCTGGCATTGTTAATGTCCGCGGCAGGACAGCTGCTGTATTCAATTCAGCATCATAGGCCGGTCAGCGCTAGCTTAGGCTTAGGCAACAACTTACAACTACACTCTGCACGAACATACCCTCAATAGAGTAAAATCAACAAAATATTTAGGACTAGCGATCACATCAGGTTTAAATTGGAATAAGCACATTAATAACATCACAGCTAGAGCAAATCAGTCGCTGGGCTTCGTCAAACATAATGTGAAAAAAGGTCGAGACTCATTAAAACCAAAGTCTACAAGGCATTAGTGCGTCCACGCCTAAAGTATTGCTCCACAGTATGGGACCCACAGTCCAAATGTGCTACTCAGCGTTTGGAGATGGTGCAGAGAAGAGTTACCTGTGCAACAGTCCTCTCATGGCTTTTCACTGACAAATTTACTCTAGAGACGGGATTTCTGTCTGAGAGAAGAGTTCTGAGACGGTATCATAACACCAGTAGTGTCTCAGACATGCTAGACCATCTCCAATGGCCTACTCTAGCCCATCGACGATGTTGTTACTGCAGGGGCCGATCTGCCTTTAAAAAGGAATAGCTAAAGTTTAAGCCATTTGAAAAAACTTGTAGCCAAATTAAGCGGACAATAGCCAAATATATAGCACACACAAAAAACATATTTTAATAGTTTATTATTAACCCTTTACCTACTACACCTGTACTAATGACGCTTTTATATGTGCAAACAAAACTATTTCACACTAACATATAGTTATAATTGGTTTACGCTACATTTAATTGTCAGTAAATTTCAGATAATGTAACAGATTCAATGTTATTTTTTCTCAGTAAATATTATCAATGGTGTCAGTGGATTTGCTTTCTTGTCATGGGGTATTTCATGCTGTATCTCATTCTGTGGGCATAGCCATCTGTGACTCCGTTTTTTACTTCATCAACATGATCAGTGTTCACTGTCTTTAGTCTCGCTGATTTTTCTGGTAATATTTACAATGTGTCTTTGCCCTAGTATGGATGTATAAACTCATTTAACCTATGCTGCGCTTGTTTGGTCACTTAGCGACCATCACTGCTATTTACTGCTAGATTAGTAGGGCCAATGATTTCCCGTTTCAAAAAAATTGATTTTCCGTTTCACGTTTTGGTGAGTTCCGTTTCATTCCGTTTCAGCGCCATTTTCACAGATTGTTGACTAAAATACAGTGACTGAGTGTGCTACAAATAACTCAGAGATCTGTAATTGAATAACAACACAATTGTTGATTTCCAAAATCATCAACGGAACGAAACACGAAAAAACATTATTTTTTCATAATATAACTGCATATATTAGTATCTTAACAATGCCAAGCAATAATAAAAAAATTGACTAGTATAATAATCGCCGATGGAAAAAGTGCTGACCCATCCAGCCCCTCATCAACGCACACGCGGCGGTCATGGCGGTATTGATTGTACTCTCATTTCCCAGTCACCTTAGCCAACGTTGGCCCAACATTAGGTCATACCAAGCATGCTGTGATTGGGAGTCCTCGGCTGATTTTGGTAAGCTCCGGCTCATTTACATAATGTTTGCGCATGCGTCGTGTACCGGAACCAATCCTGTACTAGCGGGAATAATTGTCTAAAATAAAAATGGCTTTAAATAGTCAAGCTGAATGACGCCATTGCGATGGATTTCCTTAACAGAAAAATGCAGCGATTACATGTAGACACGGCATATGCCGCAATCAGCACTGTCAAAGTTGCGGCAAATGTTAAGGGTTAAAGTCAATGGAAAACAGGGTGAAATAAGTGGATTATGACTCATAAAAAGACGTTTACGTTTGAACTTTTAAATATGCAATTCCGTTTCACAGGGTATATTTCGCGAATTCCGTCCGTTTTCCGCGATCTCGGAAAATCATTGGCCCTAGATTAATGCTATTTTAAAACTAGATGAAGGATAGTTCAGCAATTATTTAAATACTATGGATAGGGGTGTGTAATTTTTCTTGAAAATGATTAACTTAGGCCTAGTAGTGGTAGTAGTACTGTAGCCTATATTATGCTGTACAATAGCTGTCTGGCATCGTCACATTACCATGTGGGCCTACATGTATTTTGACAGTGGGTTGAAAATTTATCAAACCCGGTAGACTACCCAGCAAACAGAAGGCTTTGAACCAATGCTGGCCCAACATTAGGCCAGCATTGGGTCAATGTCCCGTGTTTGCTGGTTAGGTAATTATTACCCCTTATTAGGCCTACATGATGTACATAGACAACCATACTGATAGGTAAAAATGTAATGATAACATCAATATGCCTACACCGTGCCATCCCGTCACGCGACCATCCCTTGTCTTGTGGTAGTTTGTGGAATCTGATATCATGTATGACGGTGGATTGGACTCGCATGAAACAGCATTTCAGCTTCTCTCAGGCAACAGCATACAGAGCAGTTATCAGGCAACAGCAATAAGTTGTAGTGGTCTGGCGACAGAGTACTGTTGATCTCTCGGATCAGCATGCTGTCAGCACAGCTCTGTTGTGGGCTTATCAGCTGCTCATGTATAGGCCTACATGCATCTATAATGAAATCCACCGCCAGGCGTCTTACAGCACGTGCTGTGCACAGTTCAGTCTATTTTGTAGTTTGTGTTACAAAATACATGGAGATATTCCACACGCCAAATTATTCGCCATCCAGAAGTATTGATTGCCAAAAAGTATGTTTAATCGCCATTGGCGCATTGGCGAGCGGTCAGCGCGGCCCCTGCTACCGCCTCACCCTACTATACAAGATCACCCATAGTTTGGTGGCAGTACCATCTAGCAAATACATTAACCCCCATTAGACAAGAACGAGATCTAACTCACTGGCCTATATACGTTGTAAAACTAATGCTTTTCAAAATAGTTTTTTTCCGAAAACAGTCAGCCAGTGGAATGCGTTGACAGACAATATAGTCTGTGCACCATCCCTCCTCACCTTCAAGACAGCAATCTCCCATGAGAACTGCAGTCTCCCATACTAATAATCTTCAGTCCATCATCTATCCTCGCACAATCTTGTTGGGAAGAGAGACATTTTATCTCTTAGTCTACCTCTTTTTTTTCTGTTTTTTTTTTGTTGCTTTAACTGTAACCAAGCCAAAGTCAATAACTAAGCCCTACAATCTGACTTTCGGGTACTGACTCAAGAGCAGCGCATATTCAATCTTCCTGAGCTGATAGCCGTCAGATCTCGGATGGTTGGCTTAGTACTCGAAAAAGAAGAAATGGTCAATGGATTGGGAATGCAAAAAAAATGTGTAATTTGGACTAAAATTGTCCAAACATTGCCAACCAGGTAAATGTATGACTCCTTTGTTTTTGTCATGTAGCCCACTTTGCCATTCATTCATGTCATTGAACCCTAGACTGGCCAGAGCATTCTAACGTCAGGAGAAACACTGTGTAACGTGAACACGAAAAGACAGTTTACCCTATTATCAGGGCTCCAGATAACATGCGTATATGAGTAAAATACACATGTAAAAACAGCAAATACTCATTGATAGAAAATCTGAGGAGTAATATTACTCATAAAAACTATTAAAATACCCATCAAAGTAAAAAAACCCCAGAAAAATGAAACTATTGTTGTATTTTTTACGTGAAGAGTACTATGTGACTGTAAGAAAAAAATGATGTAAATAAAGCTTTCATGTTGTTGTATGAAAAATACTCCTCGTTTATTTTTTATCATATTTCACTCCTCATCACCCATTTCAATGAGTGAAATACTCCTCAAACCAAAAAATTATCTGGAGCTCTGTATTATCCTATATTATCGCCCACAGTTGTCAAAAATATTGCGTGCCATCAGCCTGAAAAAAGTCACATTTAAAACGTTATAATCAATAAATGCGCTTCATATGAATGAATGTGTTAATATTTCACCAAACGTAGTATTACCAAAACAATTAAAAGGTTATTTTGTTAAATTTCAGAGCGTTATTCACACTTCTGCTCCGCTCAACCGGAACACGTAACCCATAAAATAAAGACGCAATCGATATGACATGCGGCTTACTCTGGTAGACTAGTAACCACCCTGACTGGTAACTTTATGAAAGTATCTCTGAGGCTTCAAGAATGGTTCAATGACTTCTGATATATTTCTTTGAATACATCTGAGTTCCCCACACGGTAAGTTCACCACAAGTTAGTTTACATTTTGTAATTTTATCTTAAACACATCCCCACTCTGTGCAGTAGGACTACTGTATGGTTGGCCATCACCCTCATAAGTAAATAAACCTTCCGAGGATAATTTAAAACCTTGTGCGGATAATTAAAAACCTTCCGCAGACAATTAAAAACCTTCCGCGGAGAATTATAACCTTATGCGGATAATTATTACCTTATGCGGATAATTAAAAACCTTCCGCGGAGAATTAAAAACCTCCCGCGGAGAATTAAAAACCTTCCACAGATAATTGAAACCTTCCGCGGGGAATTAATATTTAATGTCTAAGTGTTTAAATATGTATCTGATATTAATTTGCAATTTACTTTCAGTGGTGATTAGCTGGATATGCCCCTTCTTAGTCTTTTAACCATGCCCCACAATTTTTTATTGACCTCATCTAAATCTGGATCAATGATGTTTTCCATGTAACCATTGTAACTCTTTCTGAATTGTTTATTTAAGATCATAACACACATTTGTATCTTCAACTTATTTACTCTCATCTTGCGATAACCTGTATTTCACTTTCCAATCAATTTTGAAATTTTGTTACTTACCCATGGTAGTCTGTCCCTTAATGGTTTCAACTGGTACAAATTTTTCCACCCCTTTCTCTAAAGCTGTTTTGAAGTGATCCCACAATTCATTTGCTTTAACCTGGTGTTTTCCTTTTCAAAATCTTCCTTACATAATTTCAGGTATTTTTCAAATTTATCTACCTCCACTTTGTTATATAAATTTACTTTTGACCTACTTTTGACCTAGAATCATGATCTGAGAGACCCGGTAGTACTTTAATTCTTGTAGCGCTGACCGACCTACGGCGCTGAATTGAGTACAGCAGCTGTCCTGCCACGGACATTAACGATGCCCGGTTCACTTTTAAATCGCACTTGACTGACTTACCTACAATGTACTGCCATTTTTTTCCGGATATCTCTGAGGATTTTGGATTGCTTGAAGAGAAAAGTATGTTTATATTCCAGTTATTTATCTGAAGTTACACTTGAAGGCTCCAAGTGTTCTCGGTTGGTATGGGGTGGAAGCTCGAGACTTTGTGAGATAGGTAACATAGTCAGGTAACGGACAATGAGGTCATCAACGCATGTCATCTGCCGTTTCTCCGGCGCTTAGTGCTTTAGCTACGTTCCCAGTGTGTTGATCAGGCCATGGCAGCTGTGAACGGGAAATTGTTCAGCCGTGGTTACTTCTTTGTAACTTACAGTCCAAAAACTGGATATAATTTATACTTCTTTGCATGAAAATACATCTCATAATTATTCCGTTGAATATACGAAAATAATACAGAAAGTCATGCTTTGATTCACTATATGATTTTACATAACATAACCTCTGCCGGGATAGCAAAGGTTTAATCACGCCATACGGTTGATAATTCTTCTTTTGTCACAGTACTGTTCCTTGAGGTACACCTAAATAGATGGGGACCTGGTCTGATTTGGTCCGGTCCATGATGACACGTTGAGTTTTGGTTTTTAAGAAGTTGCATATGCATTTGTTGATGTTATTACCATAGTGATGTAATTTATCCGGCAGCCTGTGGGGAGCCGTGTCAAATGCTTTGCTGAGGAAATGGAGCAATATGATATCTACCTGGAAGTTTTTATTCCAAAAGGAAAGCAGATAATAGAATGTTGTTAGCAATTGTGTCTCGCATGATCTCACCTGTCGGAACCCGTTTTGAAAGGGTGTTAGGATGTTGTGTTCATCGTTGTGTTTTGTGATGTGTTTGCATATAATTTTCTTCATCACTTTACACAGTAGGCCTATTCACACGTCTCAGTTGTGTCAGAAATTCTTTCTTTAACTCTTCTATTAAATTATGGAATGCCTTGGACCAGAACATACGATCATCCTCATCATATTCTTCGTTTAGAGCCAAACTTCTCCAATGTCATAAGAGCAACTCTAAATTCAACCCAAAATTATATTCTCGGTTTCTTGGCAAGACAGCTGTCAATCACACTCGCATGCTACTCGGATTAAGTGCTTTAAACAGCTGACGATACATGCATCAACATGATCACATTGCCAGCCTGTGAGAAGTGCGCAGCACCTAACGAAGATTCGTACCATTTACTGTTTGTGTGCCCAGCCTATGCCGTCCCTCATCAAGCATTGATCCTTATACTTCCTGCTGACACATTCAACAATAAAAAACAAGTTGAACAAATTATTTTGTACAGTTCAGACAACCTAGACCACCGTACAAATCACCTATTATTTGATATAGGGTAATCGTTTATTATATATATATTATTTGTGCTTCCATGTTGTTAAACAAATGTCCCTCCTAACAGAATACCATTGCTTGATTGCAAAAAAAGAAAAACAGAAAACACGAGACTCTGACCAAAAGTTCGGTCAACGCTGAGCCACCGTCGCCGAGTCGAGTGTCGCCCCAAACAAAGGGCCAGCGCTTCGTGCTTAGAGGGCAAACAAAGCACACAGTAAACACGGGACGTCGTCCCAATGTCGTCTCAATGCCGGCCCACCGTCTCGAGGCTGGATCAACACTAAACCAACACCGGTCCAACACTCCGCGTCCACCGGGCCAGGGCCGCTGCATGTGCAGCCCGCATTAGAAGGGGATCATGAGACCCATTATGCTCAATCGAACAGAATAAAATGTATTATAGAATTGTTCAACAATACAAAATATAAAAAATAATAATGATATTATGCATACAATAAAGATTTCTGGGTGTTCCGTGCATTTTCTACATAATTCAGTACATATTTCGTTCCTGTTGACATAATATAACAGAATTTTTCAGTTATATCTAGATTAGAGAAATTAATATAAATTAAAAAAAGTTCATTAAATAATATTTTTCTATATTACATGTCTTCATATTCTTATGCCAGATTTTAGAACCAACTTTAAACCAGCATCACCAGAACTTGTTAGTTGTAGCAGCTCATTACTCATTTCATTACTCATTTCAACTCATCTTCTAATATTCTTCAATGTATTTTTCTTAACGTTTCCATCTCAATGTTTTGTATATTGTACCTTTTTCTTCTTTTTCTTCGACGTTTCCATCTTATATTTTGTATGTTGAACCTTTTGTATGCTAAGGAGAACAACTAGTGGCATCCATGCTGTTTGTAATCCTTCGGACAATAAATCATGTTTAAAAAGGTAGGCCTATAGATGCTGTTCAAGGATACTCGGCTATACTTATCAGGGAGTACACGACTCCCTTTCTTATAGATAGGCGACACATGTGCCATAGTCCAATCTAATGTTAAACTGTCGGTTTTTAATGACTGTATAAAGAATGCACTGACTACGGGGCTAGTTCATTTGCCAGTTTCGAAAACGAGCTGATAAATTGTCTGGCCCAGAGGCTGTATTGTTTATGGTTTACTGTTGGGTCAGCGGCGCAGAGTAAGACGATGAGCCAACTGTCATATTCCTGTGTGTGGTTGATAAGGGTGCAGAAATATGGACGGGTAATGGTGATGCACTTCTGTGGGCTTGATATGTTCCGTACATATATATTAGATTATGTTACAACCAGTAGGCCTGCACAAGTGTCATCATGTTTTGGTGTTGTCGGCGAATAAGGCGAGTGAGCTGAGATCAAATAGACATCTAAATGTTGGTTCGATTTCACCCTGGGTCGTCAGCCGGATGTGTGTTTAAATGCATATAATATATCAGTGAAAACACTGCGGTTTGGTAGCCTAAATGTTGCCCCAATGCTGGGCCAAGGCCTTGTTCTTATTACAGGATAGTCGTCGACGGGGTCACTCGATGTGTGTCTAAAGTGGGCCAAGTGCACGTGGTTGCACATTGCGCTAACATATTACCC
This sequence comes from Flabesymbios commensalis, assembly GCA_964017125.1. Taxonomy (NCBI): domain Eukaryota; kingdom Metazoa; phylum Annelida; class Polychaeta; order Terebellida; family Flabelligeridae; genus Flabesymbios; species Flabesymbios commensalis. Next base: position 55,913,297 of record OZ024903.1, read on the forward strand.
GTATGATTAGTTGGCTTGACGCCGACCCATCATCTTGGATGATGGATACGCGCCGCACCAATGTTTGTTCCATTAATAATGTAATGCTGATGGCTGAGGAGATAAAATATGGTATGCAGCCATTAAATTTCGGCTTCACTCTGCACTCGAGTGATTAATAGCGCCTCCGACAATCGAATTAGTTGACCAGTTACTGTTTAATTGTGCTTTGTCAGAGGCGTGACTCGTGTTCAGCGGGCATCACATGACGGCACACAGAGCGTTGATTCGCTTATATTGTGGGGTAAACTTACCTGTTGAGTCAAGTTTTTGAGAAGTGGAATGTGTATGAATTGTAACCTCATAGTGACAGAAGATGAGTACCATGTGATATTGATTTGTCCTAAATATTTGTATACTCCACCATCTTTGGAACGATTTCATCAATTGATAAATAACAAAAATGCAGATGTCATATGTAAATTAGCACCATGTAGGCTTATTGCAGAGATAGTCCGCACCTAAATTTGCATTTGCACAATTGGCCATATAAATAAATTGAATTGAAAAAACCCAGTTGTGCTGATATAAACAACGTTCTAGTCATCTCAGACGGTATCAGGTCGTCTCGGCCTCTTACCTGTTCGGCCCCCTCCCGTTCGGCCCCTTACCCGTTCGGCCCCTTACCCGTTTGGCCCCCTAATTACAATGCTTCCCCTGGCCTGTCAGTCACTGAGTCAGCGTCGTCAGAGCGTTACCCGTTCGCCCCCCTACCGTGGTACATACAGCTATACTATAGGCCCACTACTAGGCCTACTACACTGAACCGCGAGACACAACTTCAAGTGGCTGAAAATTACTTGTCTTAACAGCCTGCTCATCTGCTCCTAGGCCTACATTGTAAAAACAGGCCGGTATAATACCAGATAACATATAACCTAATCATTAAAATTGTTTATCCTTAATTATGTTCAGCCCCAGCCCTAGAACAATCTAGAACAAATCAGAAAGACCAGAAATTACAGAAAAAATGCCGTAGCAAGTGAGTCGAAACGTCGTGGAGTTTTAGAACAACCCTTCCAATGTTAGTTCAATTTACTGTTATATTATTGATTCTTTGTACCACGAATTTAACATTTCTATCCTCACGTTTGGCTCCCAAGCATTGCCTGTTCGGCCCCCAAGTAGGCCCCTACGTACATTGTACCCGCTCGGCCCCCTATAATGAACAGGTCTATCGCGTTGGAAACTAGAACTGATATAATATTATGAGTCTTTATATAGGCCTTCAACATATTTACTTATCTATGAATCCTTTAAAATTATACAATAATTAACAATTTGTAAACGAATGAAGCAGGTCATTTCCCCTTTAAGCACGATCAGATTATCGCGTGTGTAGACATTGCCGCGATTATTATCATTTCATATATTTTGAAACAACTAATTTTAAATATATTTCCGCTCTTTCTTACATTTATATTATAAAAATTATATTGAGTTGAGGTACCCAGTTTTTATTGGTAAGCAAGTTCACAGCTTACCAATCTATCACTCACAGTTCATTCCAAGCTTTCACTCCAGCCTTCACAACTCACCAGTTGTCATCTGCTCGTTGTAACAATCACCTTCTTCGAGGTATCGCTCTGTTAACAAGTCAACTTGCGTCATCTGTACAGGGTTGGCCTACTGCTCACCGAGGTGCGACTCCCTTCACAACTCAACTTGTGTCAAACTGCCCTGTAGTAATTGATTATACATGTCTATTTATGTTTATTTATGCCAACTGTATATATATGTCTATGCATGTCTGAGTAACACGGATGAAGTGAAGAACAAGTCGGTGACTATATAATGACATATGCTATGTGGGGCCGAACGGGTAAGAGGCCGAACGGGAAAGGGGCCGAACAGGAAAGGGGCCGAAACGACTGGCATTCATCTCAGACAGCTATAGAAAACTAAGAAATAATAGTAGGGCATAGTCCCGGCTTCGGGCTTTCTTCTATCACAATATTGTCATAATTGTACAGAAAGCGACGTAAAGCAATATTCACTCACTCACCCACATGATACCTTCCGTACGAGTGCTGAAAAATCAAGGCATTTGCATGATTTGGTTTTTCGAACTAAACGTTTCAGAACTAATCGAATGCGGCTTTGGTAAGCTGTCACTTTTCTCAGAATATAATTTATGAAGTAATTTATAAGAGGATAATAGACAATTAAAGTGGGATTAATTTTTGAGTATGTCTCAGTATATTAGAAATAAATGAAGTAGATTATCAAATTAAACAATTTTTTGTTACACTTATTAGAAAATCATCCCTTATCTGTCTGATAATGTGACAAATGTCATAACTTTGTTGCTATCAGCACATATTATCGCTCACCCAATCACTGATCGTCTGACGGTTTCTATTCTACTCTGATCTAGACAATTCGTACCATGTCCACTTCGTACCAGAAAGCTACCAGTTCGTACCAATGTACCTACCACTTCTTACCAGAAAGCTACCAGTTCGTATCAGGAAAAATATATATGTTTTTAATTAGTAGCCTACTAGACCAAGGCTATACTACTATAGTCTGTCCAACGGTGGAGGATGGTCCAAAATGAAAGTTAGCTTTTCGGTATCCAGCCAGTCAATTCTCAACCGATTTTCATGAAATTTTGTAAACTCTATTTTCTAATCATTTGGCATCGATCCTGAAAATTTCGTAAAAAAATTTTGTTTAGTTCAAAAGTTAGACCATTTGACATGTAGATCTAGTAAATGTCTATTTATGACGCTCCACTATAACATGTATAAAGTTGAACCCATTAACTTCCGTTCCGGTTCATTCTCAGAATTGCGTTACATGACAAATGGTCTAACTTTTGAAATACTCAATGGAATTTTGCGAAATTTTCAGGGTTGTTGCCAAATGACTAGATAATAATGGTTGCATAATTTCGTGACAATCCCTTGAGAATTGACGGACTGGATACCGAAAAGCTAACTATTATTTTGGACCATCCTCCACCTTCGAACAGACTATAGTCTAGGCTATAGTCAATGACAATGACACAATTATCTGGAGCGCATGCTTTTCGACGATTTCGTCGATTTTTACCGATGTTAGGACATGACTTGAAAATGTCCTGTTAATAATTTCAAGAAAATCGGTTCAGAATTGACGGAGAAAATGTAGTAGACATGTTTGTTATGATATATATATATATGTAGGCCTATATGTATGGATTACATTCTGCAGATTGGCAATTATTCAGAATCATCAGAAATAAATATATATGTCAGTTCGTCCGGTCATAAGAACAAATATATGTTTTTGTCTTAATTAGTAGACAGGTTTATTATGCTGATATATGTGTGGATTACATTCTGCATATTGGAATTATTCAGAATCATCATAAATAAATATATGTCTTTGTCTTACAAGTTTATTATGAGATATATATGTATTTGTCAAAGTCATGTTTTTCTGTGTGTATTTCATTATATTGCATCGTATCAATACTTTATTTAATAGCCTACATCACTTTATCTTTTAAATTTGATAATCGATGATCGATTATTCCATGATTACTACAGGTAGGCCTGCTAAGTGTTTAAAATTCAGATCACAGCTTTCCCGTGCAAGCCGATGACAGCGTCAGCTATCACTCACAGCACCTACCGCAACCCAAAACTTCAAGTGGGTGAACATTACAATAGTCACGCTTAGCGATTTAGGGTTTTAAGCTGTCTTTACCTCTACATGGACTAACTCTAAAACAGTTTATTATATGAAGTTGAATAAACCACAAAAAAGCTAACATGTCTTATTTTATTATGAAACAGCTTATCGTAATCGAAATGATAAAGCGCACCTTGATAAAATGTTTATAATTTACTGTTTGGTAAATACTGTAGCGCCTCAATAATTTCAACAATGAGACATATTATACTCATAATTAATTGATAATATACTCCTTACTAGCTGATAGCAGTAAAAACGAACAGACTGTATAAAAAAAAAAATGTTATTTAATAAAATGTCAAACGCACTGTATTAGGCTTTAGAACATCAATAGTCTAAGCCCATTACTATAATCAGTGCAGGCGTTGCCGCTAATTGCCACAGGCATTGTTGTGAAAACACACCTTTGCATCCCTTAAGCCGTTAATTCTCGCACTGCTGGCACCTTTTGGATATGTGGAGAGAGACCGATTTAGAGGCATAATTAATTAATTAATTTGAAAAATAGTATTTACATCACCAGATTAGCTCGGCACTCATCCATCTTTAATCTTTTTTAAATCACGTTTAAGCTGTTAGATATTCCCAATAATCAGGTGTTATAAATTATTATAACACGCTTATAAAGTACAGCATGCTAAATATTAGTGTCATATAGGCCTATATGTGATGTGCCATATGGAAACTTCGTCTCACATTACACAAATATTTTTAGTTGCTTTAGTTGATTAATTATCCCTTATCGGTATTTTATCCTTTTCATAATCAACAACACTACACTACATGTTTTACATTAATTGACGTGAATTTATTGCTGCTTTAATACCCATAATTCTAACAGTAAAAGGATAAAATATGACGTTGTTGTAACAAAGTTATTGTAATATAGGTTGTAGGTTGCTGTGAATTGATAACTATACAACGGAGGTATAACTGAATCTACTGCCGGAGTTTAGAAAATATTTTTATTGTTATTATATATCTACTGTTATTATCTAATAACTCCATCTCGTGACATAAAACATTTAAAAAAGGGGAACGAAGTGGTAGGTACGAAGTGGTAGGTACGAAGTAGTAGGTAGAGGTGGTACAAGCTGGTAGGTGGAGGTGGTACGAACCGGTAGGTCTATTTTTTTTTGTGGTACGAAGTGGTAGGTTATGAAGTGGACATGGTACGAAGTGACCTGTTACCTCACTGACTGAGACTGACTGAGAATCACTCTATATCCATGACCATGTTATCATGTTATTATGATTATGTTATCAGTTACATTTAATGATTTATCACACACAATCACTAATTATGTTAACCTATCGACTCAATATTTAAATCAAGGCCTATTTGCACAGTTTCAGCAACACCTAAAATTGCCGTGTCCTCCTCTCCGAGGCCTTGGATGGATGTATTTGCTTTACCCGAAAAATCCAACATGGCGGTGACTGAGAGTGATCCTGACCCCGAGGTCCGAAAAATGTCCATAACTTTTTAATGACTGTGCGACCTCTGAGCTGAGCACGCGGGCATGTAACTGAAATGTTACTGATTGTAAAAAATCTATTTTTGCCCTGATTACTCCTCGATATTTTCCGATATGACAGTCCAAAGAAATGTTCCACGATTTTGTACGTGGTAAATCTGTGGCTGAAATCTGTTTCAGCCACTGGGGCTACACCTAAAAGTAAATGGCCAAGTTATGACATTTGCCACACTATCAGACAGATAAGGGATGATTTCCTAATAAGTGTAACAAAAAATTGTTTAATGGCCTAGTTATTCACCACACGCATACCTGGCCCCTGTCTTCAATATTGAAGTTTGGCCAGTATTGGAAGAAGAAGAAGAAGAAGAAGAAGAAAAAGAAGAAGAAGAAGAAGAAGAAGAAGAAGAGAATGACAGTGAGAGTGAGACTGACTCACTGAGTGAGTGACACTGAGTGGAGTGAGTCAGAGGGTGCGACTGAGACACTGGCAGTCCGTGAATGGGTGAGCGATAATATGTGCTGATAGCAACAAAGGCAAAGGTATGATGTGTCACTGTCATTCACTCTCAGACTGAGTGTGAGACTGAGACAGTCACAGTGAGAGTGAGACTGAGAGTGACTCCTGTGACAGTGCAGCCACTGCAAGGCCAGGCCCCCGAAAAAATTGACATAGCAAAAAAAAGTGAAGTAGCCAGTAGCAAAATATATGAGTGGCAAAATTGCCTGATGCACCATTGATTAAGGCATTAAATTCACAAACTTAGGCAATAACTTTGCAAAATATGTGAATTGTGACAGCTTGGCGATCCCTGCAGTGACCTGATGGCGCTGACTGGCGTTGGACCTATCAGTATCAGTGGCAGTATCAGATGTAGCCTAATATTGTAAAGGTAGGGCCCAAGGTTTCATCACAGGGTTCGTCCAGAATTTTAAATCATAAACCAAAAACATTATGAAAATAAAATTTATTCTTATCACAAAGGATTTAACCTTGAACATTAGTACTAGTAGGCTAATCCAAGCTGGAGATAGCAAATTGTAATGATTTAAATTCATTAATGGTATTTATCAGCCATTTTTTGCACACAATGTTAAAAAAATACTGTGTAGCTTTGTCGTAGGCCATCATGTGAAATGTGTCAGTTGAGCCAGCTACTCTGATGGGAAAGCTGTTGTATAATTGATCACTATATCCAGTGTATGACATGTTGAGTTATGCCAGAATAACTGCTCAGCGTGTCAGCTCTCATTAAACATGTTAAACAGGTAATCCTTCCAACCAAGAGTAAGAGTGATATTGTAAGTGACATGACATAACTAATAACCTCCTCTTATGTTATTACACCCATGTTAATGAGCCGTACCGTATACGTTTACGTGTGAGTGAGGCTGCCTGTCACAGCAGGTGCCAAGGCGTAGGTCCCATAAACTTGAAACATTTGTTAGACCAAATAACTTTCACCTGACAGTAGGCAGTAAATGGCTGATACTTATCTTGTGATCATAAAAACTGACCAAAAAATGACTGGATCGAAGGTCCGATGTAGTTGGGTAGTTTGTCAGACCCACATGTGTTTTACCAGACATGTCCGGACGACCCGACATTATTGGAAAAGACTACAGCATAACCACGTTAACTGTGACAAAACTACTGAGATTTCACGACTGATTTTACTCAGATCAGTGACCAGACAATCATAGGGATTAAACAGTGCTCCAGCCATTATTATCATGCACCTGTTGTATATCAGGCGACAGTTAAAACTTGAAAAAAGTATAATACCGCTACAGCATTTTCCGTACTACATTTTAATACACAATAATATTTTGGTTTGTTAGCCTATCAGTTATTGAATAGTAAATGTCCTGTAAATTATAGTAAATCTAAATATGTTGAACTTTTTCAAAGAGGGCAAAGATAAATTAAATTCATATTGCAGATTCAATCCTGATCCAGAACACTTGCCATGATGGCTTGGGCATCTGAGCTGCCGGGGGAACTTCTGTGTCAACCGATGGGACTGGTGATACTCTCAGGTCTTGACACTACTTACAATGCTGTCCACAAAGCTATCTGGGATTCTTTCTGCAACAATCGTAGACATGATCGTGTTCCACTTCAATTTCGAGTGCTTGGAGTAGACCATGAATATCCCAAGTGTCGCTCAAGGGTATGTGAAACATTCACTTATAGATTTACAGTGACTAGCCTAAAGAATTATTGTTGTGGATTTTTCCAAATTTTCTGAAAATTTATTAGCATTACTATTTTCAATAATATTATAATTTTCCATTTATAAAATGTGGAATTTAAATACCGGTACTTGAAACCCCAGGAATTCACGAACTGAAATTCTATGCAGTTCTTAAAAATGTAATCCGTCAACTGGAATTGTTAGCACATGAGCATATTACAAAAGTATCAAATTTATGCTTGTATTGTTTGATCCAGCAAGAAAGTTTTACAAAATCTGTACAATTGCTTTGAGTTAACGAAAGAGTGGTATGAAATAATAGTGGGGGCCTATACTAGGAAGTAGTGTTGTATAAGTGTACTGCACTTATATACAGGCCAGGACCCTTTACAATTATAAAATGAGAACATTACATTTTCAATTACTTTGTCCAAAAAAAAAACTACATGTGAAACAGCTTCTATTTTGTTTTATTTATGTATGATATTCAGTTAGAGGTATCAGCATCAGTGGTAGTCAGGAAATAAATGACTTTTTAAAGGACTTTGTGTATCACAACACTGGTGATTGTTTTTTGTTATGGACATTGTGAAACCAATAGAATGTTATATCTGCTATGGCCTCAGGTCGGGGGTCTAGATACCCACTAAAATTCTGGTAGCCATGTGGGCCCCTTAGATGCTACTTTTGGTCGCTTACACTAAATTCCAGGAGCCCACTTAATCGTATGAGTTTTGACTAAGGAATACTTGCTACTAATGTAGTCATGAAATTAACAGATTAAAGCTTTTTAACCACCTAATAGTTAGGTTTTTATAATTATTTTTAAATTGCAAATAATTTATATAATAACATGAAAATGATAATGTTACACCTGAGTCTAAAATTTTCCTTTGATTTTCAACTAATATGGCTCATTCTGTGTGACGCCATCTTGATCAGTGACCACAAATAAAGGGCGCTACATGTATTAAGTTGTAATAAAATCAAATCCTTAATTTCTTGAAATGTGGGTTAAAATTATCACTTTTTGATTGTGCACAGAAAATACAACATAGCCTTAAAATGTTTATGTCGAATTGATTGCAATTTTTTTTTTTTATATAAAATCGGAAAAAATACGTGTTTATATAGCTTTAAGATAGTCACATATTTACTATGGGAGTATCATCTGTTAACAACGGATACTGAACAAGCTATGCTTTTACGAAATGACGTGGAAGTTCTAATCTTATTTCTTTTTTTTTCAAGTCATAAAATTATGAGTTAGTCTAGCTAATTGTCGCTAAGTGGGCTACCTTTGATGGCAGTTTGCTAGCCCACAACAAAAACAAGGGGCCAATGGCTAGTGGGCGAGTGGGTATCTGAAACCCTGCATGTGTATCTACAGTTAGGGGGTCATCACAACAGCTTCTTGTACACAGTAGCCTATGTTGTAGGGCACTTTTTGTCGGGGAATTTAAATATCTTGGAATTATTTTGAGGAGTTCCCCTGTAAATCAACTAGATTAAAAAAATCCTACTCTGTATCAACCCTCTAAAATAAATTGTATTCATCATAAAATATCATAATTTCTTTCTTTGCGAACACATTGCAATCATTCTGTTACCTGCAAGGTCTACATACATACCCTAATATTATACCCTGTTGTGTTATTTTTGTTGCAGAGAACCTCTTATGAATGGTATATTCCTAAGGGTATCTTGAAGACATCCTGGATGAAGAAACATCTAGAGCAGATCCCAGCTGTGGTGATTATTTTCTTTGATCTTGATTGGGATGAAGGTTTGTGGAAAGAAAGGCAAATGGAATGTGCAACTAAAGTCCAAATTATCAGGTTAGGACAAGCTTATTCTAAATAAAGTGATGAATGCTTTGTGATCCATTTCTGAAGTTAATCTTTTAAAAATAGCAATATTTTAGGTATAAAAATATGACATGTTATGTTTGTTGTTGACAGAGACAGCCTTCAAGGCCGTGGATCTAAAGTGGCTGTAGTTCTTGTGCAGAAAAATGCTCCATTTCCTCCTGGTAAGTTTGCTGATTCTAATTAGGTAAGTGGAAAGTTAGCAATTAGATTGTACACAATTACCTTAAAACAAAACAAACACATTGTAAAAAAGGAAAAGAATGTCTATTTATAAATTCTAATTGAAAAACCTACTTAATGATATTATATTGGTAAATGTTTGATATTTGTTGTAGGAGAAGATGTTGTAGCAGCAGAAAGAGCTGCCTCTTTATGTAGTGCCTGTGACCTCTCAGCCAAGTCTCTCTTTGTATTACCTTTAACAGATCACTTACTGGGATACACTATCAGGTACTGTATTTTTTAGGCAATAGAAATACCTATGTGTGGCCATCATAAGCCACCGAAGTTAGTTATTTTAGTCATGAGTCAATCTTGAGTATAAATCAAAAGATTGAAATAATGAAAATGTCATTCTACTAAACTATGTAACTGAAAATTCGAGATTTACATATACTGGCATCCATCCAATCTCAATGATCCAGTATTAGTTTTCATGGGTGGCTGTCTATTGTGGATTACACTGTAGTTGTCTATATTTGTCTGTATTTGTCTTGTTTCAAATTAAAAAAATAATAATAATCTTACTTAATGAAACTGACATTTCTAATACAGGCTTGAGAATGCATTTTATGAGCTGTCCCAAACATATTATCACACAGAAGCAAGGCGAGTGAAAGCACACAAGGAATTTTTGAATAAAACCACACATCAGGTCAGTTTCTTGAATCCATTGTATAGTAGTCAATAATGGCTACACAATTTTTCTGAAATACATGTATCATGTATTATAATAGTGCTGGTATTATTATTAATTAAAGGGACTGGCCCAGGCTAAAATCATCAAAAAATCGGTGATTTTATTTCGGGTTCCTAATATGACCATATAATGTAAACATGTACATAGAATAGATCTGCAAATTTTTATAATTTTTGTGCTGCGCATTCATCAGTTGGACTAGATATAGAGACGAAATTCCCGCATTTCCTATTTTTGACATGGTTGTCAATAATTACAAATCAGGAATTTCGTCTCTATATCTAGCCTAACTGGTGAATGCGCAACACAAAAATTATAAAAAATTGCAGTTTTAGTCTATGTACATGTTTACATCATATGGTCATATTAAGAACCCGAAATAAAATCACCGATTTTTTGATGATTTTAGCGTGGGCCAGTCCCTTTAATCATCTACGATACTATTGGGATGCTTATTAGCATTTTCCTGAGGCACCACTGCCCCAATCGTATCTACAAATCAATTAAACTCTCACTGAAAATTTAACTGATGATTTTTGTTTGTTTTTCACCCAGGCCAAAAAAAAATATATGTTTGTTTCCGATTTGTTGTCATTTTAACCAGTGGGTAGGTAGGAAATTTATTTAATTTTAATTTTATTTTTTGTCACTTCAACCAATCGGTAGGTAAGAATTATTTTGTATTTTATTTGGCGCCAAATTCACTTCCATGCATGTCTTATCTGTACATTACGTAACGATTTTTTGTTTTTTGGACGCTTTTTGACCCACCCTCTCCTTTCTGTAACATTATTTAAGTTACTTTGACTACAGCCAGTAACTCATCCCCTAACTTATGGATTTCCTAAAAAAAAAAAAATTTGTTTTTGTTTTTTTTTGAAATCCATAAAATAAATTTGGGTCGCACATGTTTTGATAGGGTCGGTCGGAAACTGGAAACAAACAATTTTTTTTGAGCCTCATATGACCCCATTTATCTCACACCACCATTTTTCAAGGTCGCTCGACAGCCTGTGAACACAATATCTTCTGAACTATTGGCTGGCTTGCATTTAAATTTGACTCAATTTTTATTTGAGTATTTCTCACTATTTGATTAACTTTTGGACAAATGCATCAAAAGCAAAATTGCTGGCGGTAATTGACATTGGTGGCAGGTAGAACAAAAAATAATTGATGTCGCTTCTCCAGCTTTAATAGTTGTTTTTTGAGCAATTTTTTCAATGAACGCTCTGTGCATTAGCTAAGGGGATGCTTTCAATGTTTGCCAGAAACCTTAAAACACATCTAGTTCCAACTGATAATAAAAAAATATGTGACCGTTAAATGTCTATCTCTAACTCATGTAGACTTGTGTGAAATTTTCTACTTTTGAAATCTTTGTTGATTAATGTTTTTTGCTGCCACATGACCATAAAATAGTTAAATTTTACAGATATAAAAATAAAAACAGGGAGGATTTTGCAACTATTGATTGCTGTTGTTTTTCGGGTCATTACTAATTACTACATAACATATCAGTCCTTCCTAATAAGCTCAAAATTTCACTGGACAGTAGGTACTGTAAACTTGGAACTTTTACCAGACAAGAGAAAATTCACCAGACAGTATGTCAATGGTCAATGGCCAATGGTCAATGGCCATTGGCCGATTCTTACCTTGTGAGACCAAAAAACGACCAAAAAACAAAACTGACCAAAAAATTAAGTTATTGTAAGTCCGATATGGTTAAGTATTTTGCTGGACCTACCTCTGTTTAATCTGACATGTCCGGTCGGTCCGATGCTATTGGGAAAGACTGATATATGTGACGTGACACCCCCAAATCAGGTATAAGACAAATGTTTTCTTTTTGGCATTCCAGAAAAGGACAATGTCTCAATCATTTTGTTGCAAATTTGATGAAATTGATCTAATACAACCACAGGCTCAGCCAAATGAAAACAATAACTTCATTTGGAAATCAAAAGAGAAGTTTTGAGTGAATGTTTCTCAAAGATGTAGTAGGCCTACATACTAGCACATAAACCTTTGTAATTTTATGACATTTTTTGCATTTTATACAAGGCTTATTTTGCCATTAACAACACTTACTTAGCCCTAGAATATCGCTCTATGAAGAGTATATGCTATGGAAAATATGGAAAATCTTTTCAACATGTTCCTTCCAGCAGAATAATTTTCTTAAAAATATTTTATTTGTGCAAACCTTTACACACACTGAACATTTGTAAAAAAGTCACTTTTCCTTTTGTTATAAAAAAATTTGTGATAATACGCTGTATACCATAAAACAAAATCAACTAGCAAGGTGGTGAACATTTTCCCTTCTTTTAGTTGTTTTGCTCAGAGAAAAGATCATTTTGAAGCAAAATTGTAACAATAAAATATGAACTTTTTTAGACTATAAATATATTATGAACTTTTTTAGACTATTCAGTTAGATTATTGCTTGTTCTACTTCGTTATTGTGGCCTTGCACCTCATTAAACAAGATTGAATTTAAACACATGGAATGTGTATGAGACACATATAATTATGTACTTTTCTGACACCAAGTTTCATTCTTCTTGAATTATGCTACTTTTGTTACAGTTGCTGTATGTACGACATCAGTTCAAGATTGCATTCTTCAATGAGTTGAAGCATGACACCCATACAGCCCTAAAGTATGTAAACTTAAATTATATCAAATATTTTTTTTTGTTATTTCAACAATAATAATGAATTTACTAAACCTTCAAGTATTGAGCAAATTATTTCATTCCAGTGTTCTTTGCTGAATAAACAAAATTATAATTAATCTACGGTAATCATAACAATATATAATTGATAGATACAACTTTCCTATATTTTTGTTACATGAATATCATAATATTATAGAATATGTGTAGTTTTCCATTTTGTTTTAAATCCTTTGTATACCTGTATCTTTGCATACAAGTTTCAAATATTCAGTAATGTAATAAATATTTTTCAGGCCAACATCAAATTTGTTTTAGTTTAGATTTTAAATATTTTTATGGCAATGTTTTCTTACTATAATGTTACAGACATTACAGACAAGCTTATGGACACCTATTAGAGCTTAGGATGCATGATACCAATTTGTTGGAGATCAAGGCTAATGCTGGATTTATTAATTACAAGGTTAGTGATAACAGCTGATGTAAATGAAGAGTACCCTAGATTTTGTACAATATGCCAGATCATCATTGTGGCTGTGCGTATACAGTGATCTAAACCGATCAAAGGTCTGGAGTGTGTCATGCTGGTTTTAAGTACTGTGCACTATGATGAACCCAAGTCAATCGAAAAGAGTAACGATTTTTACCGATTTCAAATTTCCTTACGAACATCACAATAGTCCCACAATGAGCAAAAAGCAACATTCTACTGAAAAAAGAAATAATATCAAAATTAGGTTATGTTTCATAAAAATAGATTGCTTGTGATTTATTAAAATGTATTCTATCGTGTAAATCAAGTAGTTTATTTATTACAGTATAACAACTTTCAGGTCTGCCGGCTATCATTCCAACATAATGCTCCACTGGATGCTATCGCTCAGTTTCGCAAACACATAGACTTCTTCAAGAGCAAGGTGGGAATTGCAGAGTTGGCATTTGAACACAGCGCCTGGATGTCAAAACAGTAAGAACCTAAATATTTTCTGTTTATATGTATCACTATCATCTCTGCCACTTAAAGGGATGACACAGAATTATTTAAATGTTAGATTATTCAGCTTCTAGGTCTTGTATATGTTTATCGGCTTGTGCCAATAGTTGGCTGTTGTCCATCGTCTGTCCGTCCACAATTCTCAACTCACAAGTCCAACAATCAGCCACCGCGGGTTAAACGTGTGATGATATTTTGGTTTTCAGATTCCAGGTATTTGGTGACTTGTTTGATGAGGCTATCAAGTTAGGACTGACCGCCATCCAGACACAGCATCCAGGATTCTATTATCAGCAAGCGGCCAATCATGCCAGCAGCCGTAAACAGCTCTGCTTGTCTCTCTGCCATGTAAGCTACGAATCCTATCACATGAAAGAAAAGTTAAAAATGTTGACTTGTATTGTTAATTTGATACAATTTTTATAATATAACTACATATACTTCTTAAAAGCAAATACTTCTCAGTCAGTAATATTATACTTCTAACACTGTTGTAAATCAGCACAGGGGGCACCTGGAAATTTTATATTTACGCTCATGCGACGCTCATGCGTTATGAATGAGAACGGTCTGTAATCTTCTATATGGTTAGGCAATAAACAGGCTGGATAATATTTTAGTTTGAAGCAAAATAGTATGCAGTACATGTGGTCTAGATTATGTTTTATTGTAGTGGGTCATTGTGCACCCCAATGAGCCCCCTCCATGCTTTCCCTCAACATGACACTAATACTGTAGGTATTAAATGACAAATCAATTTATTTTTACGACAATATACTGACAATTTTAGAGACCAATAGCATTTACAGTGCCATAATCGACTGGAAAGATGTTTCTTCAACATTATCAATTGATGGGAAATCTTTATAATTGTGAAAATTATGATATATAATATTGCATTCTTTGACGTTGGTCCAGCATTGTACAAATGTTATACAAAGGTTTTGTGTTTACTGGGTAACTCCTGAGGGTGTTGATCTTTTGATAATTGCTCTCTTTTTGACAGCCCAGTGTGAGTACTCCTAGTCCTGATCCTCTAGAAAGCTTGGCCGACCTGGACTACTATGGACAGAGGCCATGGCGACAAGGTCATCAAAGTAAGTTATCAAGATTTTAATTAGGTATTTGATATGAATTGGAACAACATACATCGAAAAAAATGCAATTTTTTAACAAAATTCTACGTTGTATGACGTGAATGATCAACGTGGTATGAAGATTTGGGTTTTCACTGTGCCCACTATATGGTCTCATGATGAGCTTTTTTGATTGCAAAGTGTGTGACATAATCCAAAGCAGATTTATCTAGTGTACATCTTGGTCTAATATTAAATTTCACACCACCGCAAATCTTCTCAATCTGATAAATTTGTGCAAAATGTTTTATTCTTCGTGGTGTCAATTTTTGTCACAACGTCTCCTGGCCATTTCTAATGGTTACTTCACTTCTTGATCGACTATCTCTATTTTAAAGTAAACATAAAGATATTATCGCTAATTGTCTGTCTGGTGACAGTCCATTGAAACTGATCATTTAATACATTTCCACAAATCAATTTTCCATCTTAGTCTTCCAACTTCACTATTGTTAGTTTCTATTGGAACTGGAAAAAATACTTTTAAAAAGTTTTAAAAGTTTTTCAGCCACTGAAGTGACAATGCTTACATTTGGAATAAGTCTTTGCCCTATGTTTTGACATGCACATTGACAAAGTCAAGGTTATGTAATACCTGATTTTGTGAATACATGTATCAGCTTTTGCTATTGAATAAAAACATGTTACATTTCTATCATGTCTTGCATCATGTGTAGGCCTCAAATTCCATCAACCTCTGATGTCACTATGTGTTGTTTCTGGCTGGTAGTATATGTTCTGTCTGGTAGTACATTTGGGGTATCTTTAAAACAGCATTGTGTGAAAGTTATGAAGGTGACAGGTGAAGTGTCCAACAAGTGATCTCGAATACAGGGTCCGACAACCCATCTGAGAATTATGCGGTATTGACTCAATGTCATTTCACAATACGACGCTGTCCCAACATTAAAACAACATTGATTCCAACATGTTTTTTTCGATTACTTTGCACGTACTATAAATGGCCACCATTTGAAGTTCCAAATGCATTTCCTGAATAAATGACCTCTAATGATATTTATTTCTCACTCTCTAATTCAACAAAGATGCACAGCTTTTCGAATTACATAAATTACAGGCTGTGTTATTGCGGAATAGTCATTACTGCCTCTTTTTTTATCCCCCGCCTGATGAAGCTGTGTCGGGGGGTTATGGCATCGCCTCAGATGTCCGGCCGTCTGTGTGTCAGTGTTTCCTTTCCGGAGCAGATCTCAGAAACCCATGGGGGGATTTATTTCGTATTGCTTCCTTGGGGAGTGAAGATGTGCCATTTAGGGATTATGAGCTTTTACCTACTTAAATAGCCGCCCATCAGCCATAATTACCTTTTATATACCTGATATCTGTCAAAGTCGCATTTCCGGAGCAGATCTCGAAAAAACCTTTGGGGGGATTTCTTTCATATTACATACACACTCATACCCTTAGGGGGTGTAGATGTGCCTTTTAGGGGTTTCAGAGCTTTGAAGAGCTACTTGAATGCCTAAACATCGGCCATAATTAACTTTAATATGGCTGATATCTGGCAAACCATGCCAGATAGCTAAGCAATTACTATAATAACAAAATGTGCAGTTTCAGGCTGGGAAATGCCTTGAAAAATTTCAACTCAATCAAATTCAAAATAGCCAGTTATTAATGATATTGAACTTTAATATGTCTGATATCTGACAACCCATGTTAGATAGCTAGACCATTAATATAAAACAAAATGCAGGGATCGACACTAACACTGGCCCGTTGGCCAGAGGCCAGTAAAAATCACTAAGGGCCAGTAAATTACCTGAGATACTGGCGCTGGGGGCCAATGAAAAAATCACACCCCTTTGACACAGTGTACACTAAGAACTAAAAAGACGAGGCTAAGGGCCAGTAAATATCTGAAGTCACTGGCCCTTTGGGCTACTACCTGGAATCAGTTAGTGTCGATCCCTGAAATGTGCAGTTTCATGTAGGGTTATGACCTGAAAAATTTCAACTCAATCAGATGCAATATGGCCGACCAAGCCAAATACATGTAGCCAGACCATTACATTTTTCATACTGTTCATTTTAATGACGCTTACGTCTATATAGACTTCCCATCATCTATAAATATCTATCTATAAAACCAAATGTACAGTTTCAGGGAGGGATATGGCCTGAAAAATTTCAACTAGAATAAATTGATAGCTAGCTAGACCATCACTACAAAACAAAATACATGCAGTTTCAGGGAGGGATATGCCCTAAAAAATTTCAATCCAGTAAATTCCAAAATGGCACTTTCGGCCATTATCTGGAAAATCGTGTCAGATAGCTAGACCATACTGCGAAACAAAATGTGCGGTTTTATGTTCCCTGAAAAATATCAACTAAATCATATTCAAAATGGCAGACTTGTGGCCATTATTGACGCTAATATGAGTAATATCGGGAAAACTGTGCCAAATAGCTAGACCATTACTGTAAGCAGAATGTGTGGTTTCAGGGAGGGATATGCCCTGAAAAATGTAAACTTGATCTAATTCAAAAAGGGCCGACTTGTGATCATCATTGACTTTAACCCTTACACTGCTATGGGCAAATAAACCAAGCGCAGTCTGTTGTGGGCAACTATGGTCGCCAAGTGAATTCTTAAAAGAAAAAAACATATTTTGTTAAATTTTTTTTTTTAACTTTTTTGTTTTACTTTGGTTGTGTGGTGTCTTCCTATTTGCGCTTTGAAGATAGCTAACTGACTGATTTTGTAATATAATGGCTTTTTATATCAGTTGTTCATCAGATGTTTTTTTGAAGAAAAAACGTGCCAGATATTACTTAGTGGGAAACCACACATACTGCAACTTCAATGATCCAGTTATTAGTAAACAACGTAGATATAATTTATTTTGTTTCTTTTTTAAAAATGTTGGAAAAAAATTATGTTGTTTTTTGTCTACTTGTATTGTATATATGTCATTGCTTCACCCATTATATGATACATGTATATCTACAACATGTCTGGACTGACCCGCATGTCATTACATTTTACTGTTTCGCACACATCACACTGCAGTTATCAGGAAAGACGTTTTCATAGCAAATCTTCTGCTATGTTATTTCTTATTTAGTCTCATAGTCTAAGCCTAAGATATGACTATTATAACACACTTCATATATTATAAGATTATCTTGTCCCCTCAGAATCATGAGGGGCTCAAAGCAGAATGACTCGGCAAAAAGTGGCCTTTTGTATTAGAACCTGCTCGTTGGGTTTAGCTTTATACAAAGCTGAAATGATGACGTACAGTCACATCTCATAACCTACTAAAATGATTAAACTGGTTTTGTTGTATATGAAAAATAATAGTCTACATGAAGTTATAATGTCCTGAATTGTTTTAGCATGTACATCTACTTCACATGCATGTACATACAAACATATTTGTTATTCGATACACAACCTGGTCAAGTCAAATGTGTCACACAATTAAAACCTGCTTAATCTACTAAAAAGAGTTTTTAAATTTCGCTAATGAGAGCAAATGATGATAACTAAACCCACTCAAGCGAAATATACTAAGCAATTAAAACCTGCTTAATGCTGAGTGTATTCTAATCATAACCTGCTAGAGCTGGTTTTAAGGCATGCCGATGGCAGAACATAAAGCCAATGCCAGATGTTTTTCAAACACCATTAGAGCCTCCTCCAGGGCTCGAATTTCGAATTCTGTGTCTGGAGGACAGTGTCATCTCATTCATCTCACCATCCTCAGGAGGTTCTCCTGGCCCAGTTTAGCCTATATGTGCACAAAGGTGGCCTAAAGCCCGATTCATTTCATTTTCCTCAGGTTATACTGATCATTATGAATAAAGAATGAAAACCATGACTCGATGGAATGAGCAGGTTTAATTATTGATAAAGTCATCACGATCTATGCCCATTAGTTATTAGAGTAGTTTAGTTTTGGTGAAGAAGAGACAATATCCGATAACATAAACAGCTAAGTGCATTATTATAACAATACTTTCTGTATGTAGAGCTAAAATAGGACACCAATATGTTACAACATAAATCTTTTGTAAAAACATTATAGGAAATTCAATTGTATCTCCGTAGACAGCCAAAGATGAGTTTTTTCAGGGAACCCCCAATATTCTTTTTAAATACCTTAAACCTTTAAACCCTCATGATGCATTAAAGCATCATTTTGCATCTCAGAAGAATGACTTAATTTCCCGTTTTTGAAAAAAAAAATTCATGGAATATTTTATTTAATAACAATATATTTTGTTTATTTACCACCCAATTCAATTCATCTTCATGAAGATGACAATGGTAAATTCAGGCTTAAAAGGGTTAATAATAATTGTTCCCATCATAGATTAACTCTGTGCAATGCAATAAAATTAAAAAAAATTACTGTTAAAAATGTGCATGTATTCGAAGCAAGTAATGGTAATTAAAACAACATCGAACACGTTTTATACGTTTTCATGTACACTATTACGTTCATATTTATTAGTGAACAATAATAACATAAACAGTATCAATCAAACTATGTAGATTCCATAAATATAATAAGTTAATAATAATGTATGGCACTAGACCTATGTGATAATGTGAACTAAAAGATAACTGCGATCTAGATCTAGCGTAGCCACCATAGAGCATGTATATATACTTCGTACTTAATGTACTTCACCAGTTCTTATATCTTTTAATGAGATATCAGCAGATATAACACGTGAAGTATCCATGCCTATTAACATAGACATATCAGTATTTACTGTAAACCAGGAAATATTGTTGGATTTTAACTTTGGCGAATTGAGGAATGAAAATAATTGGCGGAGAATAATAATAGCGGATTTAATGTGGCATGTCAATATTATGCTTATAATAGGAACACTCTTTTTGATGGGGAGAAACATTGTAACTGCCAAAGCCGCCAATATCAAACGGGCGCCTACTTTTTGCGGTTCACAGAGTAGTCTACAGCCCTATGAGTGTTATGCTATTCAGTTCTAGATAAACCACAAATGGTTTGTTAGCCTCACATTACCGCCAGTGTCTCCATTTCTGTTTCTTTAACACTCTGCATCCTCTGTCCAATTGTGCGCATTTTTCTGGCCAATGTGAATTTCTGTTTTGCTGTGAGATAGAACATGGCGTGGTTTGATGTAGGTCTTGTAGAACATGAGGCTTGAGATGGCACTTGAGATACACATAGTGAGCAGTCACTACCTGAGGATGAGGTAGATGACACTGTAGGCTGATCACAAGATGAACAGAAGGATTGTCTGCAGTCTGAGCATTCACAGGATCCCATGTCTGCTGTACTGACCAGGGAGGAGTCTCTGATGGAGCAGGTGGAGCTACAGGAGGTCCTGGTATCCCAGTGTTGTGATTCAGCCAGGAATCTGAGCAGAGGTAGATGACGTCCACGTCTGGAGAAGGAGGAGGTCCGGGATACACAGCTAGATGCTGCTGCTGATACGTCTAATCCTGATCCACATTCTGAGCACATACTGGCGTGTACGACCAGAGATAGTCCACTGTTATCCTGACTAGACTTGGTGGATCTTCTAGATAGAGGTCTTGATGAAGCTTGTGACATATGATGTACAGATTCTGGACTGGTGGCAGGACTTGTCTCAGCTGACTCCTGTCTACTCGAGTAACCACTGTCAACCTCGTAAGAGGGAACCACTTGACTGTCATCGGATTCTTCTCCTTTTCTTTCTCTCTTGGGTGTGTTGCCGCCATCAGTCTGGGCGGATCTCTTACGTGATGAAGGTCTTGGAGATGGTTGAGGTGATATGGTGTGATTCAGGACTAATGTGAGGGGTGAGCTCTCTTGTGTAACACAATGACGATGACCACGTGGGCTTCCTATATGAGGACTGGTCGGTGCTGAGCAGAGATGACTGGAGGCGGGGCTAGCTGCTGCTGCTGCTGCTTCTGAGGAGAGATGACTGAAGGCATGGCTAACGGCTGCTGCTGCTGCTTCTGAGCAGAGATGACTACAGGCAGGGCTAGCTGCTGCTGCTGCTGCTGAGCGGAGATGACTGGAGGCAGGGCTAGCCGCTGCTGCTCCTGAGTATAGATGACTGGAGGCAGGGCTAGCTGCTGCTGCTGCTGCTGCTGCTGCTGACTGATGACTGATGCTAATAGATGGTTCTATACAGCTGAGTTCCATATCATGTCCTGCTATAGGTATCTCCTGATCAGAATCTTCTCTAAGGAAACTGTAGCTATAGTTATCTTCAGACAGAAGGACTGACACCTCTTGCTCAGTAAGACCCGCATTGCTCAGCTCCATACTGAGCTGAGTGAGCTCCTGAGCTGTGACCTCCAGGTTCAGCTCACCACCCCCCGCCAGGAATACCTCACCATCAGGAAGCTCATCAATATTACATGGTTTGGTGGCTGATCTACGTGGAGTCACTAGCTTACTAACCGCTTTCTGGATACGTCTCCATGGCAGAGCCAGCTTGTTCTTTGGTCTAGGTGTGTTTCCCTGTGAACAGACACAAATATATCATAAAAGTGCAAAGAACATGTTGCTGCTATTATCTTAAATTCTGGGGTTGCTTATATTTATAGGTGATATATATCCTCAAATCAATATATATATATATATATATACGTATTTATTTTATAAAGTTTATTATATATAGGCTCAACTACAGTTTATTTTTCTGCACGACTTCAGTTTATGGAGAAACTATACAATTAGATTCGTAATATAATTATAGAACATAGACATAACATTTTGGTAATATTTTTTACAAAAAAATTGACAGGAATGTCTTACTCTTAGTGTTTTGCAATGATATCACAAAATAATGCAAAAAAAAAAAATCAAAATAATAAATTGTCACAACTTACAGTTCGAAAAATATGTGAATTTACAATTAATATTACAAGTGAAGCTATATAAATGGATTAGGCCTACTTACCAGATCTTTGTCAGTTGAAGTACCAGAGGATTTTCTAAGTCGACCCATACTGTCTGTATAAATATACTATGTAGATTGAGGTCAGAGACGATGTCGTGATTATAATATATCCACAGAGTATATTTAAGTACTAGTGATGAGCTAGCTGTACTGTTGTGTTATTATGAGATGATCTACAGTTAGTTGATGATCATCAGATCTACTCCTGGGTTTTATATACTATGTGCTCCCTCCAACAATCCACCCCCCCCCCCCCAGATAACTCGTTGTCGTCACCCCTGACCACTTGAGCCAGGCACAGTCAAGCTGAGCCAGCCACAGCTCTCAATAGATGAGTGACAGATGACATTGTTGTCTCAGAACATAAGCCTCTAACACATTATCACCTGAGTGACACGTAATAACCGTGTTGACTCAAGTCATTAAGAAGGTGTTAACACACCAATGGTTAAGGTGTGTGGTGGTCATCGTTGAGGGGTGATTATGAGTTCACGTTTGTAAATCGCTCATTGTCTAGGAGATGCAAATCTCATATTAATCCTATATTGTTGTGCTGCCTGAATTTAATCTAAAAATCATTCATTGAATTATAATGCCATGCAGCCTAGTAAACACAATACATTAACCCAATAATAGGGCAATGTTGTGCCACCGTGTACGACGCTGGCCCGACATCGAACCATCATTGGGTTGAGGAGGCCAAAACGGCAGGGGCTGACAGATTTTAGATCACTTTAGGTGAATTATCAGCAGTTTCGAAGGTTATATTTCCATTTTGTTTTTACATTATTTAAATTATTGCAAAATAAAATTCTGAAGGGGGGCATTGGGTCATACCTCCCATTAGGCCACATTTGTGCTACCGGAGGCTGTCAACAATAGTGTATTTTAACCACTAGCCAAGCCCCCCCCCCCTTTCCACACTTGTGAGATTCTGCGTTGAAAAATCCAATCATTATAATTATGGGCGTGTGAGCACGGCCGCAACAGTACTGTGTTGCTCGTTTTATCCGGTCTTAATATGGGAATTGAGTTGATATTTTCAGCCTCAAATAAGGGATAAAAACCAATACGGCACTGACTTGAGAGAAAAATACGAGAATACGTTTGCATATCTAGATATTGATAATAAATAATTGTATTTGATTGCCGCGCCGTTGATTACAAACGGGTTGTCGCTTGACAAAAAGTTAATGCAATTAACGCACAATGGTGGAATGTTTAGCACATTCTGTCAATCGCCCATCAACCGCACCCAGCCTGGGCTAGCGAGCTGACGGAAGGCGATGACCAAAAGTAAGTGTTTATAAACACTAACATGTGAATTGTGAAATGACAACCAACATTAACAACTCAATGTGGACATGGTTAAATGACGTCGAACACTAACAACTCAATGTGAACATGGAGAAATGACGACAAACACTAACAACTCAATGTGGAAATAGTGAAATGACGACAAACACTAGTAACTCAATGTGGACATGGTGAAAAGACGACAAACACTAATAACTCAATGTCGACATTGTGAAATGACGTCAAACACTAATAACTCAATGTGGACAATGGTGAAATGACGACAAACACTAATAACTCAATGTGAACATTGTGAAATGACGACAAAAACTAACAACTCAACCTGGACATTGGTGAAATGACGTCAAACACTAGTAACTCAATGTGGACAATGGTGAAATGACGACAAACACTAATAACTCAATGTGAACATTGGTGAAATGACGACAAACACTAACACCTCAATGTGGACATGGCGAAATGACGACAAACACTAATAACTCAATGTGAACATTGTGAAATGACGACAAACACTAATAACTCAATGTGAACATTGGTGAAATGACGACAAACACTAACACCTCAATGTGGACATGGCGAAATGACGACAAACACTAACACCTCAATGTGGACATGGTGAAATGACGATAAACACTAATAACTCAATGTGAACATTGTGAAATGACGTCAAACACTAACAACTCAATGTGGACATTGGTGAAATGACGTCAAACACTAACACCTCAATGTGGACATGGCGAAATGGCGATAAACACTAGTAACTCAATGTGGACATGGTGAAAAGACGACAAACACTAATAACTCAATGTGGACATGGTGAAAAGACGACAAACACTAATATGTGGACATAGTGAAATGACGACAAACACTAATATGTGGACATGGTGAAATGACGACAAACACTTATAACTCAATGTGGACATGGTGAAAAGACAACAAACACTAATAATTCAATGTGGACATGGTGTAATGACGACAAACACTGATAACTCAATGTGGACATAGTGAAATGACGACAAACACTAACAACTCAATGTGGACATAGTGAAATGACGACACACACAAACAACTTAATGTGAACAATTGTGAAATGACGACAAACACTAATAACTCAATGTGGACAATGGTATGACGACAAACACTGATAACTCAATGAGGACATGGTGAAATGACGACACACACTAACAACTTAAAGTGCACATGGTGAAAAGACGACAAACACTAATAACTCAATGTGAACATGGAGAAATGACGACACACACTAACAACTCAATGTGGACATGGTGAAAAGACGACAAACACTAACAACTCAATGTGGACATAGTGAAATGACGACACACACAAACAACTTAATGTGAACAATTGTGAAATGACGACAAACACTAATAACTCAATGTGGACAATGGTATGACGACAAACACTGATAACTCAATGAGGACATAGTGAAATGACGACACACACTAACAACTTAAAGTGCACATGGTGAAAAGACGACAAACACTAATAACTCAATGTGAACATGGAGAAATGACGACACACACTAACAACTCAATGTGGACATGGTGAAAAGACGACAAACACTAACAATTCAATGTGAACATGGAAAAATGACGACAAACACTAACAACTCAATTTGAACATGGAAAAATGCCGACAAACACTAACAACTCAATGTGGACAATAGAGAAATGACGACACACACTGACAACTCAATGTGGACATGGTGAAATGACGACAAACACTGATAACTCAATGTGGACATAGTGAAAAGACGACACACACTAACAACTCAATGTGGACAATGGTGAATGAAGACACACACTAACAACTCGATGTGGACATAGTGAAATGACGACACACTATCAACTCAATGTGGAAACGGTTTAAATGACGACAAACACTAACAACTCAATGTGGACATAGTGAAATGACGATACACACACTAATAACTCAATGTGGACATGGTGAAAAGACGACGAGCTCTAATAACTTAATGTGGACAATGGTGAATGACGACACACACTAACAACTCAATGTGGACATAATGAAATGACGACACACTATCAACGCAATGTGGAGACGGTTTAAATGACGACAAACACTAACAACTCAATGTGGACATAGTGAAATGACGACACACACACTAACAACTCAATGAGAACAATGGTGAATGACGACAAACACTAACAACTCAATTTGGACATGGTGAAATGACGACAAACACTAACAACTCAATGTGAACATAGAGAAATGACGACAAACACTAACAACTCAATGTGGACATAGTGAAATGACGACAAACACTAACAACTCAATGTAGACATAGTGAAAAGACGACACACACTAACAACTCAATGTGGACATAGTGAAATGACGACAAACACTAACACCTTAATGTGAACATAGTGAAAAGACAACAAACACGAACAACTCAATGTGGACATAGTGAAAAGACGACACACACTAATAACTCAATGTGGACATGGTGAAATGACGAAAAAAAAAACAACTCTATGTGGCCACGGTGAAAAACGACAAACACTGACAACTCAATGTAGACATAGTGAAAAGACGACATACACTAATAACTTAATGTCGACATGGTGAAAAGACGACAAACACTAACAACTCAATGTGGACATGGTGAAAAGACGACAAACACTAACAACTCAATGTGAACATGGTGAAATGACGAAAAAACTAACAACTCAATGTGGACATGGTGAAAAGACGGCAAACACTAACAACTCAATGTGGACATAGTGAAATGACGACAAACACTGATAACTCAATGTGGACAAAGTGAAATAACGACAAACTCTAATTAATTAAAATTAAAATCGAAAAGTTTATCTCTCTAAAATGGTAGTAAAATAATTTCTCAAACGCTACAATAAATTGACCGATTAAAGGGCGATACCTCTGCTAAAAAGATTATAGCTCCCCTACGTGACGTTGGTGTGTCGCATTTGTCTGACCTACTGAAGCTACCGTGTAAAGTCACAGGGCAGGCCTCCTTCTGTATAACACTGGGCAGGGGCCCTTGGGTAGTGGTTAGCACCGCTGCCTTTCACGCTGGAGTTCGGGGTTCGTTTTCCGGTCTGGGCGGTTTGAAAGAAACAAAAATATTTCTTTCCCATCCACTCGTAAAACTCAGTATTGTGGGGAGCCTCCGTGTCCGAGAGGTAGCGTGCTCGGCCTCAGACCTTCAGGGTTTGAATTTCGAATCCTGTGTCTGGAGGGAGTGTCATCTCACTCATCTCACCATCCTCAGGAGGTTCTCCTGGCCCAATTTAGCCTGTATGTGCACAAAAGTGGCCTAAAGCCCGATTCATTTCATTTCTTTATAACACTGGACACAGTAGTTGACAAAGACATTGTATTCTATTCCCAGAAATGACCAAGTGGTGTGCGGATCAGACCGTACAACGAAAGAACAGTAAAGGCTCAAAACCAACGTGTACCAGAAAATAGACGCAAAATAATAGACCTATTACTATTTCGAACACATCCTTAGTGATCTACAGCTTGGGTTTGTCTCTGGTAGAGGCACTGATATGGCTACATCTCCACCTAATGATGTGTGTTCTTACTGTACAAAACGCAGATCACCTGTTTATACATGCTCGTTGGATGTAGAGCTTGCACAGTCTCACAGTCACTGGATTGCGGAATATGATTCATCCAGCGGAAAAATATATCTCAGACCGAGTGCACATGTAAATGATAGAATTGCCGCTTTTAGGAGAGCTGAATCCGCGATTCAAGGCACTGGATTTTGTAATGTGACAACGAACGCTAACATATTTGGTTACCTATGGGAGTCAGCCATTCGACCAGTTTTGCTGCACGGTTCCATTTCTGTTTTTAACAATTTTTAAAAACAAGCATAGATGTATATAACTTCTGCAAAAGTTTTTCTATTTTGAAAGCACTCAACATTAGCAAAATAGAGTCCATTATAGATAGAAATTCGTTAGAGATGATCCGATCTATATGCTCTCTAGCTCTTGAAGAGACAGGACATTTTGTAGTTAATAAAACAACATGTTTTGGGTAAAATGATCGGTCGCAAAGACTGGTTTCTAGGGTCAAGCAGAAATGTGAAAAGTTAGGCATATCCTTCTTGAAATAAATTTGTGAAGACCCTTATTTGTGAGTCTTTAAGAATAATTTTCAAAAGGATAAGCTATACGAGGTGGTCCGACAGTGTACGGCAACTTTTAAAAAAAAAATCTTAAAACAGAATACTTCTAAACTTGTTGCTACGTGCCTTTTAATATTTACAAATATCATTTTGTATTCACTGTATGTTCTCTTCTTTTGAAGGCTAATAAATGAAATGAAATATCTCATCAGACAATACTGACATGAGCACAGTTTGGTTGTACAGTGTAGACTATTGTGTATGCAGTGTTTATGGAATGTCAGGTCTAAAAATCCATGTTGAAGAAACTTCGCTTTTTAGGGTTAGTGATGTAGTTAAACCCCTCCTCACCTGGTTACACCCTTACTTAAAAGTATCTGAATTAATGTTGATTGCATCACAATTCCACCTATTTGACCATATGTATTCCTTAGCCTCAACACGTGGTTTATTATGTTATAGAAACCATTTTAGTTAGGCATTTCCATATTGGCCAGATAATTATTAGGTCAAATTCGTGAATATTTCTAAAAGGAGACATTCTACAGTGTAGTCAATCAGAGCCACCAGCTGCGCTAGCGGACTAATAGTAGTGGATCTGGTGAATGAGAATGATAAAGCTCACGCATCAGTGATATCAATGATGAGGGCATGATATGGCCTGGAACTACCGGCAATCACATTTGGGATGAATGGAGGTCTCATGAACTATTGTTAATCTGGGGACTATCCGACCCGAGGAGTTCATGCATTGTTTTATCAGTCAACTTCAAATGTATTAAATCAGCATGAGTTACTGTAATTTGTTATTTGAGGATTTTTTCCCAGACATCATGGTTGTTTATTCTGGGCAATATTGAACTGATGTGAGAGTACCAGTTTGTTTCACCAATGACGTCTATGGATGCTACAGAATCTGCAGCATCCATAGTGAGAATAGTACACGATTCTCAAATTATGCAGGGGAATAAAGCGAATCCAGCATTTTGATACATCAATTTGTAGTTTTATGAAGATATATTACATTCCTGTATCGTCATAAATAATAACAGATACATACTTCTCGAGAATTATCAATGAACATTCTCAAAGTCATATTTATTGCATAGTTTTCCCTTTCTATCATGTGGTGTTCAATTTATATTACGTTCATTATTCATTATTATCACATTGGTTATATTTTGTTATGAGATAGTATAATGTTATTATTTATACATTCATTCTTGTATTATTCTATGTAATTTGGCTTGATCATTTGTATATATTTAATAATGTATATCAGTCCAATAATTGCGGACATATACGAGTTAATCCCGAAAAACGCAAAGTGACCGCAAATTATCTAAGACGGCCGCCAAAAAATGCCAACCATATTTTTTTTTAACTTGCTAAGCCATCAAAATAACGATTTCATAAAATGTACAAGAGCATATAGGCCTACTATCGTGTGATTAAACTATAGGTCGAGTTCAAACATGAGTGACTTTGACCCATTTCCATGACCAAGGTCACAGCATCACGTCGCTAGAATTCCTTTTATGTACAATATTGTTTATACTGCTTAATCTTCATATTTGGCATATGAAAATAAATGCGTCTTATAAAAACCCATTTAAAGCTATAAGACAAGTGGCCTTGACCTGTTTCAGGCCTAAAGTTAGAGCAGCTTGTCACTCACAAACAGTTTTGTGCACAATAGTTGAATGGTGGATGTGATAGTGGAGGTGGAGTTTTGATATTTGGCACCCAACTACATCTGAGACATCTAAAAGTCAAATTTGATGATGAGTGACCTTGTGTATTCTTGTGAACAAGCCAACAACATAAAGAAATTATGATGAGAAATACGTTTTGAACCTTTTCGGTTACAGTCTTCACATTTCTCATATAGATGCAAGTATCAGGTTTAATTCGAAACAAGTAATTATCAGAAATAAAACGTTGACTCTGTTCCATAGCTTTTCATGTACATTATTTATTACATTCATGTACATTATATATTAGATAACAATAACGACATATAAATAATATTGATCAAAATATGTGGATTACGTGGGTATAATAGTTAGTAATGTATGGCACTAGACGTATGTGGTAATGTTAATTGAAATAGCTGCCATCTAGACCTAGCATTGTCATCATACAGTATGTAAATATAAAGCGTACATAATGCACTTCACCAGTTCTTATATCTTGTAATTATATATCAGTGGATATATTATGTGAAGTATCAACATAGATACATCAGTATTCATACTCTAAGCTAGAGTTCTATGCTATTCAGTTTGAGGTCGACCACAGATGAAGTGCGATGTCAGATTAGCTAGTCTTACATTACCGCCAGTGTCTCCATTTCTGTTTCTTTTACACTCTGCATCCTCTGTCCAATTGTGCGCATGTTTCTGGCTAATGTGAATTTCTGTTTTGTTGTGAGATAGAACATGGCGTGGTTTGATGTAGGTCTTGTAGAACATGAGGCCTGAGATGGCACTTGAGATACACATAGTGAGCAGTCACTACCTGAGGATGAGGTAGATGACACTGTAGGCTGATCACAAGATGAACAGAAGGATTGCCTGCAGTCTGAGCATTCACAGGATCCCATGTCTGCTGTACTGACCAGGGAGGAGTCTCTGATGGAGCAAGTGGAGCTACAGGAGGTCCTGGTATCCCAGTGTTGTGATTCAGCCAGGAATCTGAGCAGAGGTAGATGACATCCACGTCTGGATAAGGAGGAGGTCCGGGATACACAGCTAGATGCTGCTGCTGATACGTCTAATCCTGATCCACATTCTGAGCACATACTGGCGTGTACAACCAGAGATAGTCCACTGTTATCCTGACTGGACTTGGTGGATCTTCTAGATAGAGGTCTTGATGAAGCTTGTGACTTATGATGTACAGATTCTGGACTGGTGGCAGGACTTGTCTCAGCTGACTCCTGTTTACTCGAGTAACCACTATCAACCTCGTAAGAGGGAACCACTTGACTGTCATCGGATTCTTCTCCTTTTCTTTCTCTCTTGGGTGTGTTGCCGCCACCACTCTGGGCGGATCTTTTACGTGATGAAGGTCTTGGAGATGGTTGTGGTGATCTGGTTTGATTCAGGACTAATGTGAGGGGTGAGCTCTCTGGTGTAACACAATAACGATGATCACGTGGGCTTCCCATATTAGGGCTGGCCGGTGCTGAGCAGAGATGACTGGAGGCAGGGCTAGCTGCTGCTGCTGCTGCTTCTGAGCAGAGATGACTAGAGGCAGGGCTAGCCGCTGCTGCTGCTGCTGCTGCTACTGCTGCTGACTGATGACTGATGCTAATAGATGGTTCTATACAGCTGAGGTCCATATCATGTCCTGCTATAGGTATCTCCTGATCAGAATCTTCTCTAAGGAAACTGTAGCTATAGTTATCTTCAGACAGAAGGACTGACACCTCTTGCTCAGTAAGACCCGCCTTGCTCAGCTCCATACTGAGCTGAGTGAGCTCCTGAGCTGTGACCTCCAGGTTCAGCTCACCACCCCCCGCCAGGAATACCTCACCATCAGGAAGCTCATCAATATTACATGGTTTGGTGGCTGATCTACGTGTAGTCACTAGCTTACTAACCGCTTTCTGGATACGTCTCCATGGCAGCGCAAGCTTGTTCTTTGGTCTAGGTGTGTTTCCCTGTAACAGTAAAGAGAAAAAAAATATTACAAGGGTGCAAAGGATAGAATACTATTATTATCTCTGAAATATTCCGAGGCAGCTTATATAATATATATAAACGGGACTTACCAGATCTTTGTCAGCTGAAGTACCAGAGGATTTTCTAAGTCGACCCATACTATCTGTATACTATGTAGACTGAGGTCAGAGATGATGTCGTGATTATCTGATATATATCCACAGAGTATGTCAGTGATTAGGTACTGAGTGATGAGCTAGTTGTACTGTTGTGTTACTATGAGATGGTCTACAGTTGATTGATGATGATCAGATCTACTCCTGAGATATATATACCTCGTGCTCCCTGTCCCCTAGACATAACACGTCATCGTGACCCCTGATGACATGAGCCAGCCACAGCCAAGCTGAGCCAGCCACAGCTCTCACTAGATGAGTGACAAATGACACTATATACCTCGTGTTCCCTGCCCCCTTTTCAGATTACACATCGTCGTTACTCCTGACCACTTGAGCCAGCCACAGTCCAGGTGAGCCAGCCACAGCTCTCACTAGATGAGTGACAGATAGCAGTGTAGTCTCAGGACTTAAGCCTCTAACACATTATCACCTGAGTGACACGTAATAACCGTGATGACTCAAGTCATTAAAAGGTGCTAAAACACCACTGGTGAAGGTAATGCAGTGAGGTGATGATGGGTTCACGTTGGTTAACTACCTATTGTCCAGAAAATTCAAATTTAATAATCCTATGCCTAGCATTTTGTTTTACTTCATAGTGGCATAGTGGATAGCAAGGAGGTTGAAAAGACTTATCCTTGGTTGATAGCATTGAGATAATTTACTTGCTTACATTAAGATCCCCATATAATCTTTGATTTCTATGGCAACTATCATGAGATCATGAGATATTTCTATAATTTATGATAGGCCTGTATAATGAGCAATATCAGAAAAAATTGTCGGCCATTAATGAAAAACAAGAAGCAGACGAGTCCGGCGTTAAAACTGATATAATTTAATATAACTATCAGCATAATTTAGATATTTTAATCAAGCTGGTCTAATAATTAAAGCCACCAAATGACTATAACACATGACTCAATCAATTCACTAATCATGCTAATACGCGTTTTAATGAACAAAGTATCTGAGCGAACTTTCAATGTTTTAAATTAGGAAACAAAACATTCTGCTTTCCCCGTGGCGGAAACCTTAAATTTGTACCTATTGATATATTGCTGATTCTCGGTAGATTTTATTATAACATTATAAGTCAATTAGGGGCCAATGCTTGGGCCTGATAAAGCTGTATAAACTAATCAACATATAATACACATTTTATCTGGGCGTATGAACACGGCCACAGGACTCGGGGTGCTGCTTTGGCCATTTCTCTTATTTGAAACGCACACAACTGGACAAAGGGTTTACACGGTTTTTGAATGTTAGCACATTCTGTCAATCACTCATGAACTGACCCCATTCCCACCCTAGCCTGGCTCAGTGAGCTGACGGAAGGCGATGACAAGCACTAACAGCTGAATGTGGACATGGTGAAATGACGACACTAACAACTGAATGTGGCCATAGTGGAAATACGACAAACTTAATGTAAACATTATTATTTTTATTATTATTATTGTATTTCTTTAGACGCTTGTATCCAGCTGCATAGCCGATCACAGCGCTTACAGAATAAAAAGTCATGTGTGCTAAAAGTTTCAGTATCTTATTAAAAATAAGGCTAAAAACTTGGGACAATCAGAGTAATCTATATGCAGATTGGAATAGGTGTGTTTTCAATGTCTGTTTAAAAGATTGCAGTGTGGGAATTGTCCTGATGTTCAGTGGCAATTTGTTTCAAAGTTCTGGGGCACGTGTACCAAACGCCTGTTTACCAACAACTTTAGCACAGGAATGAGTGTTAAGTTCATGGCACACCTGTTTTTGACGAAGTCGATTGTCTCGTAGTCAGGATAGATGATAGATAGTTTGGAGCTAGTCTATGGATACATTTGTATACTGTCTCAATTATCTTATAATTTATTCTCTCTTGAATGGGCAGCCACTGTAAGTCTTTGCGGATAGGTGTTATATGCATTGCAGCCTTCGAGCGTGTTACGAGCCTTGCTGCACGGTTCTGGAGCCGCTGAAGACGGTCCACATCTTTTGCAGCCAGACCACCTAAGAGTCCGTTACAGTAGTCAATATTAGATGTTACGAGTGCAACAACTAATTTGTGGCAAATACCAGCTGTGATGTACTTGCGAATTGATCCTATTCGTCGCAGGTGGTATGATGCAACTTTGATCTTGTGGTTGATGAAGCTAACCATTGTGAGCATCTGATCGAAATGAGCTCCAAGATTTCGAACTGAAACAGCAGGCTTAATGAGTACTGTACCAAGCTGAAGGTCGGGTAAGCCATACTTTCTGAGCTGATGGGGACTCATGAGTACAAGGAATTCTGTCCCTCAGTCATTTAATTTCAGCATCGTTAAAAGACGCCAAACACTCATATAACTGAATGTTTTGGAATGTTTGCGTTAAGACAGGTTGTTCATAAGTTGAGCTGCCAAGCAAATTATCAGGAACAGTCATAGTGGGAGATTGTGTCCATTTTGCTCTTAAAAGTTATTGGAATTGATTTCATTCAAACTTGTGCACAATCTTCTATACACGGTTAGGCTGATGGCTGACAGATCCATTTTTACGGAAAAAGCTAATATTTCCCTCCGATTCTTCAATCAATTTAATTCAAACCTGTACACAATGTTCACCACTGAGGTAGGGGTGTATATGTATAGGGTGTGTTCCATATGTCATGTTTTAGATTTCTTGGTCGCTTTAAGTGACACTTTGCGGCAAACGCTATTTCTCGCAAACAATTTGCGAGAATCAACTAAAATGCATATACAATGCTCCTGTGGACCTAGTCAATACAGGGTGTGATTCAGGTGTCGCCACCTATCAAGATTATGGATACAGGGCTGCCAGATGCATTTTCACGGATAAACGTTATTTCTCCTCGAGTCTTCAGTGGATTTAATTCAAACCTGTACACATTGACGTTCACCTGGTAGGGTTGTACACCGGTGCGGGTGACCCAGTGTGTTCCAGGTGACGCTACCTGTTATATTTCAGACTTCATGGTCGTGTTGAGTTTTCAAGTGACACTTTGTGCCAAACGCTATATTGTCCAATGTGATTGACATGTTACATGTATGACAGTTTTCACTGCCACTGAACCCAATTGTTCCATGTTAAAGGGAAAAATGGTCACTAGCAAGAAAAAATACTTTCTTCTTTTATATTACCGCAGACCTTGGAAAACTCTTTTTTTCAATTTGTATTGTTTATTTTTATTCTTTCCATTTACAATATAGCAACTCTAGGCTCACAGTTTCAGTCTATTTTTTAATTTGTCACTCTCATCCCTGAATAATGTTCGGATGAGCTACAGGGCCATTTCATTCTTTAATAGTGTGGTATGGTGTGTCCGTCCGCATTCTCGTTTCAGGAGCATATCCCGGAATCACTAAGGGTTGTAGCTGTGCCCTTTGGGAGTTATGACCTTTGACGTACTTCTTGACCTACATCTCTGGGCTTTAATAATAGCTTTAGTTACTTTCTTATTCCTGATATCTGGTAAACCATGCTAGATAAGTTAGTCCATTACTATAGATAGGGTGGCCAACGAAATTTTCAAAGTTGCCTGATCAAAATGGGGGGTTGTTTTATGATAGCAGTCAGAATCAAAGCCCTATCCATTCATCATATAGTAGTCCGGTTGATTTTTGTCACCCTTATTTTTTAATTTTACACAATATTTAAATTATCACTATTTTATTATTATTTAAAGTACATTTAAGAAATTTGGCACATTAAATCACAAGATTTCGAGGTATAAATTGGCTTAAATTTTAGCAAGTGATTCAAGTTTTAAAAAGTTGCAGTTCATCTTTTGTCATGTATTTCACTGTCATATTGCCAATATGTGGTCTATTGTCCCATTTGAAATACCAAAATGATGGCAATTGTGGTCTCTTTTAAAATAAATTCTTTGTTTAGAAATCACATGACAATTGGAGGTGCATGGGCGCTAGGCATGAAGGCGTAAATTAAGACGCAAAATAATAGCACCTCGATAAACACAAAACATGACTTCTTCAAAAGCTTGTAACTTTGTCAAATTTTTTGTTTGTTTAAAATTTTAGATTTAGATCATTAAGCTGCTGTTTAGTAAACATGCTCAGAAATTAGTAATATGACAAAATGTGGAAATACATTTTTTATTTAATATGCATAATATTTGGTAAACTGTGCCAGATAGGTAGACCATTACTATTAAACAAAATATGAGACTTCGTGGAATGATGCACCCTGAACAAATTGAGCTCAATCAAATTCAATATGACTGACCATCAGCCATTAAAAATAGTATGCACGATAACTGGCGAGGCGCGCCAGATAGCAAAATGTGAGGTTTCAAGGAGGGATATGCCCTTAAAAATTTCAACTCCAGAATCAAAATATACTGACTGTGTGATACAGAAGATCCGTACCCATGACATCCCGAGTCACACACGGCATAGTGGGTGGGTAATTTATTCAATGTGTGGTTAAAAATAAATGTTTTGAGCACAGCTTTTATGATTTGGAATGAAATTTGTAAAATGTTCTATCTACCAAAATTCTCCTCGATAATATTATCCATATGTGATGAACTTTGTTGTTTTTTCTTACGTAATAAATTACAAAATTGATTTATATGCATTTAATTACTTTTCTTTAGCTGATTTAATTCATTCATAGCTAGGTTACAGGCCGATCAATATGCTTTTTTAACAAAGATATCATGATCTTCAAGCGGCTGGCCACATGACGTCCATATTACCGGTACATGGAATCGCTGTTACACCAATTATTCGGTTAAAATCGACCTTCAAAAACGGTCTGTTTCTTCCACAGAATTAGAACAGGTCTATGGTTTCTTCATAATTAGTTGTTTGCAACACTCGTGCATCACATTAACTATTCCTGAAGCCAATGATAGATATTGATAATTCAACAGTTGAAACAGAATGCAATAGAAAATGATCTATAATGTTGGCTCAGAAATAATGTATGATATGACAGTGTGTCACAATATCAGTGACACTAGCCGAAATGATTTACCTCTCTCTTAGGGAATATGTAGATATACATATGCAGAATACAAGATGGTAATTCTTCCCTGATAAGATAAATACTTGACTGAACCAGGGTGACAACATATAACACACCCTGTATATAAGCTAGTTACCTCAGTGGCCGCTGCATTGTTACCCAGTATATATAATGGAATAATGTTTGACCAACGTATCAGACGGTTGAGCCAGCGTGTGGCGTTGTGACAAAACATGTTTCCATGTTTGTTGGGTGTCGTTGCTTCAGAACCTTTTCACCTGTTTTTTGTCATCACATCAAACTGTGAAGCTGCTCCTTCACACCTACGCCATGTTAATAACTGACAAACAGATGCTCAACCAATGCTGGTTTTATGCTGGGCCAATGCCGCAGACAAGAAACCTGCCTCGGGTCAGCGTTTCCTGGTGCTGGATGTTTCCCGAGATGTATTAGAAATTCATATATTATGTTTCCTTCTCGAAACCAGTATTACATTTAATGTATCGGGATTTTCATTAACTTTCAAAGCCAAAATATTTTCAATAATTTTATACGATTATTATCATAATTATAATGCAACAAACATTCTTCATGTTATTACCACCATTCCTAGCATCACGGACTGTTGCGAAAGTACATGACATGGTGAATGATAATCATTGAGTCAATATATCATGATATCGAAAAGATCTAACAAACAAAAACGAAAAAATATAGCTATCACGTTGAGTGAAGTAAAGAAAAAAATGTTGTTTTTTTCAAATGTAACATGTACTGGTAGGGAAGAAAACATAAAAAAAACATTTAGGTCATTTCATGTACACACAAATATTTATTTGTTGGACAATAATGATAAATAAATAATATCGACTGGATAACAATGAACGTATAATAAGTTTACACCGTGTAGAATTAGAAGTGTGTGGTAATATTACCTAATACAGCTGGGATCTAGACCTAGCATAGTCGCCACATAGTACATGTATACAGCGTACATAATGTACTTCACCAGTTCTTATATCTTTAAAGATATATCAGCAGATATAACATGTGAAGTATGATTGTCTAATAAAATAGACATATCAGTATTTATACAGCTCTATGTCTGAGTTTTATGCTAGTCTGTTCTAGATAGACCACAGATGATTGTTAGCCTTACATTACCGCCAGTGTCTCCATTTCTGTTTCTTTAACACTTTGCATTCTCTGTCCAATTGTGCGCATGTTTCTGGCCAATGTGAATTTTTGTTTTGATGTGAGATAGAACATGGCGTGGTTTGATGTAGGTCTTGTAGAACATGAGGCTTGAGATGGCACTTGAGATACACATAGTGAGCAGTCACTACCTGAGGATGAGGTAGATGACACTGTAGGCTGATCACAAGATGAACAGAAGGATTGCCTGCAGTCTGAGCATTCACAGGATCCCATGTCTGCTGTACTGACCAGGGAGGAGTCTCTGATGGAGCAGGTGGAGCTACAGGAGGTCCTGGTATCCCAGTGTTGTGATTCAGCCAGGAATCTGAGCAGAGGTAGATGACGTCCACGTCTGGATAAGGAGGAGGTCCGGGATACACAGGTAGATGCTGCTGCTGATACGTCTAATCCTGATCCACATTCTGAACACATACTGGCGTGTACAACCAGAGATAGTCCACTGTTATCCTGACTGGACTTGGTGGATCTTCTAGAGAGAGGTCTTGATGAAGCTTGTGACATATGATGTACGGATTCTGGACTGGTGGCAGGACTTGTCTCAGCTGACTCCTGTTTACTCGAGTAACCACTATCAACCTCGTAAGAGGGAACCACTTGACTGTCATCAGATTCTTCTCCTTTTCTTTCTCTCTTGGGTGTGTTGCCGCCATCACTCTGGGCGGATCTCTTACGTGATGAAGGTCTTGGAGATGGTTGTGGTGATCTGGTGTGATTCAGGATTAATGTGAGGGGTGAGCTCTCAGGTGTAACACAATGACGATGGCCACGTGGGCTTCCCATATAAGGGCTAGATGGTTCTGAGCAGAGATGACTGGAGGCAGGGCTAGCAGCTGCTGCTGCTGCTGCTGCTGCTGCTGCTGCTGCTGCTGCTGACTGATGGCTGATGCTAATAGATGGTTCTATACAGCTGAGGTCCATATCATGACCTGCTATAGGTATCTCCCGATCAGAATCTTCTCTAAGGAAACTGTAGCTATAGTTATCTTCAGACAGAAGGACTGACACCTCTTGCTCAGTAAGACCCGCATTGCTCAGCTCCATACTGAGCTGAGTGAGCTCCTGAGCTGTGACCTCCAGGTTCAGCTCACCACCCCCCGCCAGGAATACCTCACCATCAGGAAGCTCATCAATATTACATGGTTTGGTGGCTGATCTACGTGGAGTCACCAGCTTACTAACCGCTTTCTGGATACGTCTCCATGGCAGCGCAAGCTTGTTCTTTGGTCTAGGTGTGTTTCCCTGTAACAGTAAAGAGAAAAAATATTACAAGGGTGCAAAGGATAGAATACTATTATTATCTCTGAAATATTCAGAGGCAGCTTATATAATATATATAAACGGGACTTACCAGATCTTTGTCAGCTGAAGTACCAGAGGATTTTCTAAGTCGACCCATACTGTCTGTATAGATATACTATGTAGACTGAGGTCAGAGAAGATGTCGTAATTATTAGATATATATACACACAGTATATTAGTGATTAAGTACTAGTGATGAGCTAGTTGTACCTCTGTGTTACTATGAGATGATCTACAGTTGATTGATGATGATCAGATCTACTCCTGAGATATATATACCTCGTGTTCCCTGCCCCCTAGACATAACACGTCATCGTGACCCCTGATGACATGAGCCAGCCACAGCTCTCACTAGATGAGTGACAAATGACACGATATACCTCGTGTTCCCTGCCCCCCTTTCAGATTACACATCTTCGTTACTCCTGACCACTTGAGCCAGTCACAGTCAAGCTGAACCAGCCACAGCTCTCACTAGATGAGTGACAGATAGCAGTGTAGTCTCAGGACTTAAGCCTCTAACACATTATCACCTGAGTGACGCGTAATAACCGTGATGACTCAAGTCATTAAAAGGTGTTAAAACACCACTGGTGAAGGTGATGCAGTGAGGTGATGATGGAATCACGTTTGTTAACCATCTATTGTCCAGAAAATTCAAATTTATTAATCCTATGGCTAGCATTTTGTTTTACTTCATAGTGGCATAGTGGATAGCAAGGAGGTTAAAAAGACTTAACCTTGGTTGATAGCATTGAGAGAATTTACTTGCTTACATTAAGATCCCCATATAATCTTTGATTTCTATGGCAACTATCATGAGATATTTCTATAATTTATGATAGGCCTGTATAATGACCAATATCAGAAAAAATTGTCGGCCATTAATAAAAAGCAAGAAGCAGACGAGTCCGGCGTTAAAACTGATATAATTTAATATAACTATCAGCATAATTTAGATATTTTAATCAAGCTGGTCTAATAATTAAAGCCACCAAATGACTATAACACGTAACTCAATCAATTCACTAATCATGCTTATACGCGTTTTAATGAACAAAGTATCTGAGCGAACTTTCAATGTTTTAAATTAGGAAACAAAACATTCTGCTTTCCCAGTGGCGGATACCTTACATTTGTACCTATTGATATATTCCTGATTCTCGGTAGTGATACCGATTTCTATTTTTTTTATAACATTATAAGTCAATTAAGGGTCAGTGCTTGGGCCTGAGAAAGCTGTATAAACTAATCAACATATAATACACATTTTATCTGGGCGTATGAACACGGCCACAGGACTCGGGGTGCTGCATTGGCCATTTCTCTTATTTGAAACGCACACAGCTGGACAAAGGGTTTACACAGTTATTGAATGTTAGCACATTCTGTCAATCACACATCAACTGACCCCAGCCATTCCCACCCTAGCCTGGCTCAGTGAGCTGACGGAAGGCGACGACAAACACTAACAACTCAATGTGGACATGGTGAAATGACGACACTAACAACTGAATGTGGCCATAGTGGAAATACGACAAACATGATGTAAACATCGTTAAAAGACGCCAAACACTAACATAACTGAATGTTTTGGAATGATTGCGTTC
This sequence comes from Flabesymbios commensalis, assembly GCA_964017125.1. Lineage (NCBI taxonomy): Eukaryota > Metazoa > Annelida > Polychaeta > Terebellida > Flabelligeridae > Flabesymbios > Flabesymbios commensalis. The sequence continues at coordinate 55,953,659 of OZ024903.1, forward strand.
AGACAGGTTGTTCATAAGTTGAGCTGCCAAGCAAATTATCAGGAACAGTCATAGTGGGTGATTGTGTCCATTTTGCTCTTAAAAGTTATTGGAATTGATTTCATTCAAACTAGTGAACAATCTTCTATACACGGTTGAGCTGATGGCTGGCAGCGGCATTTTTACGGAAAAAGCTAATATTTTCTCCCGATTCTTTAATAAATTTAATTCAAACCTTTACACAATGTTTACCAGGTAGGGGTGTATATAGGGTGTGCTCCATGTGTCATGTTTTAGATTTCATGGTCGCTTTAAGTGACTCTTTGCGCCTAACGCTATTTCTCTTAAACAATTTGCATTAATTAACTAAAATGCATATACAATGCTCCTATGGACCTAGTCAATACAGGGTGTGATTCAGGTGTCGCCACCTATCAAGGTTATGGATTCAGGGCTGTCAGATGCATTTTCACGGAAACGCTATTTCTCCTCGCGAGTCTTCAGTAGATTTAATTCAGACCTGTTCAATGACACTTTGTGACAAACGCTATATTGTCAATGTCATTGACATGTTTCATGTATGACAGTTGACACTGCCACTGAACCCAATTGTTCCATGTTAAAGGAAAAAATGGCCACTAGCAAGAAAAAAACCTTTTTTCTTTTATATTACCGCCGACCCTGGAAAACTCTTCTCTTTCAATTTGTATTATTTATTTTTTATTCCCTCCATTTACAATATAGCAACTCTTCAGTCTCACTTCTTCATAGTTTCAGTCTATCCTTTTTAAGTTGTCACTCTCATCACGAGTAATGCTCGGATGAGCTACAGGGCCATTTCATCCTTTAATAGTGTGGTATGGTGCGTCCGTCCGCATTCTCGTTTCAGGAGCATATCTCGGAATCACTTGGGGGTTGTAGCTGTGCCCTTTGACGTACTTTTTGACCTACATCTCTGAGCTTTAATAAAAGATTTTGTTACTTTAATATTCCTGATAACTGGTAAACCATGCTAGATAAGTTAGACCATTACTATAGATAGGGTGGCCAACGAAATTTTCAAAGTTGTCTGATCAAAATGGGGGGTTGTTTTATGATAGCAGCCAGGATCAAAGCCCTATACTTTCATCATATAGCAGCTCGGCTGATTTTTATCACCCCCATTTTTTTTAATTTTACACAATCTTTAAATGATCACTATTTTATTATTATTTATCGTACAGTTAAGAAATTTGGCACATTCAATCACATTATTTTGAGGTATAAATTGGCTTAAATTTTGGAAAATGATTCAAGTTTAAAAAAAGTTACTGTTATCTTTTTTCATGTATTTCACCGTCACATTGCCAATATCTGGTCTATTGTCCCATTTGAAATACCAAAATGATGGCAATTGTGGTCTCTTTCAAAATAAATTCTTTGTTTAGAAATCACATAACAATTGGAGGTGCGTGGGCGCTGGGCGTAAATTAAGACGCAAAATAATTGCACTTCAATAAACACAAAATATGACTTTTTCAAAAGCTTGTAGCTTCGTCAATTTTTTTGTTTGTTTCAAATTTCAGATTTAGATCACTACTGGGCTGATTACAGTCATATTGCACATACATGATCTCTAAGGTCCCTAGTTGTGCCTTTTCAGGTTTTTGGACCTTGAGCTTGAAGTTGACCCAGCACTTTGACCTAATTTATAACATCGGTAAATCCGACTGAAATATTTTGCGGAATATCATGAAAACCGCTCAAGATAGCTTCACCATTACTATAAAACAAATTGTAAGGTTTCAGGAGAGGATGCATCTTGAAAAATTTCAACTCGATCAAATTCAAAATGGCGCCTATCGGCTATTATTTACCTCGACAGGCCTGATATTGCGAAATATCATGGAAACCGCTCAAGATACCTACACCATTACTATGAAACAAATTGTAAGGTTTCAGGAGAGGATGCAGTTTGAAAAATTTCAACTCGATCATATTCAAAATGGCCGCCTTTCGGCCATTATTCCCTTCCACATGGCCGTTATTTGGAAAACCGTGCTAGATGGCTAGACCATTACTATAAAACTAAATGTGAGATTTCAGGTGAGGATGCATCTTGAAAATCTTTGACTCAATCAAATTTAAAATGGCCGCCTATCGGCCATTATTCATTTTCACATGGCCGATATTTGGTAAAGCGTGCTAGATGGCTAGACCATTACTATAAAACAAAATGTGAGTTTTCGGGGGAGAATGCACCCTGGAAATTTTTAACTATCGAATTCAAAATGGCCGACAATCGCAATCATTTACCTCAATTGGTCTGATATCAGGTAAACCGTACTAGATAGCTAGACTATTACTATAAAACAAAATGTGACGTTTCAGGAGAGGATGCACTTTGAAAACTTTTGACGCGATCAAATTCAAAATGGCCGCATATCGTCCACAATTTTCTTTCACATTGCTGATATTTAGTAAAGCGTGCTAGATAGCTAGACCACTACTATAAAATAAAATGTGAGATTTCAGAAGAGGATGCATCTTGAAAAAATTTGACTCGATCAAATTCAAAATGGCCACCTATCTTCCATTATTAATTTTCACATGACCGTTATTTGGTAAATCGTACTAGATGGCTAGACCATTACTATAAAACAAAATGTGAGATTTCAGGAGATGATGCATCTTGAAAAATTTCGACTCGATCAAATTCAAAATAGCCGCCTATCGGCCATTATTCATTTTCACATAGCCGATATTTGGCAAACCGTGCTAGATGGCAAGACCATTACTATAAAACAAAATTTGAGTTTTCGGGGGAGAATGCACCCTGGAAATTTTTAACTCTACCTAATTCAAAATGGCCGACAATCGGCATTTATTTACCTCGATAGGCCTGATATCAGGTAAACCGTGTTAGATATCTAGACTATTACTATAAAACAAAATGTGACGTTTCAAGAGAAGATGCATTTTAAAAATTTTTGATTCGATCAAATTCAAAATGGCCGCCTTTCACATTGCTGATATTTGGTAAACCGTGCTAGATAGCTAGACCATTACTATAAAACAAAATGTGAGATTTCAGGAGAGGATGCATTATGAAAAATTTCGACTCAATCAAATTCAAAATGCCCCCCTATCGGCCATTATTTACTTTCACATGCCTAATATACGGCAAACCGTGTTAGATGGCTAGACCATTACTATAAAACAAAATGTGATGTTTCGAGGGAGGACGCACCCTGACATTTTTTAACTAGATTAAAAATGTCTGCCTATCGGCCATTAATTACTTTCACAAGCCCAATATTTGGCAAACTGTGTTAGATGGCTTGACCATTTCTATAAAACAAAATGTGAGGTTTTGGGGGAGGATGCACCCTGAATTTTTTTACCTAGATCGAATTTAAAATGACCGTCAATCAGCCATTATTTACCTCGATTGGCCTGATATCGAATAAACCGTGCCAGATAGACCATCACTGGGATACTGATTAGGATCATTAATTTCAATGGAGGTTTGCAATCTCTGACAGACTGTCTAGTTCTTATCTTACTCTTAGACGGAGCCTCTTAGACCTAGTTGTCTTGCGTCTTTATTTTTGACCTAGCCTTGAACTGATTAATAACCCTACACAAAATTGCTTAAATCAAATTCTAATTCGGAGCGGGAGCTCCTGAACTTATGTAGTCTTGTTCGGTTTAAATCGACCTTCATAAACGGTCTGTTTCTTCATAATTAGTTGTTCGCAACATTCGTGCATCACACTAACCATTCCTGAAGCCAGAGACGCGACTATTCTACTCGCCAAATGTGCCTGTACACATCCGACGCTCACTTCAGGTAGTGATTCCAAATGATCATCAATGTACTCTCTATATCGGGAACATGATTTGACATCTGACCAATTTATTCTGGGATAGTGTGGGAGATAATTACTACATATATTTCTTGATACCTTTAACTCAATGATAGATAATTCAACAGTTGAATAAGAATGCAATAGAAAATGATCGCTAATGTTGGCTGGGAAATCATGCATGATATGACAGTGTGTCACAAAATCAGTGACACTAGCCGAAATGATTTAGCTCTCACTTAGATTTTAGGTTTTGAGGACAATTTATCATTCTCTGTTACTTACAAAGTACGGGAATATGCAGATATACATATGCATAATACAAGGTGTTAATTCTTCTCTGATAAGATAAATACTTGACTGAACCAGGGTGACAACAGATAACACACCCTGTCTATAAGTTACCTCAGTGGCCGCGACATTGTTATCCAGTATGTATAATGGAATAATGTTTGACCGACGTATCAGACGATTGAGCCAGCGTATGGCGTTGTGACGACAGGACAAGAGTGACAATTCGAAGTGGTTCCCTGCAACCAAACGCCATACAGTACAGTGACCCGGTGTTGTTTTAATGTTGGTCCTCCGTCACGCCGCTGTTCCACGTATGCTGGGTGTCGTTGCCTCAGAATCTCTTCACCTGGTTTTTGTCATCACCTCAAACTGTGAAGCTGCTCCTTCACACCTACGCCATGTTATTAACTGACAAACAGATGTTTAACCAATGCTGGTTTCATGCTGCGCCAATGCCGCAGACAAGAACCCTGCCTCGGGTCAGCGTTTCCTGTTGCTGGATGTTTCCCGAAATGTATAGAAATTCATATATTATGTTTCCTTATCGAAACCAGTATTATATTTTAATGTATCGGGATTTTCATTGACTTTCAAAGCCAAAATATTTTCAATAATTTTATACGATTATTATCATGATTATAATGCAACAAATATTCTTCATGTTATTACCACCATTCCTATCATCACGGACTGTTGCGAAAGTACATGACATGAATGATAATCATTGAGTCAATATATCATGATATTGACAAGATCAAACAAACAAAAACTAAAATAATATAGCTATCACGTTGAGTTAGGTAAAAAAAAATGTTTTTTTTTCAATGTAACATGTACTGGTAGAGAAGAAAACATAAAAAAAACATTTAGGTCATTTCATGTACACACAAATATTTATTTGTTGGACAATAATGATAAATAAATAATATCGACTGGATAACAACGAACGTATAATAAGTTAACACCGTGTGGAATTAGAAGTGTGTGGTAATATTACCTAATACAGCTGGGATCTAAACCTAGCATATTCGCCACATAGTACATGTATACAACGTACATAATGTACTTCAACAGCTCTTATATCTTTAAAGACATGTGAAGTATGATTGTGTAATGAAATAGACATATCAGTATTCATACAGCTCTATGTCTGAGTTTTATGCTAGTCTGTTCTAGATATACCACAGATGATTGTTAGTCTTACATTACCGCCAGTGTCTCCATTTCTGTTTCTTTAACACTTTGCATTCTCTGTCCAATTGTGCGCATGTTTCTGGCCAATGTGAATTTCTGTTTTGATGTGAGATAGAACATGGCGTGGTTTGATGTAGGTCTTGTAGAACATGAGGCTTGAGATGGCACTTGAGATACACATAGTGAGCAGTCACTACCTGAGGATGAGGTAGATGACACTGTAGGCTGATCACAAGATGAACAGAAGGATTGCCTGCAGTCTGAGCATTCACAGGATCCCATGTCTGCTGTACTGACCAGGGAGGAGTCTCTGATGGAGCAGGTGGAGCTACAGGAGGTCCTGGTATCCCAGTGTTGTGATTCAGCCAGGAATCTGAGCAGAGGTAGATGACGTCCACGTCTGGATAAGGAGGAGGTCCGGGATACACAGCTAGATGCTGCTGCTGATACGTCTAATCCTGATCCACATTCTGAGCACATACTGGCGAGTACAACCAGAGATAGTCCACTGTTATCCTGACTAGACTTGGTGGATCTTCTAGATAGAGGTCTTGATGAAGCTTGTGACATATGATGTACAGATTCTGGACTGGTAGCAGGACTTGTCTCAGCTGACTCCTGTTTACTCGAGTAACCACTATCAACCTCGTAAGAGGGAACCACTGGACTGTCAACAGATTCTTCTCCTTTTCTTTCTCTCTTGGGTGTGTTGCCGCCAGCACTCTGGGCGGATCTCTTACGTGATGAAGGTCTTGGAGATGGGTGTGGTGATCTGGTGTGATTCAGGACTGATGTGAGGGGTGAGCTCTCTGGTGTAACACAATGACGATGGCCACGTGGGCTTCCCATATAAGGGCTAAATGGTTCTGAGCAGAGATGACTGGAGGCAGGGCTAGCTGCTGCTGCTGTTGCTGCTGCTGCTTCTAAGCAGACATGAACGGAGGCAGGGCTAGCTGCTGCTGCTGCTGTTGCTGCTGCTGCTGTTGCTGCTGCTGCTGCTGACTGATGACTGATGCTAATAGATGGTTCTATACAGCTGAGGTCCATATCATGTCCTGCTATAGGTATCTCTTGATCAGAATCTTCTCTAAGGAAACTGTAGCTATAGTTATCTTCAGACAGAAGGACTGACACCTCTTGCTCAGTAAGACCCGCATTGCTCAGCTCCATACTGAGCTGAGTGAGCTCCTGAGCTGTGACCTCCAGGTTCAGCTCACCACCCCCCGCCAGGAATACCTCACCATCAGGAAGCTCATCAATATTACATGGTTTGGTGGCTGATCTACGTGGAGTCACCAGCTTACTAACCGCTTTCTGGATACGTCTCCATGGCAGCGCAAGCTTGTTCTTTGGTCTAGGTGTGTTTCCCTGTAACAGTAAAGAGAAAAAAATATTACAAGGGTGCAAAGGATAGAATACTATTATTATCTCTGAAATATTCAGAGGCAGCTTATATAATATATATAAGCGGGACTTACCAGATCTTTGTCAGTTGAAGTACCAGAGGATTTTCTAAGTCGACCCATACTGTCTGTATAGATATACTATGTAGACTGCGGTCAGAGAAGATGTCGTGATTACTAGATATATATCCACAGAGTATATTAGTGATTAAGTACTAGTGATGAGCTAGTTGTACCTCTGTGTTACTATGAGATGATCTACAGTTGATTGATGATGATCAGATCTACTCCTGAGGTATATATACCTTGTGCTCCCTGCCCCCTAGACATAACACGTCATCGTGACCCCTGATGACATGAGCCAGCCACAGCCAAGCTGAGCCAGCCACAGCTCTCACTAGATGAGTGACAAATGACACGATATACCTCGTGTTCCCTGCCCCCCTTTCAGATTACACATCTTCGTTACTCCTGACCACTTGAGCCAGCCACAGTCAAGCTGAACCAGCCACAGCTCTCACTAGATGAGTGACAGATAGCAGTGTAGTCTCAGGACTTAATAGTCCGGGAGCTCAGGGGTCAAAAATGTCCCGAGCGGGGCCAAAAGGTTTGAAGGTTGTTTCTAACTAGAAATTTTGCGCTGAATCCGAAAATCAACGTCTTACATGCCGTACCTGGGAAGTTTTCAAAATAAGACGTCATTGTTGCCATGGTAACAATTTAGGAAAAAACTAAAATATTATTTTCTAGTAGCAGGTGTAATGAATGTGATGTGTAACCGATGTCCTTAAATATTAGTATTTGTGGTGAATAACATAAAATTATACTTCATAAATGCTTGTTTTCTTTATTTCATTCGAATTATTTATGTTACTATGGTTACAACCATATTTTATTACCCGCATAAATGTTCATATATGAATTTTAATGAAAAAATTAAAAAAACTTTATGTTTCCTTTAATTTATTTTCCTATGATAAGTTACATTTCATGAATTGTCGCGCATAATATGCCGACATTACTTACGTCATAAATATTATTATCAGTGTAGTGAAATGCAACGTCAAAGAACGTCATTTCTTGCGACGTTCGAAAATGCCGCCATTAAGAGAAATACGTTTTTAGACAATATCTCGTATAATACTCATCGTATCGTACTGAGTAATATATGTAATCCCACATTTTCGTGGTCAAGGAATACAATAAAGGCAGTCTCGATTGCATAAATAGCATATATAATTGCAATTCTAAAAAAAAATGAGACTTTCTTAAACATTTTTCAGTGCAGTATGGTTTTGTTTATGTTAATGCAAATATTAACTGTCACTGTAATATCACCTAATGAGTATGACTAGTAACAATGCTATCCTGACATCAGATTAAGATGTTATTTGTTATAGGCCTATCTCAATATCATAATATTTTTCTAAGATTCAAGTTATTTATTTCATCCATCATGACATCATGATAAAATAATTGAACATTAGCTGTAAAATGGTTGTAATTGTTAGATACTCAGATCTAACTGTTGGGTCCGTACGTCTGGCCATATGTATGATTTTGTATTGTGAGAATATACCAACTTTCACCAAGCCACAGATAATACTAAATATGCTATGGATGTTTTCCTAAATCTTTACAAGAAATGATACAGAAACTATACTAAGTGCATTGGCTTATATTACCAAAATATACAACGTTTTCGGAAAAAAATCCACCAAAATGCTTAGATTTAGGGGGTAGGGTTACGTTTGTGGTTGCTGTTCTAGTTTACCAATCTACACATGGAAATTCAAGTTACGTTACAATGTTATACCGGTATTGAATGTTGCAATGGAGTAAACAGTCATCTCTCCACATACACTGAAACATAATTTTTATTACAAAATAATCGAAATCAGAACCAAAACAAACTTGTCAACATGGTCAATGAAAATCACCATGTGGCCTATGTTTTCTGAACCCAGATATATATTTGTTTAACACTCAGTGGTATTTAGATTTATGAATGTTGTATATATTTTTGGATGTAAGAATAGTGCAGAATTTTATGAAAATGTTTGTATTTAGCCTGAAACATTGATCTTTGCTCGACATTCAAGTGTACAATTTGTTAGCCACTTGTTTTTACACACATGGGTGTTCTTAATTTGAATCGATCGCAGAACGTTAGTGTCCTTCGCCTTCAAACTGGCAAAACCAAAATTGACCACCAAAACCACATCTCTTCTAGTTTTTTTCTTACAAATAAATACACAATTTCTGCATGATTTGGAGTTGCGAAATTTATGTCTCATGCTTTTAGCTTAAAATGACATACATTTGACTTTCAAATTCATTATGGTTACCACCAGCATTTTTTATGAATCTAAACTATAATAATAAAAAAACACTTTTCAATGGAAATCTAGAAAATAGACTAGGTAATGGCCTAGGCCTGCGATTAGCTTACAAGGCATTCGAAATTTAATTACATCGTCATGTTTTTATTGGTAAAATAAGAAAAAATGAGGGCCATCTTGGATTTTACGATACAATAATAAACATCAGATATGAGTCTTTCGTTCCCCAAATCATGCAAAAATCATAAATTGAGCATTCCCGTGCGAAAACCAAAACGGGCTGTCATTTAGGCCTACATCTAGATAGCCATTTCATTTTTCGTTCATTTGACGGTGATTTTTTTCTAATTTACTCGTCAGTAATTATAAAATTAGTGGTCAACTAAGTTACCACAAATAAGTCAGCATGTTTATCGTCAGCATGTTTAGCGGTATAATTATAGTAGCAGTAAATATAAAAAACGGCAGACGTATTGAATTTGAAGGTAGTCAGTTCTTTTTAGAACGGTTTACTAACGTCATAATGGTCTACTAATCCATTACTGTGGTCTACCATCAAACTACTAATCCGTTCTATCGGTATACTTATTTGTTATAACGGTCTAGTATTTCTAAATACCACACCGTTATAATGAAATAGTAGACCGTAATGACGGAATAGACAGTTATAACGGAATAGTAGACCGTTATAACGAGATTCTACACCATTTAAACGGAATATATACGGAATACGGCGTTAGCTCATCGTTAGGTCATCGGTGTCGACTCGATCACTGAAGTTAAGCAACGCCGGGCCCGGTTCATAATTGGATGGGTGACCGCCTGGTTCTACCAGGTGCTGTATACACTAGGACATGCGTGCAGCGATGTCGTGTCGTGGGGCTCAAAGAACCACGTAAATCAGATGGCTCGTCTGACTGACCTAGAGTTGGACGTAAAAGAACCTCAATGAACGTAGGCGCAGTTTCCATCCGGCGAGACCCCAGAGAATCCACAATGTGTGAGTACTTGGCACATAAGGCAAATTTGCTTGGAATGAAAAATAGCTTGATGCGCCTCATTGGCAGTTCAGCTGTATATCTCCCAGGAGACTGAGTTGGAATTTGAATGATAACAGGCCTTGCTAAGTTACTCTCGATGTTCAGCGCTCTGAACAGCTTTCAGCTGGATACATGCGCTATATAAGATTTCATTCATTCATTCATTCATTCATTCATTCATTCATTCATTCATTCATTCATTCATTCATTCATTCATTCATTCATTCATTCATTCATTCATTCATTCATTCATTCATTAGTAGACCGTTATAACCAATACTAGACCGTTATAACGAAATAGTAGACCGTTATAATGGATTAGTAGACCGTTATAACGAAATATACGACTGTTAAAACGAAATACTAGACCGCTATGCCGAAATACTGTAGACCGCTATGGCGAAATACTAGACCAGTATAGCTGGATAGTAGACCGTTATAACGGAATAGTAGCTGAAACGGATTATTTGACCGTTATAAGGGAATAATAGACCGTTATATCGGAATATTATACCGTTATAACGGAATGCCAGACCGCTAAAACGAATAATAGACCGTTGTAACTGAATAGTTGACCGCTATAGCAGATTAGTTGACTGTTATAATGAAATAGTAGTCCATAATAACGGAATAATAGACCGTTATAACGGATTAGTAGACTGTTATATCGGAATAGTGGACCATTATAGCGAAATAGTAGACCTTTGTAGCGAAATATTAGACCGTTATAATGGGATAGTAGACCGTTATAACGGAATAGTAGACCGGTGAAACGGATTGGTATACCGTTAAAACGAAATAATAGACCGTAATAACGAAATACTAAACCTTTATGGCGAAATACTAGACCATTGTAACAGATTAGTAGACCGTTATAATGGATTAGTAGACCGTTATATAACGAAATACTGGACTGTTATAACGAAATACTAGACCGCTATAGCAAAATACTTGACCGCTATGGTGAAATACTAGCCGTGTATAACGGGATAGTAGACTGCTATAACGGAATATTAGACCGCTAAAACGGATTATTAGGCCATTATAGGTGAAAATTGACCTTTAAAGCGAAATATTATACCGTTATAATGTAATGCTAGACCACTAAAACGAAATAATAGACCGTTATAACAAAATAATTGACCGCTATAGCAGATTAGTTGACCGTTATAACGAAATATGTCCATAATAAATAGTCCATAATAACGGATTAGTAGATGTTATATCGGAATAGGCGACCATTATAGCGAAATAGTAGACCTTTATAGCAAAATATTAGACCGCTGTAACGGAATAGTACACCACTAAAACGGATTGGTATGCCGCTATAACAAAATAATAGACCGTAATAACGAAATACTAGACGTTATAAGGTAATATTAGACCACAATAAAATAATAGTAGACCGCTATAACGGAATAGTATACCATTAAAACAGATTAGTATACCATTATAACAAAATACTATACCATCCTAACAAAATTCTAGCCCTTTATAGCGCAATACTAGACCGTTATGAAGACATACTAGAATAGTAGACCGTTATAACGGAATAGTAGACTGTTATAGCGAAACACTAGACCGTTTAAACTAACTACTAGACCGTTATAACTAAACAATATACCGTTATAACGGAATAATTGATTGCTATAACGAAACAGTAGACCGTAATAAGGGATTGGTTAACCGTTATAACGAAATAGTAGACTGTTATAGCGGAATGCTAGACCGTTATAACGGAATACCAGACAGTCATAGCGATATACTAGACCGTGATAATTGATTGGAATACCGTTATAACAGAATACTAGACCGTTATAACGGGACATCAGACCCTTATAACGGATTAGTAGACCGTTATAACGAAATACTAGACCGTTATACAGTGGAACAGTAAACCGTTATAATGGTTTAGTAGACGGTTATAACGAAATTGCAGCCCGCTATAACAAAATACTATACCGCTACAACGGATTAGTAGACCGCTATAGCAAAAAAATAGACCATTATAACGAAATACTATTCTGCTATAGCGGATTATAAACCGTTATAACATATTAGTAGACCGTTATAACGGATTATAAAATAATCTTCATGTCCTAAATGCACTTCTGTATACATCGCATGTGTCGGTTGGTTAAAAAGAACAGCAATGACAGATGTTCACTTGATCCTAATAACATCTAGTTCCAGACAGGTTTGGGGGTACCCCCATAAAAGCGGTCAAAATAAATAAAAAAAACTGATACTACCATTTTATTGTACATACTACCTGGAGCTGCTCCGGCATATCTATTCTCCCATTCTATCAAGTCAGATATTAGATATATTGTGCTGATTTAACGCAACATTTTTGGGGAGTGTCTGGTCCTGGACTACACTTTTATTTGTAAATCTATGTATACCCATTACTTGGATGATGTTTCCAATAAATACATTTATCCTCAAATATGATATCCCGCATTGCTTTCCTTATTAGTTATTTCATGTTTAGTTTTACTTATAACTATATATATGCACTGTACCTCAAAATTTGGTTACTCCCCCCCCCCCACAAAAAAAGTGCATGCATTTAACAGTCCTCGTGTTTTCTTCTCCCCTAACTTCAACAATTCCTCCCAAACCTCTTGAGCCTGCAGGAAACCTTGATCAAAACAATGGATAAAGTCAGCAGAGACTCAACCCAAGTGTGGTGTTCTATTTCTATAATAATAACAAAAATATTGCGGATAATGATTACGTAAGCACTGCGCCATTGTTAAATGTGGGCTACTATATCGATAATGAAAATATATGCTAGATATCTTGTCCAGCTGGCCCTATAAGGTGCATAAATTACGCATCTTTTTTTTCGAAAAATGCAATGCTGAATTATTTTGGGAGTACAATTACGATCATATTGTTTGAATTTACACACACACGTTTATTTTGTTGTGTATATTTACATATAAATATTCACATATAACTAGATTTGTAATAATCATACCTGTTTTAGATAAGATGTTAATTGTTTTTGTTTGTATTTCACACTTTCAACCCATATTATTATTTTGAAGATTGAAATATTCTGATATATTCTGATTCTGGTGTACTCGAAGTATAGTCGCTTTACACATCGTTTCCAAAATGAAGGGTGAATACTCAATGAGACTTAAAGGTTGTCTGCAGCACTGAGTCCATATAGGCAAATGCGCCGGAATTGTCAGAATCTTGTTTTCTGAAGAATATTCGCCCCCGAGAGTTGTATTATCAGAATCCTTGACCATGAAAACATACCATTAGACATATTAGTCAATACGATACGACCATTTTTTAAAAAGATATAAAAGAAAGTCTGTTTTCCAATAATGGCGGCATTTTTGTACGCCACAGAAAAGACGTCATAATGTGACGCTGCTGGCCAGCGTTATAAATTATGACGTTGCAAATTTGTCGATGTAATATATATTTGATAATTTATGCATTTTCGGTGTGTTTGTTATCAGAAAGAACTAAAAAAAATGATGTTCTTATAATTAATAATATAAATGTGGAATACATACCACCTTTGAAATTATAAAGGTCATAATAATGTATTTGTTTCTATGGCAACAGAAGAAAAACAATGTTATTATACTTTTTCTGACTAGAATTAATCTTATATATTTATAATGGATGGCGTTTAAAAAAATTATTGCTTTATTATCTTAATTACACATCAACCAAAAGTATACCTGCCTCCAGTAGACGACATTTTAAATGTTTTGTGAATTTGTTACCATGACAACAATGAAGTCTTATTTAAAAAACTTCCCAGGTACGGCATGTAAGACGTTGATTTTTGAATTCAGCGCAAAATTTCCAGTTAGATACAACCTTCAAACCTTTTGGCCCCACTCGGGACATTTTCGACCCCTGAGCTCCCGGACTATAAGCCTCTAACACATTATCACCTGAGTGACACGTAATAACCGTGATGACTCAAGTCATTAAAAGGTGTTAAAACACCACTGGTGAAGGTGATGCAGTGAGGTGATGATGGAATCACGTTTGTTAACCATCTATTGTCCAGAAAATTCAAATTTATTAATCCTATGGCTAGCATTTTGTTTTACTTCATAGTGGCATAGTGGATAGCAAGGAGGTTAAAAAGACTTAACCTTGGCTGATAGCATTGAGAGAATTTACTTGCTTACATTAAGATCCCCATATAATCTTTGATTTCTATGACAACTATCATGAGATATACCATAATTTATGATAGGCCTGTATAATGACCAATATCAGAAAAAATTGTCGGCCATTAATAAAAAGCAAGAAGCAGACGAGTCCGGCGTTAAAACTGATATAATTTAATATAACTATCAGCATAATTTAGATATTTTAATCAAGCTGGTCTAATAATTAAAGCCACCAAATGACTATAACACGTAACTCAATCAATTCACTAATCATGCTTATACGCGTTTTAATGAACAAAGTATCTGAGCGAACTTTCAATGTTTTAAATTAGGAAACAAAACATTCTGCTTTCCCTGTGGCGGATACCTTACATTTGTACCTATTGATATATTCCTGATTCTCGGTAGTGATACCGATTTCTATTTTATTATAGCATTATAAGTCAATTAAGGGTCAGTGCTTGGGCCTGAGAAAGCTGTATAAACTAATCAACATATAATACACATTTTATCTGGGCGTATGAACACGGCCACAGGACTCGGGTTGCTGCATTGGCCATTTCTCTTATTTGAAACGCACACAACTGGACAAAGTGTTTACACGGTTATTGAATGTTAGCACATTCTGTCAATCACACATCAACTGACCCCAGCCATTCCCACCCTAGCCTGGCTCAGTGAGCTGACGGAAGGCGACGACAAACACTAACAACTCAATGTGGACATGGTGAAATGACGACACTAACAACCGAATGTGGCCATAGTGGAAATACGACAAACATGATGTAAACATCGTTAAAAGACGCCAAACACTAATATAACTGAATGTTTTGGAATGATTGCGTTCAGACAGGTTGTTCATAAGTTGAGCTGCCAAGCAAATTATCAGGAACAGTCATAGTGGGTGATTGTGTCCATTTTGCTCTTAAAAGTTATTGGAATTGATTTCATTCAAACTAGTGAACAATCTTCTATACACGGTTAGGCTGATGGCTGACAGATCCATTTTTACGGAAAAAGCTAATATTTCCCCCCGATTCTTCAATCAATTTAATTCAAACCTGTACACAATGTTCACCAGGTAGGGGTGTATACATATTATAGGGTGTGTTCCATGTGTCATGTTTTAGATTTCATGGTCGCTTTAAGTGACACTTTGCGCCAAGCGCTATTTCTCGCAAACAATTTGCGAGAATCAACTAAAATGCATATACAATGCTCCTGTGGACCTAGTCAATACAGGGTGTGATTCAGGTGTCGCCACCTATCAAGATTATGGATACAGGGCTGCCAGATGCATTTTCACGGAAAAAACGCTATTTCTCCTCGAGTCTTCAGTGGATTTAATTCAAACCTGTACACATTGACGTTCACCTGGTAGGGTTGTACACCGGTACGGGTGACCCAGTGTGTTCCAGGTGACGCTACCTGTTATATTTCAGACTTCATGGTCGTGTTAAGTTTTCAAGTGACACTTTGTGCCAAACGCTATATTGTCCAATGTCATTGCGTTGGGCCGTTGGGCCGTCCGTAAACAATTCGTTTCCGGAGCATATCTCTGAAAGTACTTGTCCGATTGTCTTTAAATTTTACACACAACACCCCTAGGGGGTCTAGTTGTGCCTTTTGGGGTATTTGAACTTTGACCTACTTTTGGTTCAGAACTATGACCTATTTAGACGTTTTGACGCGCACTTCGTTTCCGGAGCAGATCTCGAAAAGTACTGGGCCGATGACAGTCATATTGCACATGCATGTTCTCTAAGGTCCCTAGTTGTGCCTTTTTAGGTTTTTGGACCTTGACCTTGAAGTTGACCCAGCACTTTGACCTAATTTATAACATCGGTAAATCCGACTGAAAGATTTTGCGGAATATCATGAAAACCGCTCAAGATAGCTACACCATTACTATAAAACAAATTGTGAGGTTTCAGGAGAGGATGCATCTTTAAAAATTTCAAGTCGATAAAATTAAAAATGGCCGCCTATCGGCCATTATTCACATCGACAGGCCTGATATTGCGGAATATCATGAAAACCGCTCAAGATAGCTACACCATTAATATCAAATAAATTGTAAGGTTTCAGGAGAGGATGCATCTTGAAAAAATTCAAGTGGATAAACTTCAAAAAGGCCGCCTATCGGCCATTATTCATCTCGACAGGCCTGATATTGTGCAATATCATGAAAACCGCTCAGATATCTACACCATTACTATAAAACAAATTGTAAGGTTTCAGGAGAGGATGCATTTTGAAAAAAATGAACTTGTCCAAGTTCAAAATGGCCGCCAATCGGCCATTATTCACTTTCACATGGCCATTATTTGGTAAACCGTGCTAGATGGCTAGACCATTACTATAAAACAAAATGTGTGATTTCAGGAGAGGATGCATCTTGAAAAAATTCGACTCAATAAAATTCAAAATGGCCGCTTATCGGCCATTATTCACTTTCACATGGCCGATATTTGATCAACCGTGCTAGATGGCTAGACCATTACTATAAAACGAAATGTGAGATTTCAGATGAGGATGCATCTTTAAAAAAATTGACTTGATCAAATTCAAAATGGCCGCCTTTTCGGCCATTATTCATTTTCACATGCCTGATATTTGGTAAACCGTGCTAGATGGCTAGACCATTGCCTGATTACTATAAAACAAAGTGTGAGTTTTCGGGGGAGGATGCACCCTGAAAATTTTTAACTTACGAATTCAAAATGGCCGACAATCAGCATTATTTACCTCGATAGGCCTGATATCAGGTAAACGGTGCTAGATAGCTAGACCATTACTATAAAACAAAATGTGACGTTTCGGGAGAGGATGCCTTTTAAAAACTTTCGATTCAATCGAATTCAAAATGGCCGCCTCTCGGCCACCATTTACTTTCACATTGCTGATATTTGGTAAACCGTGTTAGATAGCTGGACCATTACTATAAAACAAAATGTGAGATTACAGGAGAGGATGCATCTTAAAAAAAATTGACTTGATCAAATACAAAATGGCCGCCTATCGGTCATTATTCACTTTCACATAGCCGTTATTTGGTAACCGTACTAGATGGCTAGACCATTACTATAAAACAAAATGTGAGATTTCAGGAGAGGATGCACCTTAAAAATTTCGACTTGATCACATTCAAAATGGCCTCCTATCGGTCATTATTCACTTTCACATGGGCGATATTTGGTAAACCGGGCTAGATGGCTAGACCATTACTATAGAATGAAATGTGAGATTTCAGCTGAGGATGCATCTTGGAAAATTTTGACTTGATCAAATTTAAAATGGCCGCCTTCAGGCCATTATTCACTTTCACATGGTCGATATTTGGTAAACCGTGCTAGATAGCTAGACGATTACTATAGAATGAAATGTGAGATTTCAGCTGAGGATGCATCTTGAAAAATTCTGACTCGATCAAATTCAAAATGGCCCCCTATCGGCCATCATTTATTTTCACATGCCTAATATTTTGCAAACTGTGTTAGATGTTAGTCCATTACTATAAAAAAAAATTGAGGTTTCGGGGGGAGATGCACCCTAATTTTTTTAATAGTTTATATCGAATTCAAAATGACCGTATATCAGCTATTAGTTACCTCGATTGGCCTGATATCGGGTAGACGGTGCCAGATAGGTAGACCATTACTGGGATACTGATTAGGATCATTAATTTCAATGGAGGTTTGCAATCTCTGACAAACTGTCTAGTTCTTATCTTACTTTTAGACTGAGCTTCTTAGACCTAGTTGTCTTGCGTCTTGATTTTTGACCTAGCCTAGGATTACATTAATAACCCTACACAAAATTGCCTTAATCAAATTCTAACTCGGAGCGGGAGCTCCTGGACTTATGTAGTCTTGTTTAATTTGTCACTCTCATCCCTGAATAATGCTCGGATGAGCTACAGGGCCATTTCATCCTTTAATAGTGTGGTATGGTGTGTCCGTCCGCATTCTCGTTTCAGGAGCTTATCCCAGAATCACTAAGGGTTGTAGCTGTGCCCTTTGGAGGTTATGACCTTTGACGTACTTCTTGACCTACATCTCTGGGCTTTAATAATAGCTTTAGTTACTTTAATATTCCTAATATCTGGTAAACCATGCTAGATAAGTTAGTCCATTACTATATATAGGGTGTTGTCTGATCAAAATGGGGGGTTGTTTTATGATAGCAGTCAGAATCAAAGCCCTATACATTCATCATATAGTTGTCCGGTTGATTTTTGTCACCCCTATTTTTTAATTTTACTCAATATTTAAATTAGCACTATTGTATTATTATTTATCGTACATTTAGGAAATTTGGCACATTAAATCACAAGATTTGAAATACCAAAATGATGACTATTGTGGTCTCTTTCAAAATAAATTCTTTGTTTAGAAATCACATGACAATTGGAGGTGCATGGGCGGTAGGCATGAAGGCGTAAATTAAGACGCAAAATAATAGCACCTCGATGAACACAAAACATGACTTTTTCAAAAGCTTGTAACTTTGTCAAATTTTTTGTTTGTTTCAAATTTTAGATTTAGATCATTAAGCTGCTGTTTAGTAAACATGCTCAGAAATTAGTAATAAGACAAAATGTGGAAATACATTATTCATTTAATATGCATAATATTTGGTTAACTGTGCCAGATAGCTAGACCATTACTATTAAACAAAATATGAGACTTCGTGGAAGGATGCACCCTGAACAAATTGAACTCAATCAAATTCAATATGACTGTGTGATACAGAAGATCCGTACCCATGACAGCCTGAGTCACACACGGCATAGTGGGTGGGTAATTTATTCAATGTGTGGTTAAAAATAAATGTTTTGAGCACAGCTTTTATGATTTGGATTGAAATTTGTAAAATGTTCTATCCACCAAAATTATCCTCGATAATATTATCCATATGTGATGAACTTTGTTGTTTTTTCTTACGAAATAAATGACAAAATTGATTTATATACATGTAATTACTTTTCTTTAGCTGATTTAATTCATTCCTAGCTAGGTCACAGGCCAATCAATACGCTTTTTTAACAAAGGTATCATGATCTTCAAGCGGCCGGCCACATGACGTCCATATTACCGGTACATGGAATCGCTGTTACACCAATTATTCGGTTTAAATCGACCTTCATAAACGGTCTGTTTCTTCATAATTAGTTGTTTGCAACCTGTAGCCAGAGACGCGACTATTCTATTCGCCAAATGTGCCTGTACACATTCGGTAATATGATTTGACATCTGACCAATTTATACAGGGATAGTTCGGAAGATAATTACTACATATATTACTGGATACCTTTAACTCAATGATAGATATTGATAATTCAACAGTTGAAACAGAATGCAATAGAAAATGATCGCTAATGTTGGCTGGGAAATCATGCATGATATGACAGTGTGTCACAATATCAGTGACACTAGCCGAAATGATTTAGCTCTCTCTTAGATTTTAGGTTTTAAGGAAAATTTATCATTTACTGTTACTTAAAAAGTACGGGAATATGCAGATATACATATGCATAATACAAGGTGTTAATTCTTCTCTGATAAGATAAATACCTGACTGAACCAGGGTGACAACAGATAACACACCCTGTCTATAGGTTACCTCAGTGGCCACGGCATTGTTACCCTGGCAGTATGTATAATGGAATAATGTTTGACCAACGTATCAGACGATTGAGCCAGCGTGTGGCGTTGTGACGACAGGACAAGAGTGACAATTTGAATTGGCTCCCTCCCACCAAACGCCATACAATAAAGTGACCCGATGTTGGTTTATTGTTGGTCCTCCGTCACGCCCCTGCTCCATGTTTGCTGGGCTGTGTCGTCTCCTCACACCCTCTTCACCTGGTGTTTGTGATGCTGTTTTAAAACTGTGAAGCTGCTCCTTCACACCTACGCCATGTTAACTGACAAACAGATGTTTAACCAATGCTGGTTTCATGCTGCGCCAATGCCGCACACTTGACACCTGCATCATGTCAGCGTCTCCTGTTGCTGGATGTTTCCCGAAATGTATTAGAAATTATTTTATTATGTTTTCTTTTCGAAACTAGTATTACATTTTAATGTATCGGGATTTTCATTGGCTTTTCAAGCCAAAATATTTTCATTAATTTTCTATTATTATTATCATGATTATCATGCAACAAATATTCTTCATGTTATTACCACCATTCGTATTATCACGGACTGTTGCGAAAGTACATGACATGGTGAATGATAAACATTGAGTCAATATATCATAATATCGAAAAGATCAAACAAGCAAAAACGAAAAAATATAGCTATCACGTTGAGTGAAGTAAAGAAAAGAGTTAGTTTCTTTTAACTGTAACATGTACTGGTAGCCAAGAAAACATTTAAGACATTTCATGTACACACACGTATTTATTTGCTGGACAATAATGATAAATAAATAATATTGACTGGATAACAATGAACGTATAATAAGTTAACACCGTGTGGAATTAGAACTACGGGGTAATCTGAACTAATACAGTTGGGATGTAGACCCAGCATAGTCACCACATAGTACATGTATACAGCGTACATAATGTACTTCACCAGTTCTTATATCTTGTAATGATATATCAATAGATATAACATGTGAAGTATCAATTTCTAATAAAATAGACACATCAGTATTTATACAGCTCTATGTCTGAGTTTTATGCTGTTCAGTTCTGGATATACAGTATGTAGATATATAGCGTACATAATGCATTTCACCAGTTCTTATATCTTGTAATTATATATCAGTAGATATAACATGTGAAGTATCAACATAGATACATCAGTATTCATACTCTAGGCTAGAGCTTTATGCTATTCAGTTTGAGGTCGACCACAGATGAAGTGCGATGTCAGATTTACTAGTCTTACATTACCGCCAGTGTCTCAATTTCTGTTTCTTTTACACTCTGCATTCTCTGTCCAATTGTGCGCATCTTTCTGGCCGATGTGAATTTTTGTTTTGATGTGAGATAGAACATGGCGTGGTTTGATGTAGGTCTTGTAGAACATGAGGCTTGAGATGGCACTTGAGATACACATAGTGAGCAGTCACTACCTGAGGATGAGGTAGATGACACTGTAGGCTGATCACAAGATGAACAGAAGGATTGCCTGCAGTCTGAGCATTCACAGGATCCCATGTCTGCTGTACTGACCAGGGAGGAGTCTCTGATATGGCAGGTGGAGCTAAAGGAGGTCCTGGTATCCCAGTGTTGTGATTCAGCCAGGAATCTGAGCAGAGGTGGATGACGTCCACATCTGGAGAAGGAGGAGGTCCGGGATACACAGCTAGATGCTGCTGCTGATACATCTAATCCTGATCCACATTCTGAGCACATACTGGCGTGTACAACCAGAGATAGTCCACTGTTATCCTGACTAGACTTGGTGGATCTTCTAGAGAGAGGTCTTGATGAAGCTTGTGACATACGATGTACAGATTCTGGACTGGTGGCAGGACTCGTCTCAGCTGACTCCTGTTTACTCGAGTAACCACTATCAACCTCGTAAGAAGGAACCACTTGACTGTCATCAGATTCTTCTCCTTTTCTTTCTCTCTTGGGTGTGTTGCCGCCATAACTCTGGGCGGATCTCTTACGTGATGAAGGTCTTGGAGATGGTTGAGGTGATCTGGTTTGATTCAGGACTAATGTGAGGGGTGAGCTCTCTGGTGTTACACAATGACGATGACCACGTGGGCTTCCTATATGAGGGCTATGTGTTGCTGAGGAGAGATGACTAGCGGCAGGGCTAGCTGCTACTGCTGCTGCATCTGAGCAGAGATGACTGGAGGCAGGGCTAGCTGCTGCTACTGCTGCTGCTTCTGAGCAGAGATGACTGGAGGCAGGGCTAGGTGATGCTGCTGCTGATGCTGATGACTGATGACTGATGCTAATAGATGGCTCTATACAGCTGAGGTCCATATCATGTCCTGCTATAGGTATATCTTGATCAGAATCTTCTCTAAGGAAACTGTAGCTATAGTTATCTTCAGACAGAAGGACTGACACCTCTGTCTCAGTAAGACCCGCATTGCTCAGCTCCATACTGAGCTGAGTGAGCTCCTGAGCTGTGACCTCCAGGTTCAGCTCACCACCCCCCGCCAGGAATACCTCACCATCAGGAAGCTCATCAATATTACATGGTTTGGTTGCTGATCTACGTGGAGTCACTAGCTTACTAACCGCTCTCTGGATACGTCTCCATGGCAGAGCGAGCTTGTTCTTTGGTCTAGGTGTGTTTCCCTGTGAACAGACACAAATATGTCATAAAAGTGCAAAGAACATGTTGCTGCTATTGTCTTATATTCTGGGATCGCTTATATTTATAGGTGATATATATCCTCAAATCAATATATTTATATATATACGTATTTTTTTTATAAAGTTTATTATATATAGGCTCAACTACTGTTTATTTTTTTCTGCACGACTTCAGTTTATGGAGAAACTATACAACTAGATTCGTAATATATTTATAGAACATAGACATAAACTTTTGAGAATAGTTTTTCTAAAAAAGCCTGACAGGAATATCTTAGTGTTTTGCAATGATATCACAAAATAATGCAAAAAAAATGAAAATAATAAATGGTCACAACTTACAGTTCGAAACATATTAATACAATTAATATTACAAGTGAAGCCAGATAAATGGATTAGGCCCACTTACCAGATCTTTGTCAGTTTCTTGACTACCAGAGGATTTTCTAAGTCGACCCATACTGTCTGTATAAATATACTATGTAGACTGAGGTCAGAGACGATGTCGTGATTATAATATATCCACAGAGTATATTTAAGTACTAGTGATGAGCTAGCTGTACTGTTTTGTTATTATAAGATGATCCACAGTTGATTGATGATCATCAGATCTACTCCTAGGTTTTATATACTTTGTGCTCCCTCCACCTCCCCCTCCCCCCCCCCCTCCCCAGATCACTCGTCGTCGTCACCCCTGACCACTTAAGCCAGGCACATTCAAGCTGAGCCAGCCACAGCTCTCATTAGATGAGTGACAGAATGACATTGTTGTCTCGGAACATAAACCTCTAACACATTATCACCTGAGTGACACGTAATAACCGTGTTGACTCAAGTCATTAAAATGGTGTTAACACACCAGTGGTTAAGGTATGTGGTGGTCATCGTTGAGGGGTGATTAGGAGTTCACGTTTGAAAATCGTCCGTTGTCTAGGAGATACAAATCTCAAATTAATCCTATAATTGTTGTGCTGCCTGAATTACAACTAAAAATTATTCATAATGCCGGGCAGCCTAGTAAACACAATACATTAACCCAATAATAGGTCAATGTTGTGCCACCGTGTACGACGCTGGCCCGACATCGAGCCATCATCGGGTTAATGTTTCTTGTTTACTGGGAGCGGCATATCTAGAAGACAATTAAGCCTCAGGGGGAGTCCAAAGCGGCAGGGCCTGACAGATTTTAGATTACTTCAGGTGAATTATCAGCAGTTTCGAGGTTATATTTCTATTTTGTTTTTACATTTTTTAAATTATTGCAAAATAAAATTCTGAAGAGGGGCATTGGGTCATACCTCCCCCCCCCCCCCACCTAAATACCGGATTTCAATTTTCTAGTAATATTACAGGTCATTTATGGACTATAATGAAACGATTGTTATAAATTGGCATTAGGCCACATTTGTGCTACCGGAGGCTGTCAACAATAGTGTATTTTAACCACTAGCCAAGCCCCCCCCCCCCTTCCACACTTGTGAGATTCTGCGTTGAAAAAATCCAATCATTATAATTATGGGCGTGTGAGCACGGCCGCAACAGTACTGTGTTGCTCGTTTTATCCGGTCTGAATATGGAAATTGAGTTGATATTTTCAGCCTCAAATAAGGGATAAAAACCAAAACGGCACTGACTTGTAAGAAAAATACGAGAATACGTTTGCATATCTAGATATTGATAATAAATAATTGTATTTGATTGCCGCGCCGTTGATTACAAACGGGTTGTCGCTTGACAAAAGGTTAATGCAATTAACGCACAATGGTGGAATGTTTAGCACATTCTGTCAATCGCCCATCTACCGCACCCAGCCTGGGCTAGCGAGCTGACGGAAGGCGATGACAAACAGTAAGTGTTTACAAACACTAACATGTGAATGGTGAAATGACAACCAACATTAACAACTCAATGTGGACATTGTTAAATGACCTCAAACACTAATAACTCAATGTGAACATGGTGAAATAACGACAAACACTAACAACTCAATGTGAACATAGTGAAAAGACGACACACACTAACAACTCAATGTGGACATAGTGAAAAGACGACACACACTAACAACTCAATGTAAACATGAAGAAATGACGACAAACACTAATAACTCAATGTGGACATGGTGAAAGGACGACAAACACTAATAACTCAATGTGGACAATGGTGAATGACGACAAACACTAACAACTCAATGTGGACATGGTGAAATGACGAGAAAAACTAACAACTCGATGTGAACATAGTGAAATGACGCCAAACACTAACAACGTGATGTGGACAATGGTGAAATGACGACACACACTAACAACTCAATGTGGACAGAGTGAGAAGACGACACACACTAACAACTCAATGTGGACATAGTGAAAAGACGACACACACTAACAACTCAATGTAAACATGAAGAAATGACGACAAACATTAATAACTCAATGTGGACATGGTGAAAGGACGACAAACACTAACAACTCAATGTGGACAATGGTGAATGACGACAAACACTAACAACTCAATGTGGACAATGGTAAATGACGACAAACACTAACAACTCAATGTGGACATGGTGAAATGACGACAAACACTAACAACTCAATGTAAATATAGTGAAATGACGACACACACTAACAACTCAATGTGGACATAATGAAAAGACGACAAACACTAACAACTCAATGTGGACATAGTGAAATGACGACAAACACTAACACCTCAATGTGAACATAGTGAAATGACGACAAACACTAACAACTCAATGTAGACATAGTGAAAAGACGACACACACTAACAACTCAATGTGGACAGAGTGAAAAGACGACAAACACTAACAACTCAATGTGGACATAGTGAAATGACGACACACACTAACACCTCAATGTGGACATGGTGAATGACGACAAACACTAACAACTCAATGTGGACATGGTGAAATGACGACAAAAACTAACAACTCGATGTGAACATAGTGAAATGACGCCAAACACTAACAACGTGATGTGGACAATGGTGAAATGACGACACACACTAACAACTCAATGTGGACATAGTGAAAAGACGACACACACTAACAACTCAATGTGGACATAGTGAAAAGACGACACACACTAACAACTCAATGTAAACATGAAGAAATGACGACAAACATTAATAACTCAATGTGGACATGGTGAAAGGACGACAAACACTAACAACTCAATGTGGACAATGGTGAATGACGACAAACACTAACAACTCAATGTGGACAATGGTAAATGACGACAAACACTAACAACTCAATGTGGACATGGTGAAATGACGACAAACACTAACAACTCAATGTAAATATAGTGAAATGACGACACACACTAACAACTCAATGTGGACATAATGAAAAGACGACAAACACTAACAACTCAATGTGGACATAGTGAAATGACGACAAACACTAACAACTCAATGTAGACATAGTGAAAAGACGACACACACTAACAACTCAATGTGGACAGAGTGAAAAGACGACAAACACTAACAACTCAATGTGGACATAGTGAAATGACGACACACACTAACACCTCAATGTGGACATGGCGAAATGACGGCAAACACTAACAACTCAATGTGAACATGGGGAAATGACGACACACACAAACAACTCAATGTGGTCATAGTGAAAAGACGACACACACTAATAACTCAATGTGGACATGGTGAAATGACAACAAAAAAACAACAACTCAATGTGAACATGGTGAAAAGACGACAAACACTGACAACTCAATGTAGACATAGTGAAAAGACGACACAAACTAATAACTCAATGTGGACATGGTGAAATGACGACAAAAACTAGCAACTTAATGTGGACATGGTGAAATGACGACAAACACTAACAACTCAATGTGGACATGGTGAAATGACGAAAAAAACTAACAACTCAATGTAGACATGGTGAAAAGGCGACAAACACTAACAACTCAATGTGGGCATGGTGAGATGACGAAAAAAACTAACAACTCAATGTGGACATGGTGAAAAGACGACAAACACTAACAACTCAATGTGGACATAGTGAAATAACGACAAACACTGATAACTCAATGTGGACATAGTGAAATGACGACAAACTCTTAAAATTAAAATTGAAAAAATTATCACGCTAAAATGGTAGTAAAATAATTTATCAAACGCTACAATAAAGTGACCGATTGAAGGGCGATACCTCTGCTAAAAAGATTATAGCTCCCCTACGTGACATTGGTATGTCGCATTTGTCTGACCTACTGAAGCTCCTTCTGTATAACACTGGGAGGGGGCCCTAGGGTAGTGGTTAGCACCGCTGCCTTTCACGCTAGAGTTCGGGGCTCGTTTCCCGATCTCGGCGGTTTGAAAGAAACAAAAATGTTTCTCCCCATCCACTCGTAATACTCAGTATTGTGGGAAGCCTCCGTGTCCGGGAGGTAGCGTGCTCGGCCTCAGACCTCCAGGGTTTGAATTTCGAATCCTGTGTCCGAGGGCAGTGTCATCTCACTCATCTCACCATCCTCAGGAGGTTCTCCTGGCCCAATTTAGCCTGTATGTGCACAAAAGTGGCCTAAAGCCCGATTCATTTCATTTCATTTCTATATAACACTGGACACAGTAGTTGACAAATACATTGTATTCTATTCCCAGAAATGACCAAGTGGTGTGCGGATCAGACCGTACAACGACAGAACAGTAAAGGCGCAAAACCAACGTGTACCAGAAAATAGACGCAAAATAATAGACCTATTACTATTTTGAACACATCCTTAGTGATCTACAGCTTGGGTTTGATCCGATCTATGCTCTCTAGCTCTTGAAGAGACAGGACATTTTGTAGTTAATAAAACAACATGTTTCGGGTAAAATGATCGGTCGCAAAGACTGGTTTCTAGGGTCAAGCAGAAATGTAAAAAGTTAGGCATATCCTTCTTGAAATAAATTTGTGAAGACCCTTATTTGTGAGTCTTTAAGAATAATTTTCAAAAGGATACGCTATACGAGGTGGTCCGACAGTGTACGGCAACTTAAAAAAAAAATCCTAAAACAGAATACTTATAAACTTAATGCTAGGTGCCTTTTATTATTTACAAATATCATTTTGTATTCACTAAATGTTCTCTCTTTTAAAGGCTAATAAATGAAATGAAATCTCTCATCAGACAATACTGACATGAGCAGAGTTTGGTTGTACAGTGTAGATTATTGTGTATGCAGTGTTTATAGAATGTCAGGCCTAAGAATCCATGTTGGATAAGAAACTTCACTTTTTAGAATTAGTGATGTAGTTAAACATCTCTCTGGTCCTCACCACCCTTCCTTAAAAGTAGCTGAATTAAAGTTGATTTTATCACAATCCCACGTATTTGACCATATGTATTCCTTAGCCTCAACATGTGGTTTATTATGTTATGGAAACCATTTTTGTTAGGCATTTCCATATTGGCGAGATAATTATCAGGTCAAATTCAAGAATATTTCTAAAATGAGACATTCTACAGTGTAGTCAATCAGAGCCACCAGCTGCGCTAGCGGACTAATAGTAGTGGATCTGGTGAATGAGTATGATAAAGCTCACGCATCAGTGATATCAATGATGAGGGCATGATATGGCCTGGAACTACCGGCAATCACATTTGGGATGAATGGAGGTCTCATGAATTATTGTTATTCTGGGCCCGATTAAAGGAAAGAGTTTAACCCGAAAAATGATCTAACTCCACAAGTCAATCCTAAGAGCGGTTGCAGGAACGTGATTAAAGTTAATCTGGTATCAGAAATGGTCGTAAGTTTAACCCTGCTCTGGAGGTGGTTTAAAGTTAATACCTGTCAAGATTAACGACTTCAAAACTATGAATTATGGACAAACCGAGTTTGATATATTACCGAAATTAGTGCGCAATCAATATAAAAAACATACAGGCTAGGCCTAGTGTGCACAACACTGGATGTTGACCAAGCATTTGTCATTGTGATTATAGAAGACTTAAATACGTTTAGACTAGGCTTGCCTTAGTAATATTATCAAGAAAATAAAAGATCATGATGCAACAGACCTAATGTCATTTAGTGAAATATATTTCTGCCGATATTTCTGCTGATGAGCAGCCCTGGTGATGTGGGTCTGCTGTGGTCGTATACAACTGATATAGGCTAGTGATGGGCAGTAGGTCTATGTAGCCTGTTATTAGCTCGTGTGCCACTGGTGTCACTTTTTATAGACTAACGTTAAAAAGCCGCCCCTAAAAAAGACCCATACCTGTACACATCACTCTATAGTAGGCTTATATACTACAGATTGAACACACCTGTTATGTGTCAGTGTATAAATATAAGTGACCGACAGGCCTACGTTTTTATTTAAACGAATGTAATTGTTCATCATTGAAGCTAGATATAACTACTTATAACCTTATAGTTATAGACCCTCAGGAGGATATTTGAAAAAAGATGTTTGTTTGAATTATTTATCTCATGCAAACTTCACGAAAGAGGTATCAAATGAACATTTGATCATTATTGCCAAAGGTGTGATTATTTCACTAAACTGTAGGCCTATGCCTGTAGACAATAAAAAAGAAGGGAATAGGACATTACCTAGATATATATGAAAAAAGGTCAGGACTTTTTATTTCAGGGAAATTGAGTAGACTTTTGGTACTATTTGGTAGAACTAGGCATAGTGAAATCACTTCTTAAAGGGTTATAATGGTCGGTAGTTAGGACAGTTTTCTTATAGGCCTATGTCAAAATAATTATACATTTAGGGCCACGTGTAGGCCCTATATTATGGTCTCTATATTGTGATAAGCCTATGATATCTTAAGCATAGATTCTTTACTATTCCATGTCCTGACAGCAAGGCAGTTTCTTAGGTCAATGAAGTTTATTATATTTTGATGCCTATTTAATATAATTTTAGACTATCACTAAATATATTCATAATTCAAATGTAGTCTACATTTGAATTATGAATATATTTTGTCTAAATATATCGCATTAGGTTATATTATGTTTATTCATTATTATATATAGGCCTACAGCCCCCAAACATTTAAATGTTTTTTATTACCATGTTAGACGTTACCATGGCTATGGATTATATAAATAGGCCCTTTATACATATATAGGTCAGTCTAGTATAACCTGGTGGTTCATTAGGCCCTACTATCAGTGACGGTAGCCTAGTTAGGTGATTTGGCCGTTCTAAAGAATAACAGATCGATTATGTATGATTTCGTACACGTTTCCGTGATGCGGAAATCATGTCGAATATTTAGTAAAATTCGAATCAAATAGCAGATCATCTAATCACAAAGTTATTACGTTCCTGCAACCGAGTTAATAAAAGAGATTAGCTGATCAACACAAGATGATCTTCTTTCCTGAAATCGGGCCCAGGAACGTAATACCTTTGTGATTAGATGATCTGCTATTTGATTCGAATTTTACTAAATATTCGACATGATTTCCGCATCACGGAAACGTGTACCATATCATACATAATCGATTTGTTATACTTTAGAACGGCCAAATCACCTAACTAGGCCACTGTCGCTGATAGTAGGGCCTAATGAACCACCATGTTATACTCAACTGACCTATACCTGTCTATATGGCCTATTTATATAATAGGCCTACATAACCATGGTAACGTCTAACATGGCAATGTAAAACATTAAAATGTTTGGGGGCCGTAGGCCTATAATAATGAGTAAACATAATATAACCTAATGCGATACATGTAGACAAAATATAGGCCCTATTCATAATTCAAATGTAGACTACAGTGTAGTCTACATTTGAATTATGAATATATTTTGTGATAGTCTAAAATTATATTAAATAGGCATCAAAATATATAAAACCTTATTGACATAAGAAACTGCCTTGCTGTCACGATATGGAATAGTAAAGAATCTATGCTTAAAATATCATAGGCCTACCACAATAGAGAGCCCATAATATAGGGCCTACACATGGGCCTAAATGTATAATTATTTTGACATAGCCCTATAAGAAAGCTGGCCTAACTACCTCGTTCGTTGTTAGGCTTATGCGTAATGTTTGGCGTTAATTAAACCTACAAAATAGAGAATCAGCCTTGGAAAACTTCTGAATATTCTAAGGCAATATTATCCTTCAATAATTATTTAGGCCTGTAACTATAAGGTTATAACTAGTTATATTTAGCTCCAATGATGAACAATTACATTCGTTTAAATAAAAACGTATGCCTAGACTGTATCATGTTCTGTCAGTCACTTATATACACTGACACATAACAGGTGTGCTCAATCTGTAGTCTATAGGCCTACTATAGAGTGATGTGTACAGGTAGGTATCCCTTATTAGAGCTGTTTTTTAACGTGAGTCTATAAAAAGTGACACCAGTACTACACGAACTAATAACAGGCTACATACTGCCCATCACCTGATCACTAGCCTATACCCTGACACCAGTTGCATAGGCCTACTACCACACCAGACTCACATCACCATCTGCTCTACCAGCTGCATATCCCCAGAAATATATTGAACTAAATGACATTAGGTCTGTTGCATCACGATCTTTTATTTTTTATTTCCTTGATAATAGGTCTACTACTAAGCCTAGTCTAAACGTATTTTAGTCTTCTGTATATATTCACAATGACAAAGGCTTGGTCAGCATCCAGTGGTGTGCACACTAGCCTGTAGGCCTACGTTTGTGCGCGTTTCATGTAGGAACGAACTCGCTTAAAAACAGGTGAGTAAAATTGTTCAATGGATATTATAATGTTTGTGCTAGTGACTTTAACCTGATCGACATAATTCGATGCAATATGTTTCTTATATTCATTGCGCACTAATTTCGGTAATATATCAAAATCGGTTTGTCCATAATTCATAGTCTTGAAGTCTCCACAGCAGGGTTAAACTTACGACCATTTCTGATACCAGATTAACTTTAATCCTGTTCCTGCAACCGCTCTTGGGATTAACTTGTGGAATTGGATCACCTTTCGGGTTAAACTCTTTCCTACTATCGGGCCCAGGGGACTATCCGACCCGAGGAGTTCATGCATTGTTTTATCAGCCAACTTTAAATGTATTAAATCAGCATGAGTTACTGTAATTTGTTCTTTGAGGAGATGCTCCCAAACATCATGGTTGTTTATTCTGGTTAATATTGAACTGATGTGAGAGTTCCCTGTTTGTTTCACCAATGACGTCTATGGATGCTACAGAATCTGTAGCATCTACAGTGAGAATTGTACACGATTCTCAAATAACGGTTTTGTGCAGGGGAATAAAGCGAATACAGTATTTTGATACAGCAATTTGTAGTTTTATGAAGATAGGATACATTCTCGTATCGTTATAAATAGTAACAGATTCATACTTCTCGAGAATTTTCAATAAACATTCTCAAAGTCAGATTTATTGCATAATTTTACCTTTCTACCACGTGGTGTTCAATTTATATTATGTTCATTTGATCATTATATTTTGTTATGAGCTATTATAATGCTATTATTTATCCATTCATTCTTGTTTTATTCTATGTAATTTGGCTTGATCGTTTGTATATATTTAATAAGGTAAATCAGTCCAAAAATTGCTGACATATACGAGTTAAACCCGAAAAACGCAAAGTGACCGCAAATTATCCAACATGGCCGCCAAAAAATGCCAACCATATTTTGTTTTAACTTGCTAAGACATCAAAATAACATAAATAATCGATTTCATCAAATGTACCAGATGATATAGGCCTACTATCGTGTGATTAAACTATAGGTCGAGTTCAAAGATGAGTGACTTTGACCCATTTCCATGATCAATGTCACAGCATCACGTCGCTAGAATTTCTTTTATGTACAGTATCGTTTTAACTGCCTTATCTTCATATTTGGCATATGAATATAACTGCGTCTTATAAAAACCCATTTAAAGCTATAAGACAAGTGGCCTGTTTCAGGCTTAAAGTTATAGCAGCTTGTCACTCACAAATAGTTCTGTGCACAATAGTTGAATGGTGGATGTGATGGTGGAGTTGGGAGTTTTGATATTTGTCACCCAACTACATCTGAGACATCTAAAGGTCAAATTTGATGATGAGTGACCTTGTGTATTCTTGTGAACAAGGCAACAACATAATGAAATTATGATGAGAAATACGTTTTGAACCTTTTCGGTTCCAGTTTTCACATTTCTCATATAGATGCATGTATTCAGGTTTAATTAGAAGCAAGTAATTATCAGAAATAAAACATTGAATATGTTCTATAACTTTTCATGTACATTATTTATTACATTCATGTACATTATATATTAGATAACAATAACGACATATAAATAATATTGATCAAAATACGTGGATTACGTGAGTTAATAAGTTAGTAATGTATATGGCACTAGACGTATGTGGTAAAATTAAAATAGCTGCCATCTAGACCTAGCATTGTAATCATACAGTATGTAGATATAAAGCGTACATAATGCACTTCACCGGTTCTTATATCTTGTAATTATATATCAGTGGATATAACATGTGAAGTATCAACATAGATACATCAGTATTCATACTCTAAGCTAGAGTTATATGCTATTCAGTTTGAGGTCGACCACAGCTGAAGTGCGATGTCAGATTTGCTAGGCTTACATTACCGCCAGTGTTTCCATTTCTGTTTCTTTTACACTCTGCATCCTCTGTCCAATTGTGCGCATCTTTCTGGCCAATGTGAATTTCTGTCTTGATGTGAGATAGAACATGGCGTGGTTTGATGTAGGTCTTGTAGAACATGAGGCTTGAGATGGCACTTGAGATACACATAGTGAGCAGTCACTACCTGAGGATGAGGTAGATGACACTGTAGGCTGATCACAAGATGAACAGAAGGATTGCCTGCAGTCTGAGCATTCACAGGATCCCATGTCTGCTGTACTGACCAGGGAGGAGTCTCTGATGGAGCAGGTGGAGCTACAGGAGGTCCTGGTATCCCAGTGGTGTGATTCAGCCAGGAATCTGAGCAGAGGTAGATGACGTCCACGTCTGGATAAGGAGGAGGTCCGATATACACAGATAGATGCTGCTGCTGATACATCTAATCCTGATCCACATTCTGAACACATACTGGCGTGTACAACCAGAGATAGTCCACTGTTATCCTGGCTGGACTTGGTGGATCTTCTAGAGAGAGGTCTTGATGAAGCTTGTGACATATGATGTACGGATTCTGGACTGGTGGCAGGACTTGTCTCAGCTGACTCCTGTTTACTCGAGTAACCACTATCAACCTCGTAAGAGGGAACCACTTGACTGTCATCAGATTCTTCTCCTTTTCTTTCTCTCTTGGGTGTGTTGCCGCCATCACTCTGGGCGGATCTCTTACGTGATGAAGGTCTTAGAGATGGTTGTGGTGATCTGGTGTGATTCAGGATTAATGTGAGGGGTGAGCTCTCAGGTGTAACACAATGACGATGGCCACGTGGGCTTCCCATATAAGGGCTAGATGGTTCTGAGCAGAGATGACTGGAGGCAGGGCTAGCTGCTGCTGCTGCTGCTGCTGCTTCTGAGCAGGGATGACTGCAGGCAGGGCTATCTGCTGCTGCTGCTGCTGCTGACTGATGGCTGATGCTAATAGATGGTTCTATACAGCTGAGGTCCATATCATGACCTGCTATAGGTATCTCCTGATCAGAATCTTCTCTAAGGAAACTGTAGCTATAGTTATCTTCAGACAGAAGGACTGACACCTCTTGCTCAGTAAGACCCGCATTGCTCAGCTCCATACTGAGCTGAGTGAGCTCCTGAGCTGTGACCTCCAGGTTCAGCTCACCACCCCCCGCCAGGAATACCTCACCATCAGGAAGCTCATCAATATTACATGGTTTGGTGGCTGATCTACGTGGAGTCACCAGCTTACTAACCGCTTTCTGGATACGTCTCCATGGCATAGCAAGCTTGTTCTTTGGTCTAGGTGTGTTTCCCTGTAACAGTAAAGAGAAAAAAATATTACAAGGGTGCAAAGGATAGAATACTATTATTATCTCTGAAATATTCAGAGGCAGCTTATATAATATATATAAACGGGACTTACCAGATCTTTGTCAGCTGAAGTACCAGAGGATTTTCTAAGTCGACCCATACTATCTGTATAGGTATACTATGTAGACTGAGGTCAGAGATGATGTCGTGATTATCTGATATATATCCACAGAGTATGTCAGTGATTAGGTACTAAGTGATGAGCTAGCTGTACTGTTGTGTTACTATGAGATGGTCTACAATTGATTGATGATGATCAGATCTACTCCTGAGGTATATATACCTTGTGCTCCCTGCCCCCCAGACATAACACGTCATCGTGACCCCTGATGACATGAGCCAGCCACAGCCAAGCTGAGCCAGCCACAGCTCTCACTAGATGAGTGACAAATGACAAGATATACCTCGTGTTCCCTGCCCCCCCCCCCCTTTCAGATTACACATCGTCGTTACTCCTGACCACTTGAGCCAGCCACAGTCAAGCTGAGCCAGCCACAGCTCTCACTAGATGAGTGACATATAGCAGTGTAGTCTCAGGACTTAAGCCTCTAACACATTATCACCTGAGTGACACGTAATAACCGTGATGACTCAAGTCATTAAAAGGTGTTAAAACAGCACTGGTGAAGGTGATGCAGTGAGGTGATGATGGGTTCACGTTTGTTAACCATCTATTGTCCAGAAAATTCAAATTTAATAATCCTATGCCTAGCATTTTGTTTTACTTCATAGTGGCATAGTGGATAGCAAGGAGGTTAAAAAGACTTAACCTTGGTTGATAGCATTTAGAGAATTTACTTGCTTACATTAAGATCCCCATATAATCTTTGATTTCTATGGCAACTATCATGAGATATTTCTATAATTTATGATAGGCCTGTATAATGACCAATATCAGAAAAAATTGTCGGCCATTAATAAAAAGCAAGAAGCAGACGAGTCCGGCGTTAAAACTGATATAATTTAATATAACTATCAGCATAATTTAGATATTTTAATCAAGCTGGTCTAATAATTAAAGCCACCAAATGACTATAACACGTAACTCAATCAATTCACTAATCATGCTTATACGCGTTTTAATGAACAAAGTATCTGAGCGAACTTTCAATGTTTTAAATTAGGAAACAAAACATTCTGCTTTCCCTGTGGCGGATACCTTACATTTGTACCTATTGATATATTCCTGATTCTCGGTAGTGATACCGATTTCTATTTTATTATAACATTATAAGTCAATTAAGGGTCAGTGCTTGGGCCTGAGAAAGCTGTATAAACTAATCAACATATAATACACATTTTATCTGGGCGTATGAACACGGCCACAGGACTCGGGGTGCTGCATTGGCCATTTCTCTTATTTGAAACGCACACAACTGGACAAAGTGTTTACACGGTTATTGAATGTTAGCACATTCTGTCAATCACACATCAACTGACCCCAGCCATTCCCACCCTAGCCTGGCTCAGTGAGCTGACGGAAGGCGACGACAAACACTAACAACTCAATGTGGACATGGTGAAATGACGACACTAACAACTGAATGTGGCCATAGTGGAAATACGACAAACATGATGTAAACATCGTTAAAAGACGCCAAACACTAATATAACTGAATGTTTTGGAATGATTGCGTTCAGACAGGTTGTTCATAAGTTGAGCTGCCAAGCAAATTATCAGGAACAGTCATAGTGGGTGAATGTGTCCATTTTGCTCTTAAAAGTTATTGGAATTGATTTCATTCAAACTAGTGAACAATCTTCTATACACGGTTAGGCTGATGGCTGACAGATCCATTTTTACGGAAAAAGCTAATATTTCCCCCCGATTCTTCAATCAATTTAATTCAAACCTGTACACAATGTTCACCAGGTAGGGGTGTATATATATTATAGGGTGTGTTCCATGTGTCATGTTTCAGATTTCATGGTCGCTTTAAGTGACACTTTGCGCCAAACGCTATTTCTCGCAAACAATTTGCGAGAATTAGCTAACATGCATATACAATGCTACTGTGGACCTAGTCAATACAGGGTGTGATTCAGGTGTCGCCACCTATCAAGATTATGGATACAGGGCTGCCAGATGCATTTTCACGGAAAAAACGCTATTTCTCCTCGAGTCTTCTGTGGATTTAATTCAAACCTGTACACATTGACGTTCACCTGGTAGGGTTGTACACCGGTACGGGTGACCCAGTGTGTTCCAGGTGACGCTACCTGTTATATTTCAGACTTCATGGTCGTGGTGAGTTTTCAAGTGACACTTTGTGCCAAACGCTATATTGTCCAATGTCATTGCGTTGGCCCGTTGGGCCGTCCGTAAACAATTCGTTTCCGGAGCATATCTCTGAAAGTACTTGTCCGATTGTCTTCAAATTTTACACACAGCACCCCTAGGGGGTCTAGTTGTGCCTTTTGGGGTATTTGAACTTTGACCTACTTTTGGTTCAGAACTATGACCTATTTAGACGTTTTGACGCGCACTTCGTTTCCGGAGCAGATCTCGAAAAGTACTGGGCCGATGACAGTCATATTGCACATGCATGTTCTCTAAGGTCCCTAGTTGTGCCTTTTCAGGTTTTTGGACCTTGACCTTGAAGTTGACCCAGCACTTTGACCTAATTTATAACATCGGTAAATCCGACTGAAAATTTTTTGCGGAGTATCATGAAAACCGCTCAAGATAGCTACACCATTACTATAAAA
The DNA here is from genome assembly GCA_964017125.1 of Flabesymbios commensalis. Classification (NCBI taxonomy): domain Eukaryota; kingdom Metazoa; phylum Annelida; class Polychaeta; order Terebellida; family Flabelligeridae; genus Flabesymbios; species Flabesymbios commensalis. Next base: position 55,990,955 of record OZ024903.1, read on the forward strand.
CAAATTGTGAGGTTTCCCTAGAGGATGCATCTTGAAAAATTTCAAGTCGATAAAATTAAAAATGGCCGCCTATCGGCCATTCTTCACATCGACAGGCCTGATATTGCGGAATATCATGAAAACCGCTGAAGATAGCTACACCATTAATATCAAATAAATTGTAAGGTTTCAGGAGAGGATGCATCTTGAAAAATTTCAAGTTGATAAAATTCAAAATGGCCGCCTATCGGCCATTATTCACCTCGACAGGCCTGATATTGTGCAATATCATGAAAACCGCTAAGATAGCTACACCATTAATATCAAATAAATTGTAAGGTTTCAGGAGAGGATGCATCTTGAAAAATTTCAAGTTGATAAAATTAAAAATGGCCGCTATCGGCCATTATTCATCTCGACAGGCCTGATATTGTGCAATATCATGAAAACCGCTAAGATATCTACACCATTACTATAAAACAAATTGTAAGGTTTCAGGAGAGGATGCATTTTGAAAAAAATCAACTTGTCCAAGTTCAAAATGGCCGCCAATCGGCCATTATTCACTTTCACATGGCCGTTATTCGGTAAACCGTGCTAGATGGCTAGACCATTACTATAAAACAAAATGTGTGATTTCAGGAGAGGATGCATCTTGAAAAAATTCGACTCAATAAAATTCAAAATGGCTGCTTATCGGCCATTATTCACTTTCACTTGGCCGATATTTGATCAACCGTGCTAGATGGCTAGACCATTACTATAAAACGAAATTTGAGATTTCAGATGAGGATGCATCTTGAAAAAAATTGACTTGATCAAATTCAAAATGGCCGCCTTTTCGGCCATTATTCATTTTCACATGGCTGATATTTGGTAAACCGTGCTAGATAGCTAGACCATTACTATAAAACAAAATGTGACGTTTCGGGAGAGGATGCCTTTTAAAAACTTTCGACTCAATCGAATTCAAAATGGCCGCCTATCGGCCACTAATTACTTTCACATTGCTGATATTTGGTAAACCGTGTTAGATAGCTGGACCATTACTATAAAACAAAATATGAGATTACAGGAGAGGATGCATTATAAAAAAAATTGACTTGATCAAATACAAAATGGCCGCCTATCGGTCATTATTCACTTTCACATAGCCGTTATTTGGTAACCGTACTAGATGGCTAGACCATCACTATAAAACAAAATGTGAGATTTCAGGAGAGGATGCATCTTGAAAAATTTCGACTTGATCAAATTCAAAATGGCCTCCTATCGGTAATTATTCACTTTCACATGGGCGATATTTGGTAAACCGTGCTAGATGGCTAGACCATTACTATAGAATTAAATGTGAGATTTCAGCTGAGGATGCATCTTGGAAAATTTCGACTTGATCAAATTCAAAATGGCCGCCTTCAGGCCATTATTCACTTTCACATGGTCGATATTTGGTAAGCCGTGCCAGATAGCTAGACGATTACTATAGAATGAAATGTGAGATTTCAGCTGAGGATGCATCTTGAAAAATTCTGACTCGATCAAATTCAAAATGGCCCCCTATCGGCCATTATTTACTTTCACATGCCTAATATTTTGCAAACTGTGTTAGATGTTAGTCCATTACTATAAAACAAAATTTGAGGTTTCGGGGGAGGATGCACCCTAATTTTTTAACTAGTTTATATCGAATTCAAAATGACCGTAAATCAGCTATTAGTTACCTCGATTGGCCTGATATCGGGTAAGCGGTGCCAGATAGGAAGACCATTACTCGGATACTGATTAGGATCAATTATTTCAATGGAGGTTTGCAATCTCTGACAGACTGTCTAGTTCTTATCTTACTCTTAGACTGAGCTTCTTAGACCTAGTTGTCTTGCGTTTTGATATTTGACCTAGCCTAGGATTACATTAATAACCCTACACAAAATTGCTTAAATCAAATTCTAATTCGGAGCGGGAGCTCCTGCACTTATGTAGTCTTGTTTAATTTGTCACTCTCATCCCTGAATAATGCTCGAATGAGCGCCATTTCATCCTTTAATAGTGTGGTATGGTGTGTCCGTCCGCATTCTCGTTTCAGGAGCATATCCCAGAATCACTAAGGGTTGTAGCTGTGCCCTTTGGAGGTTATGACCTTTGACGTCCTTCTTGACCTACATCTCTGGGCTTTAATAATAGCTTTAGTTACTTTAATATTCCTGATATCTGGTAAACCATGCTAGATAAGTTAGTCCATTACTATAGATAGGGTGGCCAACGAAATTTTCAAAGTTGTCTGATCAAAATGGGGGGTTGTTTTATGATAGCAGTCAGAATCAAAGCCCTATACATTCATCATATAGTAGTCCGGTTGATTTTTGTCACCCCTATTTTTTAATTTTACTCAATATTTAAATTAGCACTATTGTATTATTATTTATCTTACATTTAGGAAATTTGGCACATTAAATCACAAGATTTGAAATACCAAAATGATGGCAATTGTGGTCTCTTTCAAAATAAATTCTTTGTTTAGAAATCACATGACAATTGGAGGTGCATGGGCGCTAGGCATGAAGGCGTAAATTAAGACGCAAACTAATTGCACCTCGATAAACACAAAACATGACTTTTTCAAAAGCTTGTAACTTTGTCAAATTTTTTGTTTGTTTCAAATTTTAGATTTAGATCATTATGCTGCTGTTTAGTAAACATGCTCAGAAATTAGTAATATGACAAAATGTGGAAATACATTATTTATTTATTATGCATGATATTTGGTTAACTGTGCCAGATAGCTAGACCATTACTATTAAGCAAAATATGAGACTTCGTGCAAGGATGCACCCTTAACAAATTGAACTCAATCAAATTCAATATGACTGACCATCAGCCATTAAAAATAGTATGCACGATATCTGGCGAGGCGCGCCAGATAGCAAAATGTGAGGTTTCAAAATATGTGAGGTTTCAAAATATACTGACTGTGTGATACAGAAGATCCGTACCCATGACATCCTGAGTCACACACGGCATAGTGGGTGGGTAATTTATTCAATGTGTGGTTAAAAATAAATGTTTTGAGCACAGCTTTTATGATTTGGATTGAAATTTGTAAAATGTTCTATCCACCAAAATTATCCTCGATAATATTATCCATATGTGATGAACTTTGTTGTTTTTTCTTACGAAATAAATGACAAAATTGATTTATATACATGTAATTACTTTTCTTTAGCTGATTTAATTCATTCATAGTTAGCTTACAGGCCAATAAATACGCTTTTTTATCAAAGATATGCATGATCTTCAAGCGGCCGGCCACATGACGTCCATATTACCGGTACATGGAATCGCTGTTACACCAATTATTCGGTTTAAATCGACCTTCATAAACGGTCTGTTTCTTCATAATTAGTTGTTTGCAACCTGTAGCCAGAGACGCGACTATTCTATTCGCCAAATGTGCCTGTACACATTCGGTAATATGATTTGACATCTGACCAATTTATACAGGGATAGTTTGGGAGATAATTACTACATATATTTCTGGATACCTTTAACTCAATGATAGATATTGATAATTCAACAGTTGAAACAGAATGCAAAATGATCGCTAATGTTGGCTGGGAAATCATGCATGATATGACAGTGTGTCACAATATCAGTGACACTAGCCGAAATAATTTAGCTCTCTCTTAGATTTTAGGTTTTAAGGAAAATTCATCATTTACTGTTACTTAAAAAGTACGGGAATATGCAGATATACATATGCATAATACAAGGTGTTAATTCTTCTCTGATAAGATAAATACTCGACTGAACCAGGGTGACAACAGATAACACACCCTGTCTATTGGTTACCTCAGTGGCCACGGCATTGTTACCCTGGCAGTATGTATAATGGAATAATGTTTGACCAACGTATCAGACGATTGAGCCAGCGTGTGGCGTTGTGACGACAGGACAAGAGTGACAATTTGAATTGGCTCCCTCCCACCAAACGCCATACAATAAAGTGACCCGATGTTGGTTTATTGTTGGTCCTCCGTCACGCCCCTGTTCCATGTTTGCTGGGCTGTGTCGTCTCCTCACACCCTCCTCACCTGGTGTTTGTGATGCTGGTTTAAAACTGTGTAGCTGCTCCTTCATACCTACGCCATGTTAACTGACAAACAGATGTTTAACCAATGCTGGTTTCATGCTGGGCCAATGCCGCAGACTTGACACCTGCATCATGTCAGCGTCTCCTGTTGCTGGATGTTTCCCGAAATGTATTAGAAATTCTTTTATTATGTTTCCTTTTCGAAGCTAGTATTACATTTTAATGTATCGGGATTTTCATTTACCTTTAAAGCCAAAATATTTCCCATTAATTTTATATTATTATTATCATGATTATCATGCAACAAATATTCTTCATGTTATTACCACCATTCGTATCATCACGGACTGTTGCGAAAGTACATGACATGGTTGAGTCAATATATCATGATATCGAAAAGATCAAACAAACAAAAACGAAAAAATATAGCTATCACGTTGAGTGAAGTAAAGAAAAGAGTTAGTTTCTTTTAACTGTAACATGTACTGGTAGCGAAGAAAACATTTAAGACATTTCATGTACACACGAGTATTTATTTGCTGGACAATAATGATAAATAAATAATATTGACTGGATAACAATGAACGTATAATAAGTTAACACCGTGTGGAATTAGAAGTACGGGGTAATCTGAACTAATACAGTTGGGATCTAGACCCAGCATAGTCACCACATAGTACATGTATACAGCGTACATAATGTACTTCACCAGTTCTTATATCTTGTAATGATATATCAATAGATATAACATGTGAAGTATCAATGTCTAATAAAATAGACACATCAGTATTTATACAGCTCTATGTCTGAGTTTTATGCTATTCAGTTCTGGATATACAGTATGTAGATATATAGCGTACATAATGCACTTCACCAGTTCTTATATCTTGTAATTATATATCAGTAGATATAACATGTGAAGTATCAACATAGATACATCAGTATTCATACTCTAGGCTAGAGTTTTATGCTATTCAGTTTGAGGTCGACCACAGATGAAGTGCGATGTCAGATTTACTAGTCTTACATTACCGCCAGTGTCTCAATTTCTGTTTCTTTTACACTCTGCATCCTCTGTCCAATTGTGCGCATCTTTCTGGCCAATGTGAATTTCTGTCTTGATGTGAGATAGAACATGGCGTTGTTTGATGTGGGTCTTGTAGAACATGAGGCTTGAGATGGCACTTGAGATACACATAGTGAGCAGTCACTACCTGAGGATGAGGTAGATGACACTGTAGGCTGATCACAAGATGAACAGAAGGATTGTCTGCAGTCTGAGCATTCACAGGATCCCATGTCTGCTGTACTGACCAGGGAGGAGTCTCTGATGGAGCAGGTGGAGCTACAGGAGGTCCTGGTATCCCAGTGTTGTGATTCAGCCAGGAATCTGAGCAGAGGTAGATGACGTCCACGTCTGGATAAGGAGGAGGTCCGGGATACACAGCTAGATGCTGCTGCTGATACGTCTAATCCTGATCCACATTCTGAGCACATACTGGCGTGTACAACCAGAGATAGTCCACTGTTATCCTGACTAGACTTGGTGGATCTTCTAGAGAGAGGTCTTGATGAAGCTTGTGACATATGATGTACAGATTCTGGACTTGTGGCAGGACTTGTCTCAGCTGACTCCTGTTTACTCGAGTAACCACTATCAACCTCGTAAGAGGGAACCACTTGACTGTCATCAGATTCTTCTTCTTTTCTTTCTCTCTTGGGTGTGTTGCCGCCATCAGTCTGGGCGGATCTTTTACGTGATGAGGGTCTTGGAGATGGCTGTGGTGGTCTGGTTTGATTCAAGACTAATGTGAGGGGTGAGCTCTCTGATGTAACACAATGACGATGACCATGTGGGCTTCTGATATGAGGACTGGCCGGTGCTGAGGAGAGATGACTGGAGGCAGGGCTAGCTGGTGCTGACTGATGACTGATGCTAATAGATGGTTCTATACAGCTGAGGTCCATATCATGTCCTGCTAAAGGTATCTCCTGATCAGAATCTTCCCTAAGGAAACTGTAGCTATAGTTATCTTCAGACAGAAGGACTGACACCTCTTGCTCAGTAAGACCCGCATTGCTCAGCTCCATACTGAGCTGAGTGAGCTCCTGAGCTGTGACCTCCAGATTCAGCTCACCACCCCCCGCCAGGAATACCTCGCCATCAGGAAGCTCATCAATATTACATGGTTTGGTGGCTGATCTACGTGGAGTCACTAGCTTACTAACCGCTTTCTGGATGCGTCTCCATGGCAGAGCCAGCTTGTTCTTTTGTCTAGGTGTATTCCCTGTCAACAGATAAAATATGTTATAAAGGTGCAAATAATAGGATGCTATTGTTATCTTCAAATAGTCTGGGATACCTTTTAATATTTGTAGGTCGTATATCAACAAATAAAATTAAAAAACTAACATTTTATTATCTACTTGATGTGTATTCGATCATACATAAATGATCTACAGTACTTCTAGTGGAGCACTCTACAATACAAGGCTTCTGTTGATAGAGAAGCTACATAATTTACTAGAAAGATTTGTCAATTTTCAATCGGAAGAATTTTATAGGGAAACAGCAACTGTTTTTGTTAATATTAATAAACTCTGATATTTACCGAGAAAAAATATATTAAAATAAAATCTGGAATTTGTAAGCGTTATACTGCTAATAAAATTATAAATTGGTTGAGACTCTCGGTTAGCAGATGATATGAAAATATGCATTTACAATCAAATTCACAGGATGAACCATACGATTGATGACTTCCCAGATCATTATCAGTTGAAGTGAGTAAGCCATATAATTACATTACTTACCAGATCTTTGTCAGCTGAAGTACCAGAGGATTTTCTAAGTCGACCCATACTGTCTGTATTTATACTATGTAGACTGAGGTCAGAGATGATGTCCTGATTATCTGATATATATCCACAGAGTATGTTTGTGATTAAGTACTAGTGATGAGCTAGCTGTACTGTTGTGTTATTATGAGATGATCTACAGTTGATTGATGATGATCAGATCTACTCCTGAGGTATATATACCTCGTGTTCCGTGCCCCCCCCCCCCCCCTCCACATAACTCGTCGTCGGCACCCCGGACCACTTGAGCCAGCCACAGCCAAGCTGAGCCAGCCACAGCTCTCATTAGATGAGCGACAGATGACATTGTTGACTCAGGACTTAAGCCTCTAACACATTATCACCTGAGTGACACGTAATAACCGTCATTTAAAGGTGTTAAAACAGGTAATGCAGTGAGGTGATGATGGGTTTACGTTTGTTAACCATCTATTGTCCAGAAAATACAAATTTCATTAATCCTATGCCTAATATTTTGTTTTCCTTTTAATTCATATTGGCATTAGATGGATAACGTTGGGAAAATTTACTCGGTCACATTCAGATACCCATGTAATCAGCTCTTTGATTGCTATGGTAACTATCATAAGATTTTTATACAGTTTGTGATAGGCCTTATAATGAACAATTTGTAATGGTTTAATCAAACTGCTCTAATAATTAAAAACACTAATTGACCATTAAATGTAAATCAATCAAGTCACTAATAATATCATCAAACGTTTTAATCAGCGATTTCCACTCTTAGAAATTATCTGAGCAAACCTTCAATCTTAATTAGGAAACAAAGGTGCAGGTTTTTTTAAAGTCTGATATCAAGTCTGAAGACCTATCATCGGACTTTTACATTTACCCCGTGGTCACTGGACCTGTTCATTCGTGTGCCATTTCAACTCCCCGGGAAGCATACAGTCCTGCAGCCGTTTCGGCGCATTGAACTTATCGTACACATTGCCATCTTTGTTCTATCAAGTACTCAGTCATTTACAGCTGAGTCAAATGAAGCATGTGATGGTAAAGTGACTTGTCCAAGGACACACACCTCGCAACAATGTCCCAATGTGTTCGTTTGAAAAATACTCGGGCTAATGTATTTTCAAATCATTATCTTTGATTTAAAAGTACAGTAATTAAGCCTGATGCTGGCAAATGAATTTGCGCCATCTACTCATTTACACCTGAGTCAAATGAAGCATATGAGATACAAGCATCTTGACCATGGACAAAATATCGAAATGTCATATGATTGAGAGGTGAGAAACATGACATTTCTCCGAAAATCCTGCACCAAGCGGGATAAACCGAACGGCAGTCAGCGAAAATGGCAAAACAGCACGCTCTAACCATTGCGCCATGGTGCATACTTCCATTAAGTCTGACATTATGTTTCAACGTTATGGTCTAGCTATCTGGCACGGTTTGCCAGATATCAGGCATATAAAAGTAAAAAATAGTCGATAGTCAGCCACTTTGAATTTGCTGGAGTTTAAATTTTTCAGGCCATATCCCTCCCTAAAACTTCACATTTTTATTGATAGCAATAGAATAGCTACATTGCTACGGTTTGCCAGATATCAGTAATATTAAAATGAATAAAGCAATTGGTGAAGTGTCTTGCCCAAGGACACACCATCTTAACAATGTCCCAAGATTGAGAGGGGAGAAACATGATATTTCTCTGAAAATCCTGCACCAAGCGGGATTCGAAACCGCTCGGCAGACAGCGACATCGGCAGAGGGCACGCTCTAACCATTGCGCCATGTCCCTCTCTAGCATTTTACTTTCTCCGTGGTGGGAACCTTCAATTTGTACCCATTTATTCGCGCGACTCTCGGTAGTGGTAAAGATTCGGTTTTATAATAAATTATGGGCAGATAAATACAATCATTTCAGAATGATAAATGTTTCAGAATGTGTAGTGTGGTCGTTTAGATATTAATAGGCGATTTTCGATTTAATTATAACACCCTTGATAACAAACGTGGCAAAGGGTTTACACAAAGCCCAGTGATTGAATGTTAGCACATTATATCAATCACTCATGAATTGACCCCAGCCATCCCCACCCTAGCCTGGCTGATTGAGCTGTCGGAAGGCGGTGACAAACAGGATGTGATGATGAACACTAACAACTCAATGTGGAGAGAGTGAAAAGACGACACACACTAACAACTCAATGTGGACATAGTAAAAAGACGAAACACTAACAACTCAATGTGGACATAGTGAAAAGACGACACACACTAACAACTCAACCTGGAGAGAGTGAAAAGACGATAAACACTAACAACTCAATGTGGACATAGTAAAAAGACGAAACACGCTAACAACTCAATGTGGACATGGTGAAATGACGACAACCACTAACAGCTCAATGTGGACATAGTAAAAAGACGAAACACGCTAACAACTCAATGTGGACATAGTGAAAAGACGACACACACTAGCAACTCAATATGGACATAGTGAAAAGACGACACACACTAACAACTCAATGTGGACATAGTAAAAAGACGACACACACTAACAACTCAATGTGGACATAGTGAAAAGACGACACACACTAACAACTCAATGTGGACATAGTGAAAAGACGACACACACTAACAACTCAATGTGGACATAGTAAAAAGACGAAACACGCTAACAACTCAATGTGGACATGGTGAAAAGACGACACACACTAACAACTCAATGTGGACATAGTAAAAAGACGAAACACGCCAACAACTCAATGTGGACATAGTGAAAAGACGACACACACTAACAACTCAATGTGGACATAGTGAAAAGACGACACACACTAACAACTCAATGTGGACATAGTAAAAAGACGAAACACGCTAACAACTCAATGTGGACATAGTGAAAAGACGACACACACTAACAACTCAATGTGGACATAGTAAAAAGACGAAACACGCCAACAACTCAATGTGGACATAGTGAAAAGACGACACACACTAACAACTCAATATGAACATGGTGAAACGACGACAAACACTAATAACTTAATGTGGACGTGGTGAAATGACGACAAACACTAACAACTAAATAAGAACATGGTGAAATGACGACAAACACTAATAACACAATGTGGATATAGTGAAATGACGACAAAAACTAACAACTAAATATGAACATGGTGAAATGACGACAAACTCTAATAACTCAATGTGAACATCTTTGAATGACGCAAAACTCTAATAACTCAATGTGAACATCTTTGAATGACGCAAAACACTAACAACCCAATGTGAACATAGATGTGGTCATTGTGAAATAGAGACCAACACTAGCAATTTATTGTGGACATTTTCAAATGAAGATACTACCAACTGAATGTTGGCATATTAAATGACGATAATTACTAAAAACTAAACGGGGACATGATTAAATGACGACAAACACTAATAATTGTCGAGCAAATGATCAGAAACAATCATAGTGAGCGATTGTGGTCTTTAAAAAATCATAGGAATTTTTTATTTTCCTTCACCTCCCTCCCCCGGAATGATGTACATGAAAAAGATAACTGTAAATCTTCGATTCACAACAACGCATATGCAATATCTGTATGCACACACACACATCACTCAGGTGGTGTAGCTGTGCCTTATGGCCTTTGGCCCACGTTTTCACCTACATCTCTGGGCCAAAATAGCCTTATTCATTTTAATATTGCTGATATCTGGCAAACCGTAGCCAGATAGTTAGACCATTACTATCACCAAAATGTGAGGTTTCAGGGCGGGATATGCCATGAAAAAGTTAAACTCCAGCAAATTCAAAATAACTAACTATTGGCTATTATTTACTTTATTATGCCCGATATATGGCAAACCATGCCAGATAGACCATTACTATAAACGAGATGTGAGACTTCATGGAAGTATGCACCAAGGCGCAATGGTTAGAGCGTGCTGCTTTGGCATGGTCGCTGCCTGCCATTCGGTTTTCCCCGCTTGATGCAGGATTTTCAGAGAAATGTCATGTTTCCCCCCTCCCAATCATTTTCGATGTTGTGTCCTTGGGCAAGGCACTTTATCCTCACATGCTTCATTTGACTCAGGTGTAAATGAGTAGCTGGCGCAAATTCACTTGTCAGCAGCAGGCTTGATTACTGTACTTTTAAAGATAGTATATTTATTGACGACGAGAAGTCTGAATGGACCTATGCGTCATTAAAATCAACAGTACATTATATGATACAGTGCATAATATGATAAAATAGAAAGAAGTGTAAATATATATAATCGTATTGAATGATTTAAAATAGTTAAAAGAAATATACATGGTAATATAATATACTAGTCCGTGTGATACGTAGTGTTTCTAGATTCATCTAGAGTCATGTAACACCTCTTTCATTCAATGCATTCACTCAAAATGAAGTACAGAGTAGCTTTCAAATGAACACATTGGGACATTGTTGCGATGTGTGTGTCCTTGGACAAGTCACTTTTTCAATGCGCCGAAATAGTTGCAGGACTGTGTACTCTCCGTAGAGTTTAAATAGCACATGGATGAGCAGGTCCAGTAAAAGTGTAAATTGTAAAGTCGGCTGATACGTCCTCAGGCTTGATATGAATGAATGGAAAGGGTTTGAGGCCACCTTCGTGCACCTATAGGCTAAACTGGGCCAGGATAACCTGAGGATGATGAGGTGACACTTCCCTCTAGACTCAGGATTCGAAAGTCGAGCCGTGGCGGCGTGAGTCCGAGCGCGCTACCTCTCGGTCACGGAGGCTTCCCACAATATTGATCAGACTATAAACCTCCCAGCAAACACATAACATTTGTATAGCATTTGTACAATGTTGGACAATTTCGAAGACGTTGGGCCGACGTTGTACAAATGTTATACAAATGTTTTGTGTTAGCTGGGCTTTACCGTGCAAAATACAGAATACTCGATCAAATACAAAATGGCCAACTTTCGGCCATTATTTAATTTAATATGCGTAATATATGGCAAACTAGACCATAGATAGCTATACAATAAAACAAAATGTGAGACTTCAGGGGAGGATGCAGCCTGAAAAATTTGATTTTGGTCAAATTCAAAATGGCTGACTATAAAATGTGTGATTTCAAAGAGGGATGTGGGCTGAAAATTTCAACTGGAGCCACATAGTGCCACATAGCTAGACCACTTAATTACCATTAAACAAAATGTGCGACTTCATGGAAGGATGATGAACCCCGAAAATTTTGAACTCGATCAAATTAAAAAAATCACCGACCATCGGTCATTATTTCAATATTATGACCGTTATCTGGTTTCAGGTAGGCATATGTCCTTAAAAATTCAACTCGATCAAATTTAAAATGATTGTAATGGCAAACCGTGCCAGATAGCTAGACCATTACTACAAAACAAAATGTGTGGTTTTGGGGAGGGATATGCCTTTAAAAATTCCAACTTTATCAAATTCAAAATGGCTGAATTGTGGAAACCGTACCAGATAACTAAATTATTACAAACAAAATTAGTGATAGTGACTGGCATATAGTACAGCAGGGTCAAGTGTTGATTTCTCAAACAAGGGTAGAAATAAAATGGAAATGATGGAATGACTTTGCTACCATTCCAAATATTGGGCATAAAGTTACATACAATTCCTGATTCGTTTGCATATTTCAAATCCTCAACCATAATACCGTCGGACCAAGTACATGTAAAGTATTCTACCCCTGACCGATGATAAGAGTGGCTCAGCCTGTCACATTGCTACATCAGCCAATCACCGCCGTCTTTCAGTTGTTATTAGCTCCCATCGCACGTATGGTGCAGCGGGGGGAGCTATAGAATCGGCCTTCTCCGGTTCTTTCCCTGTTTTGCCTATAACTTTGGAGGAAAATAACATAGGATAACAATTTTTGGTATGTGGGTGACTTCCAGGTGGATAATGGACAGGTTAAAATATCTCAATTCAATACTGATACTAAGATATTTAACGATGTTACGTGAGCCGTATGTGAACATTTTGTTTCCGGAACATATTTCAAGATCTACTTGTCCGATTGTCTTCGAAATTTTACAAACATCACCTCAACGAGGTCTAGCCTTTTGGGGTATTTCAACTTTGACCTACTTTTGGTTCAGTACTATGACCTATTTAGACGTTTTGACACACACTTTGTTTCCGGAGCAGATCTCGAGAACCACTGGGCCGATTACAGTCATATTGCATATACATGATATCTAAGGTCACTAGCTGTGCCTTTTCAGGTTTTTGGACCTTGAGCTTGAAGTTGACCCAGCACTTTGACCTAATTTATAACATCGGTAAATCCGACTGAAATATTTTGCGGAATATCATGAAAACCGCTCAAGATAGCTACACCATTACTATAAAACAAATTGTAAGGTTTCAGGAGAGGATGCATCTTGAAAAATTTCAACTCGATTAAATTCAAAATGGCGCCTATCGGCCATTATTCACCTCGACAGGCCTGATATTGCGGAATATCATGGAAACCGCTCAAAATAAAACAAATTGTAAGTTTCCTTGACTTCATGTTGAACCAGCACTTTGACCTAATTTATGCCATCAGTAGATACGATTAAAATATTTTGCTGAATATCATGAAAATCGTTCGAGATAACTAGACCATTAGTATAAGAGAAAATGTGAGGGTTCAAGAGAGGATGCACCCTGAAAAATGTCGACGTTATCAAATTCAAAATGGCCGCCTATCGGCTATTATTTAGTTTAACATGCCCGATATTTGGTAAACCGTGCTAGATTGCTGGACCATTACTATAAGAAAAAATGTTTTAATAAAATGAAATGTTTTAACTCAATCGAAGTCAAAATGGCCGACAATCTGCCATTATTTACCTCGATCGGCCTGATATCGGGTAAAATGTGCTAGATACATGTAGCTAGACCATTACCCTAAAACAAAATGTGAGGTTTTAAGAGAGGATGCACCTTGAGAAATGTAATTTGATCAAATTTAAGATAGCCACTTTCGACCAATATTTTGTATTAACAGTGCTAGATGACAAAACCATCACTATAAAACAAAATGTGAGGTTTCAATAGAGGATGCACCCAGAATTTTTTTTTAAGTCGATCAAATTTAAAATGGCCGACAATCGGCCATCATTTACTTCGATAGGCCTTACATCGAGTAAAAATCAAAATGGCCGCTTTTCGGTCCGATATTTTGTATTAACAGTGCTAGACTACTAAATCATTACTACAAAACTTGAGGTTTCAAGGGAGGACGCACCCAGAATATTTTTTATCTCGATCGAATTTAAAATGGCCGACAATCGGCCATTATTTACCTCGATATGCCTCACATCGGGTAAACCGTGTACTTGCAACCTTCTGGACGAAGTAACGTTCATGAAAAGGGGCAGAACGCAGAGGAACGTTGGACGTCGGAGGGGGGGGGGGGGGTGGCGCCAGATGACAGTTGTAGGTCGTTGTAGAACAGAGAGGGTCGCGGAGAGTTTTTGTCAAAAAATGGCAACGTTCTCCAACGTTCTTGGTGGAACGTCCGATGAGCGTTATGTGAGTGTTCTAGACGGTGGACGGTCGTTAGAGGTCGGTGAGGGGTCGGGATGAACGATGGACGGTGGAAACCCAGAGAGCGCCCTCCCAACGCTCCCCAAGCGTCCTCATACAGTCCATGTACCGTTCTTGCTGCGCTCTGCCAGCGTTTATTGGCGTTCACTCACCGTTCTTTGCCGCCCTTCTGCCGACCTAAGCGTTCCATTACCGATCGAGTACAGATCTTGTATAGTCCTGTGAGGGGATATGAAATGGAGATTCCTCTAAGCTACTCCTCACTTGCTCACATGAGCTCAACCGACATTGAACAAACTGAAGGGACGGTAGAAGTGGACCCCGAGTGCATGTTGGCTGTTCTGCAGAATGAAGTTCACCAGAATTATCTTGCCATGTACCTGTACATGTAAGAACGAAGGAGGTGACGTCGTCGAATCCGCTGGACCCGGCCCTGGATACTGCAGCACCCTCAGTTTGGTGTGTACGATCAGCTGATGGTAGAGCGACATGATGAGGCTGTCTTCATGAACTTCGTGAGGATGCATCCAGAAATGTTCGATGAGTTCTTACATCGAGTCTCCCCGCGAATCACGAAACAACACACCGCATTGCGGGCTCAGCGACCATTTTATATAATAATATATAAACTGTGACGTGGTCGTTAGCCAAGCGCCAGACAGATGGTAGAGGATTGTATTGGACTGTACATGGACGGGGGACGGTGGATGACGGTGGCTGGAGAACGTTGTAGGACGCAGTAAGAACGTTGACTGGGCGGCACATGAACGGTGGAAGAACGCCGTGAACGGTGGAAGGACTGTACATGGACGCAATCAGGTCAGCGGAAGGGAAGATTGTCGTAACTTTTTTACACGTTCTCCAACGTTCTGATAAGAAAATATTTTTTCACGAACGAAGTTGGGACGTTGGACAAGAACGTTGTAGTGAGACAGGGTCTGAAACAAACCCACCATGCCCTATACTCTCACGTCATCATCTGTACATCATCAAAGGACTGCACTGTGACAACACATGACACATCCCTCATTGGATACATCAGTGGCCACAGCAGTCCTATTGTCACTCAGCGAAGGAGTGGGTTAGATTTTGACAAAATCGCTGACCCCCACACTCCCGAACCCCCTTGACCACTCCCCCCTTTCAGGAATCCTAGATCCGTCTCTGCTGTATAATAAGCCAACGCTGTCTCAACGTCTGGCCAACGTGTCAGCTGATCGAGCTGGTTTCATGCTGGGCCAATGCCGCAGACATGAAACCTGCATCGGGTCAGCGTCTACTGGTGATGTTTTTCGAAATGTATTAGAAATTTTAAATTATGGGTTTTTTTCGAAATCAGTATGACATTTTAATGTATCGGGACTTTTAGAGACAATAATATTGTCTCTGAAAATATATATTTTAATTATTATTATTTAAATATTATTGTTCAAGAAATATTTATCATGATATTATCGCGATTCCCATCACCATCAACTGTTGCAACAAAAGCTGTTCATTGGACAAGTACATTACATGATGAATGATAATGATTGAGTCAATATCTTATGAGATCGACAAGATCAATCAAACCAAAAGAGAATAATTTAGCCACCATATTAAATGAGGTAAAGGAAAAAGTTACGTTTTGGTAGCAAGAAGTGGCAACGAATAAAATATAAAACATTTAAGATATTTCAAGTGTACACGCATATTTTTTGGCGGACAATAATGATATATATTAAAAATATCAACGCGGATAACAATAAAAGTATATTAGGTTAATATCTTGTGGAATTAGAAGTTTGTGATAATATGAACTAATATAGCTGTGATCTAGACCTAGCATAGTCGCCACATAGTAGCCTACATGTATATAGCGTACATAATGTAGGTCTACTTCACCAGTTCTTATATCTTGTAATGAGATATCAGTAGATATAACATGTGAAGTATCAATGTCTAATAAAATAGACACATCAGTATTTATACAGCTCTATGTCTGAGTTTTATGCTATTCAGTTCTAGATAAACCACATATGATTTGTTAGCCTTACATTACCGCCAGTGTCTCCATTTCTGTTTCTTTTACACTCTGCATCCTCTGTCCGATTGTGCGCATCTTTCTGGCCAATGTGAATTTCTGTCTTGATGTGAGATAGAACATGGCGTTGTTTGATGTAGGTCTTGTAGAACATGAGGCTTGAGATGGCACTTGAGATACACATAGTGAGCAGTCACTACCTGAGGATGAGGTAGATGACACTGTAGGCTGATCACAAGATGAACAGAAGGATTGCCTGCAGTCTGAGCATTCACAGGATCCCATGTCTGCTGTACTGACCAGGGAGGAGTCTCTGATGGAGCAGGTGGAGCTACAGGAGGTCCTGGTATCCCAGTGTTGTGATTCAGCCAGGAATCTGAGCAGAGGTAGATGACGTCCACGTCTGGATAAGGAGGAGGTTCGGGATACAAAGCTAGATGCTGCTGCTGATACGTCTAATCCTGATCCACATTCTGAGCACATACTGGCGTGTACAACCAGAGATAGTCCACTGTTATCCTGACTAGACATGGTGGATCTTCTAGAGAGAGGTCTTGATGAAGCTTGTGACATATGATGTACAGATTCTGGACTGGTGGCAGGACTTGTCTCAGCTGACTCCTGTTTACTCGAGTAACCACTATCAACCTCGTAGGAGGGAACCACTTGACTGTCATCATATTCTTCTCCTTTTCTTTCTCTCTTGGGTGTGTTGCCTCCACCACTCTGGGCGGATCTCTTACGTGATGAAGGTCTTGGAGATGGTTGTGGTGATCTGGTGTGATTCAGGACTAATGTGAGGGGTGAGCTCTCTGGTGTAACACAATGACGATGATCACGTGGGCTTCCCATATGAGGGCTAGCTGGTGTTGAGCAGAGGTGACTAGGGGCAGGGCTAGCTGCTGCTTCTGAGCAGAGATGACTGGAGGCAGGGCTAGCTGCTGCTGCTGCTTCTAAGCAGAGATGACTGGAGGCAGGGATAGCTGCTGCTGCTGCTGCTGCTGCTGCTTCTGAGCAGAGATGACTGCATGCAGGGCTAGCTGCTGCTGCTGCTGTTGCTGCTGCTGCTGTTGCTGCTGCTGCTGCTGACTGATGACTGATGCTAATAGATGGTTCTATACAGCTGAGGTCCATATCATGTCCTGCTATAGGTATCTCTTGATCAGAATCTTCTCTAAGGAAACTGTAGCTATAGTTATCTTCAGACAGAAGGACTGACACCTCTTGCTCAGTAAGACCCGCATTGCTCAGCTCCATACTGAGCTGAGTGAGCTCCTGAGCTGTGACTTCCAGATTCAGCTCACCACCCCCCGCCAGGAATACCTCACCATCAGGAAGCTCATCAATATTACATGGTTTGGTGGCCGATCTACGTGGAGTCACTAGCTTACTAACCGCTTTCTGGATACGTCTCCATGGCAGCGCCAGCTTGTTCTTTGGTCTAGGTGTGTTTCCCTGTGAACAGACAAAGAGGGGTTATAAAGGTGCAATTAGTAGAATGATATTATTATCTTGAAATACTCTTGGTTAGCTTTTTATATTGTATGTTGTATATCTCCAAATAAAATTTAAAAATTAACATTTAATTATCTACATGTACTTTATATGTATTCGATCTTACAGAAATAATCTACGGTAGTTCTAGTGTATCACTAGTGTATCAAAGCTTCTGTTGATAGAGGAGCTACACAATTTACTGGAAGAATTTTTCAATTTTCAGCCGGAAGAATTAGTGAATTTAGAATTATTTTACAAAGTGAAGCCATTTTTTTAATAATGAAATACCACACTGTATTTTTCTACAAGAAAAACGGTTTATAGGGCAACAAAAAGCATTTTTAGTTAATATGAATGAACTTTGCTCTTACCTGAAAAAAAATGTATTGAAAGGAAATCTGGAATTTGTAAGAGTCCTACAATGGAGGAGGCTAATAAAATAATAACTTGGTCAAGACTCTCGGTTTGCATATGATAGGAAAATATTCATTTATAATAAAATTCACAAGATGAACAATATGATTGATGAATTTCCATATCTTTATCAGTTGAAGTGCACAGGCCATGGATATAAATGGATGACTTACCAGATCTTTGTCAGTTGAAGTACCAGAGGATTTTCTAAGTCGACCCATACTGTCTGTATAGATATACTATGTAGACTGCGGTCAGAGATGTCGTGATTATCTGATATATATCCACAGAGTAAATTAGTGATTAGGTACTAAGTGATGAGCTAGCTGTACTGTTGTGTTACTATGAGATGATCTACAGTTGATAGATGATGATCAGATCTACTCCTGAGGTATATATTCCTGGTGTCCCCTGCCCCCTCCCCCCCCCCCCCCCCCTCCACATAACTCGACGAACCAATGACCATATGAGCCAGCCACTGCCAAGCTGAGCCATTGTTGTCTCAGGACATAAGCCAGTAACAAATTATCACCTGAGTGACACGTAATGACTCAAGTCAGTAAAAGGTGTTAAAACACCACTGGTGAAGGTAATGCAGTGACGTGATGATAGGTTCACGTTTGTTACCCATCTATTGTCCAGAAAATACAAATCTCACTAATCCTATACCTAACCTTTTGTGTCCCTTTCAATTCATATCGACATTGGAAGAATTGTCTTGGTCACATTCGGATACCAATATAATCAGCTCTTCGATTGTTATGGCAAATATCATGCGATATTTATACAATTTATGTTATGCCTTATAACGAGCAATGTTAAAAACATAACACAACAAAAAAAGATGGCTTGACGGCCATTATTATTTTTCAGATATAGCCAGGTCTTGAAAACTGATCCAAATAGCTAGATCATGTTCATGATTACTACAGATATACTTATCTCAACATTAATGCAAAATAACAACAAGAAGACTCGGGTGTTAAAACTGATATAATTTATTACAATAATTATCAGCGTTACTTCGATTTGTTAATCAAACTGGTCTAATAATTTGAGCCACATAATGACCATAACATGTAAATCAATCAGTTCACTAATCATACCAATGAGCGTTTTAATGAGCGCGTTCTACTCATACAAATTAACTGAACAAACCTTCAATCTTAATTAGGAAACAAAGCATTTTGCTTTCTCCGTGGTGGGAACCTTCAATCTGTATCAATTTATTCGCGCGAATTTCGGTAGTGATACCGATTTCGGTTTTTCTAATAAGTAATGGGCAGATAAGTACTATCATTTCAGAAAAATAATTGATTCATAATGTGTAGTATGGTCGCGCACATAATAAAAATCGATTTTCGATTTAATTATAACACTTTTGATAACAAACGTGGCAAAGGGTTTACACATAGCCCTGTGATCGACTGTTAGCACATTCTGTCGATCACTCATGAATTGACCCCAGTCATCCCCACCCTAGCCTGGCTAAGTGAGCTGGCGGAAGGCGATGACAAACAGGATGTGGCGATGAACACTAACAACTCAATGTGGACATGGTGAAAAGACGACACACTTCAACAACTCAATGTGGACATAGTGAAAAGACGACAAACTCAAATAACTTAATGTGAACACATAGTGGAAAGACGCAACTCAATTTGGACATAGTGAAATAGATACCAACACTGGCAATTTAATGTCGACATTTTGAAATGAAGATACTAACAACTGAATGTGGACATGTTTAAATAACGATAAAAACTAAATAAGGACATGGTTTAAGGACGACAAACACTAATTTCCATTATTTTATCCTTCACCCAACGAAGTTGGAGGTGGGAGGTTATGGCGTCACTCAGACTTCCAACCGACCGACAGACCAACCGACCGACCGTCCGTCAGTACGTCTGCTCGCTTCGTTTCCGGAGCATATCTCGGAAACCCATGTTGGCATTTCTTTCATATTGCACACACACATCACTTAGGGGGTGACATCAAGCCAGTTCATGAACTATGTTCATGAACTGTTGATCAAAAACGGTTCATGACAGATCATGAATATGAATGAACACTTGATGAACTAAAGTTGTTTATGATTTAGTTCATGAAGTTCATATGGAGAGTTTCATGAACGGTCATGATTTTTTATGAACTTGGTAGGATCATTTCAGTTCATAGCTTGTTCATGTTCATGAGAGAATTTCATGAACTTTGATAATTTATTATGAACCTAATTCGGTTCATGGCTAGTTCATGAAAGTTCATGAGGAACTGATTGATGAACTGTGATGAATTGTTATGAACTTAATTAGTCTCGTTAATTTAGTTTATGGTTGTTCGTTAAAATTCATCACTTTGATGAATTATTATGAGCTTGATAGGTCTTAATTCAGGTCCTTGGCTAGTTTGTGCATGAAATTTCATGAACTGTGGAGTATGACAGCCTAATTACCCTGGTGATTCTGGTGTCAACTACGCAATGGCTAATTAACTAATTAACTTATCATCCGCCATAAATCAAAGTCAATAAAGGCCACAAAATCGGAGGTCAAAAATTAGGTCATATCTACATCCTCTAAGGTATGTGTGTGTGCAATATGAAAACAATCCAGCAAAAGCTTTCCGTGATATCGCCCGGAAACCGAACTTTTCATCTATCATCATTAAGTTAATAATCGCCTCAAAATCAAATGTCAAAAATCAGGTCAAAAATCATAACCCTCAAAAGGCACATCTACACCCCCTAAGGGATGTGTGTATGCAATATGAGAACAATCCGGCTAACGGTTTCCGAGTTCTGAGATATCGTTCGGAAACGACACATATTTGAATGTTTGTTTTAAAGCATTAAGCGTATCAACATTTCTGAAACTGTCTGGCAAATTATTCCACACAGTAGGTGAAAACAATTTATTTGTATAACATGAGCTGGTTATACGGGTTGCAATATCAAGAGATAAGGAAAACATATCTGTTATGTAATTCGGCTGCAACCCTGCCAGAGGTTTAAAGATTATCCCCAAACAGTTATAAGAGTAATCGATTTGCGATTGAACAGTTGCCATATAATATTTAATCAAACAGTCTCGTGGAACAATATGTTTCTATTTTCTAATAAGTCCTACTTCAGGAGAGATTTTTTTCTTGACATAAAGAGTATGCTCACACCAGTTTAATTTAGAATCAATAAAAGCACCTAAGTATTTCGCTGAATCGACTTGTGCAATTTTTATTATTTGTAAAAGAGGACAGACAACCATCAACAGTAACAGCTTGAGATCTATCAGATAAATAGTCAGTAAACCATAACAGTTCATTGTTTTCAACACCAGACTTTTGGAGCGTTAACAAAAGTAAATTATCATTTCTTAAGATCGAAAAACAAATTACATTCATCATTCTTCCTTCATTATTATTTTCAAGTAGGTCATCTACCAATTTATGAAGCGCCGTTCTTGTGGAGTGACATTTTCTAAAGCTGATTGGTCATGGCGTAAGAAAGAGTGACTTTCAAAATATTATAATAATTGATAATAATACAGTTTTCAAAATATTTCGATACAACAGAAATTGGGCTGTAATTGTTCGGTTCATTCACCTCGCCAGCCCCTTTATAAATTAGAGTTGCTCTAGCCTTTTCACAATCAGTTGGTAAATGATCAGTGCGTAAAGATATATTAAATAAACTTATAATGCTTGAAGCTAAGGAATCAGATTCATCTCCTAAAAGCCTTGAATCATATCCAAGTACATTTTGCTTAGACCTATGTAAAAGTTTATTTGAATTATTTAAAACTTCATCTCCCGAATTTTTTTAAAATTTAAATCTGTGATTCGAGTCTGGTAAAGACCAATGTAACGTGGCATCATCAGTAAAAGGTTTACTTAGATCAGATCCAATATTAGTAAACAAAATTAACCTAACGTTCAGAAGAAATAGGCCTACCATGTGAAGTAGCCATTTTCCGTGTATTTAGTAATGTACCTATGGCTCTCCACCTTTTGTTTAGGGTTTTTATTATTGCATATTTCACCACTAAAATAATCTTGCTTAGCTTTACGTATATTATCAACAACTTTATTCTTTAATATTTTATATCTTTTATCTTTTTAGCTGTATTATGTATATGAGCACGTCTGTACATTAGAGATGTAATATCTCGTGTAATCCAGGGGATAAATCTTGATTTTACCCCATGTGGAGCATGCTTGCTCATTACTTTATTAACTTTAAAGGACCACATGTCCCATGCATCATCAATATTGTTACAACTGTTAACAGAATCATAGAGGTCACATTCCATTAAATCTATTTTTGTATTCAAGGATATCAAACGTTTTATAGTCCCACAGGTTAATTACCCTGCGTTGGGTCTTGGATCACATGCTTCATTTGACTCAGCTGTAAATGAGTAGGCCTACCTGATAAGACAAACATGGCAATGTGTGCGATAAGTTCAATGCGCCGAAATGGCTGCAGGACTGTGTACTCTTCGTGGAGTTGAAATTGCACACGAATGAGCAGGTCCAGTGACCAGTGAGTGTCCCATGCATCATCAATATTGTTACAACTGTTAACAGTATCATAGAGGTTACATTCCATTAAATCTATTTTTGTATTCAAGGATATCAAACGTTTTATAGTCCCACAGGTTAACTACCCTGCGTTGGGTCTTAGATCACATGCTTCATTTGACTCAGCTGTAAATGAGTGGGCCTACCTGATAACACAAACATGGCAATGCATGTGTGCGATAAGTTCAATGCGCCGAAATGGCTGCAGGACTGTGTACTCTTCGTGGAGTTGAAATTGCACACGAATGAGCAGGTCCAGTGACCAGTGAGTGTCCCATGCATCATCAATATTGTTACAACTGTTAACAGAATCATAGAGGTTACATTCCATTAAATCTATTTTTGTATTCAAGGATATCAAACGTTTTATAGTCCCACAGGTTAACTACCCTGCGTTGGGTCTTAGATCACATGCTTCATTTGACTCATCTGTAAATGAGTAGGCCTACCTGATAAGACAGTGTACTCTTCGTGGAGTTGAAATGGCACACGAATGAGCAGGTCCAGTGACCAGTGAGTGTAAATTGTAAAGTCGGCTGATGCGTCCTCGGACTTGATAGGAATGAGTGGAATATGGTTTCAGGCCAACTTTATGCACATAATGGGCTAAAACTTGGTAAAATCCAAAATGGTTGACTATAAATATGTGGTTTCAAAGAGGGATATGAGCGGAAAATTTCAACTCGAGCAGATTCAAAGTGGCTGAGTACCGGCCACGATTTAATACTTTAATATCCCTGATATCTGTCAAACCGTGCCAGATAGCTAGACCATTACTATTAAACAAAATATGAGACTTCGTGGAAGTGTTAATTCACCCTGAAAAATTTCAACTCGATCAAACTGAAAATGACCGACCATCGGTCATTATTTAAATAATACGCCCGTTATCTGACAAAGTGCGCCAGATAGCAAGGTTTCAGGGAGGCGTATGTCCTTAACAAATTCAACTCGATCAAATTTAAAATGATTGTATTTGGCACACCATGACATTACTATAAAACAAAATGTGCGGTTTTGGGGAGGGATATGCCCTTACAAATTTTAACTTGATCAAATTCAAAATTGTTGTTTTGCGGAAACCATGCCAGATAACTAAATTAGTACAAACAGAACTAGTGATAGTGACTGGCATATAATGTTTTGGTACAGTAGGGTCAAGTGTTGATTTCTCAAACAAGGGTACAAATAAACTGATGGAAATGACTTTGCTACTATTCCAAATATTGGAAATAAAGCTACATACAATTCCTGATTCGGTTGCATATTTCACGTGCTCAACCGTCGGACCAAGTATGGTATTTTACCCCTGACAAATGAGAATAGTAATTACATCAGTCAATCACCGCCGTCTTTCAGTTGTTATTTAAGTTAGGGCTAGAGTACCATAGAGTTTAATTTGTTAACATAATATTTTGCTATCCTTTCTCAGAACACTTTTTCCACGCACAAATTATAAACAATATAACAATGTCATAATGTCTGGCTAAGGGGGCCACCATCACTAGGGGAGGGAGGGGGGCTGGTTGGAGTTTTTCAACTGGGCAAATTATTTATTTCACCTCCTGTCTGCAGTATTTTATTTATTTCACCCTCTGCCTCACTTTCTTAGAATTTATTTTCTCTGTCTACAAAGTTGGATCCCAAACTAGGCTTAGTATTGATGTGCGGGTTAAGGAGACGAGCCAAGCAAGCCTTCGCAAATGTTAGTGTCATTTAATGATGCCGAGCGAAGCGAGACAAACATTTTTTGAGGGCCATCAAATATTTATTTACAACATGTCCTTGAGATAATTATTTAGCTCATGGAAATTCAGTCTAAAATATTAATTTCAAAAATACAATTTGAAGTGACAATTTGAAGTGGCTCCCTGCCACCAAACGCCATACAATACACTGACCCGATGTTGGTTTAATGTTGGTCTTCCGTCAGGCCCCTGTTCCATGTTTGCTGGGATCCTCTTCTCCTGGTACTTGGGTACTTGTCATCACCTCAAACTGTGAAGCTACTCCTTCACACCTACGCCATGTTAACTGACAAACAGATGTTCAACCAATGCTGATTTCATGCTGGGTCAATGCCGCAGGCATGAAACCTGCATCGGGTCAGTGTCTCCTGTTGCTGGATGTTTCAGAAATGTTTCCTTTTCGAAACCAGTATCACATTTTATAGTATCGATATTTTCATTCACTTTCAGAGACTAATAGTTTCATTATTATTATTAAAATATTATGTGTAATAAATATTTATCATGATATTATCGCAATTCCCATCATCATGAACTGTTGCAACAAAATATGTTCATTAGACAAGTACATGGCATGATGAATGTCAATGATAATGATTGAGTCAATATATTATGATATCGACAAGATCAATCAAACCAAAAGAGAATAATTTGAATGAAGTAAAGAAAAAAATAGTTTTCGGTAGCATGAACTTGAAGTAGCAACGAATAAAATATTTAAAAACATTGAAGATATCTCATGTGTACACATATATTTATTAGTGGACAATAATGATATATAAATAATAGCGACATGGATAACAATAAAAGTATAATCAGTAAACACCGTGTGTAATTGAAAGTGTGTGGTAATATTACCTAATATAGCTGGGATCTAGACGTAGCATAGTCACCACATAGTAGCCTACATGTATATAGTGTACATAATGTACTTCACAAGTTCTTATGTAATGAGATATCAATAGATATAACATGTGAATTATCAATCATGAAATAGACATGCACATCAGTATTTATACAGCTCATGAGTTTTATGCTAGTCAGTTCTAGATAAACCACAGATGATTTGTTAGTCTTACATTACCGCCAGTGTCTCCATTTCTGTTTCTTTTACACTCTGCATTCTCTGTCCAATTGTGCGCATCTTTCTGGCCAATGTGAATTTCTGTTTTGATGTGAGATAGAACATGGCGTGGTTTGATGTAGGTCTTGTAGAACATGAGGCTTGAGATGGCACTTGAGATACACATAGTGAGCAGTCACTACCTGAGGATGAGGTAGATGACACTGTAGGCTGATCACAAGATGAACAGAAGGATTGCCTGCAGTCTGAGCATTCACAGGATCCCATGTCTGCTGTACTGACCAGGGAGGAGTCTCTGATGGAGCAGGTGGAGCTACAGGAGGTCCTGGTATCCCAGTGGTGTGATTCAGCCAGGAATCTGAGCAGAGGTAGATGACGTCCACGTCTGGATAAGGAGGAGGTCCGGGATACGCAGCTAGATGCTGCTGCTGATTCGTCTAATCCTGATCCACATTCTGAGCACATACTGGCGTGTACAACCAGAGATAGTCCACTGTTATCCTGACTAGACTTGGTGGATCTTCTAGATAGAGGTCTTGATGAAGCTTGTGACATATGATGTACAGATTCTGGACTGGTGGCAGGACTTGTCTCAGCTGACTCCTGTTTACTCGAGTAACCACTATCAACCTCGTAAGAGGGAACCACTTGACTGTCATCAG
Source organism: Flabesymbios commensalis (assembly GCA_964017125.1). Classification (NCBI taxonomy): domain Eukaryota; kingdom Metazoa; phylum Annelida; class Polychaeta; order Terebellida; family Flabelligeridae; genus Flabesymbios; species Flabesymbios commensalis. The sequence continues at coordinate 56,017,434 of OZ024903.1, forward strand.
ATTCTTCTCCTTTTCTTTCTCTCTTGGGTGTGTTGCCTCCATCACTCTGGGCGGATCTCTTACGTGATGAAGGTCTTGGAGATGGTTGTGGTGATCTGGTGTGATTGAGGACTAATGTGAGGGGTGAGCTCTCTGGTGTAACACAATGACGATGACCACGTGGGCTTCCCATAACAGGACTAGTCGGTGCTGAGCAGAGATGACTGGAGGCAGGGCTAGCTGCTGCTGCTGCTGCTGCTGCTGCTGCTGACTGATGACTGATGCTAATAGATGGTTCTATACAGCTGAGGTCCATATCATGTCCTGCTATAGGTATCTCCTGATCAGAATCTTCTCTAAGGAAACTGTAGCTATAGTTATCTTCAGACAGAAGGACTGACACCTCTGTCTCAGTAAGACCCGCATTGCTCAGCTCCATACTGAGCTGAGCTCCATACTGAGCTGAGTGAGCTCCTGAGCTGTGACCTCCAGGTTCAGCTCACCACCCCCCGCCAGGAATACCTCACCATCAGGAAGCTCATCAATATTACATGGTTTGGTGGCTGATCTACGTGGAGTCACTAGCTTACTGACCGCTTTCTGGATACGTCTCCATGGCAGAGCAAGCTTGTTTTTTGGTCTAGGTGTGTTTCCCTGTCAACAGATAAAAATAAGTTATAAAGGTGCAAAGAGTAGAATGCTATTATTATCTTGAAATATTCCGGGGTAGCTTTTTATATTTGTAGGTTGTATATCTCCAAATATGATTTAAAAATTACCATCTCAATATTTACTTGATATGTGTTCGATCATACATAAATGATCTAAGGATTCTAGTGTATCACTCTCGAAGGCTTCTGTTGATAGAGCAGCTACACAATTTACTAGAATTATTTTTCAATTTTCAGCCGGAAGAATTTGTGAATTTCAAATTATTTTACAAAGTGAAGCCAGTTTTAGTAATGAACTACCACACTGTATTTCTCTACAAAAGAACGGTTTGTAGGGCAGCAACAATTAGTTTTGTTAATATTATTGAACTCTGATATTTACCGAAAAATAATATATTGAAAGAAAATCTGGAATTTGTAAGAGTTCTACAACGAAAGGAGGCTAATAAAATAATAAATTGGTTGAGACTCTCGGTTTGCAGATGATATGAAAATATGCATTTACAATAGAATTCACAGGAAGATTGATGACTTTCCAGATCATTATCAGTTGAAGTGCACAAGCCATGGATATAAATGGATGACTTACCAGATCTTTGTCAGTTGAAGTACCAGAGGATTTTCTAAGTCGACCCATACTGTCTGTATAAATATACTGTGTAGATTGAGATCAGAGAAGATATCGTGATTATCTGATATATATCCACAGATTAGATAAGTGATTAAGTAATAGTTTAGAGCTAGCAGTACTATGAGATGATCTACAGTTGATTGATGATGATCAGATCTACTTCTAAGGTATATATACCTTGTGTTCCCTGCTCCCTTTCAGATTGCACATCGTCGTTACTCCTGACCACTTGAGCCAGCCACAGCCAAGCTGAGCCAGCCACAGCTCTCATTAGATGAGTGACAAATGACAGTGTTGTCTCAGGACTTAAGTCTCTAACACATTATCACCTGAGTGACACGTAATAACCGTGATGACTCAAGTAATTAAAAGGTGTTAAAACACCACTGGTGAAGGTAATGCAGTGAGGTGATTACGGGTTCACGTTTGTTACCCACCTATTGTTCAGAAAATACAAATCTCATTAATCCTATACCTAACATTTCTTTTTTCACTTCATAATTGGCATTAGAAGGATAACATTGGGAGAATTTACTTGGTCACATCTAGATCACCATATAATCAGCTCTTTGATTGCTATGGCAACTATCATGAGATATTTCTACAATATTTATGATAGCCCAACGAGCTATGTTAAAAACACAACAACAAAAATTAGCTTGACGGTCATTTTTAATTTTCATATAAAGCCATGTCTTGAAAACTGACCCATATAGCTAGACCATGTTGCATGATTACTACAGATACACTTATCTCAACATTATTGCAAAACTAGAAAAGAAGAAGAATCCGGTGGTAAAACTGATAAAATTTAATACAACAATTATCAGCGTTACATCAATTTGTTAATCAAATTGGTCTAATAATTAAAGCCACCAAATGACCATAACATGTAAATCAGTAAGTTCAATAATCCTAGCCAAGCGCGGTTTAATGAGCATTTTCCACTCGTATGAATTATCTGAGCAAACCTTCAATCTTAATTAGGAAACTAGGAAACAAAGCATTGTGCTTTCCTCGTGGTGGTAACCTTCAATTTGTACCCATTTATTCGCGCGACTGTCGGTAGTGATACCGATTTCGGTTTTATAATAAAGTTATGGCCAGATAAATACAATCATTTCAGAATAAAAAATGATTCAGAATGTATAGTGTGGTCGTACACATATTAATAATAGAATTTCGATTTAATTGTACCACTTTTGATAACAAACGTGGCAAAGGGTTTACACATAGCCCAGTGATTGAATGTTAGCACATTTATCAATCACTCTTGAACTGACCCCAGCCATCCCCACCCTAGCCTGGCTGAGTGAGTTGACGGAAGGCGACGACAAACAGGATGTGGCGACAAACACTAACAACTCAATGTGGACATAGTGAAAAGACGACAAACTCTAACAAGTCAATGTGGACATGGTGAACAGACGACAAACTCTAACAACTCAATGTGAACATGGTGAAAAGACGACAAACTTTAACAACTCAATGTGGACAAAGTGAAATGACGACACAGTAACAACTCTATGTGGACATAGTGAAAAGACGACAAGCACCAACAACTCAATGTGGACATGGTGAAATGACGACAAAAACTAACAACTCAATGTGGACATGGTGAAATAACGACAACACTAATAACTCAATGTGGACATGGTGAAATGACGTCAAACTCTAATAACTCAATGTGGACATTGTAAAATGACGTCACACACTAACAACTCAATGTGGACATGGTGAAATAACGACACACACTAACAACTCAAGGTGGACATAGTGAAAAGACGACACACACTAACTACTCAATGTGGACATAGTGAAAAGACGACACACACTAACAACTCAATGTGGACAATGTTGAAATGACGACAAACATTAACAACCCAATGTGGACATGGTGAAAAGACGACAAACACTAACAACCCAATGTGGACATGGTGAAAAGACGACACACACTAACAACTCAATGTGGACATGGTGAAAAGACGACAAAAACTAACTATTCAATGTGAACATAGTGAAAAGACGACAAACACTACAAACACAAATAACTTAATGTTAACATTGTGAAAAGACGCGAAACAATAACAACCGAATGTGGACATTGTGAAATAGAGACCAACACTAGGAATTTAATAAGGAGATTTTGAAATAAAGATACTAACAACTGAATGTGGACATGGCTAAATAACGATACACACCAAAAACTGAATGAGGACATGATTGAAGGACGACAAACTCTAATAACTGTCGAGCAAATGATCAGAAACAATCACAGTAAGCGATTGTGTTCTTAAAAAAATCATTGGAATTTCTTATTTTTCTTTAACCAACGAAGTTGGAGGCGGGAGGCTATGGCGTCGCTCGGACGTCCAACCGGCCGACAGACCGTCCGTCAGTACATTCTGTCCGCATCCTAGTTTCCAGAGCATATCCCGGAAACCCATGTGGGCATTTCTTTCATATTGCACACACACATTACTTAGGGAGTGTAGCTGTGCCTTCTGAGGTTACGACCTTTGGTCTACTTTTTATCTTCAACTCCTAGCCAAAATAACTTTATTTATTTTAATATTGCTGATATCTGGCGAACCGTAGCTAGGTAACTAATACATTGCTATCAATAAAAATGTGAGGTTTTAGAGAGGTATATGACCTGAAAAATTTAAACTCCAGCAAATTCAAAGTGGCTGACTATTGACTATTTTTTAATTTATTATGCCTGATATCTGGCAAAGCTAGACCATTACGATAAAACAAAATGTGAGACTTCATGAAAGTATGCACCATGGCGCAATGGTTAGAGCGTGCTGTTTTGCCATTTTCGCTGCCGTTCGGTTTACCCCGCTTGGTGCAGGATTTCATGGGCAAGATACTTGTTTCTCATATGCTTCATTTGACTCAGGTGTGAATGAGTAGCCGGCGCAAATTCACTTGCCAGCAGCAGGCTTGATTACTGTACTTTTGAATCAACCATAATGATTTGAAAATACATTAGCCCGAGTATCTTTCAAGTGAACACATTGGGATATTGTTGCGATGTGTGTGTCCTTGGACAAGTCACTTTACCATCACATGCTTCATTTGACTCAGCTGTAAATGAGTACCTGATAGGACAGAGATGGCAATGTGTGCGATAAGTTCAATGCGCCGAGATAATTGCGGGACTTTGTACTCTCCGTGGAGTTGAAATGGCAGACGAATGAGCAGGTCCAGTGAGAGTGTAAATTGTAAAGTCAGCTGATGCGTCCTCAAACTGATATGAATGAATGAATGAATGAATGAATGAATGAATGAATGAATGAATGAATGAATGAATGAATGAATGAATGAATAAACGAATGAATGAATGAATGAATGAATGAATGAATGAATGAATGAATGAATGAATGAATGAATGAATGAATGAATGAATGAATGAATGAATGAATGAATGAATGAATGAAAGTATGAATGAATGAATAAATGAATGAATGAATGAATGAATGAATGAATGAATGAATGAATGAATGAATAAATGAATGAATGAATGAATGAATGAATGAATGAATGAATGAATGAATGAATGAATGAATGAATGAATGAATGAATGAATGAATGGGGTTTTAGGTCACATTTGTGAACATATATTATCATAGAATACTAATTCCTACAGGAGTGTCTCCCAGCATTGAAATGATATGTTGACAGTAAAAAAAGGGACGAGCTATATATTTTGACCGCTTATATGGGGATACCCCCAAACCTGTCAAAGATGAGGGGATAGGAATACGCAAACGCCTGTCTTTGCTTGGCAGTTGAGTCTATATTTTGTTTTTGCTGAACTCGAATCTGTCGGATAACATTCTATATTTAGTGTCTTTCACCTTTAAATAAGCAAAGCAAAAAGCTTTAAGACGTGATCAAAATGATGTAATATTCTTTTGGAAATGTCTACATCGAATTTATGATTTGGACCTCACTAAATTTGTAAGCTTTAGCCACGATAACCCCAGACAGACAGACAGACAGACAGACAGACAGAACCGTAGCTCCACAGAAAGTTTCTGCCTATGTTTAAGAAAGAGGCATTCAGACGATGTTTTTTTAATCGGATTTATTACTTATGGAACAAATTACCAAACGATGTCTGATGTATCACAGAAACGTCTCATTTTATAAATAATATAAAAAAATAATGTTTTTAATTTTTCACAAAATGCTTCTAACGATTCAACATGCTCTTGGCATTTTCAGTGCATATGCGCTAAATACAAACGTACGTAAGGCGTGAGTGCGGTTTAATTATTATTTTTTACGTAGTTATTATATATTGTCAATTGAAGTTTAAATATGCTCTCCAGCTGGCGTGAGTTGACAAAAAGATGTACAACGTACTATTATTTACACAATACTACTATATTTCATATAATATCACTGTATTTGTTTTTTTAACATTAGCGTTACTATAATATGTATACTGAATAAACCTTTATTATTGTTAGCTCCCGCCGTCACCGTAGGTGAGCGAAGGGAGCTATGGATTCTACCTCCGTTTTTTTTTGGCCTCTCCTTTTGCCTATAGCTTTGTGAGAAAATAAGCTAGGATAACAATTTTTGGTATGTGGGTTACTTCCAGGTGGCTAATGGACGGGTTAAAATATTTTTAATCTGAATTCAATACGCAAGGTTGCAGAGGAGAAAATGATGATGTGACGGCGTTGGGCCGTTGGGCCGTTGGGCCGTTGGGCCGTCCGTAAACAATTCGTTTCCGGAGCATATCTCTGAAAGTACTTGTCCGATTGTCTTCAAATTTTACACACAACACCCCTAGGGGGTCTAGTTGTGCCTTTTGGGGTATTTGAACTTTGACCTACTTCTGCTTCAGAACTATGACCTATTTAGACGTTTTGACGCGCACTTCGTTTCCGGAGCAGATCTCGAAAAGTACTGGGCCGATGACAGTCATATTGCACATACATGTTCTCTAAGGTCCCTAGTTGTGCCTTTTCAGGTTTTTGGACCTTGACCTTGAAGTTGACCCAGCACTTTGACCTAATTTATAACATCGGTAAATCCGACTGAAAGATTTTGCGGAATATCATGAAAACCGCTCAAGATAGCTACACCATTACTATAAAACAAATTGTGAGGTTTCAGGAGAGGATGCATCTTGAAAAATTTTAAGTCGATAAAATTAAAAATGGCCGCCTTTCGGCCATTATTCACCTCGACAGGCCTGATATTGCGGAATATCATGAAAACCGCTCAAGATAGCTACACCATTAATAACAAATAAATTGTAAGGTTTCAGGAGAGAATGCATCCTGAAAAATTTGAAGTTGATAAAATTCAAAATGGCCGCCTATCAGCCATTATTCACCTCGACAGGCCTGATATTGTGGAATATCATGAAAACCGCTCAAGATATCTACACCATTACTATAAAACAAATTGTAAGGCTTCAGGAGAGGATGTATTTTAAAAAATTCATTTTGTCAAAGTTCAAAATGGCCGCCAATCGGCCATTATTCACTTTCACATGGCCGTTATTTGGTAAACCGTGCTAGATGGCTAGACCATTACTATAAAACAAAATGTGTGATTTCAGGAGAGGATGCATCTTGAAAAAATTTGACTCGATAAAATTCAAAATGGCCGCTTATCGGCCATTATTCACTTTCACATGGCCGTTATTTGGTAAACCGTGCTAGATGGCTAGACCATTACTATAAAACAAAATGTGTGATTTCAGGAGAGGATGCATCTTGAAAAAATTCGACTCGATAAAATTCAAAATGGCCGCTTATCGGCCATTATTCACTTTCACATGGCCGTTATTTGGTAAACCGTGCTAGTTGGCTAGACCATTACTATAAAACAAAATGTGTGATTTCAGGAGAGGATGCATCTTGAAAAAATTAGACTCGATAAAATTCAAAATGGCCGCTTATCGGCCATTATTCACTTTCACATGGCCGTTATTTGGTCAACCGTGCTAGATGGCTAGACCATTACTGTAAAACGAAATGTGAGATTTCAGATGAGGATGCATCTTGAAAAAAATTGACTTGATCAAATTTAAAATGGCCGCCTTTTCGGCCATTATTCATTTTCACATGGCTGATATTTGGTAAACCGTGCTAGATGGCTAGACCATTACCTGATTACTATAAAACAAAGTGTGAGTTTTCGGGGGAGGATGCACCCTGAAAATTTTTAACTTACGAATTCAAAATGGCCGACAATCAGCATTATTTACCTCGATAGGCCTGATATCAGGTAAACCGTGCTAGATAGCTAGACCATTACCATAAAACAAAATGTGACGTTTAGAGAGAGGATGCCTTTAAAAAACTTTCGACTCAATTGAATTCAAAATGGCCGCCTATCGGCAACTATTTACTTTCACATCGCTGATATTTGGTAAACCGTGTTAGATAGCTGGACCATTACTATAAAACAAAATGTGAGATTACAAGAGAGGATGCATCTTGAAAAAAATTGACTCGATCAAATTCAAAATGGCCGCCTATCGGCCATTATTTACTTTCACATTGCCGGTTCTTAGTAACCGTACTAAGTGGCTAGACCATTACTATAAAACAAAATGTGAGATTTCAGGAGAGGATGCATCTTGACAAATTTTGACTTGATCAAATTCAAAATGGCCTCCTATCGCCATTATTCACTTTCACATGGGCGATATTTGATAAACCGTGCTAGATGGCTAGACCATTACTATAAAATGAAATGTGAGATTTCAGCTGAGGATGCATCTTGGAAAATTTTGACTTGATCAAATTCAAAATGGCCCTCTATCGGCCATTATTTACTTTCACATGCCCAATATTTTGCAAACTGTGTTAGATGTTAGTCCATTACTATAAAACAATATTTGAGGTTTCGGGGGAGGATGCACCCTAAGTTTTTAACTAATTTATATCGAATTCAAAATGACCGTAAATCAGCTATTAGTTAACTCGATTGGCCTGATATCGGGTAAACCATGCCAGATAGGTAGACCATTACTGGGATACTGATTAGGATCATTAATTTCAATGGAGGTTTGCAATCTCTGACAGACTGTCTAGTTCTTATCTTACTCTTAGACTGGGCTTCTTAGACCTAGTTGTCTTGTTATTATTATTATTAATATTATTATATATTATATATTATAATAAAAAATGGCCGCCAAAACCCCATCTTTATATATTTTGGTAAACATTATTGCACGATTTCTTGTTTCTGCATGATTTGGAGTTGATAAATTTATATCTCATGTTTTTCGGTCAAAATGACCTATATTTGACCTTCAAATTCAAAATGGTTACCGCCAACACACAAATAAAAGCGATTTTTATGCATGTGAACTATAATATCATAAACAACATTAAATTTGTTTATTGGAAATCTAAAAAATAGACTACGTAATACGGCAGATTAGATTACAAGTCATTCGAAACTGTGTCTATGCACAGTGTAGGCCTATGCTAATATGCTTTGATGTCCTTAATCTTTAGAATGACGTTATTATTAGCTCCCGCCGTCACCGTAGGTGAGCGAAGGGAGCTATGGATTCTACCTCCGTTTTTTTTGGCCTCTTCTTTTGCCTATAACTTTGTGAGAAAATAAGCTAGGATAACAATTTTTGATATGTGGGTTACTTCCAGGTGGCTAATGGACGGGTTAAAATATTTTTAATCTGAATTCAATACGCAAGGTTGCAGAGGAGAAAATGATGATGTTATGGCGTTGGGCCGTTGGGCCGTCCGTAAACAATTCGTTTCCGGAGCATATCTCTGAAAGTACTTGTCCGATTGTCTTCAAATTTTACACACAAAACCCCTAGGGGGTCTAGTTGTGCCTTTTGGGGTATTTGAACTTTGACCTACTTCTGGTTCAGAACTATGACCTATTTAGACGTTTTGACGCGCACTTCGTTTCCGGAGCAGATCTCGAAAAGTACTGGGCCGATGACAGTCATATTGCACATACATGTTCTCTAAGGTCCCTAGTTGTGCCTTTTCAGGTTTTTGGACCTTGACCTTGAAGTTGACCCAGCACTTTGACCTAATTTATAACATCGGTAAATCCGACTGAAAGATTTTGCGGAATATCATGAAAACCGCTCAAGATAGCTACACCATTACTATAAAACAAATTGTGAGGTTTCAGGAGAGGATGCATCTTGAAAAATTTCAAGTCGATAAAATTAAAAATGGCCGCCTATCGGCCATTATTCACCTCGACAGGCCTGATATTGCGGAATATCATGAAAACCGCTCAAGAAAGCTACACCATTAATATCAAATAAATTGTAAGGTTTCAGGAGAGGATGCATCCTGAAAAAATTGAAGTTGATAAAATTCAAAATGGCCGCCTATCAGCCATTATTCACCTCGACAGGCCTGATATTGTGGAATATCATGAAAACCGCTCAAGATATCTACACCATTACTATAAAACAAATTGTAAGGCTTCAGGAGAGGATGTATTTTGAAAAAAATCATTTTGTCAAAGTTCAAAATGGCCGCCAATCAGCCATTATTCACTTTCACATGGCCGTTATTTGGTAAACCGTGCTAGATGGCTAGACCATTACTATAAAACAAAATGTGTGATTTCAGGAGAGGATGCATCTTGGAAAAATTTGACTCGATAAAATTCAAAATGGCCGCTTATCGGCCATTATTCACTTTCACATGGCCGTTATTTGGTCAACCGTGCTGGATGGCTAGACCATTACTGTAAAACGAAATGTGAGATTTCAGATGAGGATGCATCTTGAAAAAAATTGACTTGATCAAATTTAAAATGGCCGCCTTTTCGGCCATTATTCATTTTCACATGGCTGATATTTGGTAAACCGTGCTAGATGGCTAGACCATTACCTGATTACTATAAAACAAAGTGTGAGTTTTCGGGGGAGGATGCACCCTGAAAATTTTAAACTTACGAATTCAAAATGGCCGACAATCAGCATTATTTACCTCGATAGGCCTGATATCAGATAAACCGTGCTAGATAGCTAGACCATTACTATAAAACAAAATGTGACGTTTCGAGAGAGGATGCCTTTTAAAAACTTTCGACTCAATCGAATTCAAAATGGCCGCCTATCGGCCACTATTTACTTGCACATTGCTGATATTTGGTAAACCGTGTTAGATAGCTGGACCATTACTATAAAACAAAATGTGAGATTACAAGAGAGGATGCATCTTGAAAAAAATTGACTCGTTCAAATTCAAAATGGCCGCCTATCGGCCATTATTCACTTTCACATAGCCGGTTTTTAGTAACCGTACTAGATGGCTAGACCATTACTATAAAACAAAATGTGAGATTTCAGGAGAGGATGCATCTTGAAAAATTTTGACTTGATCAAATTCAAAATGGCCTCCTATCGGCCATTATTCACTTTCACATGGGCGATATTTGGTAAACCGTGCTAGATGGCTAGACCATTACTATAGAATGAAATGTGAGATTTCAGCTGAGGATGCATCTTGGAAAATTTTGACTTGATCAAATTCAAAATGGCCGCCTTTAGGCCATTATTCACTTTCACATGACCGATATTTGGTAAACCGTGCTAGATAGCTAGACGATTACTATAGAATGAAATGTGAGATTTCAGCTGAGGATGCATCTTGAAAAATTCTGACTCGTTCAAATTCAAAATGGCCCCCTATCGGCCATTATCTACTTTCACATGCCCAATATTTAGCAAACTGTGTTAGATGTTAGTCCATTACTATAAAACAAAATTTGAGGTTTCGGGGGAGGATGCACCCTAAGTTTTTGACTAGTTTATATCGAATTCAAAATGACCGTAAATCAGCTATTAGTTATCTCGATTGGCCTGATATCGGGTAAACGGTGCCAGATAGGTAGACCATTACTGGGATACTGATTAGGATCAATTATTTCAATGGTCTTGTTGACCTAGCCTAGGACTACATTAAAAACCCTACACAAAATTCCTTAAATCAAATTCTAATTCGTCGCGGGAGCTCCTGGACTTATGTAGTCTTGTTTTAATAGTAAATATCTAAAATGACGTCCATCTTGGATTCTACGATAAATATAGGCTAGATCAGACGATGAACAATAAACATCAGAAATGTTTGTTTCGGCCCCCAAGTCATACAAAATCAATAAAATAAGTAATTCCGAGCCACAAATAAAAAAAAAAGGTTTAATGTACATTTTGATAGCCATTTTGTTTCTTGTTCATATGGAGATGAATTTCGCGGGTATTTTGGATTTTTTCTTTCAAATTTACTCGTCAGAAACGTTTATTCCTAATCCCTTAAGCCACTATAAATATGTCATATAATCGTCAACATGTTTAACAGTATACTTATAGTAACAGTAAATACATAAAAAACGGCGGATGTCTTGGATTTAAAGGTCAAATAAAGGTAATTTCTTTAGAAAGACTCAAGAAAAAAAAAATAATTAAAAAGCTTGCAGAAACCATAATTGTGCTTTTATGTGCGACAAACTATAGAAAATATGGTGTTTTCTTAGCATTTTGGGGGCCATTTTGTGTGTGTTTTTTTTAATTTGAAGGTGAAGGTCACCAAATATAGAATGTTATCCGACAGATTCGAATTCAGCACACACAAATTATGTAAAAACAAGTGGATCAAAAAGTAAGCACTACAATTCGGAGCAAAGTTCCGTGTTTCAAATTTCAGCCCAGGCTAAATAGACATATTTTCATGAAAGGCTGCAATATTCTTTCATTAAGAAATATGTATCACATTATTAAATATAAAAAACACTGATTTTTATCCCCCGCCCGTAGGGGAAGGGGGATTTTAGACGCGCCAGGATTCTGTCCGGCGTCACGTTTTCTTGTGGGCCCAAAAAATCAAAAACTACTGATCATTTTTTTTTGAAATTTTAACAAGACATTCCTAGCAACATGGGGATGTGCAAGTGATTTTTAAAAGGTGCTAATAAAATTCAAACTCCAAAAAAATTTGTGGGCGCAAAAACTCTAAAACTTGAAGTCAGAAATTTATTAATAATATTTAAATACTATTGGGTAACAAATATTCATTATGATATTATCGTAATTCCCATCATCATGAGCTGCTGCAACAAAATTTGTTCATGGGACAAGTACATGACATGATGAATGATAATGATTGAGTCGATATATTATGACATCGACAAGATCAATCAAACTAAAAGAGAATAATTTACCTACCATGAACAAGGTAAAGAATTTTAGTAGCAAGAAGTGGCAACGAATAAAATATAAAAAATTGAAGATATGTCATGTGTACATATATATTTATTAGTGGACAATAATGAGATATAAATAATATCGACGTAGGTAACAATGAACATATGTTAAGGTGACACCGTGTGGAATTAGAAGTATGTGGTTATATGAACTAATATAGCTGTGATCTAGACCTAGCATAGTCGCCACATAGTAGCCTACGTGTATATGGTGTACATAATGTACTTCACCAGTTCTTATATCTTGTAATGAGATATCAGCAGATATAACATATGAAGTATCAATGTCTAATACAATAGACACATCAGTATTTATACAGCTCTATGTCTGAGTTTTATGCTATTCAGTTCTAGATAGACCACAGATGATTTGTTAGTCTTACATTACCGCCAGTGTCTCCATTTCTGTTTCTTTTACACTCTGCATCCTCTGTCCAATTGTGCGCATCTTTCTGGCCAATGTGAATTTCTGTCTTGATGTGAGATAGAACATGGCGTTGTTTGATGTGGGTCTTGTAGAACATGAGGCTTGAGATGGCACTTGAGATACACATAGTGAGCAGTCACTACCTGAGGATGAGGTAGATGACATTGTAGGCTGATCACAAGATGAACAGAAGGATTGCCTGCAGTCTGAGCATTCACAGGATCCCATGTCTGCTGTACTGACCAGGGAGGAGTCTCTGATGGAGCAGGTGGAGCTACAGGAGGTCCTGGTATCCCAGTGGTGTGATTCAGCCAGGAATCTGAGCAGAGGTGGATGACGTCCACGTCTGGATAAGAAGGAGGTCCGGGATACACAGCTAGATGCTGCTGCTGATACGTCTAATCCTGATCCACATTCTGAGCACATACTGGCATGTACAACCAGAGATAGTCCACTGTTATCCTGACTAGACTTGGTGGATCTTCTAGATAGAGGTCTAGATGAAGCTTGTGACATATGATGTACAGATTCTGGACTGGTGGCAGGACTTGTCTCAGCTGACTCCTGTTTACTGGAGTAACCACTATCAACCTCGTAAGAGGGAACCACTTGACTGTCATCAGATTCTTCTCCTTTTCTTTCTCTCTTGGGTGTGTTGCCGCCATCACTCTGGGTGGATCTCTTACGTGATGAAGGTCTTGGAGATGGTTGTGGTGATCTGGTGTTATTCAGGACTAATGTGAGGGGTGAGCTCTCTGGTGTAACACAATGACGATGACCACGTGGGCTTCCCATAACAGGACTAGTCGGTGCTGAGCAGAGATGACTGGAGGCAGGGCTAGCTGCTGCTGCTGCTTCTGCTGCTGCTGCTGCTGACTGATGACTGATGCTAACAGATGGTTCTATACAGCTGAGGTCCATATCATGACCTGCTATAGGTATCTCCTGATCAGAATCTTCTCTAAGGAAACTGTAGCTATAGTTATCTTCAGACAGAAGGACTGACACCTCTTGCTCAGTAAGACCCGCATTGCTCAGCTCCATACTGAGCTGAGTGAACTCCTGAGCTGTGACCTCAAGGTTCAGCTCACCACCCCCCGCCAGGAATACCTCACCATCAGGAAGCTCATCAATATTACATGGTTTGGTGGCCGATCTACGTGGAGTCACTAGCTTACTGACCGCTTTCTGGATACGTCTCCATGGCAGCGCAAGCTTGTTTTTTGGTCTTGGTGTGTTTCCCTGTGAACAGACGAAAAACATGTTATAATGGAGTAGCGAATCATCCTTCTATCAATATCTTTAAATGTTCTGGTTCTGATATATATATATATTGTATTCTTAATTTTTACTAGTCATATAATTATATTAATGAACTACCACAGTGTATTGTTCTACAACAATTTAGTTTCTACAGCAACTGCCATAAATTTGTATTAAATAAATGAATACTGCTATTTAAAATGATCAAAGTCTTACTGGAATTTCCAAGCGTACTGCAACGAATGGAAGCTATAAATTATTAGATATTTGAGATTTGCGATTTGAAGATTATATGAATAGGCCCTGTTAGAATTAAAAATGGTGTTCACAAGATGAGCAATATAATAGATGACTTACCAGATCTTTGTCAGCTGAAGTACCAGAAGATTTTCTAAGTCGACCCATGCTGTCTGTCTAAGTCTACTATGTAGACTGAGGTCAGAGAAGATATCGTGATTATCTGATATATATCCACAGAGTATATTAGTGGGTAGGTGCTAGTGATGAGCTCGCTGTACTGTTGTGTTACTACAGTTGATTGATGATGATCACATCTACTCCTGAGGTATATATACCTCGTGTTCCCTGCCCCCCTCCCTCTACATAACACATCATCGTCACCACTGACCACTATCAGCCAGCCACAGCTCTCATTAGATGAGTGACAGATGACAGTGTTGTCTCAGGACTTAAACACATTATCACCTGAGTGACACGTAATAACCGTGATGACTCAAGTCATTTGAAGGTGTTAAAACACCCCTGGTCAAGGTGTGTGTGTGGGGGGGGGGGGGGGGGCAACGTAGTGGCCACAGTTCATCATAGAGGGGTGATAATGGGTTCACGTTTGTTAATATAACCGTCTATAGTCCAGGTGATGCATATTTTACGGCTAAGGTTAGTATTCTACTCCTGACCAATTCACAATGACCAACTCCGCCAAATGATAAATTCAACTTTCCATAATTATGCTGAAATTAATTTATCATAAATTCACCATTTGTTTTAATGTTGAATTAGGCTTACCATATTATGTTACTTCAATCCTATAATGTGCTAAATTAAGCATATGCTGGATTGAAGTTATCGTGCACTGAAATTAATTACACGTAGTCACATGCTGCATTAAGCTTGCTATATGCTAAATTAAAACTTATATCTACAATATCATATTTATTATATAAAACATCTCTCATTGAAACTTCTACACCAACAGGTTGACTTTCTAACTGTTATAATACGATATTTTAAATCTATATCTCACGCCAAAATTACATTCTGGTTTCTAATCTTTTCCTCCTCATTTGAAAGGATAAATAACTTGGACTTTGACAATTATATAACAGCTTGATTTATTTCGAGATGGCTGTCAATTACCTACCTTGTGAAATAACACATCTTGAAACGCTTAGCAGTCATTTCAGAGCAGCATTTCCTTTCATTTTACATGTATTATGTGTATTACACCTTCAATTTTAACATTCCTAAATATCATCAATTTTTTTCTCTGTAATAAAACGATCGCGTAGATATAGCTGTTACTTTTAAAATTAATGTCCATATCACCGTTGTAGAAATACCCAAACGAAATTAATCCGTTTGTGTACTTAAAGCGTCTGCTAATCGTCCAGATCGGTGGGGGGGGGGGGATTTACACGGGTATTTTCCGCCCCCTAACAACTGGTAGCCTGCTCTTGTGCCGGGACAATCAGCTAATCACCCCCTACTCACCCCCCAAATGCCCCCCCCCCCCCCCACCTCATCCAGTGTCATACTGAAGTGATCAAGCTTTGTATCACTCATCATCTCTCATCAATGTTGTTTTAGCGTTGGGACTGCGACGCAGACCCTGGTCCGACATAAAAGCACCATTGTCTCAACAGCTTATACCTGGCGACACACTGGAAACCAATGCTGGCGTAATGTCTATCCAGCATCGCAGGCGTTGGCCCGGTTGTGATCCAGTGCTGTTCTTGTCTTGTCTTGTGCCGGCTGGTGGTTCACGGTGAACAAACGTTGCCCCGGTGCTGGCCTGACGCTGGCCCAACGTCTTTGACGTCGGGCCAGCGTCAGGCCAGCACCGGGTCAGGGTCTCGGGTGTTTGCTGGGGTCATCCTAAACATCAACACCGGGCAGTTATCTCATCTGAATGTTTTCTTTTGACTTTACTATATGGGCGGATTATTTTCAAGCTGATACAGCTGTTAAAATATTATTTTCTTACCGTGAAATGTGGAAAGATACTCTTAGTAGATTAAATTGTCGGATAGCTCAGTATTGTAATAGCATAGGAGACAATAAAGGACATCTGGAAGATTACGCGGAATATACAGATTCTGGAAGATTGAGATATAAATGGTTTGACCTTGTACCTATACACTTAGAATGACGGTCATATTTTAATATGTTTGTTTGAAGGCTACATAGCTGACATAGCGGAATAAATCATTCAATAGCGAAGTGTATGATATCAGCCCAATATTGTTTCGTATATTAGTCTTGCTCGTATGGTTTCAGCTCCTTGGAACAATGTAGTTTTTTTCCAGCCAATGACGCGATATCAGTTTGATTAGTATATTCGTTCAAATTTATTATTTTCGTTAGACCTGTTTCCTTCTGCCTCAGACCACCAGGGCTCCGATTTCGATTTATGTGTCTGGAGGGCAGTGTCATCTCATTCATCTCCCTATCCTCAGAAGGTTCTCCTGGCCCAGTTCAGCCTACATGTGCACAAAGTTGGCCTTAAACCCTATTCATTTCATTTATTTCCTTCTGGTGTTTTGATTTCTTGTGGACGGAAATCCCCGACTGATGTGTAGATAATTAGCGGTGACTCGTCTCCCGCTGAGCGGCAATGATAAAGACGACCACGATCGTCTGGAGCATGTGGGTCACATCAACATGTATGGAGATCACAAGGATTCTCTGGACTGCTCAGTTGTAATTGAGAAGTCTCTCCTTTAACCCTTTCAATGCCGAAGTATTTTTGCAAAGACCAAGCGACCATAGGTTTTTTTCAATTTAAAATTACCATAAATGTCTTAGTTAGCTTCCTGCTTCATTTGGATACCTATGGGTCTACGCCATTATAAAGTGTTTATTTCTTTTAGTGCGGGGAACGTCTTTAGACGTCAGAATCTCCGTCAGATTCTGACGTCTAAAGACGGTCCCCGCACTGAAAGGGTTAAGAGGTAACATTTCAAAGTGTTAAACAAAAACGAAATTTACTCGAGTTAAGCGTTTGTTGGTTACATGTATTGACTATTTCGTTGTTTTC
This sequence comes from Flabesymbios commensalis, assembly GCA_964017125.1. Lineage (NCBI taxonomy): Eukaryota > Metazoa > Annelida > Polychaeta > Terebellida > Flabelligeridae > Flabesymbios > Flabesymbios commensalis. Next base: position 56,034,926 of record OZ024903.1, read on the forward strand.
TTAGATTTCTTAGATCCGTAAAATAACAGATCGGAAATGCATTATGATAATTTATTATAATTTGTGTCACAGTGTTTGAAGAGAGATTTCTTGGCAGTATTTGAGTTATTGGTGTTTGTCATCATTTCACCATGTTGTTGTCGTCAGCTCACGCAGACAGCTCACTCAAACCATTTCAACCTCCTTGCTCAAACCAAGGAATCAAAAGATTCCTTGCTCAAACAGCTCACGTCCTGTTTGTCATCCTCGCCTTCCGTCAGCTCACATTAACCCAATGCTGGGTTAATGTTGGGCCGACGTCGGAGACGGCGGGCCAACAATAACCCAGCAATGGGTCAATGTGAACTGTTAACAGTTAATGAGTGATTGACAGAATGTGCTAAACATTCAATCACAATGTGTTGTAACAACCCCTTGACAAGCTAAAACCGTTTGTTATCAATGGTGCTACAATCAAATCAGATAACTATTTGATACTAATATCTATATAATATTACATATTCTGAGGCATTAATTGTTTTAAAAAATGATTCTATTTTTATCTATTCAAATCTGGAAATTGTGTTTACATTTTCAGCTTATATACACCACTTAAATGGTAACACATTTAGCGATGTGAACATTTACACAGTATTTCACATGTGTATTTATACAGCTTCATCAGGACCTTGATATTGGCCAATAAAGAACATGTAATTTCAATTGAAAATTGAATCCGATATTGTTATTAGAAACGTAGAAAGATATAAATGGCAATAAACTGTTGCTAGCACGGAGAGGGTTAACATCGAGGCATGCTTTGTTATACCTAATTATCGTTGAAGGTTTGCTCAGTTAATTTGTATGAATGGAAAGCGCTCATTAGTGAACTGATCGATTTACAAATTAGTGTTATTTGGTAGTTTTAATTACTTATTCCTTCTGACAAACAAAAAATCTAACTAATGCTTGTAACGCAGTAAGTGCGTAGTAAATTATATTATTTTTTAGCTCTTGTCCTTTTCAATCTTGAAGTAATCATGCATCGTGTTCTTTTCGTAGACGTGTTTATCAGATAAGACAATGAATACTCTGCGGGGGGGGGGGTGGCTGATAGCGAACTGGACACGCTTTTCCCCTTTTCTTGACCATTGAGTGACGAATTTTGCAAAGGACGTTTTTGATTAAAGCATCATACTTGGTAGATGTGTAGGAGATAACTTGAAGGGATAAGAGAGAACACAGGACATTATCTGGATGGACACGGGGCATTGTCTGGATGACGTGTAGAGACCTGTAAGCATTGAACCAATGTTGGGTCATTGTTGGGCCAGCGTCGTAGACGGTGGCCCAACAGTGACCCAACATTGGTTCAATGCTCCCTTCCCGGGGGTCATCAGACCCACTGTAGTCTCTACCAGGATTTCTGGATCAGATTGCATCCTAACTTTGATAACCCAATCACGGCTAATTTCATAAAAGCCATGGATTTTGAGTCCCCTGACAAGATATCTAAAGTAGAACTTCAGTAAAAAAACAACCGTGTTTGATATCAAAGCCTAATATACTGTGAGGATCTTGCGTAATACTGTTTTCTTATTTCAAATATGTGGGACATTTTTCATAGTGCCGAATACGAGACTACTTCGCTCTCAACAACCGCTGTTTGACCCTTTAAAGCCTGAATTCACCATTGTCATCTTTATCTACTACAAGCCGCGAATTGTTTTCGCAATTCTCGACTTGTGGTGGATAAAATAACTTGAAGTTATGTTAAATGAAAAAAAAAAATTGTGCTTTTATTAAAATTGTTCCATGTAAAAGGAAGGTGTGGGAAATTAACTCATTCTTCACAGATGCAAAATGATGCTTTAATGCTTAAAGGGTTAAAATATAATTTAAAATGTTTGTGAACGTTTGTAGTCGCCATCAGTACTCTAAGAGTTAATAGCACAGATGACTAAGTTGTTTGTCAATTAATTTGTATAGCGCGGAAGTGATAGTTTTACTTCAGTATGTATACTAGCTGATTATGTACGTCGCGATGGAGAGTTGACCTTAATTATAAGTGCTGCAATTAGCGTGTAATAATTGGTTTGTATGACGTACTATTCACAGTTGAATTGGAATCGACACCACACAAGCTATTAATTATTTAACTGTATGCCTACATTGGTACCACAACATGCGAGGGTTTTTGAACAAAATGTCCGTAAAAAGTGACAGGACTCCGTTGAAAAGTGCTTAAGTTCAAAGTGTTCAAAGCTCAAGTGTTTTTATGTTCGTCGTCATTTCACCATGCCCTTGTTTCTTCATGTTTTATCGTGTTGTCGTATATTCCTATGATATGGATAATTATATTTTGCTAGATAAATAAATATCTCTTTGTGAATCAATGAGCGTCCTTTCGACTCCCACCAGTTAGTTACATGTACGTACCATCATGTAACGGTATTTACTCACTCGGCCAGTGATGACATAATTTCCAACCATAGTCTTGGGCTAGACTGGAAAGCTCAATGTTAAAAAAATGGAATAATTTAACTTACAGCCATACAATCAGTTGAATCGTATTGTTTATCAGGATCGAATTATATTCTTGTATTTGGTTGGTCCCCACCAAATACGTGACATGTGACATATGTTGGAGTTACCTGTTACCAACCATTATGTCTAATATATTTCTATTTAATTTACTTTTAAGTGTAATTTTAAGTGTAATTACCATGTATATAAATTTTATCCTGGATGTCGAACTTAGCTAGGGTGCTGGTCACCTGTATTCGACATCCTGATGTACACAATTTTATTTACAATTGCATATTTGTATGATTATTGTATATATTTGTGTATATAAAGCCTAATAAATAAATAAATAAGCGAAAAGGGTGTCAACGAATACCTAACAAGCACGACATTCTCACACAACGTTGACACAGTTTTGGGCCAGTACTGGCCCAACGCTGTGTCAGCGTTGTGCGAGACAGATTGTGAGATGTAGTGTGACATATGTTGGTGTTACCTGTAGACCTACAGATGTGACATCTGAGTTTATCACTGTGATTCAGGTATCGATCCACCAGATGCTCTGAAGGAGAGAGACGGGATACAGGCACTGCAAGCCGTGGAGGTCAAACTGGACCACTCTGTAAGTACTCTACACATAGACACCACTGACCAGCAATCACAAAGCATTTGTATAACATTTGAATAACGTTGGCCCAACGTCTTTGACGTTGGGCCGACGTTGTACGAATGTTATACACATGTTTTGTGTTTGCTGGGACACCATATCTATACCGGCAAACACGAGACATTGACCCAAAGGTGATTCAATGTTGGGCCAGCGTCGCAGCAACATTGAACCACCTTTGGGTCAATGTCTCGTGTTTGCTGGGAAGTTACTGCATGCTGGATGGGTAGGGAAAAACGTCACGCTAAGAAATGACGGTGGTCAATCACCCTACCTCTCATAGAAACAGAAGTGTCATTCATTTTTCAGAAATCAGAATTATGATGTTGCATAGATTCCAGGAATTAGCAATGTTATTAGTATTACCTCCACAACTTTCCAATTTCTTTAACACTTGGTATACATTGTCATTTTATTATTTTCAAATATAATAATTAGACACTCATACATTACAGTACATCTGGTGTACATTTACCACTCTATACTTGACTAATTGTACTTAATTTACTTTACCAATAATCAAAACTGGCAACAGTACATTTCAGTAGTATTCTATTTGATATAGTAATTGATGTAGTATTCAATTTATTAGCTCCCGCCGTCACCGTAGGTGAGCGAAGGGAGCTATGGATTCTACCTCCGTTTTTTTTTGGCCTCTTCTTTTGCCTATAACTTTGTGAGAAAATAAGCTAGGATAACAATTTTTGGTATGTGGGTTACTTCCAGGTGGCTAATGGACGGGTTAAAATATTTTAAATCTGAATTCAATACGCGAGGTTGCAGAGGAGAAAATGATGATGTGACGGCGTTGGGCCGTTGGGCCGTTGGGCCGTTGGGCCGTCCGTAAACAATTCGTTTCCGGAGCATATCTCTGAAAGTACTTGTCCGATTGTCTTCAAATTTTACACACAACACCCCTAGGGGGTCTAGTTGTGCCTTTTGGGGTATTTGAACTTTGACCTACTTCTGGTTCAGAACTATGACCTATTTAGACGTTTTGACGCGCACTTCGTTTCCGGAGCAGATCTCGAAAAGTACTGGGCCGATGACAGTCATATTGCACATACATGTTCTCTAAGGTCCCTAGTTGTGCCTTTTCAGGTTTTTGGACCTTGACCTTGAAGTTGACCCAGCACTTTGACCTAATTTATAACATCGGTAAATCCGACTGAAAGATTTTGCGGAATATCATGAAAACCGCTCAAGATAGCTACACCATTACTATAAAACAAATTGTGAGGTTTCAGGAGAGGATGCATCTTGAAAAATTTCAAGTCGATAAAATTAAAAATGGCCGCCTATCGGCCATTATTCACCTCGACAGGCCTGATATTGCGGAATATCATGAAAACCGCTCAAGATAGCTACACCATTAATATCAAATAAATTGTAAGGTTTCAGGAGAGGATGCATCTTGAAAAATTTGAAGTTGATAAAATTCAAAATGGCCGCCTATCAGCCATTATTCACCTCGACAGGCCTGATATTGTGGAATATCATGAAAACCGCTCAAGATATCTACACCATTACTATAAAACAAATTGTAGGGCTTCAGGAGAGGATGCATTTTGAAAAAATTCAACTCGTCCAAGTTCAAAATGGCCGCCAATCGGCCATTATTCACATTCACATGGCCGTTATTTGGTAAACCGTGCTAGATGGCTAGACCATTACTATAAAACAAAATGTGTGATTTCAGGAGAGGATGCATCTTGAAAAAATTTGACTCGATAAAATTCAAAATGGCCGCTTATCGGCCATTATTCACTTTCACATGGCCGTTATTTGGTCAACCGAGCTAGATGGCTAGACCATTACTGTAAAACAAAATGTGAGATTTCAGATGAGGATGCATCTTGAAAAAATTTGACTTGATCAAATTTAAAATGGCCGCCTTTTCGGCCATTATTCATTTTCACATGGCTGATATTTGGTAAACCGTGCTAGATGGCTAGACCATTACCTGATTACTATAAAACAAAGTGTGAGTTTTCTGGGGAGGATGCACCCTGAAAATTTTTAACTTACGAATTCAAAATGGCCGACAATCGGCATTATTTACCTCGATAGGCCTGATATCAGGTAAACCGTGCTAGATAGCTAGACCATTACTATAAAACAAAATGTGACGTTTCGGGAGAGTATGCCTTTTAAAAACTTTCGACTCAATCGAATTCAAAATGGCCGCCTATCGGCCACTATTTACTTTCACATTGCTGATATTTGGTAAACCGTGTTAGATAGCTGGACCATTACTATAAAACAAAATGTGAGATTACAAGAGAGGATGCATCTTGAAAAAAATTGACTGAATCAAATTAAAAATGGCCGCCTATCGGCCATTATTCACTTTCACATAGCTGTTATTTGGTAACCGTACTAGATGGCTAGACCATTACTATAAAACAAATTGTGAGATTTCAGGAGAGGATGCATCTTGAAAAATTTTGACTTGATCAAATTCAAAATGGCCTCCTATCGGCCATTATTCACTTTCACAGGGGCGATATTTGGTAAACCGTGCTAGATGGCTAGACCATTACTATAGAATGAAATGTGAGATTTCAGCTGAGGATGCATCTTGGAAAATTTCGACTTGATCAAATTCAAAATGGCCGCCTTTAGGCCATTATTCACTTTCACATGGCCGATATTTGGTAAACCGTGCTAGATGTTAGTCCATTACTATAAATCAAAATTTGAGGTTTCGGGGGAGGATGCACCCTAAGTTTTTAACTAGTTTATATCGAATTCAAAATGACCGTAAATCAGCTATTAGTTACCTTGATTGGCCTGATATCAGGTAAACCGTGCCAGATAGGTAGACCATTACTGGGATACTGATTAGGATCATTAATTTAAATGGAGGTTTGCAATCTCTGACAGACTGTCTAGTTCTTATCTTACTCTTAGACTGAGCTTCTTAGACCTAGTTGTCTTGCGTCTTGATTTTAGACCTAGCCTAGGACTACATTACAAACCCTACACAAAATTGCTTAAATCAAATTCTAATTCGTCGCGGGAGCTCCTGGACTTATGTAGTCTTGTTTTGTTTGTCTTACACAGTGGCAGATTATACCTCTATTGAGCAGTGCTGTGGCTCAGTTTAAGAAATACAAGTCACCACGAATGAAGAGATTCCTGAGTAAGTGATAGCGGCATTCAGTGTGTTACATCTAATCTGTATATAATGATTTTAATAAAACATAATTATGATGGATCACATTAGAGATTGTTCATAAACTGACTTCCCAAATCCCAATTCAATTTTTAATAATGGTATTATTAAGGCTCCCCCTACCAGGGGGGAGGCTTTTTGTTTTTGTACGGTTTTGTCTCGCATGGACGCCGCCTCTCATCCGTACCCTGTCACCCTGATATCTACAAAACCGCTTTTTAAATTTATTTGGTGTTCAAAATACTGGATACAAGTATTAATTCCTAAGCTACATCAATTTTTCAGAAAGTTTGGAAAAATATTCTGGTCATGGCGGCTGTCTTTAATCTTTTTTCGTCACATTAGGACCTCGTCACCCTGATATCTACAAAACCGCTTTTTCGATTCACTTTGTGTTCAACATACTGGATGCAAATAGTAATTCCTAGGCTGAATCAATTTTTCAAAAATTTGTGAAAATCTTCGGGTCATGGTGGCCATCTTTAATCTTTTTTTGTCAAATTTGGACTTTGTCACAGTGATAACTTCAAAGCCGCTTATCCCATATACTCAATATTCAACATACTGCATAGTAGTAATAATTCATAGCCTGCATCAATGTTTCAGAAAGTTTGAAAGAATATCCGGGTCACAGCAGCCATCTTTATTCTTTGTTCATCAAATTAGGTCTTTGTCACCATGATAACTTCAAAGCCGCTTATCCATATACTCAATATTCAACATACATGTACTGCATAGTAGTATTAATTCCTAGCCTGCATAGATTTTTCAATTTTTCAGAAACTTTGGAAGAATATCTGGGTCATGGCGGCCATCTTTAATCTTTTTCACTCAAATTTGGACCTTATGACCCTGATATCTACAAAACTACTTTTTGGATTCACTTTGTGTTCAACATACTGGATGCAAGTATTAATTACTAGGCTGCATCAATTTTTCAAAAAGTTCGGGAAATATTCGAGTCTAAGCGGCCACCTTTATTCTTTTTTTGTTAAATTATGACCTTGTCACCCTGATATCTATAAAACCGCTTATCTGATATACTCAATATTCAAAATACTGCATAGTAGTATTAATTCCTAACCTGCATCAATTTTTCAGAAAGTTCAGGAAAATATTCGGGTCATGGCAGCCATCTTTAATCTTTTTTCATCAATTTAGGACCTTATAATTGTCACCCTGATAACTTCAAGGCCACGTATCCGATATACTCAATATTCAACATAATGCATAGTAGTAGTATTTCCTGGACTGCATCAATTTTTCAGAAAGTTTGGGAAAATATCCGGGTATGGCCATCTCTAATCTTTTTTCATCAAATTAGAACCTCGCCACCCTGATAACTTTAAAGCTGCTTATTCGATACACTTAATATTCAACAAACTGCATTGCTGACGCTTATGTCAATTCCTATACTACATCAATTTTTCAAAAAGTTTGGGAAAATCCCGGGTCATGGCAGACATCTTTGATCTTTTGGGTTCAAAATAGCACTAAGTCAGCCAAAAGCTGCTAGCCTCAGCTCATATTATTACTTGATCAGTACATGTACAAATTGATTATCTGCTTAAATTATAATTAATTTATAACTCTATTTGAAAAGTGTGAAGGGGAGGCTTCTTGAGTGTTCACATGGTAAACACTTACATCTAGTTATTGTTAATGTCACACACTCTCGTATTATTTTTATCCCTTAGAGGGCTAAATTTTTTTTTTTAATTTTGACCCACTTGAAATTGTGTCTCACTACCGCGACCCACAACTACAAGTGGGTCAAAATTACTCATATCTGTTTAATTTTTGACCAAATATTTGCAAATATTGCTGTTTATACACAGATTTCGTTCCAAACAACTGTGATTTTAACGGCTAATAAAACGAACGAAAGACGACTTTTGACGTGACTAGCAGTGTGAGGGTTAATGTCCCTGCTGCACTCATTTTATTGATGTACAAATGGTCACCTGGATCATCAACCCTTCCAACGCTAAAATATGTTATATCACCCGTGAAGACCAAAGGGTTTTTTCAATTTGAAATCATCATAAATGTCTTAGTTAGCTTTCCCCGCTTCATTTGAATACCTATGTTAAGGGTCTACGACCATTACCAATATTTTCATTCTTACAGCGCGGGGATCGACTTTAGACATCAGAATCTGACGTCTACAGACGTCAGATTTTGACGTCTTAAGTCAATGTCAGCGTTGTATGAGTTAAATATCGTATCGGACACTTTCCCAAAAGGTCACAACTATTATTATTATATACTTACTTTTTGTTACAGTGGTCCAGATGGGAGAGGAGTACTATCATGCCAAAGACTACACCAAAGCTTTAACGTTAGTATTAAACATTATCAAAATAATTTATTATCCCTTTTAACCTCTCAGCACTTTAAAATGTAATGTTTTAACAATATACTTACCTATGTATGTTAGGGATATTTCAATATACAGCAAACCTGGTGAAATTTCTGCCTGTATGTCCGATCTATTCCAGACGATATCTTGCAAACTATTCACTAGATTATTTAGGGGAAATATTCGGTTGAAATAAAGACATGTCCCTTGTATCTGTATATACTTCTTCGCTTCATAGCGTAACATGCCACCCAGTTACCTGGAAGCCTCTATTATCCCTTCTACTCCATAGCTCCCACTTCGCAGCACACATATTTTAATATGGTTGTGCCTCCCACAAAAGTGAAAACAAATGGTGATATATCTTGTAACCTTTTCACCGCGAAATTATGAGCGCCGAATTAATTAATTTTTTAACTAAAAAAAGTAATTAATTTTGGCGACATCCGCGGGTCACCTTTTGGTGACACCCGCGGTGAAAAGGTTAATAAAGCTGCCCCCTTACTTCGGAACAGATAACAATATCACATACGAAGCCATAACAAACTTGATCAATTTAAGTGACTTCTCAAAATGCTATTGTTCAATATTGCATACTTGTAGAGATTCTAGGATTCTCACGTTAATTTGCCAAGTTGGTAATGTTTATAGAAGCTTTTGTTTGTATAGCACCAAAGAACAATCTAAAGTTGGATATGCCCTCATATAATTGTATATTATTATTATGTATTATTTATACGGTCGTAGCAGCACAATGTTTGAATTCTGGCCTTTATCTTACACTGTATATGACCTAGTGTGACTTTCTTTTTCTTGATCAGTTTACTTAGCCGAGTTACTTGGGATTACAGACAAGAACAGTGGTGGCCTCTACTGACTAACATCCTAGTAACTGCGCTCAGGTGAGCTTTTACTGTGGCCTGTAGTTACAGTCATGTTTAGAGTCAACTGGGTTTCTCATAATTATAACATGATAATTATGAATTATTTATTTATGTCACAAATCAGATACCAACAAAACATTAAACGTTTACCCAGTATTGATACTCAGGTCAACGTCTTGTGTTTGATGGGAGTGTGTAAATTGTATCTATCATCAAAATGATCATCAAAGTTGCTCTCAAAATATGTCGAAGTGCTACATTAAATAAATGGCAAATGATTTTCAACTCGTGAGCAGCTTTTGTCGATATGACCAAGACTAAAAAACAACACAATGCATGCGAGAATTAAGTGGCCCTCATTAGAGGCAGGACGGCTTCCACGTAGTCTACTGTCTCGACTACGCCATAGTTCATTCTTTTCTAGTTACTGATATATAGCCTATATAAACATGACAAATTTCAGTAACATAATTCAAAATCGTCAATTGGGTGCTATTTTTACTCAGTTTTGCTCAATATCTTGAAACCTTGCTGCTTGCATGATAGCTGAAGTATTAATAGCTGTTTTCATCTTCCTTCTCAACAACTTTCTAATTCCTTTTATATTTTTCCTAATAAAGCTTTCCTTAACTTTGTATTCTCAACATAGTATTTAGGATATGATTGCCTTTTAGGCCTATTTAAACCTAACTGAAATGATTTTTGTGTGTCATCGACATTGCATCTAAACTAAATTATGTTATCACCAACAGATGTGCTTATTTATCCGCTAATGTACAGGAGTACATTACTATTGCATTGGAGCTTATTGGAAAATGTATCCTTGATGTTAAAACATTGAATAGTTATAACTATTACCTCGTATGTGGTAAAACTTTTTAAAAAATCTGATGTTCATGTAACTTATGTACTAAATAAATATGATTAGTTATAGTTTATTCAGAATTTTTATTACATTCAACCTGAATTAGCCCTCTATATTTTAGTATGTAATCATATGTAACATTGTACTATGTACATTCTTTTAAAATCGTTGCCTTAGCTTTAACATAGATACTCTATGTTCTCTAGAAGAAAAAACTCGAGTGCAGATGAACTTGATACGAGTTATGTCTGTAAGTATTTTTATATTTATGAGGTTCATGGCCACTCATTCGATTCACCTGTGGCTTGAGACTGGGATGCTAGGCTCGAATCTTCATAGGCCAGATGCTTGTCATCGTCTTAGTACATTTACAGTTCTCCAAGCTCTTCAAAGATCTGGAGTGTGAGGAGTGAAACCATTTGATGATAGTAGAGCATAGGCCCAACTTTAGGCTTCCTCTGTCTCAATATGTCTCACAATGATAAATAAATAAATATGCACTCTCTTATGAGCTTCACTATGACACTATACAGTTATGATGAGTTTACTGTCAAGATACCTCACGTAGGTAATCCTTACTATTATTCATCTGCTTATTTCTATTTTGCCATTTGTTTGGTATGTACAGTAGTGCTCTGTAAGGCCAAAAGGCAGTATCTGCTTTTTTGTAAAGTAAGCAGATACTGCTTTTTCACTTTGCATGACTGAGTAGGCCTACATATAATCTGATTTAAATAATTGTCAATAAGTAATTACATTCAACTTTGAATGTGATTCGAAATTTTAACCCAGTTTACAGACTATATTGTCAACTTAGACTAATTTGTTGTACTTTCTGTAAATGCCATGTCACTTTTGTAGAATGATCCACCTGAACCAGAGCCCGGATGTAATACTGAATGTTTAGAGAAATCACGGGTATTATGGAAAACAGAAACGTCTTCTTCCAGTGATTCTCCTCTGTTCACTGTGGAGATGCAGAGTATTGTACCCTTTGGTGAGGAATCAGGGTTTTATATATATGTTTGCTGATTTTAGTAACATGCACAGTAAAATGCCCCGCCAAAAATGGCTTATAAGTCACTCTGAAAACAAAAATATATGTGCATGTGTTTGTGACAGTGCGGCCCGACAAACATGAGGCGTCCGGTTATGCTGGCTCAATGCTGGCCCATTGTCTACAACGTTGGCCCACCACCAAACCAGCCCTGACCAAACACTCCTGCCTGATGGGATGAGCGGCTCAGTTTTACATATATACACAGAGTTATATGGCTTATACTGGATCAGCGCTCATGTTAACCCTTATCCTGCTGATCACAACTATTGTGCTTTTAATCCGTTTTATTAGTCGACCAAATCATTGTTATCTGAATGAAATGTGTTTTTAAGATTTGCAAAAAATTGTGCTCAACTTAAAACAACTACAAGTAATTTTCAGCCACTGGAAGTTATGGGTGGCAGTAGCGAGACACAACTTCAAGTGGGTTTAAATTTAAATAAACTAACTCAGCAGGATGAAGGTTAACACCTTACATGACTACCTCATCTTTCTGAATTTCAAAATTTCGACAAAACACCATACTTGTCTTTTTTTTAATTCCAAGCTCATTCATAAAACTGTATAATTGTCAAATATATCAGTTACAAAAGAGCCTTATAATATTTTCACATACAATCATGAACCTTCTTTTCACGTCATATTGTGGGTCATTCATATTTCTACTTGATATACATGTATATGGGATTTTTTTATTTTATAAATAATAACTGTAGACTGTGTTTAGTTACTAAGCTTGTACTTTGTTTATTTAGTGGAATGCAAAGCAAGATTCATGGACAGTGTTTTCATGGCTGATACTCTGGTGAACATAGAAGTTCATCTCAGGTAATCCAACAATCAAGATAGTAGAAAATGTATTTTCTGTTATTCTGATAACTACATACCGGTACATAAATATTGCTTATTCTAGTGGTGATATTTAGTGACCTAAAATGTATTTTGGTTTTGTAGCTATTGTATTATTTATTTATTTTGCTGATCATATCAACCTTTTGGAGGAGATACAAGTTATCAGTCAAAGTGTAATAAAACCAAATAGGACAACAATAATCTCTATTTTAAAGGTGCAATTTTATGTGGTTTGAAGCAAATTATTGGAAATGTTTACTTGAGAGATTTATATCATTGTAAAAAAGTTTTTCTTTTCCTTTTTTTTAGGACCAGTTGCCCATTTCCAATTCGCTTCTCTAAATTGTCTGTTCTTTTGAACAACCAGGTATGTGTGATGTCTTTTCAAACAGTGCTACATAAAATACATAAAATAGAAAATATCATCTAACAAAACAAAAACCTGCAGTTATTGATCCCTACTTAACGTCCTTAACATACTTATCATTTGTTCCACACTTCCAAATTAGCCTTCGTTATTATATTTTGTTTGAACAACAGATTGTGCAGATTATAATTACGAGGGAAATTCTATTTTTAGATGTGGAGGAGGCAATTGCGAAATAATTTGGAACCTATCCTCATCCCACATTGTAATAATATTTTGTTCCCCTGAAGATAAAATAATAGTTTTGCATAGCTTTTAATAAGCACTTCTGTTCGCATGCAATGATATCTCGCTCATAAACCTGCTCCCAATCACATATTTGAATCATATGGGGTGTAGGCCTAACATATTATATTTACTTGTTTGCCACCCTGACATCTTTTATTTGTCTACATCTCCACCTCCTTTCACATTTTAAAATGGAAAAACCCTAAAAAATAATATGCATATCAAAAGTGATATTGTATTAAGTATGCTAGAAAATGTGTTAATGTCTCAAGAAACATTTGTTAATCATTTTTAAAAATGCATTGAATAAACTTTTGTTTGATGAATTAAAGAGTTGGAACTGGGATGTAAGTATAAAAATGTGCAGTCTGCTACAGTGTAATATGCTTACTGACGAGTGGCAGATACATTTTACAACTGCTTTTGTAGATCTTATATAAAGGGAAATACAAAAAGATCAAATCTTTACTCACATTACTATTGGATTAAGCTATGTTTATGAGGTGCAAAGATTCTAACTGAGTGTGGTATTCATCATGGTCACAATATAGGATTCATTTTGGCCAGAAAAAAATCTCTTTTTTTAATCTCCGTACCATAATGTAAGGATTTAGCTGCTTAGATTCAACTGTTTCTGATGCATAACGTAAGCAAGTGATATTTTCAAATGCTCAATAGTTATTTAAAAAGCTCTAGCATTGCAATTGAATATAACAAATTTTATAAAAAGTGATTGATTAGATAGTTTATAGTATACTAACATATAAAATTACAATATGACCAGACCTTGGCAGACATTGTGGTCGCATAATAGGCAATGTTGTCTTGAAAAAACATTAAAAACGAAAAAAATAGGATTATTGGCATCAGAGATTTTCTGATTGACCAAATAGTGATCTTGTGTTATGCCAACCATTTTCAATTACAAGAATCACACTTTTTTACCAAGTAGTATTATGTTGGGACAAATGTGAATTCTAACTACATAACACAAACAGTTTCACTGGCATTTTACAACTGAAAATACTATTTAACAACTAAATAAGGTTTTGTATTATACGTTTTGCCAAATTTAAAATAGATCAAAATAACATTTAAAATAAAGTCTCATAATGGAGCTCAGCTAATGTTTTCGGGAAATCATATCTCCTAAGAAAAACATTATGCACAATTAATGTGTGAACAATAATATGAATTTTAAATTAAATTTGGCTATTATATTTCTAAGAGCTTTGATCAAGAAACATAAAGTGCGCAAAACTAGACTGGAATGTGTAAATAATGGTATTAATGACTACTATGGACCATAATGCATCACAGGGTATGCTCAGCTTAAGCCTGGAAGCGAGATAGTGTTCACTCAAACAGGCATGGTACTACATTTGTATGACACTTGTACAATGGTGGACCAACATCGAAAATGTTGGCCAACATTGTACAAATGTCATACAAATGTTTTGTGTTTGCTGGGTAAATATTGGGGAAGCAGCATGACACACATGAAGGGCATCACCACAGCTCTCCACCTTAATTTAAATGTGCTACATGTATGAACACGGTAATCACACAGCAATCACTGATTTTCTCGCAATGTATTGCTTCATGTGCTGTTTTGATGCACTTTTCACTATGCAGTTAAAGCAAGGGTGAAATATATACAATTACTGGTATATTAATCATAGTTTTTTGTGTGTTTTTGTGATTTTAACTGTGAAAGCATGTTTTTCAATAAAATATTGTAGCGCGTGTGTATATTATATTCTCTTTGAACAAAAAGGTACAATGGGTCTACTTGACTGTTTTGTATCTAGTTCCATTTATTTGCATAATGGTTTGTGTTCTGGCAGATAAAGATGGTTTTATATGTGTTGCTAAGAATACATCTCATTTGGGTAATTTAACCCTTCAAGTGCTACATTAAAAAATTAAATTTTTGCCCACTTGAAGTTGTGTCTCGCTGCCGCGAGCCACAACTTCAAGTGGGTGAAAATTATTCATATTTGTTTAATTTGAGGCCAAACATTTGCAAATCCTGATCAGTGTTGATGTTTGAACCCATATTTCATTCCCAATAACAGTTATTTAATCGGATAATAAAACAGATTGAAAACGACTGTAGTCGCGCTTGGCGCCTTATGGGTTAACATAGAAACATAGAACTGGTAATGGGAATATTAATAATATTGTATCAAATAGCAGACTACATGTAATAACATTGGCTCGGGTGTGAATTATGGATCAGGTTGTGAGATGGGAAATGATATACTCTGCTGTATCTGTAGTACGTATATATGTACATGTGTGCATTTACAGCTTAGCTTAACAGATACTGAGTTGAACACGGCCTCTGTCAGCGTGTTGTTTTTGTCAGTATGTAATCTTGATACCTTAAAGTGCTAGGCACGACTATAGTTGTTTTTAATCTGTTTTATTAGGAGGCTAAATCACAATTATTTGGAATAAAATGTGTGTTTAAACAACAAGATATGCAAATGTTAGGTCCTGCAAATATATCTGGTTTTGTTTTGATGCTTGGGTTACAAATAATAGTGTCATATGCCATGTTGAAGTACTCATCGACCACCTCTCTATGAGTATTTGTAAATTTTGTAATTCCTATTTTATTTAACACATTTCCAAATTAACATTATGATGTGAATGTGATATCAATGTAAGATTTTCGATGTTGATACTCATACTGTACATTGATCTAGTTGGGTGGTAATCAGCTGTTTCTCATTTCTTCTTTGTTTTCCCAGGCGTACAGTCAGCACTGTGTGTTATGTGATGGTAAATCGCTCACAGCAGCCACTGTGGGAGATGAAGGGGAGAGTGGTGATCTCTATCTGGTACCGTCAGAGGTCAAAGTTCATCTGTTTTCTTTCTACCCACAAGCTGAGGATGTCGGCAAAACCTTGGAGGTAAATAGTGCTTTAACTGAACAATATGCAAAGCTTTATCGCTATTAAAATGACATAATAATAAATCTGTTGATGTTTTACAGTGTCCAATGTACAATGTATAGTTGAGTGTTCCATTCTTTTTTAAAACATAATCAGATTGACAGCTATTTATAATAGAAATGTATTTACATAGTGTAGTAGTTCTACATTATTTCTTAAATTCATTAGCTATTCCAAATAAATAGTTGACCTCATGCAAATAATTTTCACAACACCAAGCCATTTGCATCTACACTTGTCTGAAAGACTTCATTGCCACTTAATATATATAATAGCAGTTGTGTAATGAGAAAGATAAATCTGTCAATGATGAGATTGTATTTGTTTCTTCTAAGTTCAACAAATATACCACTTGAAGTTGTTGGTTGTTATAGCGTAACACAACCTCACGTTTTTTCAAAATGTTTTGCGCTGATACTTACTTTCGAAGTCAAACCTTTATGTTTAGTATTTTATTGAAACCAAAAACCCTGAATTATTTGGCAGCTTACAACACATTATACCTTGATGCATTTCATGACTCGATGTACACAAGTTTATTTTAATTGATTTATTTAAATGCATCACTTCTACCAATAAGTACACTTATCATCACATCAGGTTTATGGCAAGTGCATAGAAATTATATTTTATAAATAATAATAAGACCAGATTTATTTATTAACTGATAAAATGATAAAACAGGAAAGGGATTAAGTTTAAAAAACACATTTTTTTTATTTTTCAACCTTTTTCACAATTTTACAATTTTACGTAAAAAATATTCACTTTTTAAAATTGTTGTTCATTTTTCTCACAAGTGTTTTACCTTTTTATACTTTTTTCATACTTTTCTATTGAGTTACTGAACAATATTTAAAAGTTGTTTCGTATTAAAAAAAAACATAATTTGATTTTAGATCACTTCATTAGCCTTGGAGCTTGGTACAGAGTCTGCCCGGTGTGCTATTCTACATTGGACAGGTGGTGGTGGTGTGGCTGTGGTGCCACCACTAAGTCAACAGCTGGGCCAGCAGCACCCGCCGAGAACGTCAGGCCCTCCTAATGAATGGGACATTGTGGACATCAAACCACTGGCAAAGTCAGCAATGTTCATACTGATAACAAGAGTTTAATTTTTATAAGTTAAGATTTCATACTGTTAAAAACTGATTATAAATGTATATTTTGTTTAAATATCTGACAAAAATGACACAAAGCTGAGATAAATTTGTGTTATTTTTGTCATACATGTATTAATTGTGAATACATGTATCTAAACTGTAAACATGTTTTTGTTATAGGTTTGAAAACTGTTTAAGTCTGATGTGTTTAGCGAAGTTGCACATGTACCATGCTCCAAACTATATATAGCCTGGAGTGTGCATTGCTGTCTATGATACTATGCACTTAAAAGAGCCCTAAGTAACAGACATTTGAAAAAAGAGTGGGGCATAGTTTTGAAATTAGCTTCCTCCTGTCTCAATTTCAATATTTTATTGCAAAAAGTATCGCAAATCCGCATTCACTCAATTGTAACCCGATCTGGCAACATGAGTTATGAGTCCCATTTTGACAAACGATGCTAATGCCCTTGAAAGCTAAAAGGACCTTGATTTCACCCATTTCTAGTTTTTATATATTTTTTTATTTTCATAAGATTACTTTATTATCCTAAAATGGTGTGGTATAGAAATAGGTGTATATATATTTTAAATATATATCTTATATTAATTTTATACTCCGATCAGTGATGTTTCTTCCTAATAAGTATTCATATGTTACCATGGTAACAGTTGTTAATAAGGAGGGAATAGTCATTTTATTTAGTCAATTTTAATTCAATTGTGTGTTATAGTGGTCAAATTGCATCTTTGAACTTCAAAGGCCATTTTCTCAAAATCGTACAATTTCAAACTTTATATTTCTCCGAGTTTGCAGTCATATTTTTGGAGCTAACCACACTAGAGTGTTGTGTGTATACTGTTTAAAGATAATGCTATGTAGATTCAGGATCTGTCAATATCTCCATTAATTAAATAGGCGACTTACAACTTATTTTGCCAGACTGGGTTGCAATTATTATATCTGGACCTATTTGCATAATATCAGTGAATGAAAATATGTATAACCTTTTTTTTTAACAGCGTCAAAGCGAGAGAGGCAAATCTTGATATTAGTTTGCTGCATGAAGCTCCATGTCTTGTTAATGAATTTTACGCAGTTAATCTTATCGTAAACAGCAGAGAAAAAACAGATATTACCAATGTCAAGTAAGATCAATAAAATAGAGCTCTAGTCAGAAATGTTAATTTTAAAATTAATAATAAAGTATTTAATGGATAAATCAACCTATAATCTATTCAAAGAAGAAAGTTGAATTATTTTAAAATTGTTTTTTCCAATTTGTGCAATTACATTGTGATATACTTACCCTTGAAATACTACAGTGATAAAGATATATTTTAAACCTCTTACAGTCTCCACTTACTATCTCAATACATAATCATTGATCTTATTTTTATTCAAGATTGTGTGTAACTTTGAAAGAAGGCCAAGACTCCAGCCTTGAACAAAACAGTAAGTGTGTCTATATATCATGGGAAAAATGTGATATAATCACAACACGAGCATCAATTATATTATAAATGAAACATACTCCCCTCAAATTTAAGTCCACATGCATTTAAAATATGTGGTAATACTGACACTTCAACAAGTGAGATAATATTGTTGTCAGAGTATCAGTGACTTTACTTTGTTTACTGTTTCAGCTCATATTATGGTAGATGACCCCCTGTTTAATGGACAAGTGATTTGTAATCTGAAGGATCTGCCGATGTCATCATTATCCTGTGATCAGCAGGTAAAACAAGTATTGGCTTTCATCATGATAATAACCCTTACAACGCTGAATTATGTTGTGTAAACCATGGAGACCAAAGGGTCTTTTTCAATTTGAAATCATTATAAATGTCTTAGTTAGCTCTTTCTGATTCAATTGAATACCTATGTTATGGGTCTACGACCATTAAAAAATATTTTAATTCTTAAAGTGCGGGGAATGTCTTTATACGTCAGAATCTGCCGTCTACAGACGGCAGATTTTGACGTATAAAGACGGTCTACAGACTGCAGATTTTGACGTATAAAAACGGTCCCTGCACTGAAAGGGTTAAATATACAGTTGCATTGTTTAGTATTGTTTGCTTCATATTGTAGTACTCTCAAATGCCATGCTTTAGTAATTTTATACATTTTTGTACAGGTGGAGCGTATGGTTTACCTGAAGTGTCTGTCATCTGGAGACAGGCAGTTGGAAGTGGCTATAAAATACAGAGTGCAGGTGGAGAAAGAAGGCTGTACTCTAACCTGTCATTGTCAGCAAACTGAACACCTAACACTCCCTGCTGTTTCTCCTTTTGACATCGCTGTTAATCTGGCATCCATGCAGGTTGGTCTAATTTATCTCTCTTCTATCTCAGCAAGCAACCAATGTTGCTTTGAGGCTGGTCCATCGTCTCAGACTGTGGGCCAACATTGGTTCAGCATGTTGTTTTTTGAATGCATAAATAATTGTGGAAGTACCCTATAGTGACATTTACATTCCTTTAAGAACTCATATTGAAGTTTTTCCTGTTCTTAGGACAGACTATTTTATTCACTGTGCCGGTAAATTTTTTAATTAACTGTAAATTTGATTGCCTCTTTATTGCAAGTACACAAATATATCTCCAAATATTCTTCTCTTTAACATAACTTTATGTGTTGAAAATGTAAACTATAAACAAAAAAATGTGTTATCTAAACAAATCATGCAGGATAATACAGCATGAGAACCATAAATATGGTATGTAAAGTTGAACAATAATAAAAACCTACTTAAGGCCAATGAAGCTGTGCGTACGTGTACCGGTACCCCCAAAATAATATATTGCATAGAAATAAAATGCTCACCTTATCTGACACACTGGTATTATCTTCCTCACTTAAGTACATTAATTATTATTACTTGAGTACTTTATTTTTTCCAGTTTGATAAGATTGATGAGGTTCATGCCGAGGAGCCTTTCCTGCTGCTCAGTGATGTACGCTGTACATCACCCTGGCCTGTACACATAGTCACCACCTCTGTACAGCTAGTGAGTATCAAACACCAAATTAGTGAGGACATAGTACACAGCATTTAGCATGTTATTAAGCAGACCAATCAGAAGTAGTGATGTGATGAAGACCCCAGTCTTTAATTATATATGTACACATGTAACTTTACTACAACTTAAGTTAACTACCAGTATTTAATACTTGACATAAATTTGGCAGCGTGTTATTTATTAGCACATAGAGCTAAATGTGACAGTCCATTGTGGTAAAATAATCAAAGTGCAATGGGGTATCGTATATTTTGATTGTCTTTCTCTAAATAAAAGATAGTATCTTCATTGCTTTAACAATTATTCGTAGTAGTATTAGATATATAATGTTTTATTTCACCTTAGTTATTGGCGGTGCTTTTTGTTGCAGTCTAACTTTGTCAAGTGTACAGATGAGGTAACTGAATCACAACTGGAACAAGGTAAATAATGGATCGGGAATCATACAATTATAGATAGAAAGATAGATATTTATTGACGATGGGATGTCTGTGTAGACTTAAGCGTCAATAAAATGAACAATGCATTATATTATACAGTTCATAATATGATAAAATAGAAAATGGTGTAAATATATGTACAAGTATTTAATGCTTTAAAATAATTAAAAGAACTATACATGTTAGTTATACATGTACTACTAAATAATATATATTATTGTTACTAGTATCTTTTAACCTTACTCACAACGTTATATTTGAAAGCGTACTTACGAGAGCTTTCGAACAGAGACTCCATTCTTGGTCACTCTGACGTCACTAGTTGAGGCTAGTGCCGCCTGGTGGGAACTGGAGAGTTGGTCGTGGGCGGCTGGGATTTCAGAAGGTGGTTGTAGATCCCTGGCAAGTTGTAGCGTCCACCATCGCGATTGAGGCTGCTCCTCTTAATGTTTATCTGAATATATTATTGTGATATACATGTAATAATACGGTCTGTATAGTTATTTTAACAGGCTCATTTTGGTGCTGTGTATTGTAAAATCACTTGTGATGAATTATTTTTGTTGCAGTTTCCTTAAAGCCACGAGAAGCAGGTAGTGAATGTTTTTGTGTGGTTGTGCCACCAAGTATCCAACCTAAAGTTCCTATTGGTCAATACATAGTCACATGGAGGAGGTAGGTGTAGTGCAGAAATTCTCTGTGTTGATATTTAAGTTTTCATTTTCTAACTCCCGGTGAACACAAAATCATTATCCTGACATTTGTCCAGACAAGTATGACAGCATAAGGCATATGATCTGTAACATTTTTAGAACCCCCTATTGAACATTATCAAGAACTGTCCCTATGAGACTAAAATCCGCAGCAATGGCATCCATTCGACCAAAAACCAAATTTATTTTTGTTAACCATAAGTAGTGAAGATAGAGCATGTAGTTGCCACATTTAGCACTTGTCGGGTATAGTAGTATTCCATGTACTATTTGAAGCAGATATGTGAAAATATTCTATAATTTTATCAAGTGGTTGCTCACACCTCGAGCATTTTAACACTTGAAACGTGAAACACACCAATGCAAGAGCGAAAATGATCAAATAAAGGCATTCCAACTTACAAACTGAATGATCATGTCCCCTTGAAATGCTGTTGTTTAAAAGTCAAATAAAAAAGATGAAAATAGCCATAGATTCTAGATTTGATCAGCACTTCGAGGGTTAATAAACATTTGGGTTTTTAAATGTGGGAATGGCTGCTTAAAAGTGTTGACTCTTAAGCAGAGTATCCCAGCAAACACGAGACGTTCACCCAATGTTGGTACAATACTGGCCCTTTGTCTACGACTCTGGCCCAACATTGTACCAAGATTGGGTGAACGTCTGGTGTTTGCTGGGATGTGACCAAGAGAGCTTCTGATATTGTGTGTTATTTGCGTTGACAGACAGAGTACAGAGGAGCTTCCCAGTGTACAGACGGTGTTGGTGATGCCTACCATAGCTGTACAACATGTACCGCTGTTTGTGGACGTAGACCTGCCGGCGCACGGCAAGGTGAGGGAGAGCATGGCTGTCACGTACAACCTCTACAACCGTACACCCTACTCACAGGAGGTGGAACTTAGTATGGATTCTACCGACGCCTTCATGTTCTCTGGTCATAAACAGGTCAGACCCTCTCTACTGCACGGTTTATTTAACCCTTGTTCTGCTACATCTGTGTATATATAAAGCTGCAAGCCTATTTCAAAACAAATTAAATACAATTGAAAATGATACAATTGTTAGTGATAAATAGTCAGTTTATTAAATGAGTCAATGAGGAAGAGGTCTATTTTTCATAAAATATATTTTTGATAGTTTGAAGCTGGGAATTGTGCTAGCAATTCCAGCTTTAAATTATTGAAAAATAAAAGAAGCAGTTCAGCAGCACAAGCGTTACACTGCTGTGTGTAATGACATGTTAACAACGGGCGTTCTAATATCTCCTTCAATCCTGGTAACCCTTGTGCTGCTAGCATTGTATATGTTCGTGTATGTTCTCAAACCAGTTAAAATACCTCTTAATGGATCAAATTATATGCTTAGTGAGTCAATAACTAAATCTGGGTGGTGGTAAAAATAGTTTTTGTCACTTGAAGCTGGGTATTTTGTTAGCAATTGTAGGTTCTAATGAATAAAAAATAGAAGCCAACAACTGATCAGAACATGGGTTAACGGTGTTTCCTCTCATTTTCCTTCTCCTTGAGATGTGAATTGCTGCCGCAGTTGCCACTTCCCACTTTCTACTGTTATAGTACCATATTTATCATTACATTTTCTATTTATCTTGCTGGATTACTGTTTGAGAAAGAGACAAAAATAATTTCAAATAGCTGAAATAGATCACTTGTATCTTTACATTGAAAGTTAGTGTCAAAAATTATATACCTTTTTTTTCCTTTTCATGTAAAAGTGAATTATCTATGCAATACAGTCTTATCCGGTTCAACAGGTTCATTTCCGTATTCTTCCTAATGCCAAATATGAAGTGAGATACAACTTTGTTCCACTGTTACCTGGTAACCTGCCTTTACCTCGGTTACATGTCAATATGCTACGCTTCCCCAGAACAATGGATGACATAGTATTTAAGATGCTGCCAACACACATTTTTGTTCAGGTATAGTACTATTATCATAGCATGCAAATAAGGTTGCATGCCTTATTTGTGGCACAGAGATTTTTCATGATATGAAGCTAAAAGTTTAAATGTTGACAATATTGATATGCAATAAAAAACTTGATAAAAAAGTCGAAGCGAAATATAGAAACATGTTAGTAATATCATTTAACGATTTTGAAAATAAGCCTATTACTTTTGATACATATATTAGATATTAACTATTGTTACTTTAAAACAAAGCACATAGCATGTATAAATTACAGTGACCGCTATCTATTGACACTGTGGATAATAATATTGTAGTTTATGCACGCAGTCTGTTTTTTCACGGGGTTTGTGTATTGTGTGGTGTTAATATATCATGTTGTTTATTTTTGTAGCCGTCCGGTAAATC
The DNA here is from genome assembly GCA_964017125.1 of Flabesymbios commensalis. Classification (NCBI taxonomy): domain Eukaryota; kingdom Metazoa; phylum Annelida; class Polychaeta; order Terebellida; family Flabelligeridae; genus Flabesymbios; species Flabesymbios commensalis. The sequence goes on from OZ024903.1 coordinate 56,058,543, forward strand.
AGGTTGTAGCACGCCACATCCTCAGCACTTGGTATCCACAGAAACCTGATTGTACTATTCACAGCATCTGCCTGCTATATGTGCCCAAATATTTAGAGCCCCTTGCATGCTAGGTGTCACCAATTTCATATCAATTTAGCTACATTGTCTTAATTTATTTTTTCTCTTATAATTAAAAAAAAAATTAGACATTAATTCAGTGCCAATTGATTGTATTGATATTCTTTACTTTTTGAATTGATAAGGGTTCCAATTGAAGGATTGAATAGTTCAAAGGCATAGGTTGCATTGTGTACGTACTGCGTATTGTACTGTACATGTACTTCATTAGGCTATTATGCACTGTAAATCGATGTAAATCATGGATGACTTGCTACATCTCAATTGATAATAGTGCAATATTGATGTGACGACCCAGTGACTGAACTGTCAATCGGAATGTCAATAAAATGTAGACACATGTATTACACTTATATAGAGAGCAGAGACTGAGAAAGAATGTATATATACATGTATGAACGACTCGCTACATGATATTGATCAACGGAGAGTTTAGGTGTTCTTCCTGCTGGAAGCATCGTCCCCTACGTGAACAACGCACGTATATGTCAGGAGTGATAAAGTGGCATATGTCTCGTCCCCTCGGGGCTAGAAGGGTGTATGTGTCACTCTGTAAAGTGGCACATACTCCGTTCTAACTTCAAAGGGGGTGTGATGTCAAGCTGTTAGCAAGATTGGTATAATTCTCTTTAACCCTTTGCCTGCTGATCACGACTATTAACGTTTTTAACCTGTTTTATAAGTCGATCAAATCACTGATATTGGGAATGAAATGTGTGTATAAACATCAAGATTTGTAAATGTTTGGTCCCAAATTAAACAAATATGAGTAATTTTCAACCACTTGAGGTTGTGGATCGCGGTAGCGAGACACAACCTCAAGTGGTTGAAAATTTTAATAAATTAAGTTAGCAGAATAAGGGTTGAAATGAATAAACTGTGCTGAAGTAGATACTCCGTACATCGTGTGGAGTCCCTATTAGTCGGGTGGTAGATCATAGAAACCTTGCAATCAAAGAAGTATGATGTTTTCTTGCACATATTGCACCAGTAGGGTGTAGAGAATGTAAAACTGCCGGGTGCAATTTTTGCACCATTGAGCATTTTTTTATCGCCATATTTCGGCGGCCATTACTGAAAATCCCCTTTTCTTCAATAACTCGCAAAAAATTATTGGATTCACATAAAATAACCGTCTACACCCAGGTTTCCAGGGTCATACAACTCAAAAAAAATATTCTGAAATCAATTAACACTCGCCCTGGTGAATTTATAAGTATTAAAGCGTTACTTTGATTTTCTAATCGGGTTGAATATATAAGATCTGAATTAACTGCAACACTAGAATATGTCATTTGTTTAGTAACCTGCTCTAGGTCAAGACATACATCAATCGCAAGCCTCGGTTGGCGATCAAACATGAGGTAAAATGAAGAATAACCTGTAGATGAATGTTGGGTTGCATTATATGCATGTGTGATAGCAGGAAGGTAACTTTTCCCATTATGCTTTTGCACGTCACTTAATGTTCCCAACATGTTTAACAGTGTTCGGTTGAACTTTTCACATTTAACCCATTACCTGCAGGATGGTAAGGTGTAGTTCGCGACTTGGATGTTCTAGCTAAATCACATAGTTCTTTAATGACCTTGGACTCGAAATCCCTACCCTGGTCACTATGCAACCTAGTGGTGTTAGCAGTTTGGTTCCTAGTGGGACATTCTCTATCCCACCTTAGATTTTTCAATGGGTAAAAAATCTATGCATAGAAGGTCGAGGGTGGGATAGAGAACGTCTTGGTGGTGACTGACCACTTCACACGATATTCGGTGGCCATGCCTTTTCACACATATAAGTATTTAAAAAAAAACAGTACATATATCGAATCATCTGTTTATGGGTTTTTCATAAATTTTCATCATTCTCATCATCTGATGTGTGTGTATGTATCGTATAAGGGTTATGACAGTCTTCATGTCCTTCATATTTACTAAATAAGGTCAGGATAATCCACCAGCTCTGCAGCTGCAAATTTTTTTCACAAACACGTGATCTGAATTTTGGTGTCTAACATGGTTTTCGGGGTCAATGAATTAATTTCGGATGCGTATTTAACGCTATGATAATTATGACAAAGACCAAGATGGCGTCCAATATGGCAGCCATATACAGCCTATGATGAGTCATAACTTCTGAACTATTAGGCATAGACACGTGATTTTTTTGTTTAACATACGATTTTCTAGGTCAAGAAATTAATTTGCGGTGTGTATTTAACACTAAGATACATAAAATATCAATAAAATCACAGATGGAGTCCGATATGAATCCATTTATAATATTTGTTAACGTCTCGGAAAATTTTAAAAGTGAAAAATCAAACATCAAAATAACATCAAAATAAGTCATCATTTTTTTCACGAAATTTTAATTAAATGCATACATGATTCAATTGTTTCATGTAATTTACATGAGACATGAGAGGTTAGGGGGTTAGCTGTGATAGTCGTTTACTTGCTAAATTAGTCACGTGTTCAATGAATTTTAATTATTTATTAGTTCAAGAAATATAAAGGTTAACCATTAAAGAGTAGAATAAGACAAATATACTCAAACTTACATTTAAATGTATCTGGCTACTCTTGTTGAGATGCTATGTGACATAAGATGTACACCTATGGTATCTGTAGCTGTTATTATGTCAAAATAATTAGAAAAGTATATTAAAAACAAGTGTGATTAGTGGCATAAGCCTGATCGAAATTCAGCCTAATCAGCCTGATCTCAATCCAACGGACCACCGGACATATATATCCCAGAATTATCTGGGCCCGGCCATCAAAGCATCATGCTTGATATGGGATTCGAACCCACGATTTCCCGCCATTGCACAGCAGATGGTCCATAAACACAGTTAGTATATATTGGCTTTGAAATCCACCAAAACCATCCCCTAGTACGAATGGACGGGCAACGGGGAATAATTCAACCTACTATGATAAAATGTTGTTTAATATAGGGTCATTAATTTGCAAAATGACTCGCAGATTTGGCATGGCGTTTTGATTTCACGTCTGTGGAGATAATATTTTCCAGACAGCACTATGCGCAATAGTAGGAAACAAGCAGTGTAAATTAAATTCAATGCTATTAAATTCAACTTTTCAAATTAGTCGAAAATGAGGTGAAAATGAATTAAAAACACTGGTAGAAATATAATGTATCTTAGTGTTGCATTAGAAATGAATTCCGTGACCCCGAAAACAATATGTTGGAGACAAAAAATTACATCTGTATGTCTAATAGTTCTGGCCAATCCTATCACTTACGTGAAGGTCATATTAAGCGCCATCTTTGATTTTGACTTTTTTGTAAATCTTAGTGATAAATACGCAGTAGATATGAATTATTTGACCTCGAACCAAAATCACATCTCTATGTCTCATTGGTCGCCATCTTGTATTTAAAAAACAGTACACCCAACGGATTCTTAATAAACATGGTTTCGGCATAAAACAAAAGCTGAGAAATTATTGTCACCAGACATTGTAAGGTTTGAGATTAAAACGGCCTGCTGCCACCGGACTATGTATATGAATGAGCATGATTCAATAAAAAATGACTATGGCCTTGATAGTAACATTTTATATTTCTCGTGAAATGTCAAAATAACATCATATTTGGATTCCTGATATCCCAAAACACATAAAAAGCAGTATTATATGACAATTTGTGTCACTTATTAACCAAATTAGCAAACCGTCCCATTTGCCCAATTGATAAATGACCTTGACCTTGACCTTGAGAGTAAAATTTTATATTTCCCCTGAGATGTCAAAATAACATCATATTTTGATTCCTTATATCTCAAAACCCTAAAAAAGCGGTATTATATGACAATTTGTGCCACTTATTAACCAAGTTAGCAAACTACCCCAGTTATGGCGGCCATTTTGGACGCCATCTCGATTACCGGGTTTTGCCCAGCGGTACTTCACGGGTACGGATCTGTTTTTAAAAGTACACCATCTGAGGAGTCAAAATCATTTCCTGCAAGGTTCGACTAATTTATGCTGTTCTGCCTCTAGATTATCACATGTTATAATGCATAAAAATATCGAAATATCATAATTTTCTTCATTTCAGACAAAAATATATATCTGATGTCATTGTAAACATTACCACTGTAATGTTTGACCATGAAAACATGGGTTTAGACACCATATTCGTGATGCTATGAAAAACGATCACCGAGTTATGAGCAGAAGCAACATTTTCAGTAATGGCCGCAAAATTTGGCCTATAAAAAAAATGCTCAAGGGTGCAAAAATTGCACCCGATCGTTTTACAATCTAGACATATCAATTGTACCACCAGAACAAAAAAACATCATACTTCAGCGATTGCAAGGTTCAGTCATCTTATAGTAGCCTGGCAACCCGACTATATGTAAGATTATTCAGTTTTGAAAAAATGAACATAGTTTACTTTAATTTGAAACTGGACGCGGTGTGGCAATTCCAGATTCAAATGTAACATAAAAATTGAGTAGATTAGTTATCTATGTATTTTTTTCTACATTCCAATGTATCAGGTTATGGTTCTCGATGCTCGCTACTAAATTTAATCCCTTCCTTAGAATTAAGAAAAGGGAGATAATAATATTTTTGAACTACGCAAATGTCAAACTGGTTTCTGCACTATACTACCATACAATATTTTTAGCACGTTACTTGTGCTAACAGTTCCTGTTTTGGTTTACTTTGAACTATAAAAGTCACACACATTTTCATTTATGTTCACACATATTAATTGCTGCATATCACTTTGTTGTTTTACGTGCTGACTTGTATTCTGATTTATTATCTGTATATACTAGTTTAAATTATGAAAACCAGAGAACTGATAGGGCATTAGAGATTATGGACTTATTCTTAATGAAAATAATACAATTACACGCCATATTTTTATTACATGTAATGACCATTAGAGCTTATGTGGTAACCCTAACATTAGTATAAACTTGATGTCTTAATGCTGGCCCATGGTGTCAGACGCCTGGTCAACATTAATACAGAATTGGGTCAATGTATCATCTCAACTGTGTTGTTGCAGTAGATTTTAGACATTTTAATCAGCCTATCGTAGATAAGAAATTAGAATGAAAAGTTGCTTACATCAGTGTAACCTAGAGCTCGTTGTTAATTCACTTCAATGTGTTTTCTCACATTTACTTGTGTGATGCTTCACTTGCTCTTGTTTATTCATTTTGCTGCGCCCGTTTGAAAATTTTATGTGATTAAAAATAATTAAACATTCAAGTTAGATTTGATAAAATAATTTCAATTTTTGTTTCTAACTTTGAGATTTGTTTACAAAAACATTATCAGCAATACAAACATAAATTATACTTTCTGTTACTAAAAACTGAATGTTGGCAGTTATATGTTCAATTTATATGGTTTTCATTCAAGTTTACTTTTTATAAAATATGGAACCAACCATAGGCCTATATATAATTAATATTACATGTAAGCGATCAATGCAAGTATAATATGGTATACAATGGTATACAACTATTAATTCTAATAGTAAAAATCTATTTATAGTGCATCTTATATGTGACTATTAGAATATAAGTTTAGGTATACTATAAGTCATCCATGATTTGTATAATATAAGACTGCTCGGCTTCTAGTGATGTGGTAAGCTTGCTGGTACGCTTCTTTGTTCGTGTAGTAAAAGCCATAAAGCCTCGCTGTCGTAATCTAGTACCCGAACAATTTTCTTACTGGATGACGTATGCTCAGAAACTGGCAGATAGTGTCCATTCCAATCACATTTCAATTTGAGTCACGATGCTGCTTTTTTTCTCTCAAATTCCTGTTTGGGATGCTAATTATATTTAAATGTTTCTGTTTGTTATTTCTAAATAGCTCTAGGTGACATTGTGGTATAAACAAAGTTATATTTATATGATCTTGTTGAATTGTTTGTTTTATTTGTTTTCGTCATTTGAAGCTGGAATTGCTAACGTAATTCCCAGCTTCAAATGAAAAAAACTATTTATATTAATGAAAAATTCAAATAGTCGAACTGTTTTATCAATTTCAGTGTCATTTTATTTGGTTTGAGACTTGCTTCAACCCTAGAATTGGGTCAACGTCTCATCTTAGCTAGATGTTACCTACTGCCTGTTAGCAATGAGGATGCAGGTTTTTTTTATAGGAGCACCAACAATTAAAAATTAATAATAACTAAACACCAAATCTCCGTCAATATTTAGTTTTCTGAATTTTAAAAGTTAAAATTAGATTGTTTTTCATAGTATCATTCAATGGCATAATTACGCATCGTAATATGGTAAAATCATACTGGATGGAGTAGCAAAGCATTGTTTCTACACCGGGTGCAACACAGAGAGTTATTTCAAAATGTGACAATAGTCAACCATTTTATTATACATGATCTTTAGTATTATTCGGTGGTCGCTATCCTGCTGTATTTTTTTTCACCAAAAACATCACTCATCAGAGACAGTAATTCAAATTTGTACTGAGCTTGATGATTGAGAAAGCTGGCCTATGACATGTAGTCATCGCAGGAGTAATATAAGTGTAACGTGGTTCATTGAAATGTGTGCAGGGGAAAAAATCACAATTTTCTAATTTATAATCTCTTTGTAAATTGCACCTGTGTTCTAGGTGTACATCCCAGCAAACACGAGACGCTGAACCGATTGTGGTCTAATGTTGGACCAGCGTCGTAGACGGTGGGCCAACATTAGACCGCCATCGGTTCAATGCCTCGTGTTTGCTAGGATGCTACTATTCTCTGCGGTATCTAGTCCTGCATGTTGACATACTAAAAGTTATTAGTGATAAAAAACATGACTGTATATGTTGATTTAATCTATTTATTCACTACTACGTGTAACGAGAAATAAATGTAAAACGAATGATACTAATTGTATAGTCAACATCTAATTATCGTTTTCCAGTGTTGTTGATTTTTCCGGAACGATGATAAATACTTTATATGAAAAAGCCCTAGGTTATTGACAGGACAATTCTGTCAACTGTGATTGTTTATGACTTATTGACAGGATAATCCTGTCAATAAGCACAGCATTTGCCTTTATATACAGGCTATTTCCTGTCAATAATAACTTTTTTGCTTTGATTGACAGTATCGTCCTGTCAATAAAGGAAGTTTTAATACTATTGACAGGTTAAGCTGTAGCTTGACCAATGAGAAAAGCCATAGATTGTAACAAGGCATCTGATTGGCTCGCCAATGGTATCCTGACCATCCTGTCAATAACATCTTATCGGCTATTGGCAGGTGATGTATGTAAGACGTTTCGGTACATTAACCCTTGCACTACGAGTACAGTCGCAGCGCCGGTACAAATAACCTAACCATAGTACACGTAACGGCGCTGCGCCGGTATAATGATAACTGTCTCATTCGCTTCCCATATGTGCGACGTCTGTAATCGCCAAGAAAACTACCCGAAAAACATGAGATTATCAATGTCGGGTTAATATTGGGCCAGCGTCGCAGAGGAGGATCCGGAATTTTTGAAAGTGGGAAAGGGCAACCCCAATACATGTCAACCCTTGTATCCAGTTGGCATACTGCTAGTTATCCAATTAACATTTTCATCCACTTGAAGTTGTGTCTTGATGCCGCAACCCACAACTTCGAATGAGTTAAAAATACTCATGTTTCTCAAATGATAGACCATACGTTTGGATTTCACTCATTTCATTCCTAATAGTTATGATTTTAGCCTGCTAACAAAGCTGATTAAAAACGATTATCAAAAAAAATTTCAGCCACCTGAAGTTGTGTCTCGCTACCGCGATCCACAACTTCAGGTGACTAAAAATTAGTTCAATTTGCTAAATCTAGGTTGAAATGTATATGATTAATCACAGACTTTATCATGTTTATGGAAGTTTTAGATTTTGAGCTAGGCCAAAATTAATAATTTACAAAATAATGACGTTTTACCATTTGCTTTTATCTGGTCCTGGAATCACCATCTGGCCAACACTATGGCTGGTATGGCAAAGTTTTAGGCCAGTATCTTTCCAGATTTGCGATCAAATGACGACCGAGATAATTTTTACCTTAATCTAAATGTAGGCATTATCATGTTTGTAACACCTTTTTAGTCCGCCTTTTAAAAAAATTAAGGGTGAGCTATTGCAATTGAAGCTCGCGGCGTCGGTGTTAAAATTGCCTTGTGCTCACGATGACTTGCCAAGTTTTCTCACACAAATTTGTTCTGCTTGTTGCAATTAATCAGTTCTCGGACAAGTTCAATAATTACTAAAAAACAATCAAAATGGTAGATTCATCAAATTTTGCGTCGTTAGTTAAACATTGTGGACCCGATAACTTTAGAAGATTTTCATGTATCTGTATGTTGCTAATAACCAGTTATCCGACAAGTTCAATAATGGCGGCGGGCTATTTGTCGAGTGCGCTCTTGTTAGCTCGCGCCGTCATCGTAGTTGAGACGGAAGGAGCTATGGATTCCGCCTCCGTTTTCTTCTTTTGCCTATAACTTTGTAAGAAAATAAGCTAGGATAACAATCTTTGGTATGTGGGTTACTTCCAGGTGTATAATGGACAGGTTAAAATATTTTTAATCTGAATTCAATACCTAAGGTCGCAGAGGAGAAAATGATGATGTTACGGCGTTGGGCCGTCCGTGAATATTTCGTTTCCGGAGCATATCTTTTGCTTGTCCGGTTGTCTTCAAATTTTACGGGCTGGGGCCCTAGGGTAGTGGTTAGCACCGCTGCCTTTCACGCCAGAGTTCGGGGTTCGGTTCCCGGTCTCGGCGGTTTCAAAGTAACAAAAATGTTTCTTCCCCATCCACGTGTGAAAGTTAGTATTTTGGGGAGCCTCCGTGACCGAGAGTTAGCGTGCTCGGCCTCAGACCGCCAGGGTTCGAATTTCGAATCCTGTGTCTGGAGGACAGTGTCATCTCAATTATCTCACCATCCTCAGGAGGTTCTCCTGGCCCAGTTTAGCCTATATGTGCACAAAGGTGGCCTAAAGCCCGATTCATTTCATTTTGTCTTCAAATTTTAGACACAACACCTCTAGGGGGTCTAGTTGTGCCTTTTGGGGTATATGAACTTTGACCTACTTTTGGTTCAGAACTATGACCTATTTAGACGTTTTGACGCACACATCGTTTCCGGAGCGGATCTCGAAAAGTACTGGGCCGATTACAGTCATATTGCACATACGTGTTCTCTAAGGTCCCTAGTTGTGCCTTTTCAGGTTTTTGGACCTTGACCTTGGAAGTTGACCCAGCACTTTGACCTAATTTATAACATCGGTAAATTCGACTGAAATATTTTGCGGAATATCATGAAAACCGCTCAAGATAGCTACACCATTACTTTAAAACAAATCGTAAGGTTTCAGGAGAGGATGCATCTTGAAAAATTTCAAGACGATAAAATTCAAAATGGCCGCCAATCGGCTATTATTCACCTCGCCAGGCCTGATATTGCGGAATATCACGAAAACCGCTCAAGATAGCTATACCATTACTATAAAACAAATTGCAAGGTTTCAGGAGAGGATGCATCTTGAAAAATTTCAAGTCCATAAAATTCAAAATGGCTGCCTATCGGCCATTATTCACCTCGACAGGCCTCATATTGCAAAATATCATGAAAACCGCTCAAGATAGCTACACCATTACTATAAAACAAATTGTAAGGTTTCAGGAGAGGATGCATTTTGAAAAATTTAGACTCGATCAAATTCAAAATGGCCGCCTATCGGCCATTATTCACTTTCACATGGCCGATATTTGGGAAACCGTGCTAGATGGCTAGAACATTACTATAAAACAAAATGTGATTTTTCGGGGGATGATGCACCTAGTCTTATCGAATTCAAAATAGCCAACAATCGACATTATTCACCTCGATAGGCCTGATATCAGGTAAAGTGTGCTAGATAGCTAGACCATTAGGCCTACTATTAAACAAATAATTACTATGCAACAAAATGTGAGGTTTCGGGGGAGGATGCACCCTGAAATTTTTTAACTAGGCTATCTCGAATTCAAAATGACGGTAAATCAGCCATTATTTACCTCCATTGGCCTGATATCAGGTAAACTGTGCCAGATAGGTAGACCATTACTGGGATACTGATTAGGATCATAAATTTCAATGGAGGTTTGCAATCTCTGACAGACTGTCTAGTGTCTTACTTTTAGACTGAGCCTCTTAGACCTAGTTGTCTTGCGTCTTTATTTTTGACCTAGCCTAGGACTATATTAACCCTACACAAAATTGCTTAAATCAAATTCTAATTCGGAGCGGGAGCTCCTGGACTTATGTAGTCTTGTTAATTATTTGTTTTACTCGCTATTAGAATCAGACGGATAAATTTGTCCCAGTCACAACATGAACGTATTAGTTAACATGGATTTAACTATCAGCTTAACGCTTAGGAAATCTTAGAAGACCTTAAAAAAAGACCCCTGAGATGATCAACAAAACCAACAAAATTTTTTTTGTTGGTGACCACACCAACAAAAAAGTGAAATGGCTGACAACATTCTTGCCTTCATGCGCCGAAATCTCCCTTGATGTTCACGATAACTGGACGAGTCTTCAATTCTTTAGTGTAACAAACAGCAATACTGACAAATATGGGCGTATCGCCTACATTAGTGATTTTCCCCTCAAACAGAGATTTATTTTGAGCAAAAACAACAAAAATGACAAATTTGTAATCAGTTTAAAAAATTAAATAGCTTACTAACCTTACTGATCGTATTTAAAAAGTGGCCCAATTAGGTCAGATTTTGTTAGTATCGGCACTTTGGAACTACACAACAAGCATTCAGTGGGAGTAACCAATAATATAATAATTTCACAGAACTTTGTAATATGTCTAAAACATATTGACACTTTTCCCGATTTCATTCGGTTATAATATTGTTATTCTCGCCAAGAAAAACAGTTTGCATTTATGCCTTCACGCTCAGTAGGTCTTCTGATTAGCACATAAAATACCAGCTTTTGAACATATAATACGTGACAACAATCAGCAAGATTTCAAAGTCTTTGGCCTCCATTGTGTCAAATCTGACTAATTTTCACCCACTTGAAGCTGTAAATGGTGTCAGCGAGACACAACTTCAAGTGTGTGAAAATGATTCAGATTATCCCGAATACTGGTATGCTGTTTTTACCGGCGTATTTTAACCGGTGCCGCATTTATTCGGGTTTTCATTTTTTATTAGCACATTAAGTACCACATTTTAGATATGTTAAAGATAAGACGTGACATCAACCCGCAAGATTTGAAAAGAGTTGACCTCTATCTTGTCACTCACTTGAAGTTGTGGATCGCGTCAGCGAGACACAACGTCAAGTGGGTGAAAATTCAAATTGCATAATTTGGCGGTTAAAGGGTTAAATTACTAGTGGGCCTGTGTTCTGACATTGAATGAAAAGTAAAAAGTGACTGAGTTTTTATAATAGGCCTGGAAGCGATAATAATATATCGGTGTGTGGTGTCCCTACCTGCCTACTACAGCTATGATTTCTGCCTGTTACCAGGTTACTGTTACGCAGGCCCACAATATGTACAGAACCATGACCTATTTAGACGTTTTGACGCACACATCGTTTCCGGAGCGGATCTCGAAAAGTACTGGGCCGATTACAGTCATATTGCACATACGTGTTCTCTAAGGTCCCTAGTTGTGCCTTTTCAGGTATATTTTAACCCTTTAACCGCCGTTGCCGCATTTATTCGGGTTTTCATTTTTTATTAGCACATTAAGAACCACATTTTAGATATGTTAAAGATAAAACGTGACTTCAACCCGCAAGATTTGAAAAGAGTTGACCTCTATCTTGTCAACCAGGTTACTGTTACGCAGGCCCACAATATGTGCCCAGTCGTTGGTCACGTACGCCTGTGATCACCAGCGTAATGTCGGTATAAAGTTGGGCATATTACTGACATCCGGTTCAATGTCTTGTGTGTGCCAGTCCCAGCAAACATGAGACTGAAAGTGTTATTGTGTACAGGATGAAGCCCGAGGATTTCTACAGCTAAGAATGTAGAACCACGAAAATTTTAACTGACTTAAAACACATCCGACCATAATGAGGATCCCTCATAACCAACAGCTCAGTCGCACCTGACTGATTATAGTACCATGGCCTACCATGATAATTGGTCTGTACTCAGGTACTGGGTCAACAATAACTCTCCATTCCCGGCTTAGAATGTCGTGGTTGGACAAAGAAAATAATGTAGTGGTGTGTTATAACCAACTTATAACTGGGCCGCCTAACTTCGCCGTAGGCATCAGAATATGTTTTAACATAGAGTTAGTAAAGCCAGTGTACCAACTCCACGGTATTATAACTGGTGATTCACCCGCATGAGCAAAAAGTTTATGATAGGTCGCCCAATGTTCTTAGTTCTGCAGCGTAATGTACTAAAAGTAACATCACACCATTGATCAAATGACTCGATAACGGTCGGCAAAGTCAGCCCAACATTTTGCTTTATTACTACAAATCAATAATTTTCTGTTCCTGAAGATGTTCCGCTGACACACTGCGGAGAAACTGGCTCATTTCTGGCTAAATGTTGGTCCAGCTTCTCCAACAATGAGTCAGCTACGTGCGACTCACGTCCATCATTAACCCAGCAAACACGAGGCGTTGGTCCAATGTTGGGCTGGCGTTGGGCCAGCGTCGTAGACGAAGGGCCAACGCCAGCCCAACATTGGACCAACGTATCGTGTTTGATGGGTAATGGAAGGGTTGGCTCGATAAGATATTTTTAAATATCCTTGAGTATTTACAGTTCTAAAGGGGACCTACCGAAATTGGTCAACGCGAAACATAAATCGACAAAAAAACTTTAATTGTTGCCAGCACAACTATTATTCTACAAGAGCGGAACATGTAGGCCTGTGTATGTAGGCCATATGTCCTGTTTATGTGGACCACCTTGACATTGATGGATCAACTTTATAATTTGCACAAGTATAGGCCTTGACAAAGAAGGTGGCCAATGGACATTTAAATTGTAAATGATCCAGTGGAAGCGCTTCCAGTAAGCGCAAGACTTTGAACCAACATTGTTTTAATGCTGGCCCAGCGTCGCCGGTTATGATGACCACCTTGCCATTGATGGATCAACTTCATATTTTGCACAAACATTGGCCTTCATTCAGAGGGTAGCTATTTGGCGTTTAAATTATAATTAACCCAATTCAAGCACTTCCGCTAAAACACGACGTTGAACCAATGTTGCTTTAATGCTGACCCAGCGTCCCAACTCAACGGGCCCATGCAGCAAAAATGATACGAGAGGGACGTGATGACTGTCACATAGGCCACACACTAACATATTGTGAGCGATAGGTTATCTAGTTAATTTCACTAAACTGATCACCAAAAATGCTGACCTTGAATTTGATATGTCTACTTTAAAAATTAATTTTATATGAAATAATTGATCGTAAATGAATAATTAGCTTAAGAGTTTTTATTAACATTTCATCACAAGAAGAAATCCGGGCAAACCACTCTGTTATACCAAGGATTTGGTTATACCAAGGATATAACCTCCTTGGTTATGCGGCCGGTTTTTAGTCCGACATGCCATAAATCCAGGATATGCCTTAGGTAGACGACATTAATGCTGCTACGGGGGAATATCCTAATCTCCGACATTTTATAGGTTTTGATACGTTGCAGTGGGTAGGTATCTCGTGTCATACATTGATTTCATAGCGGACTAAATATAAACATAGCCGTGGTATGGTGATGATCTCTATTCTCACCAGGCTGACCATACATGAGGTCAACTTCTCTACCGTCCCACATCCTAGAAACAAGCACGGGCCAGTAACAATGTTCTCTTTATTCACCCCCCAGACGTGCTTATGTTCTCGTTTCTGACTGGGACGTGCCATTTGTTGCCCTGTGTTCTTCACGTTCACACTCACAAGCACAGCTTCTCGGTACAACGTTAGACCAATGCTTGCCCAATCTCTGGGTCATTATTTAAAATGTCGCACTCTTAGATACTGACTGTTTGTTATGCAGACTTCTCAGCTATAACAGCAAATGGAGTGGCGTAATTAAAACCGTTATTATCCCGGACCGGATGACTGACACACATTAAAAATACGCTTATAATTATAAAAAGTCATCGCTGAAAAAAAATCAGTTGGCATACCATACCGTACCGTACCACACACTGTTCACAGGGTTTTTGGGTGTATATACCCCTCCTGCATATCCCCAAAAGGAATTGTACCGCTGAGAAGACGAAGACATGAGTAAAAATTGTCATTAAAAAATATTTTATCTCTAGATTGCACGAGAATGCACCATTTATAGCCTTGTTTTTGCCCCCAGACCGCTTATATCACCGAATGGTCGTTCTGTAACCCCCCTTTTATCTTACTCTGGATACGGCCCTGGTTCAGATCCCGTATCACCTTCTAGTACTAGCTTACAAACATTAACAAACTGTGTAGCTTGGTCATGTATAATACTATTTTAAAAATATATTGATGCTGCGTTTATTGTTTATTAAAGAAATCATGCATAAATATCACAATATTCCAAGTGAATTTTCATGTACAAACCATAGAGACCAAAGACTGTTTTCAAAAATCACTCTGTGCTTCATTTGAATACATATCGTCTCCTTAGATATGAAAGGGTGTATCTGCCACTTTGCAAAGTGGCAGATACACCCTTTCATATCTAAGGAGGCGATATGTTATGGGTATACGGCCATTATAAATATATATTGCTCTTTCAGTGCGGGGACCGTATTTACACGTTAGGATCTGACGTCTAAAGTCGGCCCCCACGCTGAAAGAGTTAACTATTACATCAAAGCCTTCGCCCCGCTATAAAATCATAATGACAGTAAATGATTTTATACTGTCGGAATATACACCATGATGACAAGACATGTCATTATAACAATATAAGATATTCGTGGCATGACATCAGGCTAATAATATATACAAATATTATTACAAAAGTTTGACAAAATATCATATGATTTTCGTGTGCTTTTACAGAACTCACCTTGTCGCATATAACAGATAGGCAGACGTTACATGTACATATATATTTTATACTGGTAATTTTAATGACACATGAGTCTACATCGTCAATAAATATCTAAATATCAATCTAAATTTATAAAATTTCTGTTATTTTAAACTCCATTTAAAGAACCTTTTAATTATTACCGCAAATAACAATGAAACACATGCGTTAAAAATACATGAACCAAGAGCATTAGGCATGAATAATGAAAATAATAGTTTAACTTAGTTTAAAAGTAGGCCCTAGTAGTTAAAACTTACATATACAAGGGAGGAATGTGGTGAGAAACAATGTATGACGGACATAATGCTCCCTGAATATTCGTGGACTAGAAAAACGAACTACATCCCGACACATGTGTGTTGATGACCGTTTTCGGTAAACAGATAAATTGTCTCTGAGGACTCAAAATATTGTGCTTGTTGGTAAATCATGAATATAATAAAAGTCACTGAACCTTTAGGCCCGGGGATCGACGTTAAATATGATAACATAAAAGCGGGAAGGGCTAACTAAGATATTTATGAAAAAGCCGTTTGGTCTTAATGGTTTAAACACAAATATTTCAGCGCTGTAAGGGTAATGTTATGCACTGTTATAGTCATAATTACACAAATTATTACAGTCAGTTTGATATTTTATTATCATTATTTTAGGGGCGGGGCGTTTCTATTTCCACGTATTATCGAGGCAGCTGAGATGGTCCTACATCAGTCATCTGACGTGAACTGAAATAGTGATGCAGTAGGCTCTGCATAGTCAGGTTGATATCAATACACATGGCCTAATCTGCTAATATGCCTAATAAATATAAGTAGCTCTGATTGCTGACCCAATAATGAATATGACCCATGCATCCTTGTACACGCACGTTACCTATACCATATGGCCCAACAATAATCCGACATTGGGCCAACGTGTCGCTAAACTTCAACCTGGACTGGCACCGTCATCAGTCCAGATGCAGAGGCGGACCGTCACCGTTTAAAATAATCGGCTGAACGTTGCGGTACCCAGTTAACATGATACATTGATACAATGGCGGTGTAATCAGGTAATAAGGGGGCAGCGCTCTATAAAGAATGAAAAAATATGCCACGTTTGTACACACATAGACTAAACTGGTGACACTTGCCTCCAGACACAGCATTCGAAATTAGAGCCCTGGGGGTCTGACAACAAGCACGCTACCTCTCAGTCACGAAGGCTCCTCATAATACTGATTTTTTACGCATGAGCGGGGAAGAAACATTTGGTTTTTTTAATCCTGACGGCCAGAGCGGAGGACGAACCTGCTTTATTAACCGCTGCACCATGGCTCTGACCCTGCTGTATGCAGGGGGTATTAACAAAATACAACAATTGGTGATCGCTGGGCGTGTCGGCCGGCTAATAGCAATGATTGAGAACGCGTAGAACACAGGGCAACAACTGGCACGTCCCAGCTAAGTCAGAAATGAGAACATCAGCTCCCCTGGGGTGAATAAAGAGAACATTGTCATCGGACTGTGCTTGTTTCTGGGATGCGGGACGTCATGGAGGTTGACCTCTTGGTCAGCACGAGACGTTGACCCAGTTCTGGCTTAATGCGGGGCCACCGTCGTAGGGGTGAACCAACATCAAGCCAGCATTGGCTCAATGTATGGGATTCGCTGGGTGATTGTTGAGATGACGACTTTTCGCACAGTGACACTACAACGGAACCGCCTTTAGCCTACCTTCATCACTTAGTTGCATGAGGAATAATTCACTCGTGTCACCAGTGTCTCTATCTCTACACTGTGACACTCACTGATAGCTGAGTGTAGAGAAATAAGTGAGTTGGAGCTTTTGTATGTCTAGCATGTACTTCACAAGACCTCAGAGATTATATACAGCGGGGGTTTACCTGAGCGACATCTATGTGTGGAGAATGTCATAAAACAACAATAATTATTGCAAACATAACAATTAACAAGGAATGTGTGCATGGTGTAGAGTGTATTTTGCAACAGTTAAAAATCCTGTCATTTTTGAATCATCTTGGATCGCAGGTTGCTGCCAGAGGTAAACCATTTACCATGTTTACCATTCGGAACTTCCTCATTCCCTGGGGATCATTTACTGCATTTTTAAAGGTGATCTATCACCCCTTATATAGTATGAATAAGCTTGTGACAAATAAATCAAAGTTGTCACAAGATGGGATACAACTGTTTCCTTATATGGGGTGATTGGCTATCATTATGTGACCATCTGAGAGGGTCACATGATAGCAAATCACCCCCATATGTGGGGTGATTGGCTATCATGTGACCCTCTCAGAGGGTCACATGATAGCCAATCACCCCATATAAGGACATAATTATTCATACCACATAAGGGGTGATAGATCACCTTTAACTTTAGCGCCTTTCCTCTTTCGGTCATCTTCATATCATCCTTACGATCGACAGAAATTCCCTTCATATCATCATTACCGCAATTACCTTGAACAAAACACTTCTCCTGCCATTCTTATATTATCATCTTCGCAGGCTGCTGTCAGAAGCAAAGCGAATCCTAAAATTTTTGTCATTCACCATTCTGAACTCACTCTGGGAATCATTTCCTGTATGTTTAAACTCTGTTCTTTGAACATTTTACTCACCATTTTCATACCATCTTGACAGGGGTTGCTGTCAAAGATAAAGCCACTCCTGAAATTGCTGCCATCGGCCATTCTCGACCGGGGATGGTCATATAAAACCCGGCAGAAATCCATTTTTGTTATGTTGGGGGTATTTTTATTGATCCGTGGGGTCTAATCATTTGACCCTCTTCACTTGAACGAAACCCCAGTCTATAATGACTTGTTTTATTATCCATTGATAAAATGGAACACGCAATACAACACCCAGTGCCAAATCTGGAATTCCCTTTCTGATAAAGCTCGTAAAGCAGCAACATTAAATGAATACATACTCGAATATAAAAATGGAAATACAAAGTAGATCGATTTTATTACAGATTTGTATTTTGTGCCTGCAATTGTGCTTTAGTTGTAATCACAAATGTAAATAATGTATACATGTATGTACATAATTCTCATATTTACCATGTATGTATGTAAATACCTCATATTATCTTTATATGTTAATAAAAAAAAGAAATATCAGTTATGTAAATATACTTAAATATATACATTTTCCATATATATAAGATTTTTTTTTTATTATTATTATTAATTATATATGTATCTACATCAGTTATAATACCCCGGTACTTTAAAAGTATTTGCAGTATATATGCAAAATGTTTGTAGAATTTTTCGTTAATTTGTTTTAATAAGATTGACCGATTTATCATACAAACAAATTTTAGTAAATGCTTCTTTATTATATTTATAAGTTAATAAATTATGGGGATTGTGTAAATCTTTATTTTATTATTTTATATTTTCTTACCAATTTTGTAAAACGTATAGATTTGCGTAATTTGAGGTTTTATATATTATATACATATAATGTAATACGCTAAATATCGATGTATGGTTTATTATTATTATTATTATTATTTATTTATTGATCTGTGAGGGCCCCACAGCAGATGAGCTATGCTCAGTGGGTTGGTGCATATATGTTTTTAATCTTGATTTTACACATTTGTGCTTGGATATACCTGTACCCTCGATAAATAAAGACTTTATTATTATTACTACACCACACCACACCACACCACACCACACCACACCACACCACACCATACCACACTACACTACACTACACTACACTAGGCCTTACACTACACCACACCACAACACACTACACTACCTACACTACACTACACTACACTACACTACACTACACTACACTACACTACACTACACTACACTACACTACACTACACTACACTACACTACACTACACCACACCACACTACACTACACTACACTACACTACACTACACTACACTACACTACACTACACTACACTACACTACACTACACTACACTACACTACACTACACTACACTACACTACGCTAAGCCTTACATTACACTATGCTACACCTTACACTACACTACACTACACTAGGCATTACACTACACTAGGTCTTCCACTTGGCATTACACTACACTACACTACACTACACTACACTACACTACACTACACTACACTACACTACACTAGACTACACTACACTACACTACACTACACTACACTACACTACACTACACTACACTACACTACACTACACTACACTACACTACACTACACTACACAACACTACACTACACTACACTACACTACACTAGGCCTTACACTACACCACACTAGGCCTTTCACCACACCACACTACACTACACTAACCATAATTTACTAACATGATTTATTATTACTTTATTTACATTTTAATCTTTAGGGTAATTTTTAAAGCATTGACAGTAGACCTCCGAGTTATATATTATCGCCAAAATGTTACATTTTTTATAGGCCTAGTTCTATTAGAGGGTCATGGCGCAATGGTTAGAGCTTGGCGCTCTGCCGATGTCGCTGCCTGTCGTGCCGTTTCGTGAACGATTTTCATAGAAATATCATGCTTTTCCCCTCTTAAGTCTTGTTACATTGTTTCGATGGCAAGACACTTCAACCTCAAATGTTTTACTTCACTTAGGTGAAAATGTGTAGACCCCACCTGGTAGGACAGAGATGGCAATGTGTACGATAAGTTCAATGCGCCGAAAGGCTGCAGGACTGTATGCTCTCCGTGGAGTTGAAATGGCACACGAATGAACAGGTCCAGTGTCCAGGGGGTAAAATGTAAAGTCGAGTGATAGGTCTTCAGGCTTGATAACAGACTGCAATATTTTGGGTTTAACAAACTAAACAATCCGTTTACTTTGACTTTTGACCTTTGAAGCGCTGAATTATTTTTTTAAAAACATCGCAACCAAAGGGTGTTTTATAATTTAAAATCATCATAAATGTCTTAGTTAGCTCTTTCTGATTCATGTGAATACCTATGTTAGGGATCTACGGCCAATATAAATATGTTGATTCTTACAGTGCGGGGATCGACATTAGTGGACAGAATCTGACGTCTACAGACGTCATATTCTGTCGACTAAAGTCGATCCCAGCACTGTAAGGGTTGATTAACTCAATATTAGAAATGCATACTACTCTACCTGAAACGCACCCCTGGTGTTCCCAAAACGCACGTTTTCAGAACAAATATATTTTAATTGACTTTGTGAACATGATATATCACGATTAATACCAGGTAATTATAATAGAAAAATGTGTCCTTTTCTGGTATATATAGTTACTATATGCATCAATATAGCCCCTCGCCAGTTATCACAGTTTCAAAAATCTCTAATATTATTAGAAAAAAAACATGATTTTACCTTGGTGTTCTCAATGCTTCTGCTAGCAGACGCATGTGGCCATTGCATATTGCACACACTCAATAACCACTTCAATAGTCTTTCTAGCTACAATATATGACATAAGTGTACACCAATTCTTCAAAACGTGCAGGGGTGCGTTTTAGGAACAGGATGCGTTATAGGCACTCTCTCCTGAACAATATAAAATTGGTGTGAATATCACATTGCATAATTTGAATATGCTTCTATAAGTTTTTCAACTTTAGAAAAGTTATTTTGCAGTATTTTGCATTTATGCATCATGTACCAACTTCTCACCGTATGCGATATGTAAATTTTACGCCCCCTTTTTAAGCATATTTCATGTTTTTGAATATGACAAAAATAATTTTTCGCAAAATATGTCTTACTAGATTCTTAAAATGTTGCTCAGGATACCCATCTGAAGGGCAGTCAAGTGAAACATATTTCAGTTAATTGCCTGGCCTATACAAGCCATTGAGGTGCCCAGAGGCATCTTCCCGTCAGACCTCGGGAGCAGCGAGCTTGTGTGGGAAGATACCAAGAGCTGTCTTTGTCTTGATCATACTAGTGTTCAAATTACATCTGGATGGTAACCTGCCAAACCTTAAAATCTACCCGACTTTCATAGCGTTGTTTCTCGAAAACAGTGAAAAATAGACCTCAAAGACAAGTGAAAAAGTTACAAAAACTGAGGGGGGAAATTTTGACAAGCAAAAAATTTAAAGCAACCGAAAATACGCTAAATAGTATGCTTAGGCTACACCGCTAAGCCCGACTGATATATTAACATTAAACATTTTTCCAGCTCGCGACATTCGCTAATACTGCTTCAGTGGAATTGTTATGATTATTTTATAGTTATATAAATAACATAACTTTAAATACTGGTAATCTTCTGAAGTTTTACTAACGCGGACTGACAAATAACTATTGAATATCAAAATATCCTGCACATTCGACATTTATTGAAGACAAAATACAAAGTATAGGCCTAACGCCAAACATCTAAATAGTAATCATATATATGTTATAATGTATACATAACGAGATTCATTGGATCCACGTGTTCTAATTGAACAAAAATTATTTATATTTGTTTTATTTTTTAATGATAACATATTCAACACGATAATTATTACAAAACATGTAGTATAATAAAAAGCATACATATAATGACATTAAAATGAGCATTGTCATATTATGTTCATTAAAAATACAGGGAGCACTGAGCCGGTGTCCGTTTAGTGTAGGAGAACAGAGAACTATCAGCGTACAAAGGACTTAGACCCAGAGCTAGATCAATGTTGGATCAGCGTCATAGATGCTGGTCCAACATTAAAAACGACACCGGATCAAAGTCTCTATGTGTTGTCTGGGTATGTTGAATCACATTAGCCCAAATACGGTCCACCATCTACACAGAGGTGAAAATATTATTTATACATTGAAGTGACTCTGAATGACATGCCAGCAAACAAGAGACATATGCACAGCGCCGGTTCAACGCTGGGGCAACGTCATCAATGGTGGACAAACACTGGACTAGCACTGCGCCCATGTCTCGTGTCTGCAGGGATGTTTATAGAAAAGTGTGGTAAGATACTTTAGACTACAATAGGGTTGGGGTGTGAAAGCCCCTTTGTTTTCTAGGTCAGGTCTAGCCATTGATTGTATCTAGCCCAAACTGTGTGCTATACAATCAATGTTCTAGCGTATTAGATACTGACCCCGAAATCAGCTGAACAAAAGTTATAACATTGCCATAGTAAAATAATACACATAAATAATTTCAGCGACATCAGAACTATATTAATATATACTCAAAAATATAACTTGAATATCCGAAAGCTTTATAATTTTGAATGGATTTAGAGTCAAATTAAATATTTCTTTAGATGTTCATTTTTACTATATGTAGCTTAAATATATAAATTTAATGTATTACATGCGCTATAACCGTGTATTAATTAGTCTTCATTTATGTCTTCTCTGCTGCCTGTAACATAAAAACAAACAATCCGATGGTCATATACAACAACAATATGTCCTCCCTGTGGTAACGCAGATAATTTTTATTTATTTGAATATACATATATATCAAAACGTTGATAAATTAAGCAGGAAAATATAAACTGTACCACAAAAATATCTCAGTGTGCACTAACCTGTCAGGGACTACTTAGATGTGCGCCTAGATCAGGCTGATGGTTTGGCTAGGAGCCGTTTCACCATCGCCACCATTTCCAACCTTGAGTGTAAACTCAGCAGTGTCAGCTCCCTCTGGAATTGTTAGGAAAGCGGGAGGACCCCAGCTAGCTTGCCACCAGTTCCAAAGATCATTCTGAAACATATTCACAATTTGAACTAATGCATTTTCTTATTGAGCAAGCTAAATGTCGGCTCACTGAAAGAATAAATAAATGTTTGTTAGGGCATTACACAAGGATCCCTACCTATACCATGCGCCTCCCGGACAATGACAAGACTACTTTGTAGATCAAAACCACAACATTTTCTTGTTTTACTGGACGTGTCCACCTTTGTTTTTCTTTCTATGTGCCTTTATATTGATGCTATCATTATCATTTGCTGTGAATTGATTATACTTAACACAGATACTTCAACCCAATCGTGAAGATCATACCAACTCCGAATCAACAAGAATCAACCATAATCAAATCGAAATTAAAAATCGAGCTACATTTGAGCGAGATTGTTATTGCCGACAAACTTTACAGGAACTCCTTTGAGCCCGCATGGAATAATTAATTTCACATTTTACACACTCCGGATTTAACTACACTTTGAGTGCTTATTTGAGATTTGTGAATATGTTCAGTGCATAATAAGAAAATCATCGAAAGTTTGATAATTTCTTCACCAGGAACACAACAAGAATAATATTAAATCCGGTGGCATTTGAAGAGTCGACACATTACTGTTACGACAATGGTGTGTTACATTCGAAGCAGCCACAATAACAATAGGTTTAAATGTCGATAATGTTTTAGGGATATAAAATCAGTCCCTGGGCTTCATTTGACCTCTTGCGTGTAGGCGGTGTAACTAGCAAATGTATTCTTTAACAATGTGATAATAGCAGAAAAAAGGTTAGATAGAAGGTTCGATGCGAATTTTTTGTAAAATATAACTTGTGGGCATTTGTACTAGCATTTAGGCTTTGTCTTGTGATGAGAGGAGACACCACGTGACGTGACGTGTTAGCGGAGATTATTCAGTGCTTAGTTTTAGGATGTCCGACGGGCAACTTTGTCTTTGAACTATTCTTTGAAATATCATGCCCCTTTCATTGCATCACATTTTGCTATATGCTCGTCTTACATTCACGACCAATTTTAAACGCCACACAGTGACCGAAGCTGAACTATTAAGTTGGGACTCCGGTTACACTCTTTCCAATAACAAAAAAAGAATGTAATTTGAGTCTTGAACGTGTCCCATTTAACCCTTTCAAGTCTGAATTTACCATTGTTATCTCCATCCGCTACAAGCTGCGAATTGCTGTCGCAATTCTCAACTTGTAGTGTATGAAGATGATTTGATTTGAGGGCTTAAAGGGTTGAATGGTTATCCCTGAAAAATATTTTTTAACCCTTTCAAGGCGCGGGGTTATACTTCAGAATCTGATGTCTACAGAATCTGACGGTCCCCGCACTGAAAGAATTAAAACCTTTATAATTGCCGTAGACCTATATCATAGGTATTCAAATGAATCAGAAAGAGCTAACTAAGACTTTTATGGTGATTTCAAATTGAACAAACTGTTTGTTCTCCATGGTTTATATACAAATATTTCAGCGGTTGTAAGGGTAACCCTTACAGCGCGGGGATCGACTTTCGTCTGTAGACGTCAGATTCTGACGACTAAAGTCGATCCCCGCACTGTTAAGTAAAAATATTTCTAATGGCCGTAACCCCATAACTTAGGTATTCAAATGAATCAGAAAGAGCTGACTAAGACATTTAAGATGATTTCGAATTGATTAAAACCCTTTGGTCTCCATGATTTTTACTAAATTAATTCAGCGGTTGTAAGGGATAAAGTACACTCACAGGTCCTGACCAAGTAATGCGCCAAACGTTTCTTTGTGATACGTCGATACCGATGCCCCTAGTGAAGTCAACTTTCAGAAAGTTGTTTGGGCTGCCTGGGATGATTTCCATTGAATCGATTGTAGGTGCTGTTGAAAGAAACAGTAAAGACATTAAATAAAATATGAAACAAATGAGATTGCATACCATTCCAACAAACATAAAAACATTTTGTCAATATCGATAATTTGCTGCTAACATCAAAGGAAATTTTTTACTTAACATCAATTTGCTATTTTATAATGTTATGGATAATGTGTATTAAAATGTCCTCTCAACATTCTCTTCACCATACGTTTTAATGTTTTAATGGTTTCAAACATTTTCTTGCAATGCTTAAGAAAACATTTTCTTCATATTTTCATCATGTTTTGGGGGAATTAAAATTTAACTTGTATTGACAACAGCCAAAATTGATTTCAGCTGTGTTACCATGGTTTTGAGTAAGAAACTAAAAGTTTATTTAAAATCGCTTTTCTGTCGTCAACAAACCTATGCACCCATCCACCATCTTCCCTTGACCAGTCTCACGCGAGTGCATACATGACCATATGATGTAAACATGTCCATAGACTAGAACTGCAAAAGTTTTTTAATTTTTGTGCTGATCATTCACCAGTTAGGCTAGATATAGGGCCAAAATTCCCGTATTTCCTATTTTTGACATGGTTGTCAATAATAGAAATCGGAGATTTAAAAAACGTGTGCAGTTCTTGTCTACGGACATGTTTACATCATATGGTCCTATTAAGAAGCCAAAATAAAATCACCGATTTTTTTATGATTTTAGCTTGGGCCAGTCCCTTTAACCATTAATACACATTATTGAGAGCTAACAGTTTGTTTAAATGGCTTGCAAGCAGTTCTTGCTAGTGTATCTCTCACATAGAAATGAATAATTTTAATAAATGTTACACAATACACTGTCTAAACCTTTACTTGACTAGAACAAAGTATAGTTATTTGTATAAAAAATAGAATTGCTCTCTCATAAACATTCATTATATATCATTCATTCCATACGTACTTTGTGGTAGGGTAACACTGCTGTTTATGTATGGGAAGCCTGCACCATTACCCCTTAATGGAGACAACAAAAAATATAGCATGATAATAAATTTATTGATTGAAGTTGACACATCGTATTTACATGCAGAAAAAGTGTGTTCTAAATATCTGGCATAAATTATGCAAACTAAAAATACAATCATTTCACGTTAACTTATATATTCCTTAATTTAATCACATTCTGGTTTATAAGTGTATACTATATCAATAATTAGCCTACTACAAGTTTTGAACAACATATTATGAGCAGCTACGACTGAACAAAACCAGTGGGCTATGTTTGAACACCCTCTGCTGAGTATCAGTCTTTTGAAAATTATTCTTATCTGCTTAAACAAAAAAAAGTAGTTATAAAAAAAGTAGTTATATGATAAAACTGTCAAAATTTCTTCTGTTTAAAAAAGTATGTTAAAAGTGTATGTAAAAACGTGTATGTGAAAAATTAGCAGTAATCTCTGGAAAAAATAAATGTTTTAAGTGCAGATTTAAAAACGGCTGTGCTATAAGTTAATCGTAGGTTTACTGCCAGTTTATTCCAGTTTTTTTTTATAGTAAAGTGAATGTGACCCATTATACTAGTTGATGCCACTTATATGATGATACTTATATATGTTATTATATACATACATTATATATGTTATTTATTTCAAAAATACGCCAGCGCCCCCCAGCCCATGGAGATTGAATGGTAACCGCCTTATGACGAATATCTATATACATATAATATTCGAAATTCCGGAGAAAGAACTCTTTAAAGACGTATTTAAAAAAAAAGACTGCTTTATTTATTTTATGAGACTTACGGAGGGTCGTAGAAACAATGAATGGCATACTCCCAGGTACCAACGCCGCTGTTTTTTGGACAGTCTTTAAGGTAAGCACATCCTACACCCGTTGTAGTTGCCCATGCCATCTGTATAAAATTACCAAATGAATCAAGTCCATGGAACGCTTGTATAAATACATACACCATATAGTATATCAATTTAAGATGATGCTGGATGTTTCAACTAATCGTGTATATATTCGGTAGATTTGAAGATGACGTAAGTACCCACTATGCTGTGCCTCATATTAAATCAATACCTGTATATGAATATATCTTATGGCTTCTCATTTTTTCTGTATGAACATAAAACATATAAGAGTATAATAAATTGCGATGGAGCACGAGTTTTGATCTATTTCCTACTTCCTTACTAGTGTCACCTTAAAATTAATATTTATGTTAGGTGCACATTATATATGGAGGCCCTATATATTTTCAATGCGACCTACATCCTATAGCAGTCTCCTTGACGTCATTATATATATATTTTAAATGTACACATTCACAGTATCAATATCTTTTCTATTCATGTATAATCTACAGGTGTCAACTCTGATACTCACCTGTCTATAATGGCCACAGCCTTGGCCATAAGCACATTTATTTTCTGGTTGATTGAAATATTGCTCTTCGCCCCACCACGAATCCATTGATTTCTAAAAAAATAGGAGATCAAAATGAATGCAGTTATCCAGTCATTTTGCGGCACGATCAACCCCCTAATAAGTAGCCGTCTTATTATAGCCGGTGAAATGAGGGAGAGTGGGGATGAAATGAGCGTTTAAACATTAAGATTTACAAATGTTTGTTCTCAAATTAAACAAATATAAGTAATTACCGCGATACACAAACAGACAGACAGACAGACAGATATTTTTTTGACATAAATACAAGTCATTACTGACTTTGTGTCATAGTAATATGTTCAAGTGTATACAACAAAATGGTTAGTTTGGTGAAATCACATACAAAATTAAAATCGTAAGTAGCATTGCCATAATAAAACACTGAATACTTAACAAATGTAAATGATGGATACTTAGATAAAACTAAATTACATTACCGATACATTATGAAGACAGATGTTTCCCGCATTAAAACCAGAGATAAAATAGCTAATAGGCTTACACAAATATGATATGTTGTAGCAAAAAAATACACCCTGGAAAGCGTAGAAACGTTAAGATACATACAAATTCATAGTTATGTTCTTGAAGTAGGCCTATGTATTAAAACAACTTCAAGTGATATGAAAAAATACTTTAATTCTTACAGCTCGGGGATCGACTTTAGTCGTCTGAATCTGACGTCTGTCGACGTCAGATTCTGACGACTAAAGTCGATCCCCGCACTGTAAGATTAAAAATATTTATAATGGCCGTAGACCCATGACATAGGTATTCAAATGAATCGGAAAGAGCTGACTAAGACATTTATGACGATTTCAAATTGAAAAAAACCTCTTGGTTTTCCCAAGGTTTTCATAAAAAATTCAGCGTTTGAAGGGTTAATTAATGTAGCGCTTTATGGGGTAAGGATGTACTCAGTAAATACCATTATAATTGACTATAATCATCTTGCTCTGATGTTGGTTAAGAGTGTTAAGAGTCGTTTGTCTTTCCCAACAATACAAACATAGTGCATGTACCCACACGAAATAAATAATATTACCAAGTGTATTGACAGAACACTCTCAAATCAAAACGACACTCAGTCACATGGTCAAGAGGATAACTTCACCGGAGTGGAAGGGGGGGAGGCTTCTGAGATATCTAAATTGAGGAGTTGTATGAGTGTTATTGAATTGTTTTATCTGTGTTTTACGATGATCAATCCTTTGTATCTATAATAAATATACTAGTATTACAGCTCTATCTTTAACTCTGACGGGTGATATTTTTAATAAATAAATAAAATAATGATTGTAAGCGATAAATA
This sequence comes from Flabesymbios commensalis, assembly GCA_964017125.1. Lineage (NCBI taxonomy): Eukaryota > Metazoa > Annelida > Polychaeta > Terebellida > Flabelligeridae > Flabesymbios > Flabesymbios commensalis. The sequence continues at coordinate 56,087,085 of OZ024903.1, forward strand.
CAATGTGCACGATTGAATAATAATATAATATTAATAATCAATGTGTGTACGTTATAATTATGAGGATGAAGTAATAATAATAATATGTTTATTGACGTATTACCCGTATGGCAATCAGAGCAAACACGGGACAATCACGCAAGTCTGCTTCAATGTTGGGCCAGCGTCGAATACGATTGACCGGCATTGAATCAGCAATGGGCTGCGACGCTGACCCAACATTGAACCGGTATTGGTGGGTAGGCCTACATTGTGTGTACCAGGCACATCGTATAGACGCGTACACTGACTTATCAGCGATGGTGGTGGAAGGAATAGGCCTACACGTTGAATATATACTTGTCTCCTGGGTTCTTTCAATAATTATATCCTGGACATTTAGGATTCTGACCCATGGGGCAAACCAATACAGCTATGTTTACAAAATATTAGGCCAATTTTGTGTCTAAAGCACTCAAACAGACTAAAGCCGGGCCTCGAAGTTCGGGAACTCATTTTTTAGTTATTATTGAATTGGAGTAGGTAAAACCACCAGTGCAGTGGTATACGTACGTACATAGACCTACATACGTACTTACACACGTACTGCGTGCATGTGTGCGTCCAAAATGAAAGTGTGTATTATAGTCAATCAACATTATCATTGTACTTACTGTAAGTGCATCGCCTATGTCAGGGAGCCATGACACATACATATTTTGTCCATAGGCACTGGGGCTTTGGTGTTCAAAATGATGGGAACAATCATTGTTCAGGTATGCTTCTGCGGCGTCAGCTGCAGCGGTTGACCACGTCTGTATAAATTCACAAACATAGCATAATAGATCGCCAACACTGTGATAATGTGACCCAGTGAACACAAACCATTTATATGACATTTGTAGAATGTTGGACCAACGTGGGCCGACGTTGTACAAATGTTATACACATGTTTTGTATTTGTTGGGGAGCGAGTTCCAAAGAAGACATGTGAAATTTATGTCATTTGAGAGATCAGAAATTAAAATAATTTATCTATTGGATATATTATTTATCACATAGATTGGGTGAGGGAGACCAGGGCAGGTTGAACATGGGCCCAACGTTGAACCACCCCTTTATAATTTGATGTTTTTTGTACCAAATGCAAATAGTAATGAACATTTAGGTACTTTCTTTGATGTTAGGAGCTTTCAGAATTTTTCGAATGTCATGCTGGGAAATATGCAAATAAAGAGTTTTAAAGCTGTAAAAGTAGCTTTCCACTAATTTAGTTATATTTTTAAATGTGTTCAAATTTGAATATATTTTCTAATATTATTATAGTAGAATCAAAATGTATCTAAACGTGATGCTTTGGCAACACACTTTCTTTCTAAACAGTTTCAGATATCTGTTGGAAATTTCATTATTTCTGCTTTTACATTTAGGGTACATTGAGCCATGCTTTCCGGGGTACATTGAACAATGTCTTAATTAGGCCTACTTCCGGTAGATCTATCGGGCATTATATGAGTATCAATTAATTTAAAAGGTTATTTCATTTATGTTTACATCAAATATTATCAAAAACAGAGTAGGAAGTAATGAAAACGATATAATATAATGAATCTTGAAAACAGCTAATATATCAGCTTAAAGGTCCAGTCAACTGCTAAAACTCGCAGGTCATGGATCCCCCAGAATGCAATAGTGCCCGTAGGTAGGTCTAGGCCCTATATCATAATACTACTAAAATATGCATTTCATACCTACCGCCGCATTAAGAGCAAGTTCCCAAATCATAGCAAGTCCATATACTTGAGCGACATCTATGAGTTAATAATTCAACCAAGGCTCAAAATTCTTAGCCCTGGCTCTTAGCTGGGCGTTGGGTTTGCAAGCTAACTGACTTTATTACTGCGGGGATCACGAATGTGTATTGACAGGACAGCTTTTCCTCAAACATTGTACACTCCGCCAATGTTGGTTCAATGTTCGACCTGCGTCGCAGACGTTGGTCTAACATTAAAACAGCATTGAGTCAATGTCTCGTTTGAATAGTATCTTGTAATCAGTTTAGTTGCTGTTATCAATGCCGTCAACTTGTACTCTATAGGCTACTGTAGGCCTACGCGTGACCGTCCCACGCATGCTCGTTTCGCAGTTGAATATCTTTAAATCAATTTTTTGTATTGTTTCTTTGCTGGAATAATTCAAGACTCATCATTAATCGCCGCTGAACTATTTATAAGCTTTGTAAGGTACTTTACACTCAGATCACATATAGCTAACTATATAGGCAATTGCGGTGAATTATGCAAATTAGACAATTTTTTTGAAAAATGGTTTATTTTGGATATTCATTCTTATGGATCAATGTGCCCCGTTAGGGTGGTTCAATGTACCCCGACATTCAACCAGGCTATGAATGTTACATATTCAGGTCAATTTGACCAGGCATTACAAGACACACATTTTTTTGCATGCACCTTGCTAATCACATTTTACAGGTATAAATAGAAAAAAAGTGGTTCAACGTGACCCGGTATCCCCCTATTACGACGTTAATTAATTCTTGTGACTGGTGCGGATCTTTTGCAATATATAGCCCTCACAAATTGAAGAGATAGGCACTTAATCTAATGAATTCGATATGTCCTAAGCAAAGAAAAGAAAAGAAGTCCGTTTATGAAACTAATTGTCGCAGAGTCAAATGTTTTGTTTTCGAATTGTAAATCTTTTAAATATTTACGTGAAGCGACGAATTGCAAACGTTCAGGCTTTTGTCGCTATGCAATATTTCAATTTGGGTGAATATTCTTAGGATCGCCTGAGACGGAACTAAATCTTGCTGGTTGAAATACTATTTTTCAACCGAAGTGTTAATCAAAATTAATAATAAAAAAACCATAATCGTGCTCGCGAAATCCAACGGCTGAGATATAAACCGTTCTCCACTGATTTACTCACTCACTCACTCACTCACTCACTCACTCACTCACTCACTCACTCACTCACTCACTCACTCACTCACTCACTCACTCACTCACATAAAATGTCTTACCATAGTTGCCATATGTCCCGGAAGGGAGGGCGGGTCAACAGCTGCGCGATGATTATTATGATAATCGACAATAAGGTCCTGCGTGGTCGCGTTGGTGATGCTTTCGGCCCATGTCACACTGACAGTGGACAGTATCACCAGCAGTATCATCTGTGGGAACAAAATACAGACAAAAACAATATAGGCCCACCAAGAAGTCTAATTACATTATCATGCAACTATAGAGAGTAGCCTAGGTCGTAGTTCCGAGTTAATTGCCAGGTTACTGAAGTATGCATGGATTACATTTCTAAAGATTGATTACACATCCTACAGGCTACACCAAACAGATAAGACTTAATGTATTATTTACGCCAGTGACAGAAGAATTTACGCTGCTCTTCTATAAAATCTCCCATCTACATTAGTTTTCGCGGGTTAAAGAGGCATCTGCCAATTTGCCCAAATGTAGTGTTTGTTTAACATCTAGTGTTTGCTGAAAAGAAATATTACCTGCATGTTGAGTCTTTCGTAACCTGTTTCTTGGATTGGTCGCCTCTACGTTAAGTACTTGGTACTGAAGATATTTTGTATCTTGGTATTCCGCCCTTTTATAAGGCATGATACACAGGGTGGGGTGATCCACACTTGGTGCCACATCTATTGAGATCTGCAAATGGAATAAACAATTACATTAGAAACACGGCATCACATAATTTGTCTGGTGCTTAAACCCAGACAATGGGTGCTTTGGAAACTAAGTTATAATTCTCACGATATCACCGATTCGAATCATATAGCCCACTATGTACTGGATTGCAGGTCATACTTGATCTTGAAACTGGCAAAACACTATTATTTCGCGATTTCCAGCCATTTTTATTACCATACGCGACTGACATTGACCAGAAATGGATTCAGCATTATTATTTCAAAATGGTTAACAACGCTCTGTTTTTAACAGGAAACGTAATATGACAAGACAGTGTAACTTTCACAAAATTAAAACTTGCAAAATCACATATTTTTGTTTTGCGCAATTGGCATTGCCCAGAAATGGATTCAGTGTATGCCAAACTGGTTAATATTAGAATGTTTTAACATGAAATATATCTGACATTAAACTGTCGCTAGATTCAAACTGGCAAAATCGCAAACAATTTTTATTTCGTGATTTTCAAGTATTTTAATCATCTTGATTGCCCAAAATGGATTCAGCACATATCAAACTGGTTTAAAACGCTCCAATACGTTTTTAACATGAAATTCCGACAGCTTCATTATTTTATGAAAATGAGACTAGACTACAAAGGAAATCAAGGCAAGGCAAGACAAAACAATGACTATAAAAAGTAACAGTAATTTTGGACGAGCGCTTTAAGCCTTTAGTCTTGCGCTTTTCTTTTTGGTGGACATTTTAGATTTTGTCATCCATACTTTAACTTTGACCAAGTATGTTATACTATCCTAATATATATTTACATATATGGGCTAAGTATTTATGAGATTATCCTGCTTGCAATAAATGTCGATAAACTCCCGTCGTGACTCCAATTATTATAGATCAGCCGTCATCGTCGAATTTATCTTAACAATTTGGTAGTGGGACGCATGTTAGAAACTAATACCATTCTGTTTAATGTTCATGCGGGTATGGTGCTTACAAAACGACGCGGTGACCTGAATTATTATCGGTGATGTGCTTGTCATGGGATGACAAGCAATATTATGACATGTCAATAAAGTTAGTTACTTATTCCTTATTTATTAAGGAATAAATAACAGTTACTTATTCCTTATTTGAACGCATAAGAAATAAGTAACAGTTACTTACTCCTTAATGGAACGAACAAGGAATATGTAACAGCTACTTATTCCTTACTGGACTGAATAAGGAATAAGTAACATACATTTAATTCTTTATTAGAATGAATAAGGAATAATCAACTGGTTACGTATTCCTTATTCGACTTTGAATAAGAAGCACTAAAAACAAAACTGAACAAAATAAAGGAAGGATATTTAGGCTCACGATCCATAAAATATGTTGATATACTTGTTCTCGGCAAACAAAATTCAACATCCTGGCAAATTGACATGCACAAAAAGCTTTCGAAACATTATTTACTTATATGAGAAATAAGTAACTGGTGACATAATATTCTTTACTCGCGGTTGAATAAGCAGCTGGTACCATAGTAAAACACTAATCTGATCGCCCAACGAGTTGTGCAATTCTAGTTACCTATTCAAAATTGAATAAAGAATAAGTAACCGGTTACGTATTCCTTATTCGCGTTTTAATAAGTAACTAGCACTTACATGGTAACATCAACATGAAGAAAACCACACAAAACATTTAGAATACACTCTAACTCGACGAAGGAAGTTCATATACTTTTAATTGGCAAAGATAAATAATTAACACTAAACTGAGCGCACGAATAGTTGTACACGTCTTGTTGCTTAATCGGTTTTGAATAAGGAATAAGTAACTTGTTACTTAAAACTTATTCGCCTTCGCATCAGTAACAAACTGGTACTTAGGGTAAACAAAACATGAAAACACGACAACACATTTAGAATACGCCCAAACTCGACAAAAAAACGTGCATATGCTTGTAATTTTAGGAGATAGCTGTATAAAACACTAAACTGATCGCACACAGAGTTGTAAAAATCTTGTTACTTATTCATTTTTTTTACTTATTCCTTATTCGCGTTTGAATAAGTAACTGGTACTCATGCGGTAAAAACCTCTTGAAAATCCCACAACAGAAATAGAATACGTACATGCTCAAACTCGACAAAATATGTTAATATTTTTTTTAATTTTGAGGACCTGCTCGAAAAAATAGTTGTACAAGTCGTGTTACTTATTCTGTTAGGACAGTATAGGTACAGGTTACTTATTCAAACGCGAATAAGGAAAAAGTAAACCAGTTACATATTCCTTATTCAAAATCGAATAAGTAACACTACTTGTACTACTCTATGCTATTGGCCTAGGGCCCACCACATTCGGGGGGACCACTAAAACGTCTAAAACTTTTTTTCCGCGCGCGCGCATTCCATGCTCATTCTCTCACACATAGGACTATATATCAGTGGTAATTTTGGGAGGCCCTATTATGTACTATGGCAAAATACATAAGACACAATTATGTATTTCTGATTATCGTGATACAGCTACTAGTTCGGGGGCCCCTGTGATATGATAATAATTTTCATGAAATTCATGTATTCCTGATGCCTTTGACATAACAACGGTTACGTCTGACAGGGGGCCCTAAATTCCTATTCTGCACCGATCAGTAAATAACTGGTTGGGACTCCCTGTGCTTTACTGTTCAATGCTGATTATTTTCATGAAATTCACAAGTATTCCTGCATCTAAGTGGCATGGCGACATAGGCCCTAATCCCTTTCTGTCCCGATCGTTGAATAAATGGTTGGGCGGGATCCCCTGTGCTTTACTGACCTCACAAGAAGCCCTATTAATCCCTTTCTGACAGTCTGATCGACAAATTGTCGATAGCAAAATGTAGAAAGAAATCATTCTGAATGTCATTGTGGTTATATAGACCTATGTTCTTTTTCGTTATACTTTTTCAAATAAAAAACGATTTTTTTATTGAACGTGTTTGCACTATGAGATTATGTCATAATAATAAAGGATAAATCAATGATTTAAAAAACTATTAAATTGGTAGATCTATATGGTTACATTGACTGTCATCTTATCCAAAGGTGGGCAAATGGTCGCCACATCGCCACATGTGGCGACCAACGCTAAAAGTGTGGCTACAACGTCGCCACACAGCATAATATTGATGTGGCGATCAGAATACTTGAATGTCAATTTGAGCGCCACATAGGAATAAAATAGCATAATATCATAATATCAGCTTATGTAAGTTATAAATTTTATAGCCTACACCTGCTAAAAAAAATTATAATCAGGGCGACATTTCGGCTATCTAATATCACTTTCAACAGAACCCTGTTGTTCTCATTTTCTGAAACTTAAGATAATTTGAATTTTAGGATTTTTAGTGGGATGCTTGAGTCATGCATTCTTGTAATGCCCAATGGGCAATTTAGCGGGGGGGGGGGGGTGTACTGTTTTATATAGCTTTATTGTGTGTTTATTGTCTTTATATTGTATATAGTTCCTACCGCATCTAGTTGTTATCATTACAAAATACATTCTCCGGATATTCATATAGGCCCCTATTGATTTGAAATCAATATATGTTGCGAACATGATTAATAATATAACACAGTTTAAAACAGTAGGCCCTATAGGTAACAATTATAGGGGCCTACTCGTATTTGAACACTGGTCTTTGGCAAATTTATGTACTATACCCAAATTCATATCAGCCAGTGTGAATCAGTTTCGCTGATTTGCCATCAGTCAATTTGCAACCAATCGTCATACAATTGTACACACCTTAATGCGACAACTACTCACAAAATGGTGCGAAGCATTTCAGAAGTTAGACCATTGCATGACATGTAAAGTAATTCTGAGACGAAGCTATAATGGGTTTATAGAGGGTAGGTCATATTTATTAGCCCACATGTTAAATAGACTAACTATTTTCAGTGTAGTCGCTGCATCACACGAAAAAATTGTGCTTGTGAATTATGAAAAAAAATGTTTGAGAATATATTTTTTTTACTGACCGAAATCAGCACAAAATCATTCACCACGGTTAATGTGAATCCTACGTTTTCTTGATCTATATCTATACATTTCTAAACTGAGATCACCCACAGTCTAATAATTATCATTTATATCAATAATGGCAAACCTTAGCCTGGTGTGGCTACCAGTTGATCAGCGATAGCCACTTTGTGGCTACTGAACTTGTATTGGTAGCCACAGTGCGGCTACAGCTGGTACAAGACCTGCTCACCCCTGTTATCAAACTGCATGTCACGCTCCAATAAGTAATATACAAAATCTAACTTTATTGAAATGCAAATTGACCCTCTTAATTGCTCAGAATTTATGTCCATTCAAAAACCGTCAGCTCCCTGCCTATTGAAGCCCGCCAACTCTTTTCGCCTAGGGCCCACAGACCCTAAATCCGGCGCTGGGACAACATATCGTGTTTGCTGGGAGAAGGCTGTGGGTACACCACCGTGTATACGACAGGGCTACAAGGGGTCGGGTGTTATTGATGTATGTAGTCCACATCCATGTTCTGCATAGTCATTATCTATTGTACTTACTGGGCATTCTCTGATTTTGGACCGTCTCGTATTATTAGATTTGAATTTGGTATTATTAGACGCCCAGACCATTGTTTTGACCGTCTGGAAAGCTCTATCTGAACGTCTACTGGGCTCTATCCACCATAAGCTACAGTAACGTTAGTCCCAAAATAATGAAATTTGCTTTAGAATCCCCGCTGCTGTATCCAAGAAGAACACAATGTCATCAGCAAGAAGTAAATACATAATTACCATACCCCTTACTTTACACACAAACTCATGACTGAGTATTCCGAGATATAATGAAGGAATTCTGTGAAATATTTTGGACTTAAAATTCCTCCCTGTAGGACCCCACAATTGCTTTTAGTGGGTCTGCTTTATTTTTCCATTTAACACGCCCCATTAGATTTGTGAAACATTGATTTTATAACGGATTGGAATTTTCCGTCAACGAAGCGTTGTTTCAGCTTTAATTAAGAATAATTCGTCTCTATTTATGTGATGTCACAGTCATATCGGGTTTTTTCCGGGACTATCGATGTTCCTGCTATTTCTGTTGAACCCATTCTGGCATGGGTCATCGTCAACACACACTTCGTTTTTGTATGACAAACGTGTTACCAGTATGGATTCATACATAAAACCTATAGGGGCGGCTTAATGACACTGATAACACTAATATAACACTTAGTCTAATTATCTACGCATAATTGCGTATTATTGACTTCCACTTTGATGAATTTATGGTTACTGTCCCTTGGACCCATTTATCGAGATAATCACCTATGTTTAAAATATTGTAAAATAATTATTTTAACAAAGGAAAGAAAGTTACCATATCAACTTTTATGAGTTCAAGTGATATACAAGTACCATCAATACCTGGCAAATAACCATTTGGTATTTTGATCCAAGCATGTATAACTTCACATGTTGTAATGTTTCTGTTTAAGATGTCGTTCGCAATATCTCGCTTAAATTATCGCTTCAATAAGTGTCACTATTTCTGGGTGTCGCTATATCAGATTGTTGGTGTCCAAATCTATTTCCTTCATTAAGCGCCTTACATTCGCTATCAAAACAGCTGTTACTGGGGAAAGACTTTTTTTGTTGATTTGTTTTCAGTTTAGTTAAGTTTTAAAAAAAATCATACTCTTGCTCCGTCATTGCTCTGTAAATGAATGCATTCTGGTGGTGAAAATTTAGCGGACTCCCTTGTGCCAGTACGATATTCAGCTAAGGCGATTCTTTGTCTAGCTTCTATGGAGTTTTTCTCTAAAAGTTTCCACTCTTGTCAATTTTAATAGTGATGTAGAAGGCAAGAATGACCGCTGTTCAAGACAGAAATCAAAGTGATTATTTGACAAGGATTCATCAAGATCAGACCATTGATTGCATATAAGCAATATCAGACGACAAATGTTTCCGAATCCTGATGCATGTTCTATAGAGGGCAGATGTTGTTGTGGTTTACGTTGGGTGCTGCGTAATATTATCAAAACATCTCGTTGTGAAAACACACTTAACAGCCTGAACAGGCACTGCAACCTCAATCTGCGCCCAGTGCTTGATTACTAAATCTGTTATCTGGACTGGATATTCTTAGTCGGCCTTGACACGCATGGGACTCATTGGTGCAAGGTTTGTATGTGGATTCGTGCTTAAAAAAATGGACTATTACATGTTGTCAAATTCCCCAGGTCTATATCTTGAGAGATTGATGATGATGATGATGATGATGGTGGTGATGATGATGATGATGATGATGATGATGATGATGATGATGATGATGATGATGATGATGATGATGATGATGATGATGATGATGATGATGATGATGATGATGATGATGATGATGATGATGATGATGATGATGATGATGATGATGATGATGATGATGATGATGATGATGATGATGATGATGATGATGATGATGATGATGATGATGATGAAATATGTTCTTCATGCATTTGGTAGTTTTCTATGTCGACTACAGCTTAGATTAGATGAGATCATAATAAGAATGAATGAATGAATGAATGAATGAATGAATGAATGAATGAATGAATGAATGAATGAATGAATGAATTTTTAGGCTACATTTGTGCACATAAGCTAAATTTGGCTAATGAGGTCAATGAGTCGATTATAAGGCAGGTTGGTTTCATGTGTGCCATTGGCAGTGATATGATTATGTCTGGTGTCATAATAGCCATTGCCATTGGTAGCCTATTCTTCAATTTTCATGAACGTCAATTACCTCATGCAGAGCATGTCGCATTCAACAGTTTCTGTTTTTTCTATATGGTCGTGGCAAGCATTCACGATAAATGATATATCACATGCAGCTACAGTTGATTCAAAATATATTCTTCACTTGTCGACAGTTAAGTGTATTTTTTAAAACCTGTTTTCCATTTAAATCAATGGTTGCAGCTTTCTCTGGTTCAAATATACCTACAACTACAGCATAACATCCATAAACATGATAGTATTTCATATCGGTACTATTACGCAGTTTTCTAAATGACAGTGGCTCCAGATAAACTTTTTCATCTTTATTTGTTTGACATATATAACACAAACCCTAACAATTTAATAATGCATATCAATCGTCGTAATTTTTAAGATAAGTCTCTTAATCTAAAACAAACATTACATATATCGTATTAAAATCGAGAAAATGATATGTGAAAACCCCTGAACAGTTGTAGTAAAATATAGTACCATCAGTGTGATAACATGTAGTACGGCTAATGCTGCAATATTTCCTAATGATTAATATTATGATGAAATGTTATCAGAAAATGAATAATACATCTGAAAAAATGAAGATGCAAAATTTTCTATATAGAGAGGCCTAGTTATATTTTATAGTTTTTTTATGCATCTAATATTCTCACTCATCATGCTAATTGTAAAATAAAAGTGGATTTTTTTGTTGTTGTTGTTGTCAGATCTGTTCCGTAGGCTGACATGTTAAAAATAATTGTATATGAAGTAGTGCAATATACGCAAATACACAGTATAATATTCTTACCCTAATATTCCTACCCAGAACATCATCTTGTTTTTCGTTCGTTCGATTGCTCGTTTGGTAATCTCTTTTTCTCGTTTTTTTTATCAGGATTTAACCTTTTTTAAGTTATTCAGTGGTTGGTAAACTCGAGAAATATCCGTGTCAACCGTAATTAATCTAACACATTATTATACCAAGCGCCTACGTGGTAAATGCGTGGTGAGCGCGTGGTGTGAACTGGTTGGACGTAGTAAGAACGTAGTGAATACGCAGTAGGCTAAGAACGTGAATGACGTGATCATGAGCGTGGTAATAAACTAGTGGGGACCTGTAGGACGGAGTGTAAACTTGGCGTGGACGTAGTTAGGACGCAATGAGGACACAGAAAAGACGTAGTATGAGCCTGAAATCTGCTTATTTTACATTTTGACCACTGCCGCATTGCGTTCAATAAACTTTGATATATTTTTTGTGGACGTGGTGGACGTGGTGGAAACGTGGACTGGTGTGAAGGGGCCATGGAAAATCATCTGCGAATAAAAAGTGGAAATGACATACCAATCTATTTTATTTGATTGCGTATATATATGGGTAGGCCTACTACAGATGTTTAAGGTCATGGGCTTACTGTTACCACCCCACATGCACCCCTGCACAAACTAGCAACAAACTGTCATAGCATTTATAAAAACCGTCAAACTCTGATAGAGTACATCTCATCGAGTACAGATAGGAGCTCCACCTAGTGAATATTAACCAAGAATTAACGCGGGACATCAATTCTACATTTTAAGCCTTGGTAGGCCTATATCCAAAACATGAAATGAGATAAAAACATTAGGGGCGGACGTCATATATTGACGTCGATAAAGTTAGTTACTTATCCTTTATTCCTTATTTTTTAAGGGATACGTGATTGTTAAGGAATAAGGAATAAGTATAGCTAGCTTTATAGTCCGGAATGACGCTTTCGCTGATGGTATAGCGTCAAAACTCGTTCTAGTAGCTTGTGTCTTTGTCATGATAGGCCTGGGGCTGTTTCCAAAAAAAATAGAAATTCGCTGCACAACCCCCCCCCCCCCTCCCTGCAACATAGGTTTTGTGTTTTCTTTCTTATTCCTGGACATATAAGTTTTAAATTTCAGAACATTAACCAAAAATTAAAGTGTCCAAAATATGTCATTTTAACCTTTTTAACAACAGAGCATCAAAAATACCTTGTGACAATTAATATGTGAAAATCGTTTCGCAAAAAAATCATGATACAGAAATCGTTTTGAAAATCAACCAATATATCTACGCCAGCTGTGTAGATATTGCAAAATCGAAACAAAAATAAACAGAAAATTTGAAATTAACAAATAAAGCTTATTAATGAATTAATGAAATTTTATTAGAAAAAATGACAAATTTTAAACTTCGATTTCCTTTAGTTATACTGAACTTTAGAAAGAGTTATGTAGATCGTATTTTTTTTTATTCTTCGCAAATTTATAAATTTATTTTTTAGAACGATAAGCCAAATATTGGGGCATATAATGTACTCAATTTCAGTATTTCTATGTAGTACCGGAATAATTATTTTTTTGACTATTTTATTTTCTTCGCCATATCATATTTTAATATCATAGTTTTATATTTAAATGAAAGAGAAATAACAATTATAAGTATTTATACCCAGATAGCGAATTATAAAACAAAAATAAACATTTAGAACAATTTTGTCGTAGTAATATGACATAATATACTTGTGAGCCAACTGGCTTCTATTCAGAGTCTGAATCATCATCAGAATCCTGGATCACATTTGTTGCATCAACTTCTATCGCGCTGTCAAATAGAGATTCACACAGACACTGGTACGTTTCAGGCTATTACGATATCTTTTCTCTTTGAAACTTTTGCACTTACAGCTAAGACACCCCAGAACAGTCTTTGGGGCCCTTTATGGGTGGGTCAGATCCTCACTTTCCTCACATTTGAGAGGCAAATCCTCACTTTCCTCGCATTTTCAAAATCCTCACTTTCCTCACATTTTTAACATCCTCACTTTTCAAAATCTTCACTTTTCATCTTCACAAAAGTTGGCATAGGCCTACGTGACATAGGATCCCACAAAGAATCTTAAAATTAGGATCATGTTAGCTTTCTCTTATTTGCAATAGAAAAGTTAAGATGATTTTAACTTTTCTAATGCAAATAAGAAAAAGTTGGGCACCCTGGCTTTTTATGAGGCCATCAAAAAATGAACATTTAATTTCCGAAATTCCTCGTTTTTAGCAGCTTGATCTTCACATTTAGGCTAAAATCCTCGATCTTTATAAAAAAAAATTTAGTTATATGATCATCGATCCTCGGATTTTTTTAAATTCTCGATCCTCCGATTTTTTAAATCCTCGCAAGGAAGAGGCAATCCTCGCATCTTCGTTTTCCTCGTTTTTACCCATAAAGGGCCCCGTCTATCGAAATGCTGTTTACTTTCACCCTCCAACCATGTCTATGTAGGGGCAAGTGAGCTCCCGCGCCATTTCAGCTTCATAGTTATAACGCATAATATGTTTATATGTAGCATCTTGACATGGGGGCAGACGTGATGGATCGGTTGTGAGAGATCCAAATAGCTGATGCATTGTTTTTCAAAATGAACAAATATTGCAGGTTAGTTTGAATGCGATATGGTATTATTACTTATTGAATGTAAAAAGATCTCTATAAAGCGACTTCTGCTCCCAGAACCATCGATAAACACATTTCAAATGGTTAACTTTTTATTTAGCAGATCTTGAACCCTGATCCTTCTTTTCCTGTCCCGCATCTTGTAGGCTGTGCAATGCTATGTAGATATCCCAACTGATGTTTATTCTAGTAATATCATCAAGATGCCGATCAAAGTAAAATTTGCAAATTTACTGATTTTTTCCAGGGACTTTGTCTTTTAAAACCTGTTGTATATTCAAGGAACAAGTTTTGATTGACTTGCAAAAATTACAAATTCGCCCAACCAGTAGGCCTGTATTTGCGGGAAATCCCGTATATATCCGCATGCATTGTTTTTTTTTTCGTTGAGATCTAATACAACCCCGGAAGCTTCCATCTAACTTGATAATATGTTTAACTTTAATACAATTTAGATGCAAAACTATGACTGCTCTTCATGTAGGCCTACTTATGTTTCGTATGAAATTGATGAGGGTGTATTGTAGCTATTCTCATCCATACATAATATTGTTAGAAGCTGGGACGGAAATTCATGCCTCATATGTTAATAATTTATATGATCCAAGGTGAAGAAAAAATGGTACCACCATTAATGATACTTTAATCCAAGACTGTATTTGGGAAATACTTAAAGTGGCATCTACTTCTCGTCTTCAGTTAACGCCAAGAACAGTACCACAATATTATCAGTTCAATGTGTTTGATGACAGTTTGTTCAAAACAAATCTTGTTTCGCCAGATAATAATATTATGTGTACTTAGTAAGTACTAATTAAGAATGGGTAAAGCTTATTGCTGTGCTTTAAAAATAATGGCTGGGGATAGTTGAACATGAATTGCCATCCATAGTGAATATACCTAAGACATGCTGATGCTACAACAACATGTGGTTTAAAACGCAAATAAGTAGACCTATAATTAGCCAGAGCTACTTCTAATTCTAGAAGTATATTAATAAAGCTACGACAATGCCTAAATCGTGGAATTGTTGAATAAGTTTGTTGATCCTTCAGTCGTTCATGAGTCAGAATTGATCAGGCTCATAATGTTTGTTGTCTTTCCTCAAACGAGTAAATACAGCTCTCTTCCTTGTGTCAAACATAATAATTACCAGTCCTGCTGTGATGCAAGCTTGGTGTTAATTTGTTGCGTTATATCAGAATATTTTTAGAATCATAATCACTGAAATCATGTACTTTAAACAAAATATGATAGACACCACCTGAGGAAGTAAACCAAAAAATACATCCTTGCAAATTATTTATGTAGCTTTTGCTGGAGGGAATCCATCTTCAGGTTTTATGACATGTATCAAGCCTTTCAGACAATGTGCTAACTTTACATTTTGCGGTTTATTTTACCTTTGTGTAATTTACACCTTCCGGCTTTGTAATAAAGATAGCAGCTTCAAATTTAAATAAACAATCTTTTTTTTAATTATAGCATTATGTTTGTATAATAACATATTTTAAAAAAATAATATTTAAAACTGTTATGCACATAACGGTACAAGTTCAATTCAATATGCTTTCAATTAAATTACTTATATAGGGCATAACGTCTAGGAGGAACGAGCTCGGGGGTGCGGTAATCTGCATCAGTGTCTGAAGAAGTGTTCATGTCAGTGTTTATGGAGTTGTAGCTAAGAGTCTAATCCGAAGGCATCATCATACTTCAATGTATTTCAGGGTTTTTGATAAAATGTCATTTCATTTTCATATCTAAATTGTAATAACCTTATTATTTGTTTTTATTATTATTATTATGTCCTTATTATTACAAAAAAATATATGTAAGATGCTTCACGGCTCACGTTATGACAAAAGTAATGGCAATTATATTGTCAGAAAGTGATAGGACATGCTGAAATGAATGACAGCCAGTTTGAGCTCACATTAATTAAATAAACAGTGTTTCACGTTTTATGAGGTCTTTTTTTTCAAATAACTAACAGCAGTAAATTATATGTTATAGATAGTTTTTTTTATGTTCATATTAGGTATATGGAGAAAATAATGTTCATTTACAGGAAAATACGACGAAAAATATTTTTATTTTGGCGGCCATTTTGGATCTTCTAGAAAAGCAGAGCCAAAATTGGAAGGCTTAACGATTAAATTCCAATTGCCCCTGGAGAAACTGTGTACCAAATTTGGTGCTTTTGTCCGCCCGGTAAATATAATGCTAAAAAATTTGGCTAATTAAGGAACTGATAAATATATATTCGGGTATGGTCACAAAACACTTAATATGACACATTTCGGGATTTTTTATTTTGTGTTAATGCTATCAATATTACTAAGTAATCATATTTGTTTAATACATATTCGTATAAAACTGTTCCATTAGCGGGAATTCAGCGAAATCAAACTTACAAAAAATTAAAATTTAAATTAAAAAAACAAACAAAACAATTGATCAAAATGAAGTTTTTACAGCTTTTACAAATGTTTTATTTTTATTTTATTTATGGTTGCGCATGTATACATTTGTATAGCGTATTTTAGCTGAATGGTTAATGAAATAGTATAATTCAGATGAAAAATGATGACTGAATAAAATTATTCTTAGTTTTATGACTTTATCCAGGGTATGGTGACTAAAGTGTCTAAATTATGGTTTTCGGACACCGGATTTTTTGGGTAATGTTTCTAATAATAAAGTTGATATATTTCCCACAATAACAAACGAAGAAACTTATGTCGCAGGGGGGGGGGGGGGGGTGTAGCGAAATCGTGTTATTAGTAGGCTTTCGCAAATCAGCCCCAGGCCTACTAGTTTTAATGGCGGCCTTTTTGAAAATAGGTATCCTAATCCCACTTGGCAAAACATTAAATGGATTTTAGCAAGATCGAATGACTTGAAAAAAAATTGTTTATTACATTATTGGTTAAATTTATTACATTATCGGGAAGTATTACATTATTGGTTGATTTGATTACATTATCGGAAGTTTATTTCATTATTGGAGCAAAATATTATAATTGATATACTGCAAGATATCCTCCTAGTTTTTATGGCGGCCATTTTGAAAATATGTATCCGAATCCCACTGGCTACATGAAATGGATTTGAGCAAAGTAGAATGACTTGAGTTTTTTTTTAATTGTTTATTACATTATTGGTTAAATTTATTACATTATCGAGAAGTATTACATTATTGGTTGATTTTATTACATTATCGGAAAGTATTACAGTATCGGGAGTTCATTATATTAGGCCCTATCGGAGCAAAATATTATAATTGATATAATTAAAGATATTCCTCTAGTTTTAATGGCGGCCATTTTGAAAATAGGTATTCGAATCCCACTGAGCATATTAAATGGATTTTAGAAAGATCGAATGACTTGAAATAAAATATTGTTTATACATTATTGGCAAAATTTATTAGATCATCGGGAAGTATTACATTATTGCTTGATTTCATTACATTATTGGGAAGTATCACATTATCGGGAGTTTATTACATTAGTGGAGCAAAATATTATAATTGATATATTTCAAGATATTCCTCTTGTTTTTATGGCGGCCATTTTGAAAATAGGTATCCGAATCCCACTGGGTGCATGAAATGGATTTGAGCAAAATGGAATGATTCGGAAGGTTGATGGTTACAGGCTCTGGACTTTTTCAGCCCGGTAGGAAGAATATAATAGGAATATCCTTTGCATAAACCTACACGTATCAAGGGCGGGGTCCTAGTGTAGTGGTTAAAGCTGCCTGCCTGAAAAATCTGAGATAGCAGCTTCGTTACCTGCTCTGGCACTAATAAGGTTTCCGAGTAAAATAAGGTTCTTCCTCGTTCACTTGTAAAGATTCAGTATTGTGGGGAGCTTCCGTGACGGAGAGGTAGCGTACTTGGCCTCAGACCTCCAGGGATCGAATTCTGTCTGGTGAGTAGTGTCATTTCATTCATCTCTTCATCAACATCCTCGGGAGGTTGGCCCAGTTTAGCCTATATGTGCACACAGGTCGTATACAACTCCATTTATTCATACAGGTATTAATCTGAAAAAAAAACACTTCTACAACGTCTTGAAATAACTAAAATAAAATTATTTAATTGACTTCGACACTTTATTACATTATTGGTTAGTTTTATTACATTATCGAGAAGTTTGTTTAATACATTATCAGCTAAAAGTTTATTACATTATCGGGGAGGTTGCTTATTACATTATCGGTTAAATTTATTACATGATCAGGAAGTATTACATTATCGGTTAGTTTTTATTCCATTATCGGAAAGTATTACATTATCGGGATTTTATTACATTACTGGTTGTAACACACACGCATGAAGAAATTGCTGCCATTTACAATGTTATCTTATATCGATCACACGCCATGATCAAAAATACAAAATTTCCGCCGACGATAATTTAATTGATCGGACAAAGGTAGTGGTGAAATCTTAGGTCCGGTCTCAAGTTATGCGATTTGTGGTTGGGATGGATTTTAATTTGTTTGTAACTGTCTCTTTTTCTTTCTCGTCTACCATTTTTTCAGGAAACTGCGGAAGAAATTATTTAAAAAAAATCCTCTTATATACTTAATTTTTATATCTATAGAGAAAATATCTCCTCCTCCTGCCATCCGCTACGAATTATTATTATTTTTTATTTCTATGTGCCTTTTTCATACCCTCCGCAACAACAGGTGATCTGGTTTAAAAATGTTATTGATAGATTGTGTCAATATTATGTAATTTGTATTTAATTATACAAGAGCCGATTAGTAGTTTTTCATTCATAGGTTTTGTTTGTGTGTAGAATTACTAGATTGTTATTGATAGATCTTGTTAAACTGTCAATATTATGTAAAAGTCACAGTTCACATTTAAATAGTAAATTAGAGCAATTAGAGACTTGTATAAATACTTCTCTGTATTAATTTTTATTCATTAGAATTATAAAAATTTTAACCTGCAAATGCATAAAGAGCTATACCTCAAACTCACTTATGTTTAATATCTAGTCTTTTAATAACTGGTTAATCCTGATACCTGACTGTCAAATATATTTAACATATATTCGGTTTTAGGGCTTCACTCTGATACAACCCACTTACTTTAACTAAAACTTTGAAGTGAAACCATTTTTATTTGTTGTATCTTTTTCATGTTTATTTTTAATAAACAATGTGTCTTCTAACGTTAGTTGAGGATAATAAGGGTAATCGTAATTGGCGTGTACCGACCCCTATGTACAACGAAATGCGGGTGACCCTCGAATTTTACCGGTATACATGTGCAACCGAAAATAAACGCTGATTCGAGCTTTACGAAGGGCAATGAATCCAGACTCTGTATGATATCGCACACAGAGTCTGTTATTACGTACTACTAACTTTGTTTACGTTCTATTACTCATATATATATAGAGCTATTATCTATGCCATTACTCAAAAACGTCAAAACTGATCAATTTGTTGTATTTCACGAGATGTCAGCTCTACAGCTATTATTTACTGGTTTATTCACTAGGTGCTGATCGTGCCGATGTGGTAATTGTAAATAGGCTAGCCTGAACACTTGCCCTCTGATTATGTATTGGGCCAGATACCGGACTCTATATAAATAGACTATATATTTAACACCTACATAGTTTATGCCGATTTTTGCCGTAAAAACACACGTAACTGCTATTTTTTAAATACGTTGTTTTTTATGAGAATATAATTCGATGTAAATAAGTTGTGGCTTGCGAAGTTGTAATGTGTTGACTGGCATTTGGCACTGACAGTCATGTAGGCCCTTTACAATAAAATAGGCAGTTTCGGGCTACTAGTAGCAATATTTGAATTTGAATAAAAACACACATCTTCGCAGTTTGTCATTGGTCTTTTTTTGGTCGTTTGACTAGAAAGATATTCACCAGTGACAAATGTTCAATTCTTGATGTGTTTTTTTCCGAAGGCCAGAAGTGGTAATAATGGTTATCTCAGCTAACATTGCGATGTCTGATTTATACGTCATTTGGTGATCATGCCGATAGTATTGAATTTCACAGTTTAAAACTTTCATGCTAGATGATGGGCCTGAGGGCAGACAGATAGACAGACAGACAGACAATAATGGGCCTGAGGGCAGACAGATTGGCAGACAGACAATGATGGGCCTGAGGGCAGACAGATAGACAGACAGACAATGATGGGCCTGAGGGCAGACAGATAGACAGACAGACAATGATGGGCCTGAGGGCAGACAGATAGACAGACAGACAATGATGGGCCTAAGGGCAGACAGATAGACAGACAGACAGACAATGATGGCCCTGAGGGCAGACAGATAGACAGACAGACAATCAGTATCATTACAATGTGCATTGTGCAATGATGTGTGACTGTCACTGTCTGAGCCATGGTAGCAGTATTATTACGTGCACTTTTGCAACACGTTTAGCCTGGCCTGGGTTGGTCAGTTTCGGCATTTTGTGTGAAAAATTCACCTTTGGTGTGTTGAGATGAGAATTTTCAAATGTGTGAATTATCTATAGGAGCTACTAATTCATAAATGTCTGGGCTTCAAGATAATGATAGAATGAGTGATTTGTTAGTGATAAAAAATACTGCATAATTATAGTAGGCCTACAATTATATTTAAGATATGCGACGACGACCTGCTGTAGCCCAATCTAAAACTGAAAATACATGTCAAACATATAACTGTAAATGCTAAACATTCCGAAGGTGCTCGACACGAAACCTGACATTCCTTTCAATTGTTTGTTAAAATTGGTTGAAAATATATTGAGGATGATCAACTAGAATCAACATGATCATTCGCCACCATTGATGTGAAGCTGACTAGGCTTATGAATAGCATATTATATAGTAATATTTAGGTATTTTGATTAATAAAACTGTTGAAAAAAAGTCAATCCGAAATTGACATGTTTAAATTAATATTTGAAATTTGATAATGATTCAGCGACATATAACTGACACATATATACCTGTCGATTAAGCATTGACTGAGCAAAATTTCAGAAAGCAGACTGTAAACGAATCCTGTTTTTACACAAAATCACTCATTTTTATGGGAATTAGTTAAACCCACTTGAGGTCGATAATATTAGGAACATTTGGTAATTAAAACATAATTGTTGATCAGTTGATGATTTTATTGTTTATGTTGATCAAATGCAATGCTGAAAATGAAAGAGCATTGCTCTGGTGGGCTGCAAGCAAAATTATTATCTTATGCATATGTGTGAGTTGTAATCGATATAATTATAGCATATTTAATTTAAACTATATCATATGATAAGTACATTTTGTGTGAAACTAAATGATTAAAATACTATAGAAAAAGCCTAGTGTACTACGCATGAGTAATTGTACTTGTTTATGATGACAGTTGGAGGAAAAACGTTGGGGAATCCCTAACCGCAATCGGGACTGAAACCTTGAAGCCAAAAATTTCAGTATAGTTATATTGTTGAGACAACAAAGTAAAACATATCAAAAGTCCTCTAATATCCCCTCTGGTATTAGTGCCCGAAATTGGGGTAATAAGGAGTAAATAGGGGTGATAAATGGTATAATAAAGATTACTTTCAAACTATTTACCCTGGATTCATACAATTTGTATCTAAACATATGTTTAGGCCCCTGCGAAATCCATTAAAAATATTTGTATTAATCTTTAGCCTTTCATCCCCAAAAGTGATAAATAGGGTAAAATAGCGGTGATAACCATAATTTATGAGCAATTTGAAATAGATTCATAAAATGTGTATCTAGCATCAGATAATTGAAAAATAAATTGGCGACCTCCCTTTATTAACAAAAACATATTTTATGTAAATTTATAACCACCCTTTCCTCTCCAAAAGTAGTAAATATGAGTGAGATGGGAGGTTATAACCATATCTTTTGAACTATGTGGTCTAGAGTTATCAAAGTTGTATTCAAACGTACGTTTCACAACTTAAGGAATCCATTACAATTAGGCTTACTTATATCAATTTTTAACAACCCTTTCATTCCCAAAAGTGGTAAATACTGGAAAATTAAGAGAATAACCATAACTTTGACGGAGATTCATAAAATTGGTATTTAGATATTTGTCCAAGCATCAAACAAAAAAGTGTATAGGCCTACCTAAATGAAAGAAAAACCAACCATCACCATTTAATCTCAAAAAATGAAATTGTAGATGATGTTGTATTTTTTTTAACAACCTTTGCATTCCCATAAAATATTGTTTCGTATAATGTAGATTGTTAATTACATAATAAAAAAGTTAATTAGAGTTTATTTTAATGATAATTTAAAACTATTAATTCAAAAAAAATTGTTTTATTATTTTTTCTCGGATGCTAAAACATATATCTAGACACAAATTTTATGAATGTAAGTAAGTCAAATATCGCTCACATCTTACTCTTATTTACCACTTTTCGGATGAAAGGGTGATTTTACAGCATCTTATCATTTTGTTGCTGATTGTCCTATAATTTTAAAAATGTGGTTACATTTTCTCCCATGGTAAAACATATATAGGTAGGCCCTACCAATTTTATAAATCCAAATAAAATAGCTCACAAGTTGTGGTTATTATGCTATTTTTGCTTTGGGGATGAAAGGGTAATGTCAATGCTAATTAGTCTCAACGTTAATTGTTGCACATAGTGAAATACAAGGTTTTGTTACCACTCTTGGTTTTATACTTTCAGCCTTAATCTAGTAAAATAGACTAGTCTATGTCTAGATAGTCTATATATTATTACTAATAATTTATTTCAGGATAGACTATACTATTGTCATTTGTAGTATAGTTTAGGTCTATGGTCACAAATGACACAATATCACTGATCCTGGTAGCAGGTTGCTTTTGCAATTATTTCACGTGCAGTCACAGACTAATTTGTCCAATTGAGGGCATTGTATTGTGAATGGATTTTATTATCCAGCTATTTGTAGATAAGTCACGGTATGTTTATGTAATTACATTAACAACATTTTTGGTGAGTCTTTAAAGCAGTGATTTTAAAGTGGTTATGGAAATGCTTTAATGACATTGCCTATTAATAGTGCAGGATTTCACTGCTAGTATTACGGAAAGGGATTGAATACTTTAAGTGATGACTCTGCAGCCCCCCTTTAATGGAGTATCAGACAAATAGTAATTGGCCACATTGATGTCGGCATTAAAAATGATGGTGGTAAAAGTCGATGGTGTTTTCTATTTGTGTTCTGGATGGTCGTTACTTTTAACTCTTTAACCGCCAAATTTTTCAATCTTAATTTTCACCCACTTGAAATTGTGTCTCGCTGACGCGATCCACAACTTCAAGTGAGTGAAAATTATTCAGATTTGAAAAAAATGGAAAAAAGGTTGTACTTAATGTGCTAATAAAAATGAAAAACCGAATATATACGACACCGGCGGTTAAAGGGTTAAAATGTTACCGTGAGGATGTTTTACACATTGTCACATGGTAGGCCTTGATTATATACCGTAGTTATTTTGCCGGGTTTTTAATCGGTTTGGTATTTTAATATTTAAGCCGGTATAACTTTCATAGATATATATTATTTTATTCTAGACATTTTGTTTTACGGAGTGTCTTATCTTGCGGCTGATTTATCTCGGCTGTTAATGTTATCACATCTTTATGTAACAGAGATTGTGCATATATTTACATTGTAAATAATAATATACCTCTAGCCACGGCCTTGTTTTTAATGTCATGTGACAGTGTAGACTGTAAAACTAGTTTTACGAGACTGGAATATGGAATGTTTTTCCTGATACAGTTTTTAAGGTGTTATTTCATCCTGAAATCTGTTGTGTTATGTGTCATTGGCAGGTTTATAGTTTTTTGTTTGACTGTAATATGGATTTATTTTTCACATATTGCTTGGCATGTCAGATAACACTATAAAGTCTGTAAAATTAGGTTTTGGTGAGACTAGAATGTTTTTTCTTTGCATAAGTGTTGTAAGGTGTTTCGTCTCATTACGGCCGTTATTTTTTTGTTCTAACCTAAATTTATGCTATTATAAAGTCTGTAAAACAATGTTTTCTGAGACTTGGAACGTATTTTACTTATGAAAAGTCTTGGGATGTGTTCTCATACTATGATGTTTTTCATGTTTTGTCTCATCACTTTTAAGGTCGGTAAAACTTGTTTTCCGAAACTGGAATGTATTTAGCATTACAAAGTGCTTAGGGTGTATGTTCATCCTATGATTTTTGTTTTTGTCTCGTTGTGACCTTTATTTTGAGACTGTGGGATGATTTTTCCTCACCATGTATTTAAGGATGTATTTTCGTTCTTAGATTTTTGTCTCGTTGTGATTTTTCACGTTTTACGTCGGACTGGTGACATTATCATTATTTTTATGTTGGAATTTTTATTTTTGTTTTTATTTCTGATTGCAATCACATTATAAAGTCCATAACAATAGGTTTTCTGAGACTAGAATGTTTTTTTCTTTACAGAATGTTATAAGGTGTGTTTTCATCCCAATTCTTGTCTCTGTATAACCATTATGAATTAATTTGTTGAGACTTTTAATATAGATTTGTTTGATTTTTGTTTCAAATGATTTATTTTTTCCTTGTCAGTCTTAAAACATCTATAAAACAAGTTTTTTATGAGACAGTGGAATGTTAATGTATTTAAGGATGTGTGTTCATCATATGAATTTAACCCTTTAACCGCCAAATTGTTCAATTGCAATTTTCACCCACTTGAAGTTGTGTCTCGCTGACGCGATCCACAACTTCAACTGAGGGAAAATTATTGAAATTTGACAAAATTGATGTTAACTAATTTTAAATCTTGCTGGTTGATGTAACATTTTATCTGTAACATATTAAAAATGTGGTACCTAATGTGCTAATAAAAAATGAAAACCCGAATATATGCGGCACCGGCGGTTAAAAGGTTAAAGGAAAAGAAATAATTGTTGTAATTATATTACTGGTAGTTTTACTAAATCTGTGTATCTTATTCTCGTTTTGAGTCATGGATGCTGTGGCAAGAGTGGACGCCGATTTCCAGTTGAGCGCGGAAAAGCATCGTGAAAGACACTGCTATGCGGATAATTACTGTTAACACGAGGAAGTCTACGGGCAACGTATAATAAAAAAATCATTAGTGCCATATCAAATGTTGATTCCTCTGAAAAGAATCATTAGCTCAGTGTTATTGACCTTCAATATAGTGAGAATGGAATTATCTTCTAGTTTATTAGGTGTATATTGTCATCAAAAATTGGTTTATATTCTGTGGGGCTCAGTGTGGTCTGACTTGCAATGTAAAGTTTTTTTATATTTTATTTAGCTTTTGACCAATACATATTGAAAAACAAGTATAAAAAATATACACATTATATCATTATAATATTATATACAACATTGGTCGGGCTGCGCTAGAACAGGCTTATAGAAGCCTCTGCAAGCTAGGCAGCAAGTATATTCATATACAACTATGGACAAAAAGCATAAGCATAAAAGTAGAAAAAATGATATACATGATATATGTTTTCCTCGCCAAAACCAGAGATAAAATAACTACGGTGTGCTGTATTTACACTAAGATACAATGGTTAGGTTATAATTTATTTCTTTAATATAGGTTACGTAAGGTGTGACAGATAGGTGATCTGTTATACTCAGTGTAAATGTTTTCAGGTTGTCAGTTAAAATGGTTTCATTTTAATTTTTAATGAAAATAATACGTACACATTGTTTTCTGTGTTAATAAATGGCTAATTTTAGTAAAAAAAAGAAGTTATTTTTACATCAAGTGTGTACATTTACAACTTTTTACCAATTGAGACATCATAACAGGTGATACATTATGTCAAAATTTGTAGGAATTTTTATTGGGAGTTCTTATATGTGTGTTCTCCACAACAAATTCAATGATTGAAGTTTACATGGATTTCTTCAAATAATGTTTTAAAGTTTATAGGGCTTCCTATATTCTTTAATTCACAATTTACCGGTTAAATATCTTAGGTATATCATAAAAACACCGGAAACTTATTAGCGTGTGTCTTGGTAATTGTAATTTTCCAAGAATTGATCAATGTCATTTAGTTTATCTTTAAAATTGGATACTTTAACAATTTCCTCGGGAATCACAAACCAAAATGGAATTGCCTTGGAAAATAGATAAAATGACATATAAGTTGTGAAGTGAATAACGGTAATTTTTTAAGTCTTTTTTTTAATAGATAGTTTTGTTTGATTAATAATGTGAAGAACATGGAATTTTTAATTGATCGTTGTTAGTAAAAGTTAGTTGCTATGGTAACAATTTTTGTTACTATAACGATGAGCAAATTCCATACATGTCTTATTTATAAAAAAATGGAGTGTGCGTTTAATGCGGGAAGTCAGTTTTAAATTTTGTCCGATATAGAAGTATTCAATTTTAGTTTTTTCTAGGTTTACCTTACAAATTCTTAATGAACATTTTTCAACAATTTCAACAGGCATTTGAAAATTTATGCATTTGTCTAACTCATGAAAAAACAAATTGATCGTGATCTTACTCAAAAGGCCATTAACCATTATGGTAATAAGGTTATTATATGGGTTCTTTGCATTTTACAATGATGTCTGTAATGCTGTTTTTTATCATTACTATAATGCGGTACTGTAATGTTAATAATTCTTGTATTTTCAAATTATTGCATCACGGTTTTCATCGAATTGTTATTTATTTTTTATTTTTTTTCAAACAACCATGCATGATGCTCTGCATAATTGTAATTCTATTTTTTTTTAAATGCATAAATATTTTTCTCTTGTTAAATTTTTTGTGGTATATAGAGGCCATAGTTCTCGATTTGGTGCTGCTTTTTTGATAATATCAAAGGTTAATTTTAAAGAAAGTATTAAAGAGTTGAATGGATGGCGCTCCTATGCATACATATGATATTTCGTCTATAAATTGCGAGCTATAACCATAATTCCGTTTTAGAATTTGATATCTGTGCACATATTTGCGCAATGATGTTTATAAGATCACCTGGCATCTTTTTTTCTTTTATGGGGTTTCAGTGTGGTCTGTCTCCAACCTATTAATAGAGGAGTGTATGTTTGGTGATTGTATGTAAGAAAAAATTGGTGCAACCGTTAGGTTGACCTCTTTTTTCTCTCAGTGTGGATATTTCATCTTGGTGGGTTCAGTGTGGTATGACCTTTTTTGTATGTAGAGGAATTATATGCATTGTTGTTAGGTGTTTCAGCGTTTAATTTATTTGTTCAAATCTATTGGTACATTATAATTCTATAGTGATGTTGATCACTGCTGTTTTCAATACATGTGTTATTCGTTGGTTGTTTCTTTTGTGGTATCAGTGTGATCAGACATTCTGTTGGCTTTATATTGTTTAAATTAAATATGTAGTTGTTTTTAACACTAAGATGTTAAGTCTGACCACTATTTTGATTATTAATTTAATCAGTGTAGGTATTTATTTTATATTATTTTTATTTTCTCAAATGCGGTTTTAATATGTTTTGACATATTTGAGAAAAAGGGAAATGTATATACACTGTTGTTAGTGTTATTATTTACATAATGCAAATTGAGTTTGATTCCTGATTATCTCTTGATTATAATTGGAATTTCATTTTATTTATCTTTCTTTTTTGGGCTCAGTGTGGTCTGACGAATTTTTTATGAAGAAATAGAGGCGTTGTTTTGTTGTTTTAATGCTTATAAATAGCAAACGAGTAAGAAGTTGTTTACATTATAATGGAGATAGCCTGTCAATTATTTCATATCTTAGTTACCATACCAAGAGTATTATGTCTATTTTTAGGTTTGCTCTCCCTCTCGCTTGTTGGGTGGTGGGCTGTCCTCTTGGGGTAGTCCAGCTCGTGGCGTTTGTGCCCCCCCCCCTTCCTTCAATGCTCATTGATAAATCATTTTTATAGTAGAGGAATTGTTGACATTATTATGCATTTCATTACAGTATTATTAGCATTTATAACTAAGTTTAAAATGAAATTTCTATTTTAACCAGTTTCATTGTCATTTTGTCGGGTTTTAATAATTTTTGTAAGAACGCAATCGCTGCCATGAATGAGTTTTTACATCATAGAAAAACACCACCTCTTTCTTATCAAGGGATTACTACGTACGTATGACAAATTATGTGTTTTAATAATTTAATTGTAAGTTGTGCAAATTAAATGTTTATAAACTATAGACAACTGTAAAGCTAGCAACACTTTAAATGCTGTTATTCATTGACATTTCCCTTCATTTTTACTTTAAAATAAGCTGCTTATAATTAAAAATCAATGAATTATTTGAGATGACATTATGCGATTTGATCAATCTCAATATATTTTTAGGGGAAAAAACAGTTTGAAAGCGCTTGGAGGCGTTGCCACACTGAAATGTTTGCTTAAAATTTTATTCAAATATTTTATCATTTTTTCTATTGTCAGGAAATTTGAAAATTTCGCCAGTCAATTATCGACTACTCAATATTAGCTTTTGACTCCACGTGGCAAGTGTCCGAACTTTACGTCTTTATATTTGTATTGACGATCTATAATGAGTGTAAGCAGAAATACATGTGAGCTCAAACAATCCTTTTGAATGTGTCAATTGTGTAGTTAAAGTTGTCATATCTCAAATAATTATTAATTGATTGGCTTAGTCATGAGATATTTTTTCATTCGTTATTCTTTTTTTTGTGGCTTTTTTTCTACACTGTTTCCTCCTCTGAAGGTTGTGCAGTATATAGGCATTAGCTATCCCGACATTTGATGTTAAATGTAAACCAAATCCGGATATCGGTATTTTATTCTGACAATCTATAAACAATGGCAGGACTTAGAATTACAGGGATATCGGGATCACCTCGTATAATATGGAGCTTGTGATGATTGGCCTGGCTGACTATCAATATTATAGCAAACATTGTGTCTGCTCCTCTTGGTCAGATAAAAAGGCTTTGAGGATCCACTATAGGTCAACAAGTGATATTTACCATTATTGAATAATAGACTTTCTGATCAAGTGACATATTTTAAATCTGGGAGCCCGTGCAGTTGGCATCGGCATGATCAGACACTGGGCATCGGCATGATCAGACACTGGGTATCGGCATGATTAGACACTGGGCATCGGCATGATTAGACACTGGCATTGGCATGATTAGAGACTGGGCATCGGCATGATCAGACACTGGGCATCGGCATGATTAGACACTGAACATCGGCATGATTAGACACTGGGCATCGGCATGATCAGACACTGAGCATCGGCATGATTAGACACTGGGTATCGGCATGATCAGACACTGGGCTTCGGCATGATTAGACACTGGGTATCGGCATGATCAGACACTGGGCATCGGCATGATTAGACACTGGGTATCGGCATGATCAGACACTGGGCATCGGCATGATTAGACACTGGGCATGGGCATGATTAGACACTGGGCATCGGCATGATTAGACACTGGGCATCGGCATTATTAGACACTGGCCATCGGCATGATTAAACACTGGGCATCGGCATGATTAGACACTGGGCATCGGTATGATTAGACACTGGGCATCGGCATGATTAGACACTAGGCATCGGCATGATCAGACACTGGGCATCGGCATGATTAGACACTGGGTATCGGCATGATCAGACACTGGGCATCGGCATGATTGATGATTAGACACTGGGCATCGGCATGATTAGACACTGGGCATCGGCATGATTAGACACTGGACATCGGCATGATTAGACACTGGGCATCGGCATGATCAGACACTGGGCATCGGCATGATTGAACACTGGGCATTGGCATGATCAGACACTGGGCATCGGCATGATTAGACACTGGGCATCGGCATGATCAGACACTGAACATCGGCGTGATTAAACACTGGGCATCGGCATGATTAGACACTGGGCATCGGCATGATTAGACACTGGGCATCGGCATGATTAGACACTGGCCATCGGCATGATTAGACACTGGGCATCGGTATGATTAGACACTAGGCATCGGCATGATCAGACACTGGGCATCGGCATGATCAGACACTGGGCATCAGCATGATTAGACACTGGGCATCGGCATGATCAGACACTGGGCAACGTCATAATATTAAGGTGAATTTCACTTCGGATTATTATTTCTATTGAATAATAGACTTTCTGATCAAGTGACATATTTTAAATCTGGGAGCCCGTGCAGTTGGCATCGGCATGATCAGACACTGGGCATCGGCATGATCAGACACTGGGTATCGGCATGATTAGACACTGGGCATCGGCATGATTAGACACTGGCATTGGCATGATTAGAGACTGGGCATCGGCATGATCAGACACTGGGCATCGGCATGATTAGACACTGAACATCGGCATGATTAGACACTGGGCATCGGCATGATCAGACACTGAGCATCGGCATGATTAGACACTGGGTATCGGCATGATCAGACACTGGGCTTCGGCATGATTAGACACTGGGTATCGGCATGATCAGACACTGGGCTTCGGCATGATTAGACACTGGGTATCGGCATGATCAGACACTGGGCATCGGCATGATTAGACACTAGGCATCGGCATGATCAGACACTGGGCATCGGCATGATTAGACACTGGGTATCGGCATGATCAGACACTGGGCATCGGCATGATTGATGATTAGACACTGGGCATCGGCATGATTAGACACTGGGCATCGGCATGATTAGACACTGGACATCGGCATGATTAGACACTGGGCATCGGCATGATCAGACACTGGGCATCGGCATGATTGAACACTGGGCATTGGCATGATCAGACACTGGGCATCGGCATGATTAGACACTGGGCATCGGCATGATCAGACACTGAACATCGGCGTGATTAAACACTGGGCATCGGCATGATTAGACACTGGGCATCGGCATGATTAGACACTGGGCATCGGCATGATTAGACACTGGCCATCGGCATGATTAGACACTGGGCATCGGTATGATTAGACACTAGGCATCGGCATGATCAGACACTGGGCATCGGCATGATCAGACACTGGGCATCAGCATGATTAGACACTGGGCATCGGCATGATCAGACACTGGGCAACGTCATAATATTAAGGTGAATTTCACTTCGGATTATTATTTCAAGCTTAGGGCTTGTTTTATTGAAATAAGTTTAAAGACCCTTTTATTCGCCTGTGTTATTGGACCGGGTGGTGGAAGGTTTTGTATTAATAATTTTTGTCCATTTTAATAACGCATAAGTTCGCATAGACTTCCTGTCGTCAATAAATATTCGTCTATCTATCTATTTTTCAAATATTGGTTATATCTTATATGAACGTTTACAGTATAACTTTGGTATGACCAATGACCAAGTACATGTCAATAAGCGGGTCGACTATCAGACGCATTTGTGTAATACATTATGCAGTGGTGCCACCTATTAACGGGGGTTGGAGCTGCATCGTTAAGTTTATTC